>OY728159.1:500709764-501959764 GCA_963277665.1 Viscum album
ATCAATTATAAATATAAATAGTCAATCCATGGAAAACATAAAAAATGTAATAAATTTTGGAAATTCCATTTTTGGTGTGTCATTAATTCAATTTTATGTGTTATGAGTAGTTAAAAATGGATCATTCATAATCATGACATAGATGATGAGTTCAAGTTCAGATAATAATCTACATAATAGTGTGTTTATACTCTCAATAATAGTAAAAATTTAAACACTGAATTAAACATATCTATTAAACATCAATGTAACATACTCTTACATTGAAAAATAATTAAATATTAGTACTACAATGATAAAATGATGCTATTCAGAGAAAATTAAAAAACATTATTTTAAAATATATTATAATATTAATGAAATCTAACAAAAATAGAATAACTAAATATTGAAGAACATTACATTTCAGTTATGATTACATAAATTTCAACGCATTACTATATGGTGGAACAAATAAATATTAATCCTGAAAAAATTAATAAAAAAAATATAATCTGGCCTATTGAAATATATTAACATAAGAAGATAAAAATACCAAAAATTTAACACCAGAGGGAAAATAACTAAAAATGTTTTGACATAGGTGAAACCATTTGCAGAGGAATGGAAGATTCATTGATTTATGAGGATGCATTCTGGAAAATAAACAACTAATAGTAAGGCTTAATAATTTTCCACGCACCAGTCCAAACATCAGAAATCATAAAAAGAAAAAATCCAAGAATTTCAACATGATACCAAACTATTCATAAAATAAATTATTCATTCACACATTGAACTATGTATAGAATAATGGGATGTTGAGGAAAGTATAATCTTGTGAGAGAAAATTGAAAACATATTAGGGACAGGCTCTATTGAAATGTAAATCAATTTGAAAACTAATTGACTATAAGAATCATGAATAATGATGGAAGAGTAAGTTGAAGTTTAATAATTATTTTATTCCATCCACAACCAGGGTTTTGGATCACCGATGTTACCTTTTTTGAGGATGAAGGGGGTGTTGAATAAGACAAGATCTGACATTATTCCATGAGTTCTTTCTCAATAGTGAACATGAACCAATAATAATTTTAAAATGATATACTTGAATCAAAAACCACTATTTATATTTTTAGTTTCAACATAGATTGATGAAGATTCTAAAATTATTGATTATCCAGCAATGGATATGGGATCTTGAGACTGTCAGTTGAGTCTTAATGGTGATGTCCAAACAAGAACCGATCATAAAGATGAAATATGATGAAAATAATGATGAATGAGAAATTTATTGGGAGAGTAGGGTAATTTTGAGTGAGATGTGTAGGTGATGTGGAAGTAAATCCGGGGTAGGGGTGGGTATGGAAAAAGGCAAATAAGTAAGATGGAGTGTTACTTACTGAAATTGGTCGAAGAGATAGCAGGACCACAATGAAAGTGGTGATATGTTAGAACTATAAAAAGATATGAGGGAAATAATTTTTTGAAACCCTAATAGTATAAGAGCCGAGTCATGACAAGGAGGATGTCATTGATTTGTAAGAGCATTATTAGGAGGACATGACCATGCTGAGTGGGAAACCTAGGCTCAATAGAGGTGAATCTTGAGAAAGGTAAGGATGGAGTGAGTGGGTTTCTGATCTTGGATGGAGGAAGAATTATCAGGGGTGGTGTGGAAGCATGTGTGGGTGACACATATGAAAATTTAACCTATCATTAGTATATATTGTTGATTTACCCTAAGGGTAGAGAATTTTAGTTTATATACATAAAAAATTTTCTTCTATACCATAATTATAATTCCAACAATTAATTTTTATTGAGGCACTTTTAAATCACTTATTCATATAATATTCAATATATTATATAATTATGATGATTTTATTTCATGGATGGAGGAATAACATTAAAATTTAAGGAATCATTTGATATTTAAAATAATTATAATATATTCCACCTATCTTTATATTTTAATCAAAAATAAAAATTTTAGTGTAGGTTTTCACATACGAATAAAACCACATACGAAAATCATTAAAAAATAAATAATTTCACATGTAACAATCCATAAATTAGTAAACATAAAACTATTTTAAATATACCTGATGAGAATTGAATCCCAAATATTTGAATGATTTGATGAAATATATATCCATGAAGATATAAACCATTATCTCAAAATGAAGTAAATATATAATAATGACATATTTCAAAAATGATTATACTCTAATCATATACTCCTCAAAATATGATATATGCTTAAAAAAATATTTTTATTCTCTAATGACCAAGACAAACTAATATTTTCATTGAGAAAATATCTCTAAAAACTATCCAATTTACATTATCAAAAACTATCTTCTATTTTTTCCAAATAATTATTATTATATCACATCAGACACATAATTTTGGTTATGTATCCCTCAATAATGTTTGTCACAAATATATCACTTTACTACTAATTAATTTTTATTTTCTATCAACACAATGGAATATATTTTTTAGAATACTTATATAATATCTATTTATGAACAATTATTAGAATTTTTATGATTAGTATATCCAAAATATCATTGACGATACTCTTCTTTTAAATAATTCATTAATCCCAATATTTATACACTTCAATCATTCCACATTAATGAATGGAATAACATATGACCTTCATTGGGCTAGGATATAGCCCATGGATTTATTAAATTAATTAGATATTGTCCATGTTCCGTATAAGAAAAATAGTGAACTATAAATAGTTCCATTAGATGAGAATCATTTTTCTTAATTGAAAAATTCAATTTACCATGAAAATTACATGATTTATATACACATTTACTATATTAAAATAATCATGAAATTCCATTGATACAATTCCATAAGTTCTTCTTCCCACATAATTTATATACATGAAGTGAAATAATTTTTCCTCCATGATATTCAGTAAATAAAATCCCATGAAACAACATTTTTATCTTATTTAATTTTTTCAGATACTCACCAAAGATTATGTTTTTATTTATATAATGAGATCAATGAGTATATATAATAACCAATTTCTATATTTCGTTTCTGATTTAATTTCATGATAATGAGGACAAAAATTACATTTTATATTATATCTTGTGTTGACACAAATCCAACTTCTTATATTCATTGACGATAACCAAATGAAAAAGTGTGGGAAAAAATATTCAAATTGAGAAGTCTTATAATCATGAAAAAATATTGAGTAGAATGACTAAATGAATCCACATTACTTTCATGATATAACACCTAAGGTTTAGCCTACATAATTTTTGGTAATTATCTTATTAAATCCTTTATAATGGTTTACAAATAAATTTGGAATTTACATAAGATTATCCATCGGTAGCGTAAATTCAAATCTACAATATTAGTCCACTCATCAAGAAAAAGTGGTAATAAAGTTATTTTCCATTCCAAACCTCTCATAGTTGATACCCAGTGGTGAATATATTTCATTGAAACAACTTCATTATTTTTTGTGGAAGGGGTTTATTTTCATGGAAAAACCCACAATCTATAACATACAAAAACATTAGGATATTATATTATAAAAATAATTATCCCTGATGTTATTACTAATTATCAATAATCATTATCATAAAAAATAAATAAAAACTCCTCTAATACAATATATTCTGAATTAATCATAATAAACAAAAATATTGGATGAATTTAGATGAATATTTAATATATTTGACAAATATAAACACATAATGAATTAAATGGTTTATTCCCTTGAATGAATGGGTTTATAATCAACATATTTCATAATTTTTTTAAAAACAACCAACATATATCATCACATTTTTTTTCATTCTATAAATTCCATATATAAATCTTTTTATTAGATATTGGTGAAGGAAATCATAAGAAATGGGGAGCTCAGATGATCATTATGGGTAATCTTGAGAGATATTAATCATAATAAAGAATAAAATTATAATAAATGTACGAAATCATGTTAAAGTACATTTTACAAATGTAAAATATTCATTCCTAGAAAATCTTAGATCATAAACTCAAAAATGATGTCATGTATTGAATCGTGATCAATAAGAGTATGAAAAAATTAATCATCATTCAAGATTCATAACATATTCATGTGTAATCCTACAAAAAATAAGTCATAATTTATAAATATAGATATTCAAACTCATGTTAAACCAAATTATTTTTATCATAGCTATAAGCGATCATACATTTCCATCCAAATTTTAACATATCTATTAACATTTATTTTCATAAATTTTCTTGTGAGAATTAAAATTAATAAACATCCATTAAAATATGAAAAAATCATATTCATAATAATTTCCATGATTATTATTATTATCTCAGGATACATCAATAACTCATTGACTCATTCATTAGTGGATATAATGGACCCTACTCTCACATTATCATAAACCATTCTTATCTATGAGACAAAATCATGAAATAAATTATCATTTATTCATAGCATATCCTGTGGTAATGAAAGAAGGTCTCATCCAGATTTCTTCATAATAATAAATAAACAACATGAAAAAATATTAGGGATAACATTCTATCATGTCTATACTAAATCATTATAAACATTAGAGGATGTTCTCATATATTAAAATAAAATTAAAAAGATTTATATAACATTTCTATATGAAAATAAACATTCCATTTTGAAATCCCATAAATAAATTCATTGTAAAATATAATGTCAAGAAATAAATTTTATTTTTTATGATCCATGAATATTTTTAAAAATTTCATAAAAATTATGAGAATTCATAATAGTGTGAAATGTAATTATTATGATATATCATAGAAAATTATTCCACCCACAGTTTAATATAAAGTACCTCATTCAAAAAATGACAAGAATATTCATTAAAAACATTTTTTTTATATGTTAAAACATGAAAAAAATAATATATTAAAAAACAATATTATAATATTAAAACCATTCATAAAAATAATTAAATGAAAATTTGGACCTGTAACGCATAACATCCTAATTAAATACGAAATAAGGTCGGTTTTTCATAAAAATGTTTCTTAACCATTATGATAACCATGAATATCACATGTGTTACTAAAACATAATAATTACCTAATTAACTAGAAGAGATGAAAATAAATGGAAATTAATGAATTAGAGTCATATAATATCCTACTATTAAAATTCATCATGGATAATCACCAAACAAGAAGATATTTTAACGTAAATCAATTATCACATAAGAAACATTTTAATATAAACCCTCATTAAAAATTAATTTCAAATAAAAATTAAAATTCCATGAATATAAATGAATTAGAGATATTAAATATCCAAAGGATAGTATATTAACCACAAGAAGGAAATAAAATCTAAAAATATAAAATGACTAAAGGAAACAAATGTGAGATGAATAAAATTTACAACACATGTAATTTTTTAATCAAAACTATATGGAATATTAAATCTATATTGTGACTTTAAATACAATGAATTTTAAATGATTAATGTTATAACTTTTCAAAATCGCATTATAAATGTAAGAACCCAGTTTTTGTGTCATGTATGGATCCTTAATATTTTTTTATAATTCTTTACATTGGACATAATATGGATTCTAAGAGAGTTGGTGAATGGTAAGTGGGTGTAAGGTCTTGGTCGGACCCTAGAACCGATCTTTTTTTTGGAAAATCAGCCATGGCGCACAGTTTATAGTAAATCGTGCATGAAGGCCACCTGGTTAGAGAAAACAATGTGTGTGTAACATTTTTGGACAGAGCCTTACCCCATGGTTGATTCAAATTTTACATAACTCTGCAACCTAACCATGGGAGTTCCCCCTTTTTCAAAGGAACCCATAAATTTTTTTTCTCACTATTTGTCAAACTGTGCGTAAAAATCGTGCAAAATATTTTTTAAAGGTAAAATGACCTTTATTTCATTAATGATTTAATTAACACTCTTATATCCTCTTAATCCTAATTCATGTGGGATTAACCGATTTTTTGTTCATTTTGGATATCGTTGATGGCCTGAGGTAGGGATTGAATGATATCCTTTATTCAAGATCTGATTGAGCTTCTGTTTTCCACGTTGGATGTGGAATGATATGTACTTGATTACCATTTAACTGTTATTATCCACTATTACTATCAACCTAGTTATCATGGTCTGATATTGTTCTCTTTTTATCATATCATATATATTCTATGAAAAATCAAAGGCCTATATTGGCAGAGGAGATTTATACAACCCTAAGGTTAGTAGACTATAACTCTGCCATCATGTTCGTTTATTTGGGAATTATCATTTGTGGCCCACTAATGTCATTAATTCTATTTTTTTCAATTTACATGTCTTTTTTATATTTTTTTTAACTATATGGTTATTCTATTTTCTAATGAGTTATTAATTATTTTTGTTGAAACTAAAAAATCCATCAATCACATTTAGGATTTTAGGACATAATTGTGATTTTGATATTCGAGATATTTGATCCACTATTTGGGTGTGACATGTCTTGACCCATATAAGGGTAAGCATGTATATATTAAATAGATCGATTTATATTGTGAATTGTATTAGGGAATGTAACATTTATGGTCACTTATTAAACCACCTACTGTATGTTCATAAATTTATCATTAAATGTGAAATTGTAATTGAAATGTATACAAATTATATGCCTATACGAGATTAAATGTAAATAAATTACTGGATTAATTTCCATAAAAACCATTACCATATTAATGGTGTGTAGTAGAATGGACCTTAATTATTTAATATTCCTTAAATGGATTTAATAAATGTTGAATGCTACTTGGACTTTTCAATCTAATGAAATTCATGGCATGAACCAGTTGAAATTATTCACGTATTAATTATAAAACAAATTGGCATGACTCATGCATGACATGGATTCTTATCATGGAATGCCTTAAGATCTCAATAACCCCATTCTGATTCAAGGAAGTAGATTTGTTAGGAGGTGACCCACCTAAACCCGAAAAATTATATATTCTTAGAATCCTGGTATGTCATCGTAGGATCCCCATCAAAGTATTGAAGAATTCCAGGGATACACTCTTTCTATCTATCATTAACATATAGGTTCCATGGTTATAGATCATATAGTCTAGTCACCTCTTAGACCTATATTGCCTTGGAAGACCACATTTGATTTCTTATTCATCTTATTATAGAATTCTAGGGAATGTGATCCTTGGATGACATTCATACACTTAGCCAAGCTACAATTAATGCATAGTTGACGACCCTTCAGGTCTACATTTACATGGTTATTTTTTCAGAACATCATTATTATATATATTTACATGTTTCATGATTTCATATAGGAACCATAACTAATTCTTGAACACAATTTATTTAAATATTTTTAATAATCAACTAATTAATTTCATATATGTTCAGATACTTGATGAGGGATGAAGCAGCCACCTAGGGTATTTTGTTATATTGTACAACTTTACATATTATATGAATTTTGTACATTGTTATATTTCTATTACATGGTTTGGAGGTTATAAAAACCTTTTGTGGTGGCCCTATGTTATTTATCTCTTACCATATAAGGTTTCTGTTTTGTAGAGAGAGTATATTACATTGTATCCAGTTTGGAAAAATGAAGGAATATGGCTTCAAACCCTTGATTGATTGCTGTTTATGATAGATCGTGATAGAATATAACTGAGACAGAGCTCGGGATTCTTGTGATAACCATTATATTTCATTTATACTTTTCTGGAAGAAATTATTTCATCTGTATTATATACAAAAATTCATGTTTTCTAGTGACATGACATATCATTATTAGTTATTGTATGTTATGCCTATAATTATAGTTATTGAATTTTTTGTCTCTATTCACTGATGTTCCTTATCTTTACATATATTTCTTCTATTATTTACCAATATTCACACTTATCCACTAACCTACAATCTATAAATGGTAGAATAATATCCCCATAGACTCACCCTAGACCCTCGCTGCTAGTCATCAACTTCAATCTTTTGGGGAGATGCGCTTGAGGCATTGTGGAGACCCAATATCGTGGCACATACTATGTTTAATCTAGGTCTGGGATGTCACAAAGTGGAATCAGAGTGGATTAATTTATTTCATTACTATTTTTAGGAAATATATTGGATATTATGAATGATTGATACTTGGTCGTAATCCGTTCTTGGGCATCACGAACCCTAGTTTAGAGTAAAATCCATGTTACCAAAAATATAATGGTTCGTCTATTTTCCCCTATTACAGTTGAGATTATTTCATTTTTAGGTGATGTACATGATTTTTAGTGTAGTTTATTATTATTTTTATTAAGTATTTCATTTCATCCTTGGCATTATGTTATGAGGGGAAGGAGAATTGTTACACGCATCATTATAGCAACAATGAATTCAGATGACATTCATATTGCCTTGATATGTAGGATCATTTTACTACCTTAAATTTTATTATATTCCAATGATTATTGAGTGATACTGTGATAATTATCTTATACATACATTACATTTGGGTTTTATTGAGTGATTGGTTGTCTCATTTCAAGAGGATTATTTTCCCTTGTGGGCTAGGATGAGTAATTTATAGATTCAAGGCGTAATGTTATAATTAAATGGGATTTTTTATGATAAGGTGTTGGAGAACTAATTCAATAGGAATGGATATCGATTATAATGTGAAAAATAGAATCTAAAATGAAATGGTTTATTTCCTTATCCCAAATTTTCATGTCTTTGAAAGCTAAAGGAGTGAACCTATTAATTAATAGTAAAATATGATTAAAATTATAATTCAGAAATTATGAGCACTATACCATCTATGTGGGAAGTTGGGGTAGTATACATTCATTAATGAGACCTTCCTTATTTATCTTTTTTATGTTATGATTTATATCTACTTAAATATTTTTTTTGGGGTGTGTGAATGTTTTCTGTCGACCATTACTTGCCTGACATACTCATATCAAATTCTAGGAAGGCGGTGACAATCTAGATCGAGACATGGTGGGCCCTAAGCAGCTACACAAACCTCTATGAGTTTCAAATGAGGCCCCACCTGTTATAACTGATC
This sequence comes from Viscum album, assembly GCA_963277665.1. NCBI lineage: Eukaryota > Viridiplantae > Streptophyta > Magnoliopsida > Santalales > Viscaceae > Viscum > Viscum album. The sequence continues at coordinate 500,718,851 of OY728159.1, forward strand.
TATGAATTGATTCCCATGTTGATTAAATTTCCTTAGGTATGATACAATCAAGTTATGTTGCTCCAGGTGTTGAACTTATAATGGATTTTCTTCATCATGAGTTCTAGAAGTACCATCCTCCCACATTTCCAGGGGACAAAAGACTACAAGTAGTTGAGTGTTGGATATGTGACTCATTATCTATCATTGATCATCTGGAGACTCCTCCGGAGTGGAGGGTCATGAATTCCACATGTGTGCTTCCGAATTCACCCAAGCATTTTTGGGATGTGATTTCCAAGGCCGGTCATCATCAGGGCCTATTATGGGTTGATTTCCATAATGCCTTCTATAATCAGTTATTTACTCAAACGATGAGAGATGATAGATCTAGAGAGATCATTCATCATGAATAGGGTTCTATGTCAGTTATAGAATATTCATCTTGTTTTATGGAGTTTCAGAACATTGCACCACTTCCATCTGGTGATATTTTCTCACGTGCTAGACGTTCTGATGGTGGTCTTTTGTATTCCATCTGTACGTTGATCAATGTCTTTATTCTGACTATTTTTTCTAAAATAGTCTATAAAGAACTTGTAACTAATTGTAAATAGTGGAAAACAATAACATCGTGAATAGATTACTAGGGCCATGATAGGACATTAGTTCTCCGGGTGGTAGGGATTGTTCCGTCGAGGATTCTTATTTGGGCAGTGACAACCCAAGGGACTGTTATGAAATATCTATAGTGCTTTATCAGTGTGGATGGTAGGGGCACCTTAACCCACAATGAGATAGATATCCAAGTGAGTGGTGATCATTGATATGTATGGGGAATCATTTGATGTTATGTATGACCTTTCCAAAAGCATTGAGTGGAAAATGATTCACCCCAGCTCGTCCTTTGGGAGAAGGTTCGTTTGTGTCACGTCAGGCGGTGAGTTGGAATAGTACTTGAAGGAATGGTTATGGAGGATGTCGTTTTCATGGTATCTAGACCCCTTGATAACTATCAACACTAATATATAGGATATGATCATGGTATCCCATCAATTTCACAGGAACATGGATTGGGCAAGTTGCATGCACTAATGTCGATGCTCAAGGATCAGGTTGTAGGACCATCTATAGTGTAAGGTAATATCATTTTGGAATCTACTATATTTTATGCATTATTTAATATAGGTTCTTAAAACTCATCTATTTATGTATCTAACTTAAAATGTCTTGGAGTATAGATAAAATATTATTATGGTGTAATGACCCCAAATACACTGTTAAGGGCACGAATAGAGGGAATACGCTAGTGTATGGACAATCCCCTTGAGATTAGTAGTTAACCCATTATATGGAACATAAATGTTCTCAGGATTATATACATATATGTCATTATGGGGATGGATTTTATGGTTTTGTATCATGATGTTGTAGATTTTAATCATTATAGGATATTGTTTACATCACCAAAGGGAAGCAGTTATCTACATAAGGGTGAGTGCAATGTGCAGGCTAGTAAAGAGGGACCCAAACATCATTTTCTACATGGATTGACCTCCCAGATTTCAATGCACATCGTAAAGAATCATGGATTAGGTTAAGATGATTTCCCTCCAGTAGTGGATCATTTTAGGGATGTCTTCCTTCTAATTTTCGGGCTTTCTTCCAAATAGATAGGTAAAGTATACAATTAAGATTGATCTAGTAGTTTCTACAATGTTCATTCCTATATATTGGATAGATCCTACCGGTCATTAAGAGATTATGAGGATGATAGAGGATTAATAGGCCAAAGATTTTATTTGTCTCAATACATCCGAATGGGGTTTCCCCATTCTTTTCTACAAAAAGTCAAATGGAACCCTATATCCAAGTGTTAATTATAGAATGTTTAACCAACACATGGTAAAGAATGGATTTCCACTTCCTCTAATATATGACCTCTTTTACCAACTATGAGAATCTACGGTCTTATCTAATATTGAATTGAGATCGGGTTATCATTAGGTGTGAGTAAGTCCATCAGACATACATCATACAACTTGTGGTAGTTGGTTTGGTTTATATGAGTACCTTGTAATGTTTTTCGGTCGTATGAACACACCCACCATTATCTTCGATCTAGTGAATAGGGTTTAAATCCCGATTGAGATTCTTTCTTGATGGTCATTGAGGATTAAATCTTAGTGTATTATCATAGTTGCAAGAAACCTTTACAAACACATAGAGATTGTTCTATGTACAATTAGATAGAATCAACTTGAAGCCAATATTTTTTGTGCCACTTAGTGATCGACAAAGTTCACTTCTAGGTTCCTATCATATCATAATCAGGAGTATCTATTGAAACATAAATGGTTAGTGTTCTAATTTCCTGGGAGAACCCAAATAATGGGTTTTATATATGGATCATCATGGGGATTGTTGGATGTTACATGCATTTTATATAGGACATCTCACACCTTGCTTCACATCTCCCTGGCCTTACAAATAAGGGTGTCAAGTTATTTTGTTCACAATAGTGTGAGAAATACATTTAGGAGCTAAAATGTAAGTTTGTCTCACAACCTATCCTAATTGTTCAACAGACAGGTATAGGCTATAGGGTCTTATGCGATGTACCTAGAATCAACCTTAGAGAATTGAAAATGTAGGAGGATAGATTAATTGCATAAAAGTGAATGAAGCTAAGGAATCAAAAGAGAAACTACCAGACAGAAGACCATAAGCTAACAATAGTTGTCCATTCCTAATGTTGCAGGATGCATTAACTTTTGGATTAGTGATTTGAGGTGTAATAGGATGACAATATTCTCAAATATAACTGTTCATGACATGAAATGAACCTCAGATAGGGGATAGGGAGTGGATATCTAATATCCTTTGATTTAGAGATTGCTATTATTCCTAGGAATGGAAATGTTGTTGCAGATGAACTATGTCAAAATACTTAGGCATAGGAAATACATGAATCCAGTGCTGAATGGAAGTTAATGGACCTCTTATCTAAGAAACATATGGTTTTTCGTAATAGTCTTGAGAAGTCTTACATACCATCCATGATAATTACCTCTTCCCTCTTTGAGAAGGTGAAGAGTATTAAATTTTCTGATAATGAAGGCTTGGTTCTTCATGAGAGTATATCAAGAGATAATCCACCTCCAAATTAGTATATAGGCAGAGATGAAATCCTACATATTAATTTTCAGTTGTGGATACTTATATATATGAGAGAGATCTTTCTGAAAGAGTCGCATGCTTCTCATTGGGATGTTCTTTCTAGAATATCATATATGTATTGAGATTTGTGATACCCATGTTAGTGGACTTGAAATAAGTGTTAGATAATATGCTTTGTCACTATGTTTTCTACCTATCATCATGTTAATCCAGAGAACCATAGGCCTACCATATTGTTACCAACACATACAGTCCTAGAATAGAAATGGGCTGATGTTTCCTGGGAATTTATAGTAGGTTGTCCTAGAATTCCATGGGGTAGTGAGGTAGTATGTGGTTTCATTGATAGACTGAAAATAGCGACTCACATCCATACTTTTTGTGATAGTTTTACTGTTTATGACATGGGAAGACTTAATTTATGTATGATCTTATGACAAAATTTTGTTTTGTATAAAAATTTTAGACAAGGATGCTTGTTTCACATCTTGGTTTTGTTAGGGATTTAATATGGCTATGGGAACATAGTTTACTATAATGACATCTTTTCACCCTCATACCGATGGAAAATCAAAATGGAAAATATAGAATCAATATGATATTCTTATAGAATTTGTCATTAAATTCAGCAGTTCTTCGGTGAATCATCTTCCTCTTGTCATGTTCTCTTATACTAATACATTTCTTGTGATAATTCAGATGGCAACATTTGATTCTTTATATGGTCGGACATGATATTCACCTCTATGTTGGCTGGAGTAAGGTGAGGTATCACTACAAAGTCCTAATCTGATTCATGAGATTTCGAAGTAGGTTCAGCTGTTCAGAATGTGTATGACTACTCGTAATTATAGAAAACAAATATCATGTTGATCCCCCTGGATGACCTCTATAGTTCAATGTTGGGCATCATACTTTCCATAGAGTATCTCATATTATATGTCATATATTGTCATAGAATATATGAATGTAATAATCTCATTATATATGGCAATTTGAGATCCTAGAGAGAGTCAGGCCTATAACATATTAGTTTCTTTTTCCTTAGAGGTATTATTCTAGGCATTACATCATCAATGTCACACAACATTACCAGTATCATGATGTCCCGTATCATACTATTTATCCCATGGATGTTTTGTTATATTATTATGATACCATTGATGAGTATCAAATATGCATTATTAACTAGAGCATGAAGGGGATCAGAGTCCAGTTTTTCTATCTAGTATCGGTGCTATGGCAGCATGGCCGCATGTAAGATGAGAATTGGGAGTGGGAGGTAAATGTACATGTCAATTGTATAGAGTTTTTCCCAGATATGGTTCCTCCATTCATGGACCATGAACTTAGTGATGAGTTCTTTTCATGGGGGAAGACTGCAGGAACTCGGTTTTTCACTTAGGTATGGATTCTTAAATTTGCAATCAAATTATTTGTTTTGGACATAATATCTATTTCAATTAAGTTAGTGAAGGTTATTAGGGATTCTATGGAGTTTTTTAATCCTATAACTAATAATTTTGGGAATCTATGTCTAGTGCATGGTTTATTGTAAATATTGGGGGAAGGTCAAACAGGTAGAGAAAGCCATGTGTGTGCCATTTTTGTGGATAGATCATCACTACATGGTAGGTGCATTGTTTACATATCCATGAATCACAACCCAGTGAGAACCCATTTTCCTACATAACCATATATGGTATGCTTACAGTTTTTCAAACCATGAGGACAAACCGGGAACTTTCTCTTTTCTGGGTAAAATGATCATTTTTTCAGCTAATGTTTTAACTAATCCTCCTCATTCATCCTAATCTAAATTCTTGCAGGATTAAAATAATTTTCTCCCATTTTGAATGTATAGGACAAACTAACGTATGTATTGAATGTTTTAAATCATATGTGATCTGATCAAGAAAATATTCTTCATGTTTGATGGGAAATAGTATATACTAAAGTCATTTTTAGTCGTTCCTCTCATCTTTTTCTCTTGACCTATTTATCGAGGTGTGATTATTTCCCCTTTTCCATAGATCTAATCTGTTGTAAGACGAATCAATAGATGGTATCATAGGAGGATAGTTATACAATGCTACTGTTGGTGGTCTATAACACACCCTTCATGTTTGTCTATTTTTGAACTATTGTATGGGGAAAACTGATTTCCTTGGTTGATGTTTTTGGAATTTAAATTCCATGATTATATTCATCAGAATATTATGGTTATTATCTTTCCAAATATGTGATTAATTGTTGTTGGTTTCACCCACAACTCAATTAATCCCATATATGATTTTATTCCAATGTTTTGTTTTTTCATTTGATATGATTGAAACACCATTCATGTGTGACATTTATTGAACATTCTATGAATAATATTTTCTATATTAAAGGCCCTGAGTTATATTGGGAATTGAATAATGGAAACTACCAGTTATTCTCACCAGATGACATACCTATATTAAGTGATTGAATTTATAATTAAATGTGAAATTGAAATTGGAAAGTATACTATGTATATTATTTGACCAGATTAAATGTAAATAAATAATAGGTTACATGTCGGTAGAACTGCTTAACACATTAAAGTAAGGTAGAGGAATGGAACCTAATTATTGAAAATTCCTAAAATAGATTTAATAATGGTATCATGATACATTTAATTTTCATAATAATAAAATATAGTCGTTGAACTAATTGAAATTATACATGACTTCATTATCAGTCTGTTGTATCCTGACTCAGGCTCGCCTTGGATTCATATCAGGGAATTCCATGAGCACTCTAGAACCCCATTCCAATTAAAGGATTAATATTTCTTAAATTTAGATCCACCTTGATTCCATTCATTATCTATTTTTTTATTCTTGGTATAATACCACCAGATCCTTAACATAGTATTAAAGGATTACATGTATTCACTCCTTGGATCCATCATTGACCAATAGGTGTCATGGTCAATTCCCATAGATCCATTTCACTACATAGTAGGATTTACCTTGGATGATCACATTAGATTAGGTAGGCATCATATTTTGGAATTCCATGGAATATGATCATGGATTACACTCTTACACTTATACAAGATACAATCACTACTGAGTTAGAGACCCTTGATGTCTATGTTTCATTGTTTATTACCAGATAACATCATTACTAAATATAAATACATGATACCTTGTTAAAGCTTACAACCTTCACTAATTCCTAAAAGCATATTATTTATTAACTAGTAATAGTTATGTATTAAATTTGTTATAGGTTCTTAAACCATCTGATGGCTGAAGCAGGTACATAGGGAAATTATTTACATTGTAATTCATTAATTATTTTATGCATGCTTGGACAGTATTACATTTCCATTAATTATGCTGCATGTTATGGACACCATTGGTGGTGACCCACTATGATTTATCTCCAACCCTCTTTAGGTTATTTTTGGTGCCCAGAGTATATAACATAGCTACAAGTGTTGAAAAAGGGTATCACATGACATCAAACACATGATTTTTTGCTGTATATGATGGTGCTTTATAGATGATGACCGACCAGGAGCAGAAGATGTTGGGGATAGACTTTATTTTTTTACATTATACATTTTTGGAAAATGTTATGATTTTTGTCTTGTATCCATGTTTTACAATTTTCAAGTGAAATGACATATCATCATTTGTTATTGTATGTTAGTCTAGTTATCTTAATTATTGTTATTGTTGTCTCTATTTTTCAATGTGACTTATTTTTTACTTATTATGGTTCCACTATTTACCTTTATTTATATTTATCTGTTTATCTACTCTCTATTATTGAGGGCATAGTCTTCCCAAAGACACACCCTATTCCCTCACACTATTCACCTGCATCTCACATTTTGAGATATGTGGGTGTCTCCATGAGGAGACAAATTCTCATGGAGCCTAATACGTGGTATTTGGGTCTGGGATGATTGTAAGAACCTTATTATTCAATTAGGTATTAATCCAGAAACATTTTGACTAATTATTTATTTTTTTCCTAAGATGGATTCTGAATTATATAGTCAAGGTTCTAAGGGTTTTAAGGACATGTTCTGATCCCTTAACCTAGACGTTTTTGTAAAAAAATTCATTTTTTACTATTTATAGTAAACCATGGGCGAAGGCAGCACGACATAGGAAAAAAATTTGTTTGTGGCATGTTTTTAGATAGAGCCTTACCAAAACTTTGTCACATGGATTACCTAACCATAAAATATGACCTTATGAGTGCCCATTTTTCCAAGGTTCTCATGTGTGGTTTGGGCATGGTTTTTCTAATAGTGCAGAAAAACAGTGCACATGCTATATTATGGGTCCAATTACCATTTTACCATTATTGATCTAATTATGAATCCTCCTTGCTATATATTTTAATTCTTGTAGGATTGACATATTTTTATATCATTATGGAGCTCTATCAAGGCCAAGGGTAGGGATTGAATGATCTCATTCTTCCGTGATCCAATAGAGCTTCTGTTCGTCACGTTGAATGTGAAATGGTAAGTACTGATGTCTTTTTAGTCATTCTTCTCCTCTCTTTATATCGGCATAGTTATCAATGTGTGAGAATTTTTTCCTTTTCTCAGATATACTTTGTTATAAGATGTATCAAAGGCATATATTCGAGGACGAGAGTCATACAACCATATTGTGGGTGATCTATAACTCATCCCTCCAGTTTGTTGATTTTAAAATTCTAATGTGGGGCCCACTAATTTCTTCAGCTACTGTTTTTTGAATTTATATGTCATGGATATCTTCATTTGATCTCTATGAGTAAGATATTTTCAAATATGTGATTAATTTTTGGTGGTTACATTCAGATCAATCTATACCATAAAGGATGGAATTCCATAAATTAGTTTTTTGTATAACATACATTTGAGCTACTGTAAGTGGGTGACTTGGATTGACCCCTCTAAGGGTAATATTTTCAATATTAAATGGATTCATTTATATTGTCAATTTCCTAATGGAAATAACATGTGTACTCACTATTTGACCCGTATACGGTATGTGCATAAATTGAAAATTAAAAGTGAAATAGAAATTGGAATGTATTCAATTTATATGACTTTACCAGATTAAATATAAATAAATAATACGCTTTATGTATCTAGAATCCATTATATCATTAATTGGAGGTAGTGGAATAGAACTAAAATATTGAATATTCGATATATGGTTTTTATAAATTTTTCAGGCCACATGGAATTATAACAGTAATGAATGGAATGTCTTGAACAGATTTAAATTATACATGACTTCATTAGGAAACTGGAGTATCCATTCTAGGGATCACCTTGGATTTTTATCAAGGATTTCCTTGAGAACATTGGATCATAGTCTGTCTCAATGATGATTCATTCTTAGATTGATATCCATCAAGATACTGATTTTTTTATTGGATGCATGGTATGACACCATATGATCCCTCACATAGGTTTAAAGGTTACCATGGATACAATCCTTGGATCCACCATTGAAAATTAGGTTCCATGGTTAAATCCCATAATGCCTAGTCGTTGGGAAGCTCTGTTATACAATTGTTGAAATCATTGGATTTATTAGGAATATTATTGTGGGATTCCTTTGAATATGATTCTTGGATTATACTCATACCGAGAGCCAGGGTATAGTTACTAATGAGTTGGTGACCTTTGAAATCTAAGATTCTTTGGATATTACCTTATAACTTAATTAATAAATTGAATTATAGGTTTCCCAATTATATATTTGATCCTTCATTAATTATTTCATATGAAATATTAATTAATAGTTATTAGTCAAATAATGAATTGATTATATGTTAAGACACCATCTAAGGGATGAATTAGTTTGCTAGGGTATTTAGTTACATTAAACTTCATTACTGATAATTGAAGGCTTTTAATCTTTTACATTCCCATTAAACAGTAATGAGGTTATAAAAACCATTTCTAGTGCCCAATTAGAAATTATCACACACCAGTTTTGGGCACCATTTATTTCTCGGAGTAGATTTGATGGTTGATAATGAGAAGCATAGGCATTCAATATTTTGATTTCTTGTTATTTATGATGGAGCGTGATAGTAGATGGAAGATCCGGAGCTCATGATACTTAGGAAAAAAAATTATTTCCTTTATACTTTTTTATAACATGTTATTCTTTCTGTATTGAATCCATGTTTTCCAGTATTCTTGTCACATGACATTTCATCATCAGTTATTATATGTTCTTCTAGTTATTTCATTTATTGTTAAAGTTGTCTCTATTTTCCATTGTTCCATCTATTTACATACATTTACTCTAATATTTATTTTATTTTTTGTATTTATCCAATCCGCTACACTCTTGTATGGGGTTGGGGTAGTCTCACCACATACCCACCCAAGGCCCTTGTAGCTAGTCGGGAGCATCGGGAGTTTTGGGATATTGCTTGATGCCCTGTGGAGAAACATGCTTGTAGTACCTAATAAGTTTTTTATTTGTCAAGGACGTCAAAATATGATGATATGAAACAAAAGGAGGTCTATAACTCAATCATGTCTAAATGAATCAATTTTACGATGAAGAACCTGCTCCTCAACTTTCCCCATTATTTATAAGATTTCAGATGTCCTTTATAATAACTATAGATTTATTATAGATAAATGATAGCTCCATATTCATACATTTAATATATTATTTTATTATATGATATTATCATAAATTTATTAAATATTATTTATTAAAATAAATATAATTGGTGGTATCTATTTATATTTTCATGCATGATTCATTTTTGATGTTTAGGTCCTTTCTCCTTGATATTGGTATCATAATATTTATAATTATAATAATTATATTAATGAAATATATATTCATCATATACAATTATTTATCCATTCATAGAAATTGGTAGTGAAAATTTGCTTACATCACTTCATGGAGAAATTAGTCATTGTGTACAAACATGTTATGTTTTCACTTTTAAATGGATCGAATGAAAGAATGATAAATAATATTACACCTTAACATAATAATTTTTATATCGTATATATCATATATATTCCTTAATTATATCTTTATTAAAATTATTAAAATGAATAACTTCAAAAATATTTATAATAACATATTATTTTAGGGATGATATAAATGTTATGATATTGGATCGGTTTTGAAATAATTGTAGGTATTAAATAAAAAGTTGTGATAAAAGGAATAAGTTAAATCAATTACCTCTACAATGAGATATACTCTTTCATTTTATTCTCAATGAACCTCAAGATTCTCTTTTGAGTATATCATAATATTCTCACCCGATGTAAGGATTATATTAAGAGGTTTTGGTAGGTTTTTTTAACAGTATGTAGATTATGAATGTGTGGTGAATAGAATATATGAGTGTTCATTTTATAGCGATGGAAATGACATGATAGAAGTTTAAAAAAAAAATTTGTATTTGATAAATATATTTTCATTTTATAATAGCACCATGTGGACAATATTTATGAGATAATATTTTGTAATGATAATATCCATTCACATAGTAAAATTTTAGATAGCTTAAGTGACATCAGATATCCTATCATTTCGTTTAACCCCTTCATTGTCAAATTTTAACCATTACCATTATGAAATAATTTTCAATACTAATGGGTTATAAATTTATATATATGGTTATAATTGAATAAAAAAACTCATGTGATGATATTTTAGAAAATATCACATCCTCCATGTATTATCCCAGGATTTGGAAAATATTTTATTTCGTATAAAATTAAACTAATTCATTATAAGAACTATAAAAATATTTTACCATTAATTGCAAAAAAAATTGTATGGAATTAAAATATAATAACATCAATAATTAATTAAACAATATTTTTACCATATATTTCATTTGGTACTATAATTTATTCTATTAATTTGTCATTTTATGTTTTAAAATTAATTTAATTTGATTTGTCTAATATATGAATGTGTACTTAATTATCATTGTGTAAGAATTTTATGTAATTATTCCATTAGTAAACAAATTACCACGAAAATATAATTATTCATATTTTAATGAAACATATAGAACATTATATGACCACATTATATCTCTATGAGAAAATATTAGATACAATAAAATAAATAGAGTATGATTGTGTATTTAATCTTTACATAAAATAATATTTCAATTCTTATCAATGATAAATGGATCGACATTGAAATATATTAAATTTTTTTCCAAGGATGGTAGAAATAACATCATAAATTTGAAATAACTATGGATTTAAATATATTTTTAAGAACATATAACATTGTTTTTTACATTAATTAATAGATTTACCCTTACCAAGGTGAAAAATATTTAATATGGTTACTATTAATTATAACACAATATTATGATGATATTTTTATAAAATATTTTTTTATTTTGATTCCAAATTTAGAATCTATTTTTTGATGTTTATATTTCTATATTTGATGGAATTAAATTTTCATTCAATTGTTTATAATGAACTGAAAATGTGTTTCTAGAAAATTATTTTTCAAAACATAAAAACGAAATTATACCAAAATAAAATATAATGTCGATTAGTATATAGTTATTTATAATATTTTTAATAAAATGGATAATATGGTACCTCAAAATAAAATTTATAATTGAACAACAACGTTAAATTACATAATTTAAAAAAAATTACGGTATTACAAAAATTTCCATTTTTTATTATTCATTGAAAAATAGCACTTTTTTGAAAAAATCACAAAAAATAACAATAATATAATATTGATTTATTGGTATAAATATTCACATTCAATGGGAAAAAATCAAATGTTTTAGATTAATTATTACTTCCACTCATGAAATTAAATAAATATACTTATGAAGAAATCATATTTGGTTGAAACATTCAATGTGATTACTAAAAATTGTGTACATATTTATTATGAATTACAAAATACTTTTCAATCATATAAATCATGTAAATAAATTTTTCATAATGTTGTAATTCAGAGTCATATTTCAAATTTAATGATTATGTTATAATATAATGTGGATCATTTTATGCTCTATGTTTCATGTCATGAATGTTATAAAACACATACAAATGATTTAAAGTGAAATATAATCAAAAATATCATAGTATTTCAGTGACATTGTGCAGAATATGTGATTCAAAAGATGAAATTATATTTCCTTCATATTATTATTCCAATAAAAAAAAATTTGTATATGATAAAAATTCATATTATTTTAGATCACATTTAACTCCTATATATTCTCTATAAAAATGTATGGTATAAATAATTTCTCTTCCTTAACATTATCTCAACATGTTGGATTCCAACATAGTCTTAAATTGATTAATTCAAACGGATTAATTTGAATACATCACCGGAAACTAGTATCATCCCTGTTTTTAGGTTTCTAACCTTTTCTTTATACTTTTTAATCATTAAATGTATATCTTTAATGTTTGGGATGGTTTGGAGGCCTTTTGGAATGTTTTTGGGGATTTACAAAAAGTACATGTTTTGTTCATGGTTAGTAAAAACCATAAAATGCCTATAAGAAACCATGCACAATGATACATTGGATAATGTGTTTTCATATGATTAAGATCACATGTTTCCAATTAAATTTTGATACCCAATAAAAATAATGAAAATTGTGATTGTTTTATGTTTTATAGTTGGCGCATGGTTGTCTAACTGTGTTGAAATAATTTATGAGGTCCTCCTTAATGAAAAGTAAAGCACATGTTTAGTCTATTTTTTTTCCTAACAATGTGACTAATGGTGCACGGTTTATATATGAGATCCTAAAATTCTGGATCTCAGTCATTTTCACCTATTAAGATCTCATTTTCCTCTATTTTAAACCCTAACTATTGATTTTTTCCTCAAAAAAGTTAAGGAATCTTGCAACAATTAATTATTTGTGATCTAGAGGCATTTCATAGTACATTATAGGATGATTCCCTTGGTACATCATTGTTTATTGTAGTTTATGTGGTAATTCAAATATTTACTCATCTATCTCACTTTGTTTCTTAGATATATTCCTCTATGGATTTATATGAGGTGAGTTAGGAAAGTTATGGTTATTGTGGTAATTTTTTATGTTTTGGGAAGATAAGTAAAGAGGGTTACTAGATATCCATCCCATTATTAGGGAATTTTCATGTTGTTATTTCTTTTCATCATTAATCCTTAGGTGGGAGGATTCACTCTCAAATACTCTATTTTGAACATGAAGGATTTGTTTAAAATTGAATAATTTTAGTCAAATTGATTGTGAAATTCAAAGTAAAACCCTATTTAATGATTTTTTATAGATTTTTTAGATATTATGTAATTTTTGTGAACGGTTATTTAATAAATTACTTTAAAAGGATGACTTTAAACTTTTTCGTTGCCATATTTTAGGAAAGTGTTTTAATTGATATTTTTTCAATAAAAGGAAATATTTATTGAAATGTATTTAATTTGTTTGCTGAAAGGATTTACAAGACTGAATGTTTTTATTGAAATCTGTAAAATGGGGGTTTTTCATGGGTTTTGGCATAAAGGGTTCATGTGTGTTCAAATGAACTTGGGATGGATATGTCCATGAAGATCCCCCGAAAAGTGAATGGAATAGATAAGGGTGTGATATTCCCCCAAAAAAATGGTTCACTAAGTGAAAGAATAGTTTTAGGATGACTCAACACATGTGAGTATATATTGGTACATGGTTTCATACATGGATGTATGTTTTGACATGTGAATGGAATAGATTATGCCAAAATAGAATTTAGGAAAATGTTGGAAATAATTTTTGTTGGATGTCCATAGAAATTGTTTTTGTTTTGAGAAAACTATTTTAGTATGGTAATTGTTTTATAAAATATTCCAAATTTATTAATAAAAATTATTTTAAATAAATGTTCTATTATCTTCTATAATAGTGGAGTGAGTAGGGATGTAGTCATGGAAAACGATATTAAGTTTCATTATTCTCCCCTAATTTGGAACATTGTGGATTTTGGATATATCATTTATCAAGGTAAAGTGAAAGGTATATTATTACACTTCCCAAGTGGTGCATCATGATACATGGGGTGTTGTGTGTTAGTTGAGCAAGAGGCATGTTGGGATCCATGGAGTTTGTCAATGGATTCTTTGGTTTATTTCTTCTGATGTGTAATTTTATTTTTTAGTCATCCACTGTGGTATTTTAAATGTAAGGTTTTTATATAAATAGTATTGACTTGATTTTTTTTTGTCAGGAATTACTAACTAGTTTATTATTGTTAAGGTGTATTTGGTGGATTTTTTTTATTTTCAATGAGATAATCAAACCATGTATTCATTAAAGACCTTGGAATGTATTTCTAGAATTTGGATCCTTGGGGATGTATCTTAAGGACATGTAATATCATTATTCCGCCTCAATAAAATGAGATTGGTTAGGATGTTATAAGTGGTATCAGTTTTGTCCATTCCAATATTATTTTTATAACAAGTTGTACTAATTTGTTTGGTACATAACTAACATGTTTTTTTAGTTGTGTTGGTCTAGAGTAGAAATTCATTCTAGTTTATTCGTAGTGTTTGGATCGTAGAAAGGACTAGGAATACCCATACTTAAAATATAGAGAATAAAAATATGTACTTATCCTTTTTATTCTAATCATAAAATTACTAGGGTTTGGGTTCATAAGTGCTTTGTAAAAACATATATTAATTGGAAATCTCATTTTCATGGGATCATCCAATGAGATGATCATGATTTGGATTTTAGAAATGACATCCCACTAGGAATTACTATTACATTTAAAGTAATAATTTATTATTTGGTGATAATTTTTCATATTTTAAAAACGATAAAGTTGTTTTTGAAATTTGATATTTTAAAAAAGACCCTAGATATGGTATTTTTAAATGGTTTTATTACAAATGAATGTTTCAATTTTAGAAAAAAATTATCGAACATAGAAAATATTGAATTTTTGAATGCCTTATTGTGATAGTTGATTTGGTAGAATTTGAAATTGTTAATCCTTAAATTAATAGAGACTATGAATTTTTCCATTTTTTCATATAAAATGTCATCGTGTGGGCATCAAATGAACTAGTCGGAAGGGACTATTGAGAAGGTGGTCACACCTGAGCCACAAGCGAACCAACAATTGTTTCAAAGAATCATTCAAGATTATCAAACCATTGTCACATGATTTTTACAAGAAACTCTTTTTTTATGATATTTTTCACTAATGAAAATTCATGTGGAGTATGTACAATATTATTACTGAGTGGAAATGATAACTCTAACATTATGTGTAATATAAAGTGGGTCCCCCATTATCAATGATCTGGAACACATCATAATTGGACAAAATGATCAATTAATTTTCTTCTATGAGTTTAGATAATGACAAGTTGATTCCAATGTGGTTAATGAATCACATGAAGCAATTGTGTGTGAAAAAATCTATAGAATCTCACCATTACAATAATATGGAACATTCCACATTAAAATTTTAGTGCATTGGGGTCTGGTGTTTAGGAAACTTCTAATGTATCAAAAATGTTATAATCTTTGATTAGGCTGTGATAGAAAAAATAATTATTGTCCACAAAATATATCTAGTCATGGTGATTCCAGGAAAACCATGACTCTTCATCAAGGTAAATACCAATAGTGAAAATACAATCAAAGTGTAATGAGAATGTGATTATAAGTAAGTGAACAAGTTATTGCAGATAATCAGTCAATACCATCAATGGTGAAAGGTATGATTATTTTTAATTCTACCCTTATGCAATATTTTTTGATATGGGTTCTTCTGATTCATTTATTACTTCTTGTTCTATTGTTTTTATCATTTTAAAATTTAACATAATTAGTTCCATGTTAAATATTCAAACACCTCTTGGTCAAATATAATGTTGATCAATCATGTATATAGCATATTCTATAAATTTTGATGGATTTGAGATGATATGGGATTTCATGGTTATTGAGATGGAGTTATATGATATAATCAAGGGTGTGGATTGCTTGATGCCGTTCAAGTCCCATATAGTCTATTATACCTGGAGTGTCAGTTTTACGTCATAGAATGGTGTGGAGAATCTTTTAATGGGATAATTAGATTAAAAGGAATGGGAAAATAATTATTGGATCTATCCGTTTGATCTATATCATTACATTGGAATATATTGGATTTAGAATATATGGAAGAGATTGAGAATATAAATTTTCAAGTGGTTGTTGATAATTATACAAATGTTTTTCCTGATAATTTCAGAGTGTTACCATCTATATGAGAGGTTGAATTTAGAATCTATATTTTATGGGGAAAATCTTATAACCCATATATATTATCCAGGGGAAACATAAAGAATAATGGAATTGAAATTGTACATGGAATACCAAGAAAACAAAGGGTCTTGCCACCCCCTAATGCCTTTTTGGGCAGAAACGTTCATTTTTGTCAATAAGATGGATGGAAATTTTAGACAATGTTTCAATATCATAGGCATAACCATGATATGATAAATAATCAGTATCCACTTCCATGAATTTTGGATTTATGTAATCAATTTAAGGGTTCTCAGTGGTTCCATATAATTAAATTCGGATCACGATATCACAAATTTAGAGTTCAAAAGGAGGATATTCCATGAAAAACCATTATAAGTATATATAGACATTATGAATATGACTTTATGCCATTAGGTCTTACTAATTCAACAACTTTAATATTTGAATTGTTGAATCAAATATTTTATATATGTCTTGATTCATTTTTGGCAGTGTTTGTGGATTTCCTATTGGGGTATTCAATGGAAAGGGATGAGAATCATAACCAATTGGTGACACTATAGGTAATATTCATAGTTCATCAGTTGTATGGAGATTTATCAATGTATATCTTTTGGATACAATATGTATGCCTTTTTTGCCATGTAATTTTTGACAGAGGTGTTTCTGTGGGTCCAGAAAAGATAGAGATTTTTTTCTATTGGAAACTGCTGTAGAATGTCTCCATGAAATGTTATTTCCTTGGTATAACATGTTATTATTGATTATTTGTTGATTAATTTTCATGATTGGATTCACCTATGAAATCATCAAAATGGAACAATGTTTCATTCCAATGCACTGTGGAAGGATTGATGTACTTTCAATATATTAATGAATGTCTTACATCAATGACAATATTGATTTTTCTATAGTCTATATAATGGTATGTGCTGAATTATGATGCATTACGACTAGGGTTAGGATGTTTTCTCATTTAGGGATAAATTTTTTTTTCAAAATCTTCATGAAGGATATGGTTTCCTAGGTAGAATTATCCAACACATGATTCGATGTTATATGTAATATTCCATGAATTGAAGGCAAGAAATCATTACATATTTAGAGATAAATTAACCGTGTTCCCAAATCATAAGATCTTGAAATATATTTTCCTAAATAATTACAGGAATATTAGACAATGAAAATTGATGGTGTATATATTAGTGCTAAATTTTTTCTTTATGTATACAATTGATGAGATCAATACAATGGTATATGCATTAAGTAGTAATTCATATACTTAGTTGAAAAAAGAGGCTCTTGATGAGTGTTAGTTGAGGATTCCCCCAGACGACATGCACATGGAATGTGATGATCAAGGTTTGATTGTGATTTTATATACAGTTTCATTTTTTCTTGATATGGTGAATATTGTTAAAGAGGCACAAATATATGATTCATAATTTGTAGGGATGTGGGAAAAACCTAATGATGGGGAGACTATTTAGGGCTCAATTTTTTATGGTAGTTCACTTTAGTGGTTCTGAAATTGTGTGGTCATTCATATGACATGTAAGTAATAGGTTCTTTGCACATATAACAATTAAATATGGGGTTTTCAACATATAATAAAAATATTTTAAAAGGTGATTAAAGAAATTTTTTAATGGGTCGGTATGAAAAGAGAGGTGTATGAGTTTTTTTGTGATGAATAACTTGTCTGTAGGATAAGAAAGAACATAACTGACCAATTGGTATGTTTTAGTATTTACCAATTATTATGTGGAAATAGGTTAAATATGACCATGTATTTTGTCACATGTCTCCCACCAATAGTTCTAAAAAACGATTCTATATGGGTGATAGTTGATCTTATCAAAATGTTGTATCATTTAACCCCCATTCATGAGTTTCATATGGTTGATGACTTATAAACAAATTATATCTAGAAAGTGGTAAAGAGATGTGAAATACTAGTTTTATTAGTTTCATAAAGAGATATAAGGTTTATATATTGTTTCTAGAATTCCTTATATAAATACCTTGGAATTTAGTTGTCTATGAGTATTGAGTATCACCCCTAGATGGATGGAAAATGTAAAAGGATAATAAAAACAATGTATGAAATGTTGTGGTATTGTGTAATTGAATTTCATGGCTCTTGTAAAAATCATGTACCATTATTTAAGATAATATATAAGAACAGTTATCATGACTCAATAAATATGGATCCTTTTGAATAATTGTATGGACATCCAATTCATTCTCAAATTTTTTGGGTGGAAATAGGAGAACATTCCCTAGTTCGTCTATGCATTGTCTATGAAACAAAGAAGAAGATTCAATTGATATGAAAACTGATGGAGATGGCACATGGACATCTGAAATAATATGTGGTTCATAATTGATGGCCTTTTTCATTTTTGGTGACTGATTATGTGTTCTTGAAGATATATCCAAGTCTATCACATCATGGTTTTGGGAAGAATGGGATGTCAACTCCTCAATACGTAGACCCTTTTAAGATATTGGAACAGGTTTGTGATGTGGAATATAGGTTGAAATTTACACCAAATTTTAGTGTGATGTATAATGTGTTTTATGAATCTCAGTATAAAAATAGTATATTGATCCAAACAATGTTATTTCAGGGGATCTCATTGAACTAGAGTCAGTAGAATTATTTATACACATTCTAGTGTGGATTAGGGAAGGGATAGTTAAAGTCATGCATGAAAAAAATCAGTCTAGTGCGGGATTTGAATAAATATGGTCAAATACAGGAAGAGGCATGGGAACTAGAGAATGATATAAATGATAAATGGACAAACCACTTTAAGAGAAATTGTGGGTTTCTAATTTTAGGGGATAGAAAGGACAATGACAGGTAGAATGTACCATACCTAAGCTAAAGTATGTAAGACTTTATTTATATTTTTGTTGTATGTAATGTATATGGTAAAAGTTAGGTAGTGTTGTGATAAATTCATGATTTTTTGGGTCTTTTTTATTGGATCATGGTTAGTGCATAGTTTTCAAAAACCGTGATACTCCTACATGATATTGGGCACAATGAGACTATTGATAATGGGTTAAGAACCGATATTTCAAAAAACTGCAAACACCATATAAAAACTGTTCACATTAGTACTATAGGATTGTCCATGGTTGGAACATAGTATTTCTAACTATTCAAGACAAAAATTCAAGGTATTCTTTGAGGTAGAGGCTTGCACATTTTAAGTGAATAGTTTTCCTTACCATGTGACTAACCGATCATGGTTTAAAAGTGAGAATATAAAATTGTGGATCTCACAATATTTCACCTCATAGACTCTAGTTCTCACTATATTTATCTATAACACCTAATTTATCTATAAAAAAGGATATGTAATATTTCCCAATCAAAATAGAAGTGATCGTGAGGCATTTCTTGCTGCGTTGATGGCTGATTACCTTGGTATGTCACTATTTACATTGGTTCTTGTTGGGTTTTAAATGATAAACTTATCAATATTTATTTTTATTATATATAGTCCTATTGTGGATATATGTTAGGTTTTTTCTGCGAATTGTGATTTTTTTGACCTTATTGATTTTATGTAAAGAGATCCATGATAGGATTTTGGAGATTTAACCCAATTTGGTGGGTGTTTTCAAGAAATTCTGTGTTTAAATATTAAATTATGAGGTTTTAGGATTCAATCTCAACTAATCTATTTAAAAAATGATCTATTGTTTTTGAATTGATTAATTTTTTGAAAATAAAAGTGAAAATTTTGTTCAATGGAATGTTGATACCCTCGTTAGTGATAGTTTGTGAATTTTTTGGATTTTGTGGGATTTTGTAATTGTTGAATTATTTTGGAATAAACTTTGATAAATTATATTCAAATTATGATATTAAAATGTGTCTATGATGTATTTATAGTAAATAGTTCAATTTCTATTTTTTAATAAAATTATTATATTATTGAAATGTATTTAATATGATTATTATATGGTTTTCAATAAAAGATTATTTTTATTGAAATGATTGAAATGGTGGTTTTCCATTAGGTTTGGAATAATGTGTTGGTGTGTGTCTATGTGAATAAGCAATAGATAACAGTGTGATGTTACCCATGGAAAATAGTTCACTAAGTGATGAATTAGTGAAAGGATGACTCATCACTAATGAGTATAGGGGGTTCATGGATTCATACATCATTGGATGTGTCGATAAATGAAATGGAACAGATTATTATAAAACATAATTTATGAAATGGTTGGAATGTCTAGTTTAGTTTTTTGAGTCAATAAGGTTATCTTATGACTTCTCCATTCTAAATAGTTTTATGTTTTGAAAATTACAAACACTTTATGTTCTAAATTTGTCATTCTATTTTAATTATGGTTTTTTCATTCTTTCATTATTATAGAATTATCATTATATTTGATTATAGAAATATCATTCTGATATATTTATAGAATTATCATTCAGTAATACATAAAAATAATTCATTCCATTTAAGTATAGATTTAACTTTCAGTTTTATGATACAGATTCTGGTATAAATGTCATATTGTTTTATTATACCGATTCTCTTACAAATGTCTTGATGTTTTATGATACCAATATTGGTACAAATGTCATGATTTTTTAGGATAATGATTCTGGTACAAATGCCATCCTCTTTTTCATTATACTAAATCTGGTACAAAAGTCATACTGATTTCATGATACCGATTCCTGTACAAATGTGATACTGTTTTTCATAATACCGGTACCCAATAACAGTGATACCGTTTTTCTCAATCCAGTTTTTGTATTCTCTTGAAATCTATTTTCTTGATTATGTTATAGTTTTTTAATGTATCATTCCAATATTATATGATTATATGTTTATTTATTGTACATAACATTAACTTATCATCAATTTCTTATATGAAACGATTTCTTACAGTCTTTTACAAACTAACCATTGTATTTTTGAAATATGTCTAGGTCCCTCCAAAATTTAAGGAAAGCATGAATTTTGGAGTGGAGCCGACATTTCAGAAATTTTTTCTATATATTCAATTTTTTCTGAACATGCAATGAAACTGAAAAACATTGATGATGAAAAGTGAATTTAAAAGATATCAATTATTGTGAAGTGAGTTCTAGAGAGAGAGAGGCTCTTAAAACTCTCATTGTTTCATGAGGATGTTTTGAACAACTTGTTTAGGTTTTAACAACTTGTTCATACTTGCATAGTACAGACTTCGATCGTGATAATCGCGGGATTCAATATTTGGAAGACAAAGGTTTCGATTTCCTTCATAATTATTGGCATGCAGTGATAACAAGATAGATACCGATCATCGGAATGTGGCCTTACCTTGGTTTGGGTAAGACAAAATTTCATGAAAGTGTAAATCAAATTACCTTTATCCAAGGTTGTTAGATATCCTTCTCCTTATGTTAAATGAATCTTATTGTTACTTATTTTCTATTTCATGTTGTTATTATACACTAGTATTTTAACCTTGTTAAAGTTATAAAATATACCTTTCTTATACCTTCTAATTCTGCTACTCTAATTATATTAAATATTCTATACGCTCTATGGTAGAATCTTTCCTTCAATAAAATTATTAATAAGAATTTATCTTAAGGTGTTAAAGTTTATGAAAAGATTCTTTATGAGGTTTCATAAATGATTGTTTAACATTGTTAAATTATGTTTTCTTAAAGTTAAAATATATCATTAAAAAATACATTTATATATGGTTAAGAAACATTCTTTAAGAGTGTTTTATATCTATATTCAAGGTTTCAATGGAATTTTTAGAGTATACAATTCAACCCCTCTTGTATTTGAGCATATAATTTTACATATTCGATCATAAAATTTTTATAATAGGAGGTCTCTGATATACTAATATTCACACAATTTTTTTCTAGCTCATGATTTCATTATTCATAACATCTTCATTTTTTACAAACATTTACAGCTAACATGTTTTGTGGAATATAATCATTTTTTATGTATGGCATGCATTCTTGTTGGATCTCTAGAAAATCTCAATCATACTAGAAAACTAATCATTGATGGGAATTACTATGAGTATGGGAGAGACAGAAGGAAGACCATTGTGATAAACATAGGTTTAGAAAAGTATATTACGTAAATGAGAGATTATAAGATTTTTAATAAGGTACATATAACGATTACTAATCCAAAAAGTGTTGAATACTATTTGAATGTTATGGTACATAATACATTGCTTTGTTCCATGACTGGAAATATATCTAGCCATATTTCATCTTGTGATGTTGAAAATTGAATTTGGATGAATCATTATGTTACCCACATTAGAACTTCTAATGTTATTAAAATTATAAGATCTATGCTCAGAGCTGAGTATTATGGTTTCTATTTTCCTTATGGTGAACCCATATGTAAAGTTCAACAAGGACTTATGAATATTTCTAATAAATTACAATATATTAGTGAGAATGCTTTATATGATTATATTATTGGAGAAAATATTATAGGCATCATGACTAATGAATGGGAATCCAAGAGGAAAACTATAGATGAGAATGTGAATGTTACTCAGACTTCCCTCGATGGGCTGTTTGGAACTCTTCTTTAACATGAAACCAGAATTAATAGAATGAATATATTATTAAGAAAAATATTAAAAATAGGGGTGTTTCTTTTACAAATACTTCAAATCATATAAAATACAAGACTCTTAAGAGAGTTACAATATCTAAATATAATATTGTAATTATTCAATTTGAATCTATGAAAAGTGAAACTTGAGAAAATGAGTTAGAAAATATAGCTCAGAGAATGAAACAGATGGTTGCATAGAAGAACTTTCAATATAAATACAAATATAAATAAAGAAAGTAAAATAATGATATATAAGTTACATGATACGAATTTATCAGAACTGGTCATATTAGACCTGATTTCCCCTTTCATAAGGAGATATACAAGATGGACATGAATTCTGAAAAGAGCAAGAATAACTTCTACATATCAAAGCATAAGAAAGGCTTAAATGAAAGTGACACTAGGAGTGCATGTTGGGGAGATTCTTCTGATGACTTTTTATAATATGAATCTCATATGAAAAATAATATGTATCTAATAGCTAGAGAATTTTTTTAAAATCATGGTCTTATGGTTAATTTATAATCTATTGAATCCTTATCAAATATGACTTTCAGTAATAATTTTTCTGATAATGATTTTTCTTTAGATGTGGAATCCTCTTTATCAGACAACGATAATTTTTTTCATTCCTATGAAGAAGTTACTAAATATGATAAGTTGCATGAAAATAGAAATTATAAAGTGTCTTCGAAAATAGAATAATCAAATTATGTAGAATTTATTTTAGTAAAATAAATTTTGTATCTCACCCAAGATCATGATAAGAAAAATGTTTTTATAGATAATCATTCTAAGAAAATTTAGGACGTCAATTCTACAAAGGATAATCTTTTTAAGGATATTAAAATACTGTATTTAAAAAAATTTGTTTTAGAGGATAAAAATAAATCTAATGTTATTATTGTATTAGAAAATAATCTAGTCCTAAGACTAAAATATGAAATATTTTCCATGAGGAATGTTCTTGAAAATATTACTTCTGTTAAGGAAAATTTTGATAAGATGTATTATAAGATCTAACCTCATGATAATAATCAAGGATTGTGATGTTCTCATAAGAAAAAAACCTTCAGAAATAATTATTTTGTTCCTCCAAGAGAACCATTTTTTAGTAAATGTCAATGTGGTTTTCATTATAAGAATATTTTTTCTTTAAATAATGTTGAATCCCTTGGGTTTTATAATGTTTAAATTTCTAAACAAATGTGGATACCCAAGATTTATTATCTACAATTACAAATCCAAACAAGTTTGGATTCAGAAAACATAACTTTTTATTTTTCAGAATAACGAAGGAAGTACCAGTAATATATGGTATATGGACAATGGATGTCACATGACAATTTTTGGTAACAAAGACTATTTCAAAAATATTTTAAAAACAAAAGGTGGAAATGTAACTTATGGGGATAACTCTCAAGGAGAAATTTTCAATATAGGTAACATTATTATTCTTTGTAAAGATATTATTTTAATTTTTCTTTTTGAAAATGGACTTAGGCATAACCTCATTAGAATAATCCAATTATCTAATGAAAGTTACTTTTTGAATTTTAGAAATGATAAAAGTTTAGTTCACAATTCCAAGGATGAGTTTTTTCTCACTGACCTATAGAATGAGAATGTGAACTCCTTAAACATAGAAGAACCTAGAAGTCAAGATATAACTTATATTAGGAAATTTATAGATCAATCATGGCTTTGGAACAGAATACTTGAACATTATAACTTAAGAAATATTATTAAAAATTCTATGAAAGAATTTTCTCAAGATCTACTGAAACATAGGACAGATTCATCAAAAGTCAGTGATCCATGACAATAGGGAAAGAAACATAAATCTAGTCTTAAATATATAAGTGAATCTACAACTTCTAATTCTATACAGTTAGTGCACATGTACTTATTTGGTCCAACAAAAACTAGGAGTATTGGAGGAAAAGACAATATGTTTTTTGACATGATGACTACATTGGATTTACATGGGTCTATTTTTTTGCAATGAAATATGATGGTTATTATTATTTAAATAACTTTATTGATCAAGTTTAAAATATGAAAAATCTACCATTGATAACAATTTGTTGTGATCAAGGTTGAGAATTTGAAAATTCCGATTTTGAAATTTTTTGTAGTAAGAAAGGTATTACTCATATTCTTTCATCTCCAAGAACTCCTGAACAAAATAGTGTTTTTTTGAAATAAGAAATTGTATTCTTCAAGAGATGACTAAGACCATACTGAGTTAATATTTTATAGCTAATAATTTTTGGGATTAAACTATATGTACTACTTATTATACTATAAATCATATTTCAATAAGACCATTTCTTAACAAAACTCTTTATGAGTTATGGACTAGCTGAAAAACAAATGTTTCTTACTTAAATATTTTTGAATGTCAATGTATTAATCTTGAATACTAAAGATAACCTACATAAATTTTCACCCAAATATATTGAATCTATCTGTTTTCAAATAACTTGTATATTTTTCTGCTATTTTTTCTAAAAACGGTCACCATCCTTTGATGGAAAATCTTTCAGGAAAGGAAATTGTTCCGAAAAATACATCTGAAACTTTTACCCTTGAGGATTTTATACCCTATGTTGATGAAAAATTATTTCAAAATCCAAGTTAGTTGCCACGTAAGAATAATCCCAGTGATAATATCATTGTTAATGCTAATAAACTATTAAAAAATAGAATTTATTTAAATAATGAAGTTGAACATGTGGAATTTCTCTCTCAATTTGTACCAAAGACTCATGAAGAAGACTTGGGTGATGAATATTGGATAAAGGATATGAATGATGAACATAATTAATTCATAAGGAATCAATTTTAGACCTTGGTTGAACAACCTATGGAATGATTATTTATTGTAGTAAAATGGGCTTTTAGAGACTAATGCGATGAAAATGGAATCATTGTTACAAATAAATCAAAATTAGTAGCTAAAGGATATAATCAACAAGAAGTCGTAAACTATAAAGAAACCAATGCTCCAGTATCAAGATTTTAATATAAATGTATTCTTTTATTCCATGCATCATTCGTTAATTTTAAATTTATCAAATGGATTTAAAGTGTTCTTTTCAAAACATTTAAATAAAATAGGAGGTTTATGAAGAGAAAACCATAGTTTTGAAGATACAAAATATCATAATCATGTTTCCAAACACAAAAAATGTTAATAAATAATTAAACATTCCCCTAGAGCACAATATGATAGACTTTTAGGATTTTGGTTGCAAAAGGACTATGTTAAGGGAAGAGGTGATCCATCACTTTTTATAAAAAAAATTATAAAGATGTTTTGATTGTTCAAATTAACAGTGATGACAACATCATTGGATCAACTCTGAAATCCTTAATTGATTACTTTAGGAATATAATGAAATTTGAGTTTGATATGATTATGATGGGTGAGTTACATTTTTCTCGTGGTTTTCAAATTAATCAAAAACTAGAGGGAAATTATATATTCATACATAATTATATCAAACATATTCTTAAAAAGTTCATGTGTGACAATACTGTGTGTATATGCACTGCTATCAGATCTTATAATACTCTTGATATTGATGAAGTAGGGAAACCTATTGGTCAAACATCTTATATGTGGATGATAAAAAATTTACATTAATTAATATCCAGTCGACCTAATATAATGTTCCCGATATTCTTATGTTAAAAATACATTGTATAACCTACTGAATTACATTTAATGGCTGTAAAAAAATTTCTGTATTTAAAGGGAACATTAAATTTGGGACTATTTTTTTCATCTGAAAATGCTTTTGAACTAAACTGGTTTTTGGATGGTGACTTTGGTGGTTGTAAAATGGATAGTTAAAGTAATTATGGAAGTTTTCATTTCTTAGGTGATTCCATATTTTCTTGGTATTGCAAGAAACTCCATTATGTAGCACATTCCAATGCAGAATAAGAATTTGTAGCAGCTGGAAGTTTTTATGATCAAGTGTTGTGGATATAACACACACTCACAGATTATGGAATGTGTTTTACTAAAAATCAATTAATGTGTGATAAAACAAATGTCGTTTATCTATGAAATAAACATTCACATCACTCCCATGAAAAGAACATAGATATTAGACATCACTTTCTTTGGGATCACACACATAAAGGATATATAATTCTTCAATTTATCAGAATGAAAGAATGATGTGATGATATTTTTAGAAAACCATTTCCATCCAATAAATTTTTATACATTAAAAAAACTAGGAATGACCACATTAAGGTAATCATTTATATCTAATTCTTGTTTAAATCATCTCTTATCATTATGATACTCCTTATTTTAGGGGGAGTACATGTGCTTGTTTCTTTTCATTTCATTTCATACATTTAGTTCATTATGAAAATATATATTTCCTTAAAACTTTTCTCTATGAAAATCCATATTACCTTTCAATTTGGAGTTGAAATTCTCGGAATAGAAATTCTCAGAATTGAAATTGTTGGAATTGAAATTCTCGGAGTTAAAATTCTTGGATTAAAAATTCACGATTTCAAAAACATCCAAGAGAATTTTTATAAGACTAATAAAATCATTATAGTATTCCAAATGGTACACTTTCTTAATTTGTATCTTCTAATTTAATGTTATAATTGGTGGTATTTCCAAATTTTCAATTCAGAGTTTACCTTACTTTTAAAGATCGAAATTAATATTTTTATACATCTATTATCAACCGTCAGATCAAATAGGATTATTTTCATCGTTTTGTTATCTTTTGAAAGCTGAAAAGTCATAGCTTTTTCTATATAAGGGTTTTGTTTGATTAATAGTGTTGCACTATCGGAACTGATCTCCAAGACGATGTTTAGTTTCCATCGAAAACATCATTCCATTTCTATTGTCTCATTCACTCTGAATGACTCTTGAATCCTTAGCAGATCAGATGCTAATTAGCAACGAAATAAAGTATTGGAAAAAATGTAGTGAAAGACTGGTATGCTCTACCTTCTTTGAAAAGTATGTCTCCATTATCTCTAAGGTAATAAGAACTAAAATATGGGAAATTGTATGTATGGATAAAGAGAAACGTCATGATCTGGTATACCTTGAAATGGTTATTCAAGTCTATGGATCCATTAAATTCATTCAAAATGATGGAAAAGACATGTTCATGTTCGAATGTTATAATAATACTTATACAGTTCCTTTGAAAAAGGAAAAAAATGTTCTCAACATACCGTATGAAGGATAAACTATTCGATGCTCTCATGAAATTCTCAAGAAGGAATGTTTTTTTGAAAAAGACATGGAGTTGGATTAATTTGGTCTTATTTATATTAAGAATCCAGTGATTAATAATCTTATAACAAATCACAAGCTAGTATCTCTCTGGTCAAAATTATCTTTATTCCATGAAAATGAGTTAAGGACTCTCTAAAGATATGTGATATTATTCTTTTGTACTTTCATGTCAATGTATTGGAGATCCACTTAATCGAGACCATATTTCTCACCATCCAACAGTTAAAGGTTGAACCATTATATCTCATATTCTTTTGCATCAGACGACTATCTCTAGGATAATTGTTATATGACTTCAAGAGATGAATGTCCCTTGTCATTTAGTCTCTAATCCATTTAATATTTTGTTGCTTAGTGATGATAATCTAATGAGGATGAAGATAGATTTTATACCCAAATCCAAAAAAATTGATGAATTGGGTGTCTAGAATGAGGATTATGTTCCAGAATCTTCAAAATCAGTACATAAGAAAGAAAAACCTAAAGAATGAATCTTACCAACACCAGTTCATGATGTTCCAGTGTCAGAACCTCCCCCTGCAAAGAAACCAAATGCCTATTCTAATGCAACTGTTTCAAAATATAGGGAGATGGATGCTACCAGAAAGGATAGATATCTTTCCTTTGGAATAAATCCTCCAAAGGTTAATTCCTTAAAATTCAAGCTTGCTGAAATTATAATGATGGAAATTAAGGAGATGATCTTGTAGAAGAAATCCACAGAACCTCAGGTTTTTTAGTCTTTAGTGAAATCTGAAAAGAAGAAGTCTTAATAAGTAATGGAATCTAAAGTTGTTCAAAAGAATCCGACTGCCACTCTGGAAACCCAGAATGTTATGAAATTCCTTACATTATCTGATCCTCTTCCTGAAATGGATGATCAGATCATTAAAGAAGAAAATGATGATGTTTTATGGGAAGTGGAATGTTGCATTGGAACTCCTTAGAGTTCAAATTCTATTTCTAGTTCTTAAGATCAAGAAATTGAAGATGTAGTATAAGATGAAGTTGAAGAAGAAGTTGAGGATAAAGTGTAAGAAGAAGAGAATGATTTGGTAAAAAACGTTATTTAGAGGAAAAGATACACGAAGAAGAAAAAAAGATGAAACAAAAGAAGAAGATCATCAAGGGGATGAAGAAGAACATAGTGATCTTAATGTTATCCAAGTATCCGATGAACAAACCATAGTCCAAAATCCTATAAATTGCAATAGTGCTTTGGTTTACTCGTCCAAAAAGAATAACTAAGAAGTCTTTTAAAAGGAATAAGAAACCTGTTACTTAACTCCAAGAAGAACTGAGAAAGGAAATGATGTTTTAGGATTTGAATCCTCATCCTCTGTTGATAATGACATTTTCAATATATAGTTAAAGAAGATGGTCAGAACTATTCATTTTCTTGAAAATATAAATTCCCCAGAGTCAAATGATGCAAGATACCTTGAATCAAAAGATGGAATCTTCCGATATTCTTATGGATTTGGTGGTCAAGCATGAAGTGGGATTCAGTAATGTTTTGATTGATTATGAAGCTTAGAAGGTTACTTGTAAGAATGTATTTAACTGCACCAAAAACATCAATGAAAAACTTAGACAATTAAGTGAATTCAATTTTTCTACAAATAGAGCATTCAATACTTGTGAATCAGAGTTCAACCAAGTCAAAGAAACCATTTATGTGAAAGTTAGCCAACTCAATTCCATTGCATGATCTGTAAGCTGTGAGAAGTAAGTTAGAGCTGAATTAGTTAATAAGGTGGCTGCTCAAGAAGAAAGAATATTTTCCTAAGAAAAGAAGTACTAGGATCAAATGATCTTGCGAAATAAGCTTCATAAAGATCATAACGATATAAAAAACTTAAATCTTTGATAAAGATAATTGTTTTCTGAGCAGTAGAAGGATGGATTATTTTTTTCTTACATTCAGATATTATGTTGTAATTTAATGTCTTATTCAAAATTTTCATTAAACCATTAATTAAATATCTTTATTTTGTTTTTGAATATATTTTTTCTTAATCTTATAGGTACATCTTATGCTTTTCCATTCCTTTTTGAAAATCGAATAGGGTGAGAATTTATTTTGAAGCATGAATTTAATGAAGACTCCCAAGGGGTAGAATATAATAAGGGAGAGTTTTTTTAAGAAGAAATTTTTAACTAAGGGGGAGATATTTCATTAGGAAAGGAAAATGGATACTAAATTCCTAGAATCTAATCCTTGGGATACATAACCTAAGGGGTATTTAGTCGTATTCTTTATAAATATCTTTCAAAGGGGGAGACATGTTTTATCGTACTGGTTTATCAAAGTCAATATATTCTTCCATAGCAAAGTTGATTATGCATTACCAAAAGGGGTAGATTGTTGATTCAATAAGGTTATATTATTACTTATACATTACTTATGGTTTTATGTTTTTAAATCATACAAAAAAATCCAATGGTCTGGATTTTTCATTATATTTTATATATTTTTTTGTCATTCTGTTATATATACAGAATTATCATTATTTTTGCTTACGAAATCTGATTCTATTATAATTACAGAATTATCATTCTGTTATACTTACGAATATTTCCTTATGTATACCTTCTGATTTTACATTCTATTTTACGATACAAATTCTTGTACAAATGAAATGATCTTTTATGATACTGATTCCATTACAAATTTCATGTTTTATTATGATATCGATTCTGATACAAATTTCTTGTTGTTTAATGATATAGATTTCGGTAGAAATGCTAGGATATTTTTCATGATACCAGATATAGTGAAAATGTCATACTAATTTCATGTTACTGATTCTGGTATAAATTTATTACTATTTTTTATAATACCGGTACCCAAAAACTGTGATACCGCTATTCCCAATCCGATTGTTGTATTCTCTAAAAATCTGTTTTCATGATAATGTTAGATTTGTTTAAAGTATAATTCCAATATTATCAGATTCTATGTTTTTTCATGTACATAACATTAACTTAACATCATTTTTTATATGAAATGATGTCGTAAAATCTATTAAAAACTAACCATTGTATGTTTGAAACATGTCCAGGACCCTCTAGAATTTAAAGAGAATTTGACCGTTAGAGTGGAGTCGACCATTGTGAAATTTTTCCTATAAATACAAGCATGTATGAATAAGAAAAGCAACATAAAAACTTCAATGATAAAAAAAGAATAGAAAGGTGATCAATGATTGGGAAGTGAATTCTAGAGAGAAAGAGTATGTTACAAATCTCATTGCTTTGTGGGGATGTCGCAAACAACATATTCTGGTGTGAACAACATGTTTAGACATTCATTATGTATACTCTGATCGGGCTAATCGTGGGATTATGGATTTGGAAGAAATAGGTTCTAATTCCCTTCTAAATCGTGGGCTTACGAAGATAGCAAGACTGATACCATTCTTCAGATTTAGGGCTTACCTGGGTTTGGGTAAGAAAAAATTTCTAGAAATTATAAATCTAGAAACATTTATCCATGTTTGTTGGATACCCTTCTCTTTGGGGTAAAATATTCTTATCGCTACTTTTTTTATATTTCATGTAGTTTGTATTCAGCTGCTATTTTAACTTTGTTAATTTTATGAAGAATAACATTCTTATACTATCAAATTTCATTACTTTGATTATATTAAATATATTATACTCTCTGTAGTAGAATAATTCTTTTAAGAAAATATTTCTTACATTTTTATGTTAATGTTGTAATTTTTAAGAAAATTTTTATTTAATAGGTATTTTGAATATTTTCTTAACATTGTTAAACTCATTTTTCATAATGTTAAAATCTTACCTTAGGAAACATATTTTCGTAAGGTGAAAAAATTTCCTTATGAAAATTTTCTATCATATTTAATCATTCGAAAGGAATTTTTAACGTATACAGTTTACCCCACCCCCCTTGAATTTAAGCATACCATTTTATATATTCAATCCTACATGGTTTCTTTCCATGGATCTTATTGTAGTTTTGGAAACATTATATTATTACGGAAATTGTATTATAAACAGTTTCTATTCAATTTATATAATTTCATTATAGATGTACTATCACATTGTACCCAAGTTTTTTACTAGGGAGGACAAAAGGGGAAAACCTACTATATTTCATTACTCACCATTTTATTGGATCATTTGTACTTATACAGATACTGTTCATTAGGGAAAAAGAAATGATAATATATCAAATTTCCCATGTGGTGTGATATGATACATGGGATATTATTTAGAGTTGAATCATAGACCATTTTAAGAGCATTGGAGTTTTTAATTAATTTCCTTGGGCTTTTTCATTCACTATATAATTTTATCTTGTTGTATTTTTTAGGGGTATTATTAATTTGTGTGTTTGAAAAAAAATGTATTTCTTTGAGTTGGTTTAAATTGTTTTCATGCTCAGTATAATTGTTTTTAATGGCATTTTTAGTTGTTTTTTAAAAATGTCAATCTCATATTGTCATTGAATCCCTTGGAATTTATTTCAATCCTTTTACACCTTGGGGATGTTAGTAATGTCCATGTAATGTTCTTACACTTTTTTAATCCAATGAGATGGGCCAGTATGTTACAATACTTATTCTGTATAAGAATTCGGTTATTATAATATATTTCTCCCTACCCTCCTGAAAATGTATTGATATATCTATTTACTAGTCATGTAATATTTCAATGTTTCTCTCATACTTCCCACACGTTTAAGGATGATAGTATTTACATATTTTTACTTCTATATACATATATTTTTTATGTCAACTCTATAACAAAGAAGTATGTTATGAATTGGGCTAAAAAATAACTGATAGTGGCACTCCATGAAGTCTAGATGCTTCTTGAATAACTACTGATAGAAAATCTTTAAAGTATTTTTTTATACATTTAAATAATGATTAAAATGTGACATAATTTATATGAAATAAAAAAATTCATTTCACATTGGTTTTCTAAAACTAATGTTAACTGATCTTCATAAGAAATATAAATAAAACAAGTTATTCAAAAATACAGTATTCTATATTTGTAAAGATACTCATAAAAACCAAACAGTATAATTAGAAGCACCAATATGGAAAAACTGATTCAGTAAAAATCATGGATAAATTTTACCACATGTTTAAAAAAAATACTATACACATAAATTAATTTCTATCTAAAAATTATTCAATAATATAAAAATCTCTAAAAAATTAATTTTTCATTCACATTTATTAGTGTATATGAAAAAAAATATAAAAAGTTTACAAAAATATAATTCTTGTTGAATAAAAAATAAAACATATTATTTTAAATTATAACTATAGTAATTATATTATCATTTTCAAAAAACATTGTCTCTCACATTATGATATTATGATAAATGTGTCATAAATCATAATTCCCACATTCAACACCTGTTTGTTATAATGGGTCAACAATTTTAAAATATGTTTTTTAAAATATATGTATTAAATATGTAATAATAAATGAGTATTCATTAATAGAAATCTTATTTACTTGATATTTAACATATTTAATTTTTTTTGGCTCCATTGGTGAATAGATACCACTATTTAACTCAATCCATGACATAATTTAATTTCAAATATTAAGTGTCAAATATTATTGAAAATGATAACATTAATATTAAATAACAAAAAGTATAAAAATTATTTTTTCATTAAAAAAATTTATATCCTCTTTGAAGACATCTTAATAAATAGTATAACCAATATGCCTTTCCAATATATATATATATATATATATTTGAAATATTTCATATATCCAATGTCGTGGGAGATAAAAATCTCTAATATCAACAATACAAAATGAATAATGGTTTAAAAATTTATATTTGTTATTACCATCTTAGGAATGGAAAAATCATAATGTAATCAAAAAAAACTATTCATATATATATATATTGAATTATGGAATGTTATTTCAGGTATTTCATATCTATTGAAGTGTATTCTATATCAATAAAAACATAAATAGAATTGTATTCATATTCCATGAAATTGGTGTAGATATAGTGTATTATATATTTAATAGTTTAAATAAATATTTTATATAATCACTTTAAGAAATTAAATTTATATTTGATATTTATATAGATAAAAAACTAAAACATGATAAAAGTGATTTTTTAACCATTAAAACATCAATGATTCCATTTTTACAAATATTTAACATATAATATAATTAAAAAAAATTAGTAGTAATCCAATCAGTTTTATAATTATGTAATTTTGAATAAATTAGTGATATAATTATTATCCAATCAATATCCTTACAAATATATGAACATGATATTTCTTGAATTTTTCATTTCCTTTATAATGATTCCAGACTATTCAGATAGTCCTATAGAAAAAATGTGTAATAAAAACTAAGAATTGATTTAAATTTATTGATAAATATAAATAATAATAATAATCCATACCTCATATGTCTATTTACCACAACAACTAAATGTCAAAATAAAAAATTGATGACTACTCTACATAAATATGTTCACCATATTTGTAGGAAGTGGAACTGAAGCTGTCTAATTAATAATTTCATTTAACACTCCTCATACCTGGGCCATCTACCAAATATATTGATATATATAATCTCCAAAATTATAGACAATAATTGATGCTATAATAGTTACATGGGGATACTAAACAAGAATCTAATTGTATATGATCTTGTATGAATAAAGTGGTAGAGGATCTGTGTATTTAGGCAATGTTGGGTACAATGTTTTTGTTGGCCACACATGCACTACGTATATCATCATTTATGCAATCATAACATATACACATGATTTGATAAAATCATTTATTGACTCAGTCAAACATCTTAACTCATCCATCAAGGAATTTATTTACCCCTTTTATTTTACCTCAATTGTTTTTAAACTCAATTGACCATAACATTTTCTAGTTTTGGAACACATTAAATATACTCTAACATGGACCTAGGTGTTTAGGTCATCCTAAATAAGTTGTAACATCTCTAATAGTATTGTTACATTATAAAAAATAATTTATTTATAAATTAGTTAAAATACATTTTAAAAATATATATTTCAAATGAAAAAATCATATCATTTATTCTTCCTCCAATTGTTTAGGGAAAAAATTCTCACTAGAATATATATTTATAAACACATAAAAAATGAATGTATCTTGACTTGGTTTACCCAAAAATATATAATATTATGTCATTATTTTCTTAAAATATCTCCATTAGGTTTCTAAAAAGAAGACACATATTTTCATTGTTTATTTCATCTCTTGAAATTAATATTTGATTTTTACTATGATATATTAAATATTAGTCATATAAAATGGTATTTTATTAACTATTGTAATAACAAATAAATAAATTTCTAAATATTTCTTTGATGTACTACCGTAATTGAATTTTTTTTGACTAATCGATAATCCCATAATATAAAAATTAATAAATTATCCATCAAGGACTATTCATAGACATGTAACTCCAAAAATACATAGCATTTTTCTATCTTGGATTTCCTTATCATCACACTCTTATATAAAACTTCTCTCACTAAATTAATGTAATTATATTTGTAAATTTTTAATCTAACACCTATGAACATTATCAACCATCATATCTAGGTTATAAGAACCAAAACACAAAATATTATGAAATGTATTTTAAATTAATTATATGATATAATAATTATAGACACATTTATATGATGAATCATACATAACTGAGTTCATACACCTTTGTGTCTATCATTTATAATGTTATATTCTACTTCACATAATTATAGTCCTTTATTTTATTAAAATTATAAAATTCATTAAAAAGTTAATTTTACCAAATTAAAATGAAATCAATTTATTTAATTATTTTCAGAAAAATATATGTAACTATAATTAATAAATATAAACATCAACAAATAATAAAAAAATTTATTGTAATACAAAATTTATAATTTTTTGTACCAATATATGATTATAAATTAATTATTTTTAAAATAAATAAATTTACTTATACATAATAGGATGATATTATAATTATTTTGTCAAATAAAAGTGTATAAGAAAAATTGAAAAAAATAATATTTAATGAAAATTGAAGAAGGAATAATTGTAAAAATGGATACTTAGATATAATGAATAGAATAATTATTATAAAAAATGTTTGGAATTCTAAAGAACTATATAATTAATTATGTCAATGTTTAAATTTTTTTTATCATGTTAGTATTGAGACCCTCACTTTTCAATAATTACAATTAAATTACATATGTGGAATAAAAAAACAATATACAAATTGATGGACAAAATGCGTAGTTAGTATAGTGTCTTCAGAAATATGAAAACATTAACATGAGTACATAGGTGAGCTACATAATCTCCCACCAGGTTCTTAATGACAAGAACCCTTCTTAGACACATCAAACATAATACATAACTTCATAACCTAAAAAAGGAGACATAAAAAGTAGGGAGATAAATTGCTCAGTAAGGGTAAACAAATGAGAAATATAAAAATAATCATGATCATAAAGGTAATACAACATGTTCATGTAAAAATAACATTATACCCTACATATCAAATTTCATATGCATGATTCATGGAATAAATATTTGTTTTTCAAAATACATAAATAAAATTGATATAAAGTACATGATCCATGAAATCATAACCTAAGAGTAAGATATGGAATTTTGGACACACATAATTATATAAATATTTCCATATATTCTAAGGCATCGATGTCAGTAATTCCAAGTGGACAAAGACCTTCACTGAACTTTGTGAACCCCCATTCCAGCCCTGTATTAGTGAACCAATTAAACCGTCATTCTATTCCTATATTATTGAACTAAGTAAACCCTCCTTCTAGCATTGTATTAATTATATTTTTAAGCCCTAATTATTTACATTTAAATCTAATGAGATAAAATTCATTACATAAAGCATTTAATGGATATATAAGTCCAACAAATCCCAAAATAAAATCATACATTCATGTGCCTCGTGATCATAAATGAACGCATCATAACCCATGAAATGAAATGGGTATCATAAACAGGTAAACATATCATACCATGTAGAAGGAGATAAGGCTCATAAAAATATCATCATAAATATAACTCGTAAAAAGAAGTGGGTTTCAAAAGAATATAACATGTGAAAGATGAAAAATATTCATATTATCATAACATCAAAACACAATCCATTTATAGAAATAATATGAATGCATAAATTTATCAACTTCCACATAATGGAATTGGTGACACAAATTGATGTTATATTAGATGGTAAATAATTTTTAGTGGTTTTTGAAAATAATTTCTTGGAGAAATTATCCATTCTTTTTTGAAAAAATGTTTTTAAAACATTAATCCGATTGAAACCCATATTATTTTAAAATATATTTAAAAACATATGAAGGGATATTTGAAAAAAATCAATCATTTTAAAAATCAATTTTATAGGGAATTTATCATCATGTATATTTTGAAAAAATTTCTTAATATTTTATTAAAATATTTTTTAAAACGTTGTTTTTGAATAAAGAAGATTTCTGACCAAAGAGTGAGATGACCAGATTTCACTAAATGCATTATATTAAGTACAAAAGAGTTGAAAAATGGTACTTAAATATTAGGATATATTTATAATCTTATTTTAAGAAAATGTATGGATAATCATGAGATATTTTTTCAATGGATTCATAAACATAAATAATCTGAAAAAAGTAAATGATTTTCTAAAAAATATCTTCTAACATGGTTACTTGGGATAATACTCTCAATGTAATAAATAAAAATAAATTTAAGCAAAATATATCATGAAAATAAGGATATTCAGGATATATAATATAATATGGAAGTATATTCACCAAAAACAGTTCTTTGGTGCATAATGAATCATGAATCTCAATGAAGGCTACTTCAGACAACATTATATTACTGATTAGGTAACATTTGAATGTTAAACCCCATGAAGGATGTATCATATAATGGATATATTAATACCCACTAATTGTGTTATAATATACATTCAATTCAATAATGTGAATTACTTACACCAGACAAAAGTAATGAGTGGAAAACATCTCTTTCATCTCTCACATATTATAAATGAGACGAAATCCCCCTTACCTTGTGTCATAACTCTCTCCATACTCGCACAAACCTCCAGTATAATAAATATAACATTATTATATATAATTTACAGAAATATATTATTATACATAATATTATATAAGGTTTTATTATGACTTTTTATTACCCTCTTGGTAATGGTCTTATGTTAAATTTTCACTCAGGTAATAATTCGCATTGTTCTTTACATGTTCCTTTCATAGATTTAGCATTGGACCTTATAATTGTATCATGATTAAATAAAGTATAAAATAATATATATACCTATTATATATACTATCTATATATTATAATACTTTATATCATATGTATTTAATGAATTGGAACACACCGTTCATGGATACGGTAAGTTATTCATACGCATGAATGTTGTTTTTGTTTTAATTGTCCTATGGATTGATACTTTTTCATTGAGATATGTATATATATTTATGAATATATATATATAATTATTCCATTTTCATGAATATGTCATACATATCATATAATTTCATTAATCTTATCATTAATATAATCCATGTGGTAGGTGAATGAATCACATTTATTTGAGGGGGCGACAATCCACACTTCAAGAAATGAGATTATCATATTAAAACAAAATTGTAGCTAACAAAATCTATGATTCAAAAGGAAAAAAGTGTAAATACATTATAAATATAATATATTAAATATATAAGTATATTTACATCATAAAAGAACCCATGATCGGTGGTAAAGAAGAAATTATAAATCATTGTTTCGTGTTGATGTAGTTCGCCGTACACAGAAACAATATGTTTAACATCCGTTGGATAGAGGTGGGTGTATGAATAGGACATAAAATTTTCATAAAAAATCATATTATATGGTTTATAGCATTTTTATAACATAATAAAGAAATAAATAGTGTATATGGTGTGGATAATGAAAAAAAGCGAAGGTATCTTGAGAGAAGATGTTACCTCATAATCGGGTAAATCCTTCTAGTTTGTGACAGAGGGCTTCTATGATAGGGTTTCTACCCAAAGAGAAGCATCAAGACGAATGTAGGATTGTTGGGAGAAAATTTTTTTAGTGATCGGATGATCTTAATAGGATTTATAGGTGTGAATAATGGGTAGTGGTGGTGTTCTTTTATATGGAAGGAAAATGACTCACATGGAATATTTGGATACAAATTAGGTGTGCAGATGTTCTTACCTAAAACAAGTATTAAAAAGCTAATAATACTAAATAATGTTTGATTCAATTAAGAATTATTGAAATAAAATTGGGAATATAAATGTTTCAATGTCATTTGGTTTTTGAATTTTATGGTTTAGTCACTAATTATGATTAATTTATCCTTAATTGATGTGATTAATTTTAATCACTTATACTAATCATTTTGTCAAATAAAAATAACATGGTATTATTATAATATAAATATTAGACTGAATAAAATTGTGTGTGTTGGATTTTTTAAATTCCCATCACCGAATTATAAAATTAAATTTAATGTTAATCCCATATATGTGATGAAATATTGGGGTTTTAATATAGGAAAAAGCTTAATTTTTTTTAGATTTTATTTTCAGCATCAAAGTGAAATTGATCCTAATGAATTTCGTTGTATTATTAGATGTAATATTTATCTAATTTTAACATAATACATTTTTATAACATCATTTATCTTTAATAATTAATTATACAAAAAGGAGTTTTTAATTAAAAATTAGTATTTTCCTCTATTAATTAAATAATGATTTTTCACAATAAAACTAACAAAAATTCACCATTGGCTCAGTTAGATTTTCTTGATTTAAAAATTAAATTTTAATTTACCCAATTCAATTTCTAATAATTTCTAAAATTAATTTCATTATTAAAATTAATTCAATCAAGAATACAGTGTTTTTAGACATAAAAAAGACATTACAAAAAATCATATATTTTATTTTCAATATGATTTATTTAAATAAAAAAATTATAAACAATATTTGAAAAGTAGTTATCACAATTAATATTACTATGTTTAACCACTAGGTTATAATAATATTTTTAAATAATTAAAAAATTTATATATTTCATTGAAACTCATTGTTGCGTGTATCGTAAGCCAACATAGTATTTTGTGCATCGTATGAAAACATAGTGTTCTTTGCATCATACACCATGTTAGTTCTTCCTGGAGCACAATCCAAGTTGGTGTTTCATGTAATGTATGCTAATTCAGTTCCATGTGAATGTAATCTATTAAATAGTTTATTGCACGATATAAATGAAAATTTAATTTTTTTCCTAAAACCATGACCATAATACTTAGGGTGTTACATTCTACCCCCATAAAATGAATTTTACCATCGAAATTCTTCACTTTGGTAAAAACAATTGAGGGTATATATTTATCATCATATCCTCAATTCCCATGCAGCCTCTTCTAATTAGTGATATCTTCTAATGTTTTTTACCATGAAAGTGGTCTTGTTTTGTAGAACTTTCTTAGATTTATAAATTATTTCTTCATGATGATCCTCAAAAGAAATAACCTTCTACAGCGGTATAACCTTTGAGTTCAGTACATATGAAGGGTCAAGTATGAAAATACTTAAGAGTGATACATGGAAAACATCATGGACATGAGAGATATTTGGAGTATGTTCCTACCAATAGGTTCTTATCCCGTTATGATCAATAATTTTGAAGGGGGTGATATACATAGGTATTAGCATTCCCTTTTTCCTGAATCTCATTAATTTCATGCATGGTGTGACTCCTAAAAACAAAATATCACCAATTTCAAATTCAAGATCACGCCGATGATTATCAACATACATTTTTATCCGTATTTTAGCTTCCATGATATTATGGTGAATGTTTATAACCTTCTATTCCATTTCATAAGCGATCTAATGAACTAATTTCTTTTTTTTATCAACCGCATCCTAGAATGTTAGAGCTCTATATTTTATCCCATATAAGTCTTCTTGTGGTGACATCTGAATGCTTCAGTGAAATATATTATTGTTTCTAAAATCACATAGAGGATGGTGTTGATCACAAAAACCATTGAAATATAGATAAAAATAGCACTACATATATTCAAGGGTTTGAATTGTTTTTCACATTGACCATATATTTCAGGATGATAATCAGTTTTGAAATTAGATTCTTTATCAACATCTTTTTGAAGACATTATGATAATTTTCAGGGATTCCTCATATCAAAATTTGATATAATTGATTGTGGTACTCTTTTCAACCTTAGCACATCCTTAATGTATTTCCTAGGAAGTTGATCAAGAGTGAAACTTATTTGATCGCAATAAAGTGTAATGAAATATTAAGGTGATCAACAACCACCCATATATCTTTATACCATTTTGAGGTTTTCAGTAATCCAACAACAAAATCCATAGTGATTTTATCCCATTTGTATTCTGGTACGGGAAATGTATGCAACATATATGTTTACATTTTTATTTCATAAATAACATTCTAGGATACCAAACTTAGAGATTAAAACATTGAAATATCTCTCTTTATTCCATCCCACCAAGTGTATTCTTTCATGTATCATTTGATATTAGTACTTTTAGGGTTAATAGAGATTGAAAAAATATGGGAATCCTCAAACAAATCCTTATTCAAATGTAGTATTCATGGAACACATTCAAAATTCCATAACATTATCATTCCATCTTGATCAAGGTTATACTCAGGAACATTTCTAACCCTCTTTTGTAGATTCGCATCATCCTTTAGCATCTCCATAATCATCAGATGGAATGAGGGATGAAGATTCATTTGAGAAAGATATGATTGCACCCCTCCCTTCTCAATTTCTAGCACCATGCTTTACAAATCTAGAAATATTGGATATTTTGTGATCTTCATCATGGATAGCATAGAATGATCCTTTTGACTAAATGCATCATCCACCTTGTTCATTTTCCCAGGGTTGTAATGTATTGAGAAGTCATAATATTTTATCAATGCTAACCATCTTCTCTAATTCATAATCAACAGGTTATGTGTGAATATAAAATCCATTCATTTATAATCAGTATATATATCACACTTTCACCATAAATACAATTCCTCTATAACTTTAGTGAAAAGATTACCACTACTAACTCGAAATCGTGATTTAGGTAATTTTTATAATGATTCTTGGTCTATCATGAGTCATAAGCTATAAGCATGTTATTTTTCATAAGAACACATCCCAGTACCATATTGGATGCCTCTCAAAATATTATAAACCTTATCCACTACAGGGTAATGTAAGTACATGCGAACTAACTAAACATCTCTTAGATTATTTGAAAATTTCCTCACATTCATCTCTCTAGAGGAACTCCAAACACATCCATGTTAATAAGGTAATTAGATTAGACAGTTGTGAGAACATTTCCACAAACCACCAATAATATCTTACTAAACCAAGAATGCTACAAATATCAGTCAACCTGGTTGGTCTTTTCCTACAGTCAATATTCTCAGTCATTAGCGGATCTACTTCTATACCATCTTTTTTTATAATGTGACCGGAAAATAAATCCTTTTGTAAAAAAAATTCACATTTTTTAAATTTTTCATTTATCTTATCCTTCATTAGGGTATTTAGTAACATTCTAAATTCATCTTCTTGTTCTTCCATTCGCTTTTTAGAGATATGGATATCTTCTATATATACTACCACAAATATATCGAGGTATCCTCTATAGATTGTATTCATTAAATACATGAATATAGAAGAGGAATTGATGAGAAAAAAATGCAACACTATGCCATCATAAGAAACAAAAATTATACAGAATTCAATATAGGTTATATCCTCCTTATTGAGCCATAGTTGATGATAAACATAATGAAGTTCAATCTTGGGAAAGTATTGAGCTCTGTGTAGTTGATCAATATGTCATCAATATCGGTAAGATTATACTTCTTATTGATTGTGGTCTTGTTCAACTCCTGATAATAAATTCAGAGTAACATTGATCTATTTCCTTCCCAAAAAATAGAACGGGTTCACCCTAAGGTGTCACACAGGGACTAATGAATCCCCTATCATAGTTTTCTTGGAGTTTATTATTCAATTCCAACAACTAAATTGGGGATATTCTACAAGTTTTTTTGATATTTGTCATGAATGAGGAATAAGTTCTATTGAGAATTCAACATCATGTTTTGGTGGAAGTCTAGGAAACAATTATGTAAATAAATTAAAAATACTAAACCATATGCATATCCTCTATGTAAATATTCTCCCACACCATTTTTTATAAAAAAAC
The DNA here is from genome assembly GCA_963277665.1 of Viscum album. Classification (NCBI taxonomy): domain Eukaryota; kingdom Viridiplantae; phylum Streptophyta; class Magnoliopsida; order Santalales; family Viscaceae; genus Viscum; species Viscum album. The sequence goes on from OY728159.1 coordinate 500,762,622, forward strand.
CCTTTTGGGAATTGAGACACAAACACTAAAGGTAATCTCCACATGATGTTCATAATTATCATCACATTGATGGATCATCATACGAGGGTATGAAATATCGAGCATAACATCCCTTCCAAGATAATTGATATGGGATTTGTTTAGATAAATCCTATCAATGCCTAATATGTCATCAAATTCAACCAAAGGGAAAATGACCATATTTTTAGCAACCACATTCCCAGAATAATCAACTGGTGAGGAACCATAAACTAGAGATGAAATTATTATACCATTAGGGGTTGTTACTATAATTCCACCCCATTTGATTAATGATTCATAAAAACGATATAAAATTATATGGATATGAAAGAGTGGGTAGATCCAGAATCAATTATGATATCCGTAGTTCTGTTGTAGATGCTATGTGTACCTTTCATCAAGTTGTTATCCCACCCAACATACAAATATAGTGAATTCATAATATTTCCCCTTATCCCTTGTAATAAAGGGTTTTTGATGTCCATCATTGTAGACAACCCTTGGGATTGGGAAATGGTAAAAAAATAACCATTCTCCTTAAATTTTTAGCGCGTAACAATGGGAGTTTCATTGTGTGGGGATTTTTCTCCATTAGTATTTTGAGAAAGCTTTATCAAATAACCTTGAAAATAAATTTCCTGATATAAATCCCTTCCACGCAGAAAAAATTTAGTAGACCCTATAAGGAAATTACATTTGTGATCATTCCCACACATAGAGAATAAATGAAATATCATCTACTTTTCTCCATGGTTCTTAAAGTTTCATTTGATTTTCATCTTACACTTCTTGTGAAATCTGTGAGATATCTATTTGGCTTCCACCTATAATTCATCTATTATTTTACAAGACACAATTTCTCCATACCTACTAAAGTTTATTATGGTCAATTACATTTTTAGACCTATCTTTAAACCACAAAATAACCTATAAATTACACTTTTGTGTTGGATGATAATTCATGAAGCCTACCTTTCAAGTCTCATGAAATTAGAATCGTAGGTACAAATATACTCATCATCCCTGTTATTATACTCAAGGAATTATATCTCTATATTTTGGTATAAATAATTCTAGTAATGAACATATTGAAAAATATTTTCATGAAATCCTCTCACTCCATGGATTCACTCTCATCATGTTTCATTATATTCTGAATTAGAGTTCACCATGTATCTTCTTCTACTTCGAAGTGATAAACAACCAACATGACTTTCTCATGCTCTGAATAGTAAAAAACAGACAATAACTTTTCAGTGGTACAAGTCCATTGTTTGAAAACAAGTGGATCAAAATACCCTCTAAATGAAGGTGTATGTTTCCTCATAAATGTCTTAACATTTATTTGTACCATTGTTTCCTAATTTGGAGGTCCACCATGATTCATAGCCTGAGAAATATGTGTGAGCATAACAACATGGTTTTATATTCCATCTCCCATGGAATTCGGTTTCTCAGGTTGACAATCATTGGATTTTATATCACAATCACAATTAATGTGTCTCCATCTGGTTCCAGCAATTGACTAAACTAAATAAATAGATTAAGAAATAGTTATCATAATGAGGAACCACTAAAGCATAAAATATCACTTATAGAATGTATAACTTATAAATTATTCTTTATTCAATAAAACTTAAGGTTTTTCTATTTTATTCATAGTTAACATAGGGTTAAATGATTTATAATGGTTTGTGAAGAGTTTTTTATTCCCCAAATCATATCCCACTATGAGTGTAAAACTAGGAGTACATAATGGCACATTGCCATGTACCAGATTATGTTGCATCACACTTGGAAAATCTTGTCCGAGTTTTAAACCATAGGAACATCTATGCAAGTGTAACATCCAATTGTTTTATCCATATAATGATGTATTACTAGGAATCCAGTCACCATATCCTTCACCACAATTCCATGAAATTTCCTTATACATTTCGTGGTCCTAAGACATTTCATTAAACATTTCCTTAGGGTTCTCACTCAGGTTTTCTCGTGCCAATTCCCAAGGGAAAAATATTCCATTTCTCTGATAATAAATATAGAGACCCTCAATGTTAAAATATTAACATTTCATTACATATGAACAATACATAAACATTATACAAATAGACACCTAATGATCGTAGTTTGTACAGTGACTTTGGAATCATGGATACATAAAAACTGGTACAGAAGTTAGATACATTATCTCCCACTATGGTTATGATAATTAGAAACCTTCTTAGACACATATAACATAATACATACCTTAATAACATGGGGTAGGAAAAATTATAAGGGGTGATAAAAATGGTCAGTAAGGGTATATGAGGGATACATATAAGTATACAACTTATCATAAGGGAATGAGAAAATGATCATGAAAATATAAGATCATACCCTCATATCAATGATCAAATTCATGAATTTTGGCATTAAGAATGGAAGTTCATTAGACATGACTCCAAATCATGTAAATGAAATGATCCAAGAATTCATAACATAGGAGTAATAAATGGAATTGTGGAGACACATATTCATATATGTATTTTCATTGATTTTAATGAATCAATGAAAATATCATCTTAGTGAAATAACTCCATTACAGAACCATGTGAACCCCCATTCTAAACCTATATTACTAAACTGAGTAAACCCTAATTCCAACTCAGTGTTACATGCATAGTACACCATGCCTGGTTTGTGCAGAACATACACCAAGTCATTGATGAATGTAATGTCCACTGAGTTATTTATTTTTTATAGGATTCTTTAACATAGTTCATTTTATGATATAAATTAAAATTTAAATTTATTTGAAAAAAATAGGTCTATAATACTCGGGGTGTTACCGTCAGTTTCAAAAAATATATATTTTTTACATGATTAATTAAACGAGTAACATCGTGTTTTCTCATATCTATTACAGTCAATCATTTCATGTTTCATAGAATATGTAAAAATTATTGTCATTATTTTATTTGGATGATTATATAATAAATGAAGAAATATCACAAAAGTCTCTAGCTTCATCGACAGTCACATCATCCAAAAAAATTAACATAGAAAACAAAGACCCTAAATCAGTTTATGCTTCAACAAAACAAAATACTTGTTTGTCATGTTTCATCATGATTAATGTAACACCCATGAATTAAAAAAATTAATTGAATGCATTAAACATGGAATTAAGTAGATATTTTTATCTATTAATTGAACAATTTTTTATGCTTTAATGATTTAAATTTTGAATAACATCTGTCATCAATTGTGATCAGCAATTTATTTGGAGTCTAATAGAACCAAAATGATTTTTGAAAAATATTAACATAACATTATTAAAAGTTATATAACTAGTAATATGACCCAAATGTATTTTAAATTGTAATATGAATATTTTATTAGGTTTATAAGACAATCAAGTGATGATTAAATTTTCAAGGTGTTAAAAAATGATTTATAGGTTTAAAATTGTAAATTTTGAATAAAATATTATTTTATTTAAAAATTAAATTAATAATATTTAGAAACATATTTAAAAAAATGGATTTCAATTATTAATTCTAGACATCGAAAAACGAATATGGAGATTTTTGGGATTATTTTTAATTTAATTAAGTTTTTATGAATTGTAAAATATGATAAATTATATTAAATGATAAATACTTATTTTACTACATCATAGGTGGTGAAAGCGAGATGTAATCCCATTTTTTATAACTCAAGTGAATTGTTTACTATTTTGGGTCACATGAATCAAAACTATGAATAAACTAGAGAAAAAATATTAGAATAATGATAAAAATACTTTTAAATCACTCATCTCCTCCACTATAAATAACACCCTCATTCCCCTCTTCCTCTCACACCTCAGAAGACATTAGCATTGCCTATGATCTGAAAAATACCCTTCCCATGGTTATTTTTCCACGTCATAGGCCATCTGTTTTCACCAAACGACAAAAACAAAAGTCCTTAAGGAGGATCTCAATAATAATATTTCAAGAGGTAAGAATCCTATTCCTATTTCCTTTATTTTATTTTAAACTACATTCTTTTCTTGTACTCAATTTACATCCTCTTATCCCAGAGGTATTTAATCTATATAAACATATACGTATTTTATGTTACTATTTTAATATAAAATATTCATCATCTTCATTCCTCACTACTCCCTCTTGTTCTAAAAACAAAAACACCAACCACGATATGTCAGTTTACCAAAATTAGCGACGTTGTGTTTAGAATATCCATTTCATCCATAATATTCGATCATAAAACCCTTTTAATGGTTTCAAAATAATGTAATTTTTATTTTTTGTCTTATTTTATGGTCCCTAGAGATATTACTTACAAGAAATTAAATAATATAATTAAACAAATTCATGAGTATCAAGGAACTCCTATAAATGATTTAAACAATTATCATTAATGTTATATCTAAATATTCACCAACATATATGATAAAAAATTATTTATGGTATCGTTATATATTATAGAAACATATTAATACTATTTCATTCCACTTTGAATTTTTTTCCATATGACAAGAAAATCAAATACAATCTACCTATGTAAATCATGTAAAGAATGCAACCAGAACAATGGAAAGAACAAAATATGAATAATTAATGGGTGAAATAGTGTCAGGAAATAATCATATATAGAGTTATAAACATGAATATGTTTTTATGTTTTTAATAACCTTTTTTAAACATTATTCATAAGGTAGAAATAAGTTATAAGTACGAAAAACCTTAGGTAAGAGAATTTTTAACCTTATTTCAATTATTTGGGTTTACATTCTACATCATTATTTATGTCGTATTATTTTTTTTAATAATTATTTTTGTTATATTCAATTAAGGGTATTTACAGTGTGTACATATTCCATCCACTCTATTATGTCTTTCTTCAATTATATGAAATTTTTTGTGGCTTTTATTTTAAAATCCTCTTTTAAAATTCTATTTTACAAAATTCAATAGAATTTCTTTAGGAATAAATTCGTGTTTTATTATTTTGTTATGGATCGCCATAATTTTTTATAATGAATGGTAGGAACTATATATCCCTATAATTCATTAGTTATGTGTAGGTTGGAGGTCAACTGAATGGTTACTCCATGTGTAACTGTTATGGTTACCAAAATTGTATAATAGTCATGAGTGTTAAAAATTACAGGGTAGCAAAGAGTGTTACAATATTATGAATTTAATGCCCTGTGATACCTTTATGGTTCAATTTATGATCCTCATTTTTTGTTGTAATCTCGTGTTTCACAATGTATCTATATATTGGTGACAAATATGATTTTTCCAAAATTTATTTCATGTGTTACAATGTAGTAATGGACTAATGTTTTCTTTTCTATTAATTTTTCATCCCTTACTTACCTTTTTTTAACATACGTTGTTTTGAAATGTTTTTCAGAGGATACCAGGTTATGTAAGACAATAAGAAATCCAAATTTAATTTTATGAATATTTTTCAAGGAAATCACGATTTATTTGAAAAGTTTTATATTTTGGATAGAATAAATATAGTTTTAGTGGTATACACTCTATATTAATGATTAATGTTATGAATGTATTATGTCCAAATTATATAAATATCTAAACTTGAAAATATATTCATTGTGAAAGGAAGTGAGTTCGTTAATAAATTAAATATTATGAAATGTAATAAGGTTGGGTATTTATTATTGTTATCAATGGCTGGTTTTGAAAACAATAGGGGTTGGAATTATTTTAATAGAATATAATAAATGAATCTTTTACTATAGTTAAATTGAAATGATATATTATTTAAATAATACAATGACTATTTTACTATGATATTGATGTATAGAATGGGTTTTCTTAGAAAAAACATGGAGGAAAAATAGGAGAGGAAATGACATTATGATATCCTTCTAAATCTGCAGCCCAGAATGGTAGGGATTGGAAGAAAGATGTTTATGACAGTGATGGCCTAGCTAAAGAAGAAAATAAATGGTGGTGGAAGCAATGAATGAAAAAAATTGAGGTACCACAATGGAACATGAAAATTGAGGAATATTTTGTGAGATAACAACCTCATACTTTCAATGGATCTTCTAACCCATTATCATCTGAAGGATGAATTAGATCCCTTTAAAATATATCTAATGTTATAGGTTGTTCAAATAATAAAAAGTTATGTCTTTCCATTTATCATTTTGAAGGTGAAGCTAATCAGTTGTGGTAAATGATAAAAAATATCAAGGGTAGGGAGTAGATTGACGACTTAGTGTGGGATGAAATTAAAAGTGTTTTCCATGAAAAATATTTTTTTAAGGTGGTGTGATATAATATGGAGAAGAAATTAATTAAATTGAAGAATGTGTGGGATGATTCAGTTGCTACGTTTGAAGGAAACATCACCCGACTGGTAAGGTATGCTCCACATCTTAATCTGGATCTTGAAATTAAAATGAACTGCTTTTAATTAGGATTAATGCCAAGGTATCAAAATTCATTGGCCTCCTATGAATTAAAATGTTTTGAAAACATTGTCTGTTGTTTTAATAGGGAAAAGATAGTGTTTTTGAATGATCAAATTCTCTTTGAAAACAAGTAGAAAATGACAACATGATAGAAATTGATGGGTAAGAATCAACCAAATAAATATAATGGTAAGAAATTATTTTTTCGAGTTTGTTAAAATTGTGTCAAAAATCACCTAGGGGAATTCCTTAACAAATCGTGGTAGTGATTTAGATGTGGTATGTTTGGACATATGGCATGATATTTTAATGAAAATGATCCTATATCTAATACCAATAAGAAAACCATAATGTAATTTAAATGTGGAGAGACATGTAATTATGAAAATTCCAACCTAAAGAATGATATGAGTGATTCAAAGAATCTAGAATATAATGAGAAAGATATGGTGAGATCCTTTACAACTACATCAACATATGTCAGGCCATCCAATAAAATTGTATCAGGTTATTTTTTTAAATATATTTTTCTAATTTTTTGCTTGATACAAGTACTACACATTCATTTATTTATGATTATTTCTTTGTTAATTGGAAATATCACCACGACTAATGAGTCTAGAACATAATGATAAAACACCAGGGGAAACATTATAAGAAATATTAATTACCGAAATATATTTGATTATGATATATGGAATGGTGTTACCTACAAACCTTTTTTTCTAATTATTATATTTTTATGTCATTGTTGTAATAGATTATATTTTTTATTGTTGATCTATGATTGACTATGGAGTTGAAGAAGTTGTTTTACAAAAAGAGTATATGTTTTTATACAAGAACAAACCCTTAAAATTGATAATATAGAAGGAATAAGGGAAACAATTGAAAGATTGAAATAAATTTTATCCATCTCACGTTGTGGAAAACATGGTATCTATTCAGATTAAAAATGTGTCATTGGTAAATGAATACCTTGATTTTATTTCTGATGAGTTACTCGTTTTCAGACTTGATCAGAATGTAAAATTTAATGCTGATTTATTTCATGATGCTAACACAATTTAATAACCCCCATTTCAAATGGATCAAATGGAACATCTTGAATTGATAAATTATTAGCATGATTTTTTTGATTTAGGGTTCATTCATCCTAGCACTTCACCATGGGGTGCTTCTATTTTGTTCGTTAAAAAGATGTTTTAATGATAATATGAATTTTTTTTAGATACTTGAATAACAACACAATTAAAAACAATATCCTTTCCCTTATATTGATGACTTTTTTGATCTACTCCTGAGTGTTCAGTAATTTACCTAGATTGACATGTGATCTGGGTACCGTCAACTGAAGGTGAAAAAGGATGATATCTTAAAAATATCTTTTTGTACTTGATATGAGCATTATGAATTTTTTTTATGTCGTTTGGGTTAACTAATGAACCATGTGTATTCATAAATAATATGAATATAATATTTCATGAATTTATGGATAAATTTTTTATTTTGTTTATTGATGAAATTATAGTATTTTCTATGTGTAAAGATGGTCATGAAAAACATATAAGGGTTGTTTTACCAACCATAAAAGAAAACAAATCATATTGAAAATATTTCAACTGTGATTTTTCGATGAAAAATATTTCTTTTCTTGGGAAAATTATAAATAATGATATAATAATAGTTGATCCTTTCAAAACAAAAGTTGTTGATGAAAGGACAACACTTAAAATTGTTATAGATATTTATAGTTTTATTAGATCCACGTGTTATTAGCAAACTTCTTTTAAAAACATTTCGCAGTTATCTATCCCTCTAACAATTTTAACGCGAAAAGGGGATTAATATATTTGGATTGAAGAATGAGATGTTCGTTTTAAGGAACTGAATAAGATATTGGTGAATGCTTCAGTTTTGACCTTGATTTTATGAAATGGTGAGTTTGTTATATAATGTGAGGCTTCGTTGAATGGACTTGGTTGAGTTCTAATAAAGATTGATCAGGTAATAGGTTCTAATTCAATAAAAACAAAAAACAAATGGGTAAAATTATTCAAAAGAAGGTTTGGAATGGGAAATCATGGTTTTTTCTTTGACAGTTTGGAGGATTCATTTATATGTAGACAAAAGTCAAATATATACCGACCATAAAATTCTGGCTTATATATTCAATCAGAATAATTTAAACCTGAGGTAGAGAATATGTCATGTACTAATAAATGATTATGATTTCATGATCAATTACCATCTACGAAAATTAGACAATGTGTAAGATTCCTTGAGTCGAAAACATCATGCATCATTAACCATGTTAGATTTGGAACATGATCCCTTGATTAATGATTTAATGATTTTTTGTCATAGAAGTTGTTGGTGTAGAAAATAACTATATTTTCTTTTAGGATTTAGTGCAGTCATCGTTATCAATTAGAATTATGCAATGGTGGATGTTAGATTGTGAGCTACCAAAAAAGGTAGAATTTGTTAAAATGGGTAGTTTTCCAGAATTTATCCTTGATAAATATTTCTTTTTATGATTTGGTAATTGGTTGTCTGTGAATTGTGATTCCTAGTTAAAGAATGATTTTTTTTGATTAAAGATCAAAGTAATTCATTTTTAGTTCATCCGGGAAGTACTAAGATGTACATAGACCTTCAAGAGTATTACTGGTGGTATGAAATGAAATGGTATATTGTATATTTACAGTGAAATATTTTCCTTGCCAACAAGATAAAGTAGAAGCGATAGTTATTGAATGGTATCCTTCATCCATTTCTAGTGCCATAGTAGAAATGGTATTATAGATCCATAGTCTTTATGGTGGTAGTGCACATGACTTATCGAGGAAACAATGAGATTTGGGATATTGTTGATTGGCTGAACAAATCTGCACATTTTCTTTCTATTTTAGTTACAATGTATTTGGATAAACTATCCTGAATGATCCTCAAAGAGATTATTAGGTTACTTGGAGTTACACATTCCATTGTATTTGACCATGATCTAAGGATAACATCACCTTTTGGATGGTCCTTTAGAAGTTGTTGGGAACATAATTACATTTTAGTGTAGCTTTTCATCCACAATCAGATGTGCATTTATAACGAACGATTCGGACTTTGGAAGATATGTTTCAAGCTTGTTAAATGGACTAAAAGGGAGGATGCGATCAATATAATTCCTTATTTGAGTTTTCTAATAATAAAAGTTTTTATTCTAGTATAAAGATGAATCTTTTGAGGAATTGTTTTGAAAGTAGTGTAGAACTATAGCTTTTTGGGACGAATTCAGGGAAATGAAGTTGATGAGACCGGAATTAGTATAGGAAGTGGCTATGAAAGTGAATATGATATAACAAAACATGAGGACATCTTAGAGTAGTAAAAAAATTTGGAGACAATTATAGGAAACACTTTCTAGCATGCTAGGTGATCATGTTTTTCATAGAATGTCCTAATGGAAGAGTGTTACGAAATTTGGTAAGAAATGAAATCTATATAAATGATTCATTGGACCTTATGAAATCCTAGAGATCGTTGGACTAGTCACCTACTATTTCATTGTGCATCTGAGTTTATCTCAGGTACAAAATACTATTCATGATTCGATGTTGAGAATGTATGTTCCATATTTATCTCATGTCTTGAGCCCTGATGCAGTTCAACTAGAAGAAAAATTTTCCAATGAAGAGAAACCAGTTGATATTATTGATCAAAGGGAACATGTATTTCAGAATAAGGTAATAAACTTGTTAATAGTTTTTTGGAAGGTCCACATTGTTGAAATAACAACATGGGAATCTGAAAATTCTCTATGGGAAATGTACCCTCACTTTTTTGATAACTAAATAAAATTTCGATGGAACAATTTCAAAAATGTAGGGATAATGTAACACCCCAAGGCTTTAAAAATAAATTTCAATGCATTTAAAATTGTTTTAATTATATATTTATAACGATCCTTTAAAAATAATATTGGTTCCTCTATGTTTTGAGTTTGGAATAATAGTTATCTACAATTATGAATAGTATGTAATTTGGAGTCTAGTGGAACCAAGTTGATTTTGTGGGAATAGTAACAAACCCTTATAAATAGTAAAATTAATCGTAGTATTTTCTAAATGAATAGTAAATTGTATTTTTTTCTTAAGGTTATAATATAATGAGATGTAGATTGATTTTTCAATGTGGTAAAAAATAAGTTAAAGATTTAAATTTTTTATTCTGAAATAATTCTTTTATTTAAAAATTTAATTAATAATATTTAGAAAATTAATTTTCAAAAATGGAGTTCATTTTTTAATTCTACCTGTCAAAAATTGTTAGGCTGAATTTTTTGGATTTTCCTGAAATTTCTGAATTTTTTATGAACAATAAAATAATGTAAATTATGATAAATGGTAAATACATAATTTACTACATCTTAGGTGATGCAGTGTTGATGTAAGATCACATTTTTTGAAATCACATGCAATATTTAAAATTTTGGGTCACATGAATCATGACTATTCATAGTCCTGGGAAAAAAACTGTTATAATAATGACTAAAGAAATGATAAATCCCGCTCCTCCCCTATAAATACCTCAACCATTCCCCTCTCCCCCTCACACCTCACTAGCATTGAGAATTGTCTATGTTCATCCAAATACCCTCCCCAAGGTTCTTCCCCTTGTCCTAGGCAATCTAGTCCCACCAAAATGACAATACCAATGGCCTTAAAAGGGATATAAAGGTGAGGAGATCAAGAGGAAAGAATCTTCTTCTCTTGTCAGGTTTTTTCTTTCCAATTCCATTCTTTTATTATACTCTGTTTCCCTCCACCTATCTAAGAGGAATAAAATATCCATAATATAATATATTAATTTAGTAACCATTCTCATTTAATATATTCATCATCTTACTTCTTCTCCTCTCCCTCTTATTCAAAAAATAAAAAACACCGTACAAGATGAACCAATTTACCAAAATCATGGACGATGTGTTTACAATATCCATTAAATCCCTAAAATCAGATCATAAAAAATTTTAATGGATGAAACAAAAATTAATCATCATTTTGTAACCAATTTTATGTTCTGGAATAAACTACTATGCATGAAATTATATTATATAATGAAAGAAGTTCATGATTATCGAGGATCCTTAAAAATGGTCTAAAAAAAATCATTAATGGTATATATAATGATTCATCATCATATATGATAACAAAATGAGTTATTGTATAATTATATATTCTAGAATCATATAAATACCATTTCATTTGAATTCTGGAATTGAATTTCCATAAGACTAGAAAATAAAATACTATTTGTCCATTGAAAGCATGTACAAAATTCACCAAAAACAATGGAATAAAAAAATAAAAATATTTAAAGGGAGACATGATTTTACAGAATGATCAAATAAGGTTATAAAGAAATTAATATGTTTCTATAAGATATTAATAACCCTTTTTAACCAATATATAAGATGTTTAACATGTTTTATGTAACGGATCAGGCCTCTATGGTCCACTACACTGTGAAAATGCGGTGTTAGAGGCGTTCCGGGAGGTCAAGGAAACATATCCCGAATGCTTTTCCAAAATCTTCTTTTTTGATGAACTGTATGAACGATAAATAGTCATGGACTAAAAATTCACATTACGTCTCCAAGTTCTTTTGATGTTTCTAACTACCCTTGTTTTGGAGTAGTGACATGGGGGTGCGTTTGGGTGGACTTTTAAGGAAAACTAAAGGGTAGTAGTTTTTCCACAGGCTGCGCACAGTTTTTCTAAACTGTGTGGCCAAACCGTGTGTAGTTGGTCTTGGAGGTAGTGGATTCTATACAGGAGGCACACTGTTTGTCTAACCATGCAGCGAAACTGTGCAAGAGGGGTGGTTGAGACAGTAGCTAATGAGCGGTTCGCGCACTGTTTATCTAACTGTGCGAGAAAACTATGCAGGAACTTAAATTAGATCGTAAAATTGTGGATCTAACTCGTTTTGCCTCTAACTTGATCATTAATGCTCCTAAGAGTCCATAACTCGGGATTACCCTCCATTGAAGGTAAGATAACCTCTCTCAAGTATTTTGGAGGCGATCTGAAGGCTTCTCATGGCAAATCAAATCCGGTTTTTTAGGTATGTGAGCGTTCTAATTCGTAATTCTTTGTTATTGATTGGTTTCATAAATCTACTTGGATCTACATCCCCTCTTATCTCAGATTATTAGATCTATGCCTGCTATGGGTATATCTATGTTTTTGGATGCCAAATATGATGAGCTTTGGTCTTGATCTTTCTTGGAGAAGAGATCTAAGGAGGATTCTTGGAGAATCAACCTGGCTTTATTGTGTGTTCTTTGTTTGTAGGGGATTCGTTGATTCTATTTATTTTATGTGCAACTGTATTTTTATCATGTTTAATACCATTGGATGAAAATGGAATTGACTTAATAATTATTTTTAACCGGATAAAGAAATTGTTTTCTATCGTATGTTATTGCCTCTTGTTTCCCTAGTTAGTGTGATATCTATGCATTCTTTTCTTAGCTGTTTGTACTTGACGGAAATCATTAAAGAACGTAAACTAGGATTAATTGATAATTGTTTGGATAAAGATAAAGACGAATGAAACTGAATCTGGTACTTGTTGTAAATTGATGTTAATCAAATTGGTGTAGTAAGCTAGTATAATCATTCGTGATATCTTACTGGTTAGGTTTCCCGGTGTTGGAACCAACAGATTATAAATCTGTTAATTAAAGATGGAATAAAGAAATTCATAGTTTGATAATTTTATAAAGGGTTCTGAGTTACCCTCTTAGTTTTTAAAGGGCCTTAGCCCATTTATTTTGATGGTTTTTTTCCTGTTTATTGTGTTAAGACGTGACCCTGGAGTGGTGTTGTGATATGTGGGGGCATAGAGGCCTTTTTGGTTGTGGCGGAGGATGACGCCTAGAGTGGAGAGATGCATCCCTTTATACATGTGGGTGTCGAGGAGGACACTAGGGATGATGGAATGGGATGGATGTGATTTTTGGATGCTTTGTTGTTCTTTGGTTTTTTATCTTCTTTACTTTTCCCCACTGCTCAAGGTAGCTGGTCTGGCTTGCCCATCTTCTGAAAGAGGCGAAGACACACAAGGTATACTACTTGCTTTCCGTGTTTAGCTTCTCAAGGGAGAATGGGTCAGGTAGTACATCTACTCACAATACTGAGACCCTTTGTGTTAGTAGCATAGAATTCTTTTCTATAATGTTTGGGAATTTTGGAAAGTATTTCTATAATTAATAATTGACTAAATGGTGTTAACTCATGGGGTTGGAGTTATCGGATCATCATGATAAGGTTTTAATTTTTTAAGAAATAATTGACTTTGGGAGTGATTCTAATAAAATATAATGTGGAATTGTTCACGGTTAGTTATAGATTAAATAATTAAATAATGTACAGTGTAACAGATAAATACGGAATGAAGTAATATAACAAAGATATTTAAATGGTTGTGTGCTTATAATATACCTAGTATTAGAAGTGGGAGCCCGAAGTCCGATAGACATTAGATGTATTTGAGTCTAAGACTAGGTTATACCCATAGTGTGGTTGTGAGATATATTATATTCTGAATTTTTTGTGTTTCTATATGCTACTCCACCCTGTCACTAAGGGAAACTGAAACCACATGAATTATGAGCCCTGGGGGTGTTTTCCCCAACATTCTGTTGGGAGGGTGAATTGTTGACTACCCCCTTTGGCCCCACTCTCTTCTCTTGGTAGGTACTTGTGCATGTTGGTAGAGCGGTTAGTTTTCCCCATATATGTGTGTAGAGGGTTGTAATGACTTGTGGTTATTCACACACAAATATTCTGAATATAGTATCCTATGTACTACTATAGGTGTAACATGTATAGGCTATGATGGCTTGAGGATCCTTACTCAGTGTATGGGCTGTAATGGATTTAGGTATAATACCCGATGTATGATACACAATATGTGAGCTTTGGTGGCTCCATGAACCTGCCTGGTTACTTTTGGTTGCGGGGATGGTGTGGTGCTTCACCCAGGTGTCTACGGGAAAGCCTTTGTGTTTCACAAGGTGCATATTGTGGTGCCTCGCCCAGCTGTCTACGTGCAATCCTTTTTGGAGAGAGATGCTCAGGACGTGCAATGTTGGGGTGAAGAGGAAAACAAGTGGTGATGTAGTAGAGTGGTACCCTTTTTATTCATTATTATATGATATATTCTTATATGCATTACTTGGTGATAGTTTCCATGGTGAGGTTGGGAATTTAGTATACCTGCTTAGGTGACGAGTTAGTTTTACTTGTTCTTCACTGTGCTTTATCATGCTTTCTTTACTTTTTGACGAGAGGCTTTGTGGGGGATCCTAATGATTATACTTTTATACTCACCCTATGTATTTATAAAATGTTTTCAGTTCACTAGTAGTAGGTTGGTGATCAAGCTGGTTTCTACTAGCTTGTGGTTGCAAGAGGTGTTCAGGGTTCTGGTTGCTGCTGTTTTTACATTCTTTTGGGTACTTACATTTTTTCCCCATTCAGTGGTAGTACATTTTCATGGAATTACATATGTGCACTTGGGTTTCATTTATATTTCATTTCTATGTTGGATTTGGTTGGTTTCTATCTTATCTCTCTCATCTGCATGTGTTCTCTTAGAGGGTAATGCCTCCCATTTTTTTGTTTACTATTCCCTCGGTGGTAGTCTCCAACCCGAGGCCTGCAGGAGGTGTGACTCGGGGGTCATTTTCCCCCTTATCAGATTGCCGGCCCAGGAGGGGTACACTTTGTGGGCAGGGGGTTGTGACAAAGTGGTATTAGAGGTCTGGTTGAGGGATACGATGGAGTTTGGAGTTAGGCACATGTGATGTTAAATGGGTTGGTAGGGAAATGGTATCATTCATGATTATCAAGAGAAGTAAACACTGGAGACCGGCTGAGACATAGGCGTTTAGGGACACCTATCATCTAATGTACGGACCATTAAGTTTACAATGGATACTAAGCAAGGTGCTACTTGATGCAGGGTAGAGACCTAGGAAAGGATCATGCATCATTATTCATTGTTCCAGTGTTTGAATGGGTATACCTTGGGATAGGTTAACCTAAAATGTATAAAAGATAATTATTAATTAAATAATTTTGAGCCTTCCATATTCCAGGTTTAAGAGCTCTAACAGTTTGTTATTTTACATGGATGGCTTCAAGCCGACATCCTCGTCAAGTTTGCACAGAAAAAGTCTAGCAGGCTGTTCTAGCCGATCGATGTAGGGTGGAGGTTGACAATGACAACACTTGGAGGAAGACACTCCAAGAGTTTCAGTTCCAGAGATTGCATAAGTACGAGGGCTCTGTTTCAGATGCAGTCACATAAGACTAGTTAGAGGATGTTAAGATAGTCTTCAGTTTGATTTGTGCTTGGAAAGAGCACCGGGAGTCCTTGGTTGTGACGATGCTATGTGGAGCAACATGGAAGTGGTTGTTCTTATTCCTCAGGGATCCTGAGGAGTTAGCGATATAATGGGAGGTGTTCCGAGACAGTTTTAGAGTCGAGTTTCTTTCATCGACTATGAAGGCATATAGTCTCCAAGAGTTTCTTACCCGTTGACTTGGGAGCTCCAGTATTCAAGAGTTTGGTATCAAATTTAGGAACCTTTTATGATATGCTTCAGACTAGTTACTAGATGAGGAGGCTAGGGTGAGGCGTTTCGAGGTGGCATTGTGTTCGTAAATCTAGAGCAAGGTCACCCAATTTATGATAAAGACATATCTTGAGGTGATGGCGAGGGAAGAGGTTGTTGAGAGGACTTTTTCCAAGACTGGATCATCATGAGAGTGGAATCAGTATGATTCCTCATGAAGTAGATTAGTGGTCTGGGGTTCCCGTTTTTTCGGGTAGAATAGTTTTCATTCAGCCGGGAGTATGCCTCATCCCTTAATATCTTATTTCCACAAAGGTAGCTACTCTCAAGCATATGAAAAGGGATCAAACGCTTGTTTTATTGTGGTGTTCATGGCCATCAGCAGTGGGAGTGCCCAACCTTTCAGAACAGTCATCTTGCACCAGGAACTACGCTCCTGGTTCCTCCTTTGAGGCAGCTCCAACCGAGGCTGTAGCAGCTGCAGGTTGCACCGGCATTAGATCAACAATGGGTAGATGTAACAGGTAGAGGATAGCCCCATGACGCTTCATGTCCTCAGAGAGAAGAGTGCGGCCGTGGTGGTGGTCGTCATCAGGGTCCGAGAGGCCATGGATGAGGTCATGGTCAACTTTACGATCTAGCATTGCCAGCTCTAGTCGAGCCAGATATCTTTAGAGGTACCCTTTCTTTGTTTTCTACTGTGTTTAATGCCTTTTTTTAATCATGAGTGACACACTCCTTCATATCACCTACCCTTTTCCATGCTTTTGGACTTGAGGTAGAGAGGCTTCTCGTGCCCTTGGCATTGACTACGCTAGTAAGAGGTCAAGATGAATTGTTTGATGTATGTAGAGACTGTGAGCTAGTGTTGGGGCAACACCTCTCTTTGGGAGACTTCCTATGTTTATGAATACAACCATATGATGTCTTCCTCGGTATGTACTTGTTGTATTTGATTCAGGCTATCATGGATTTCTTCAGGAAGAAGGTCGCTTTCCTTGGTGCGGAGGGAGAGAAAGTGGTGTTTGTTAGTGAGTGAGATCCTTGGATGTGTCATAGGTGAATTCCATCCTTATCGTCCATGGTGGCTGAGATGATGCTGAGTTCTCCAGTGGTTCAACAATTGGCATATCCTAGGGTCGTATAAGAGTACCCTGATGTCTTTCCTGAAGAGGTTGTAGCATTAACCCCTCAACGAGAGATCGAGTTTGGGATTGAGCTATATCCAAGTGAATCTCTTATCTCTATGTCTCCATATAGGATGGCCCCTTATGAATTACGAGAGCTGCATATACAACATGATGGTATGTTAAAGTGTGGTTTTGTTTGTCCAATTTTGTTACCATGGCGTGCACCAGTTTTGTTCGTGAAGATGGCCGATGGCAGTTTGCGGTTGTGTGTCGATTATCGTCGCTTAAACAAAGTTACAATAAAGAATCGTTATCATCTTCCACTAATTGATGATTTATTCAATCAACTAAAGGGTGCAGGTAGGTTCTCAATGATCAACTTGTGGTCAGGATATCATCAGATGCGAGTGAAGGATGAGGATATTCCGAAGACTACTTTCCAGTGTCACCATGGGCATTATGAGTTCATTGTAATGCTGTTTGGAATGATGAATGATCTATCTGTATTAATGAGATTGATGAAAACCGTGTTCTATAAGTTCTTGGACATGTTCATGGTAGTTTTCATCGATGACATCCTTGTGTACTCCAAATTTGAAGAGGAGCATGCAAAGCATCTACCAGCCGTTTTGAGATTTCTTTGCCAACATCAGTTGTTTGAGAAGTTGTCGAAGTGTGTGTTTTGGGCATGAGAAGTCTGTTTATTGGAACATGTTGTGTCCCAACATGGAGTAACTCTAGATCTGTCGATGATAGAAGCAGTTGTGTCTTGGGCAGCCCCCAAGATAGTGTTAGAGGTTCAAATTTTACAAGGTCTTTCAGGCTACTACAGGAGGTTCGTAGCTGATTTCTCATGAGTTAGGACCCCTCTAACATATTTTCCTAGGAAATAATAGGAATTAATATGGTCTGATCAGTGCCATTCTGCTTTCATGTATCTAAAAGTGATGTTAGTAAGTGCTCCAGTCCTTTGTCTTCCAGCTGAGGGAGTCTAGTTTGATGTTTTCTATGATGCTTCACATCTGGGGTTAGGATATGTTTCCATGCAGTAGAGGTCAGTTGTTTCTTATAGGTCTCAGTAGTTGCATCCCTATGAACACAACAATTCCACCCATGATCTCCAGTTGGTAGTCTTGGTGTTTGCTCTAAAGTTGTGTAGAAATTACCTCATTGGTTAGCACTTTATGGTTTCCCCCGATCAGAAGAGTTTGAGGAATGTTTTATCCTAGATGACGGTACAGTCATCCCTGGTGCAGAAAGTGGAGGAGTCCTAGTTGGGGGATGTTGAGGTGGTGGTTTGGAGTGACAGATTTGTTGGTGGTGATGCCCCTGATGGTTGGTCGGAGGATGAACAACACCGATTGTTGTATCACGGAATGATTTTTGTTCCATTGACTATGTGAGATATGGTTCTAAATGAGTTCCATAGTTCACATTTTATAGTACATCCTAGCATGTAAAAGATGCACAGAGCCCTGAGGAGTCAGTTTTGGTGGCCTAGGATGAAGCATAAAGTTGGAGAGTTTGTGTCTAAATGTTTAGACTGCCAGAAGGTGAAGGCCGAATACCGTGTTCTAGATGGTCTTCTCCAACCATTATAGATTTCTCATTGGATGTAGGATTACATCTCAATATAATTTGTTACTTGATTACCTCATGCCCTGAGAGGACATGATGCTATTTAGGTGGTAGTGGACTGCTTAACAAAATCATCCCAATTTCTAGCAGTCAAGGAGCCAAGCTCGGTGGAAGTTTTGTCGAGTCAGTATCTAGAGGAGGTGGGGAGACTTCATGGAGTCTCTAGGACGATATGTTCAGATTGAGATCCTCATTTTAACTCCATAGTGTGGAGAGCTCTCCAACATGTTTTAGGTTCTCCACAATGCATGATAACTGCTTTTTATCCTCAACCGGATGGGCATATAGAGCGTACCATCCAGACTCTTTATGACTTGTTACGCTCTTGTGTTCTTCATTTCAGAGGTTCATGGATGAGGCACTTACCCTTGGTGGACTTCTCTTACAGTAATAGTTTTCACTCCACCATCGGTATGCCTCCATTTTAAGACTTTTATGGTCAGCCTTTCCGTCTCTCTTGTGCTAGATTGGGGTCAGAGAGTTATCAATTCTCAGACCAAAACTAGTGCAGAATACAACAGAGATGGTTCGGGTGATTCGTGAGAGGATGAAGACAGCGCAATATTGTCCGAAATCATATGTTGGTCAAAAAAAGACCTTTTGTGTTTAATGTTGCAGATCATGTGTTTCTGAAGGTGACTCCCCATTGTGGTCAACGAAGGTTTGGTCGGGAAAGCAAGCTTTTTCCATAGTTTGTTGGGCGTTTCAAGGTGTTAGCTTGTGTTGGAGATGTGGCGTATCGAGTAGAACATCCCCCACAGATGAGTCGGATACATGATGTTTTCGATGTATCACAGCTCAATCGTTAAATTCATGATGAATCTCACATCATCAATTACTGAGAGATCGATGTTTATGATAATGCAACCTTTGAGGAGCAACCTTTGAAGATCAAAGACCTCAAGGAGAAGGTGTTGCGCATGCGTTCTGTTCCTTTATTTCGTGTCTTGTGGAAACACAATGGCTTGGAGGAGGGTACCAAGGAACGTGAGTCATAAATACATGCTCAGTGCCTGTAGTTTTTCGATGTTTAACTCTTTTCAGGTATCTATGAAACATATGTGGTTATGAAACATTCAGGTTTATTAGATGGCTCCCTTTGTAGTTTTGGTGGCTTGCTCTCTTTTGAGATGTATCTCGATGGGTGGTTGTTCTGAACCTGTTTCGTTTTCATTTTATGTGGGTTTTGGATTTTCTAGGACAATAATTTTTTGAGAGGCATCTGATGTAATGGCCCAAACCTCTCTGGTCCACTACTTTGTGAAAATGTGGTGTTAGAGGCATTCCGGGAGGTCAAGGTAACATATCCCCAACGCTTTTCCAAAATCTTCCTTTTCGGTGAACGGTTTCAATGATAGACAGTTGTGAACTGTAATGTCACATTACTTCTTCAGGTACTTTCAATGTTTCTAAATACCGTTGTTATTGAGTAGTGACTGGGGGTTGCATTTGGGTGGACTTTTAAGGAAAACTAAAAGATAGTAGCTTTCGCACGGGTTGCACACGGTTTGTCTAAACCGTGTGGCCAAACCATGCGTAGGTGGTCCTTGAAGAAGTGGATTCTACACAGGAGGTGCAAGGTTTGTCTAACCGTGTAGTCAAACTGTGCGAGAGGGGTGGTCGAGGCAGTAGCTAACACACAGTTAGCACACGATTTGTCTAACCATGCGAGAAAACCATGCGGGCACTAAAATTAGATCCTAAAATTGTGGATCTAACTCATTTTGACTCTAACATGATCTTTTAAGCTCCTAAGCAAACATAACTCTGTATTACCATCCCTTGAAGGTAAGAGAGCCTCTCTAAAGCATTTTAGAGGCAATCCGAAGGCTTCTCTTGGTGAATCAAAACCAGTTTCTTGAAGTATGTGATCATTCTTCTTCGTTATTCTTCTTTATTGATCAGTTTCTTAGATCCACTAGGATCTACTTCCCCTATGCTCTCAGTTTCATAGATCTTCACCTGTTATTGGAATATCCAAGTGTATTGATTGCAAATATGATGAGCTTTAGTCTTGATCATTCTAGGAGAAGTGATTTGAGGAGAATTCATGGTGAATCGACCCTGCTTTATTGTGCGTTCTTCGTTTGTTGGGGATTCGTTGCTTCTCTTTCATTTATGTGGAACTGTATTATTAGAATGTTTAATCCCACTAGATGATAATGGAATTGACATAATAAATATTTTGAACCGGATACTGATATTTTTCTCCATCGTATGTTATTGCCTCATGTTTCGCTAGATAGTGTGATATATATACTTGTTTTGCTTAGCTGTTTGTTCATGATGGAAATCAGTAATGAACATAAACCGAGATTAATTGGTAATTGTTTGGATAAAGATAAAGAGGCATGAAAACGAATCTGGTACTTGTTGAAAAATGATGTTAATCAAATTTTAGTAGTTAGATTGTATAATCATTTGTGATAGATTACTGGTTAGGTTTACTGATGTAGGAACCAACATATTATAAATCTGATAAATCAAGATGGATTAAAGAATTTGATTGATTGATTATTCTATAAAGGGTTATGAGTTACCCTCTTGGTTGTTAAAAGGCCTCACCCCAATTGTTGTGATGGTTGTTTTTCCTACTGCTTTTGTTGAGATGTGACCCTGGAGTGTGTTGTGATATTTGGGGGCATAGAGGAATTTTTGTTTGTGGAAGTGGATGATGCATAGAGTGGTGAGAATCATCGGTTTATGCATGTGGGTGTCGGGGAGGACACCGGGGAAGAGGGAATGGGATGGATGTGATTGTTGGATTATTCTTGGTTCTTTGGTTTTTTATCTTATTTACTTTTCCCCTCTGCTCAAGGCAGCTGATCTTGCTTGCCCTTCTTCTGAAAGATGTGAAGACATGTGGGGTATGCCCCATGATTTCTATGTTTATCTTCATAAGGGATAATGGGTCTATGTTTTTGATTTAGGAGAAAAATACTTGATGAATAGTACATCTACTCAACATGTTGATCCCCTTTGTGTTAGTAGCATTTATTTATATTCTAAAATTCCTGGGAATATGGGAAAGTGTTTTTGTAATGAATGGTTGATTAAATGGTGTTATCTCATGGGGTTGGAGTTGACGGATCATCATAATGAGGTTGTAATTTTTGAAGGAACAATTGACTTTGGGTGTGATGCTAATGAAATTTAATGTGGAATTTTTCATGGTTAATTAATTTTTAAGGAATTAAATAACATACAATGGAACTGATAAAAACGGAATGAAGTAATCGAATAAACCTCTTTAATGGGTTGTGTGCATATAGGATAACTAGTCTTAGAAGTGGCGGCTCAATGTCCGAGGGACGTTAGCTGCAGTTCAGTCTAAGACTAGGTTATGCCCATAGTTTGGTTGTGAGATATATTATATTTTGTACTTTTTGTTTTTCTATACGCTACTCCACCATGTTAGTAAGGGAAAATGACACCCTAGGGATTCTGAGCCTGGGGGGGGGGGGGGGGGGGTTCCCCAGCATTCCGATGGGAGGTTGAATGGATGACTACCCCCTTTGTCCCCACTCTCATCTCATGGTAGATACTTGTGATGGTAGGCACAACGGTTATTTTTACCCATATATGTGTGTAGAGGGATGTAATGGATTTTGGTTATTCACACACATATATTCTGGATATAGTATCCTATGTACTACTATAGGTGTAACGTGTATAGGCTGTGATGGCTTGAGGATCATTACTCGGTGTATGGGTTGTAATGGCTTGAGGTATAATACCTGATGTATGATACACTTTATGCGTGTTGTGGTGGCTTTCGAAACCTATGTGGTTACTTTTGGTTGTGAGGATAGTGTGGTTCTTCGCCCAGGTGTCTACAGCCAAGCTTTTGTGTTGCATGAGGTTCATATTGTGGTGCTTCTCCCATGTGTCTATGGGAATGACTTATTGGAGAGAGATTCTCAGGATGTGCGACGTTGGGGAAAAACAAAAAACTAGTGGGGAAGTAGTAGCGGGGTACACTTGTGATTATTCAATATATGATATATTATTGTAATGTTACTTGGTGAGAGTATCCATGGTGAGGATGGGAACTTAGTATACTTGTTTACGTGACAATTTAGTTTCACTAGTTGTTTAATGTGATTTAGCGTGCTTTCATTACTTTTGTATGAGAGGCTTCGGGGAGTATCATACAGAGTATACTGTTATACTCACCCTATGTATATATAAACTATTTTTTAGGTCACTTAGAGTAGGTTGGAGATCAAGTTGGTTTCTACTAGATTTTGGTTGTAGGAGCTGTTCGAGCTTGTGGTTGCTGCTATTTTTTACTTTCTTTTGGGTACTTACAGTTTTTCCTGTTTCAGTGGTAGTACTTTTGCATGGAATTACATATGTCCACATGGGTGTCTTTTAAATTTCAGTATTGAGTTATAATTGGTTGGTGTATATATTATCTCTCTCTTCGGCATGTGTTCTCTTAGTGGGTAATGCCTCCCATTTGAGTGTTTATTATATCCTCAATGCTAGTCGCCATCCCGGGGCCTACTGGAGGCCAAACTCGAGGGTCATTATCTCCCTTCTCACATTTCCGGTCCAGAAGGTGTACACTTTGTGGGGAGGGGGTCATGGCATTTTATGTAAGTCAAACCTGAGGTAAGGGAATTATTAACCTAGTTTCCATTAATTGGGTAAACATTAAACTTCATTATTTATGTAGTATTAAAATTTTTTTTTTGGTGAATTTTACCTATATTATGTTTAATAATGTTTATTTAAAGGGTATATACATATTCCATCATCTTTATTATGTCTCTATTTAATTATATGATATTTTTAAGGGGCTTAATTTAATTTTCATTTAAAATTTTGTTTACAAAATTCAATTGAAATGTTTTTATACAATTATTCATGTTGTACAATTTTCTTCCTGTTCATAGGAATTTTTTATGATTATCGGTGGGACCTATATTTCCCTCAAATTCATTAGGTATGTATGTTGGTAGTAGATTATATGGTTTCTCCAAGTGTATCTTCAATGGTTACACTAATTATATGGTACCCGTGAGAGATAGAAATTATTATACAGTCGATAAGGTTACAAGATTATGTATTTAATTCCCCAGGATACCATTATTGTTCAATGTATGTTCATTATGTTTTTTTTGTAATCTTGTATTCAAAAAATTAATATATGTGGGTGAAAAATATTTTTTTTAATTATATTTCATCTTTTTACAAGTATTCGTAGAATATTTTTTACATTTATTCCTTTTAAATCCATTACTATGATTTCAATGTTCATCCAATGTTTTTAAATTATTTTCACAGGTTAAACAGTTTTATAAGACATGAAGGAAACCAAAGTAAATGTTATAAAGATTTTTCTAGGAAATCATGTTTTGTTTAAAATGTTCTATATTTTGGAATAAATGAATGTTGTTTTTATGGTATCCACTCTATATTAATGTGTAATGTTAGGACTATTTTATGTCCAAATTATATAAAGCTCCAAACATGAAACAATACTCAATGAGGAAGGATGTGTGTTCTTGAAAAAATTAAAAATTATATAATTTTATAAGTCTGGGTATTTATAATTAATAATTATTATTTAAAAAAAAATATTTAAATTAAAGTGTAAATTCATACTCATCATGTTTTCCATCTTGGATAATATCACACCAGTTTCACATAAATACTAGTACCCAAAATTTAGTATAATAAATCCACCATATATTGAAAAAAAATCCGAAATAAGTTAATGATGAAAAAATTGGGATTTTATATTTAGCACTCACTTAATGATGTTCATTAATAAAGACTATTAATCCATCATTTATATAGGTACTATTATTTTATTGTTCTTCTTTTAAAAAGTATCCATTAATAACCAAAGGGTCATGTGGACACATTAAACATTCCTAACTATTAACCATTTCATTGTTCCTAATATAGATAAAGTAATTTTTAATTTATCTTTAACTTATGAAACATTTCTATTTTTTTCAATTGTCAACCAAATTTTAGTTATTTTCATATATCATACCTCCAATCCAATATTATTTTATTATATATATTTTTTTATCATCACTATATTGTTCTAAATGTATAAATTTCTATACATCACTACATTATATGGAATTAAAATTTACCTTTATCAAATGATCACATTACATTAACAACCATCAATAAATTTTATATTACAGGAAAACTGAAATTACCTACATCAAACAAATATTCGTTACAAAAATCAATAACATATTATGATATATATTTCTGATAAATAGAACCCTCTTTTTAATGTGGTTTTATAATATATCCCAATATATATATATATATATATCATTAAAAATGATACATCCAAAATAAATAAATTGGAACATATATTCATATCCCTCAAAAAAAATCATGTGATGAACCTTTATTTCCAAAAATTATTATCGAAATTCGTTTCAAATTTAAATATTGTGTGGAAAGATTCATTTTCCAACCCAGATAAAAAATTTGTATCATTGCCTTTACTGAAAGTGTAAGATAATTTGTATTTCCAAATAATTATATACTTTTAGAGATCTATCGATAATATTCATTGCAATTAAGCTAGTTCCAATTAATGAATAAATACATTATATTTTAATTACTCCATACATATTAATAAGAAATCGTTCAGTAAAACAAAAAATTCCGCATTTGTAAGAAAACCATAGTATGTACTTTAAATCCATGAAAGAATTGAAAGAAAATTGCCTTCTCAATATTTTTCTATGTGTGTAATGATGGGGATAAATATTTTATGTTTCATTTTATTATGATAGAAAACAATATATTTCATCACATGGTCAATAAGACTAGTATTTCAGGAAATTCATTTATTTCATTCCTTTTAGGATTTAAAAATATTCTTTAAAAAGATTAAATATTATTTGAAAAGGTATAATTTCAATTTAATATTTATCTAAAAAGGTATTTAAAAAAGGTAGCTCAAATATTATGGATCATTTCATCGATGTAATTTTTTATTATTATAAGATATTTATTTCTAAATGTAAATCAATTTTTTTTCTTTTAGTAATATATTTCATATGGAAATAGTTTTTTGGGAAAAGTATACTATCATATACCCTTAAATTTCTTTTAACATATCTAATAATGATTATCCACTAAAAAATTTATATTATGTCTCATGAACACTATTTTTTTAATTCTCAAATGTTTTATAAGATATCTCATTTCCACAAATGTGACAAAAATTATTCCCCTTAATACTGTATGAATATATGTTTCCATATACAAGAAATTATCTTATTGTGAACATTATCATAATAAAAATAATTAAATAACCTTTCCTATACTAATCTAATAATCCAAAACATGACTTCCATAAAAATTTCAAATCATCAATCAATTGGGATTTATAAAATTATGAATCAATTCTAAGTTGTTTTGGTCTAAAAATAATTGATCTCTTCATTACTTATTTTCTCTTAATATACAAATGTGAGGAAATTTTGTTGAAAACAAATATAATAGTATATAAACTATGTTGAATATTAGGTATCCGATATAGACTCATCGCATTTATGCATTTTTTCTATTATGATATTTTTAACATCAATTCCAAATGAATAAGATTTGTAATTAGATATCAATATTTATATAGAATTTGTTGGGTTATCTTTCATTCAATAAGATAATAATTAACCTCTATTAAATAGTTACGACTTTATGTCTTATGAATTTTTAAATAGATACTTAATTTATAGAATTATTGAAAGAATCTATATTTATTTAGTTGTTTTTTTGTTTTGTGTTCTTACGAATAAATCATCATTGGATTTTTTATATATTTTATATCATGATTTCCAACATATAAACATTATGATAATATATCATATTCCACTATATAAATATCACTAATATTGGATAAATCATGTATATTAATTTAACCCATTTCAATTGGGATTAATATTGTTTCCCACAAAATTGGAATATTTATGATCATTACAATCTAGAAGTAACTCATTTATGAATTCATGAAACTTACTGAAAAATTTATCATACCAACTATTTCTATCATTCAAGTTAACTAATCTCAACACTACTGATAAAACTATAAATTTCTATTAGCTATGGAACACATTTTTCTTAATATCAACGTAAAACCATTCTATCTATGTTTTTTTCAATAGTTTATATACATACATCATGAATTAATTCTTCGAGATGATATTTTATCTCATGCTATACATCTTCAATGTCACTAGATCTTGACATGATTGTACATTAACCATAGGAAATTAACCATGTATAAATCAAATAAAACCCATATAAAATTAAAAATTCCTTTATTTCTTTGAAAAATAATTTGTCAGTATACTTCATGCATTCATGGAAAATAAAATAATTTTCTCAACATTTCATTTATCAATTCTATGAAATTGTTAACCCCAATAATATATTCATCAATATTTTTTTATTAATTAATATAATTAGGATAAATTAGTTACCATAAATTATAATATAATTGATTAATATGTTACAACATATACTTATATAATCAAATAAATAAATAAGTAAATTTAAAACCAAATAATATATTAATTTCAAACATGTAGAAATTTATAACAGAAAATTTATAATTATAAAATAAAATATAATAATAAAAAAATTGATAATCATGAGATTTTATATTGAAAAATTCAATTTATAATAGTATATAATTAATACAAAAAAAACTTATAAATATAAAATGTATAACAAACAAATATATGAAAAAAAATTATAAATAAAAAAAATTATAAATAAAAAAATTTATTCCCAATATTTATTGTTAGAAAAAATTTATAATAATAAATTTATTATAATCTTAAATTATTTATAAACACAAAAATGTTTAAATGAATGTGTATAATCAATATAAAAGAATAAGAAAATTGGATGAATAGTTTTTTAATTACTAACAAACAATTAATACATATTTAACAAATAAGGCGTTAGAAATTTATTATACAAAATATGAGGATTTATGTCGAAGATTTGTATATAATTATGTAAAAACAAATATTAAAGGAGTATATATTGAATGAAATGATTGTTGTGTAGAAAAATTTGTTAAACTTGAATGAAACAACTAAAACGCACCATCAGAGTGTCGAATGGTTCCATGAGAGGTGGAAGTAGGTCCATTAATCTAGTAGAGAAGAGAAACAATAACAAAATAAGATAAAAATTGATCAATAAAATATTATTTATAATTAGATAACATGGTCTCTAGATGATTGATTTGGGTTTTAGTTATGCTAGAGTTAGAAGAATGATGTGGAATCACATGATTAATGTTTTTAAAAAAAATATTTTAATGTTAATTATATAATAACATATTATAAATGTTAATTTTGAAATTTTCATTTATATATTTTATGTTAAAATATAATATTAAATGATTTTAGATTTGATGATTAGATAACCGATTTGATAAATTCTTCATGTGTCCATATTAAAATCAGTTACAAATTAAGATGTGTTAAACCCCAGACATGAAAAATACATTCTATACTAGTGATTATTGTATAAACATGGTATTTAATGATTAAATAATATTCTATAGTGATTAAAATATTAGACATTATTAATATATAACTAAGATCCAATATGGAATTGTTTCCAATAATTGTACTTGGTAGTCCAGTAAAATAGACCATACTGTTGTTTTTTTAATTCGATTTATGTATAGGTTATAGTTGTAGTATTCCATTGAGTATTTATCACACCACTTTCACATAATGACATACAAATATCTAAAAGTACAATAATAAATAACACAATTTATATTATCTAACGAATAACAATCTAGCGGATCTCTACACATTATGGTGCTTATAGGATGTATATATAAGGAAATGTTTTGATGTTCATACATCAATTCCTTCATCAAAAGTGTAATATATTTTATACATAGCATTGTTATAATCCACCACACGGCCCTTCATCAAAAATAATCTCATGAAACTTCAAATTTTTCACTAATATCATCTTATTTTGTATTTTAGGATCATCTCATTGTGATTACATTATTTTATAAACTAATTATAGTTGGGAAATTATTTTATATATGATTTATGATATCCATTCCCATATGAATTTCAGGTACATATTAATAATACAATTGATCAAAAAAACTCCTTCAATTATCCTCATTTAATGATATTTTCAGTCATTCATACTTAATATATCCATGATAGTTTTTTTAGATCTAGGGTGATAATGTATAGAGAAGACATAGTCTATAAGAATCTCCAACCAACACCATTTACTATATTCAATTCCATTTTAGGAATATAATTTTTTTTTAATTTTGTGGTAGGTTTACTTATCGTATTTTTTCTATTGCAAAAAATTCCACTAAATATTTAATGAAAAAAACTATAGATAACACAAAATCATTGGTAGCATAATTCTTATCAGAGGGATTAAACTATTTGGATATGTGGGTATTCACATTGTTATTCTGCATGAGTACACATCTAAATATATTCTATGATACAACATTATAATTGAGAAATACTTCTCTATCAAATTTTAATGTACTGATTGGAGAACTATCCAACCTCTTATTTTGATATGGGAAAATCCCATCACGTACATTTTTTCTAGATAGTATTAACTCTAATTCATGTAAACAAGGTTATTGAAATAGAAATATTGGAAAAAATATATACCATATATCATATCCTATTAGAAAGATGAATATATGAGTCTCTATAACTATTTTATGATGAGTCCACTCTTCTTCTGGATTTTTCTTCAATAGATCAATCGATATTTCTTAAATGGTAATAATGTTTCCCATGAATGTGACCAATTTTCACCATAAATCACATTTTCAAAATTAAAAAAAAAACATCTATTTCCACATAGTTTTAATTACAAACCTTTGATGATCCCCATCAACCTATAAACAGTAAGGCTATCTCAATTATTCATAAATATTGACCACCACAAATTTGTTAACATAGTCCATGTTGAACATCTATGTGTACTTGTTTTAAAAATTAACAAAACATTATTTTTTACTATATATTTTAAATGTTTGTAGTGTATTTTTTTGACTCTATTTATTATTAAATGGTGGAGTAAAACCTAACCTACAACATCATAAAATTCGTTCAAAGGGAATATTTCAATTTTTTTCAAAAGTGCAGCACTGGATTTCTAGAAGCATATTACATAACACCCAAAACTAAATATGAATAACCATCAATCTAGTGGAGTTTATTATCTAACAAGTTGTTGTATATGGAATGGGTGTAGCTCTAGGAATCTGATTAGTTACCTACTAAAGACTCTTAAGTATCCAATTTAGTTAGAACTACTATTATGATGAGGCTTCTATTGTAGTAATTATGTGATTTATTTGGGTCTTAAAAGTCATGGATTGACTCCATGTGACCCAAAACCCAATAGAGACTATAAAACGAGTCTCTATGAGGATTGGGACTTCATCTAACTATCAAATGATAAAAAATTACATTTTGATATTCAAGGGATTCCTGAATTCCAAAATCGATTCATTGATGAATATTCATCAACCATTCTCAAATAAGGTCAAATTGTTCATCATTCGAAGAGACCATAGAATATAATCATGAAATTTGTGTCCATCAATCAAATTTTCCAAATTTCAAAAAACATTCATGTTCTATTATATTTTCCTCTTTCTCATTCCTCAATTGATCCTTTTTTAAACCATCTATCCCACATTTCTTACTCTTCTCAGTTGTAATTTCTTGTATGTTAAAATTATTTGAAAATTAAGTGTTATTAATGCATTATAAAAGGTTTATAAATTAATTAATTCATAAATTTCCCTTATATATCTATTTATTTGGTTCATGTTTATCTATTCAAACAAATTAATTTAGGTTATTTATATATCATCAAATGAAAGGGGTTTTATGATTCTTGGTTTCCGTTATATCCATGGGTTTCAAGACTCAAATTTTCCCTTCAATCCAATGTGTTTGTTCAATTTACCAACATGATATTTCTAATGGGGAAGAGGAATTGGGGTACCTTCTGGTACTATTTCAAAACCTATTTTTTAAGTTACGCAAGTCTATTGAATTTTTTTATTTTGATTTCATCATCTATTTCTTGTAATATTCTATTATTATATTCTTGTATACATTAAGATTATTATATATATTTCATTATTTAAATAATTGTATATTTTATTTCATCGATCTTAATTATCAAACCAACTTATTTAAAATGAAATTCACCCACCTCTTTCAATTTCTCAATCCCAACAGTCCATAAAGACTATATTCATCAAATCTAAATATTTATTGTTTTTTGGAGTAAGTATCTCAAGAGTGTGGGAAATTTATTACCTAGTTAGAACTTTTGTATAAATGGATTTAAATAAAATCGACCACTGTATTTAAATATCGTATTTATTCAAAATAGATGATCGACTTAGGTTCTGATCATTTGAAATACTTATCAAATATTGATTAAATATGAGTTTAAAAAAATTGTGCCAATTAACATAACTATTAAAATAAATTTTATAAATGAAATCATTATGTAAAAAAAAATTAATTCTAACAATAATATTAGTTGTTTTTTATTGTTTAAAATAGATTCATATTAAACCTAAAAAATAAATCAAAACAAAAACCCCACGGAGGAATGAATACAAGAAGATTATTCTCCAGCTGTGACTTAATATTATCTAACATAAAATCACCTATTTCCATAAAAATTATATAATATAATTTATGATCCATAATATAGATCATCTAAAAAACAACAAAAACATAATTTATTGGACATACATGACCTCTCCTATAAAAAATGAAGATAAAACTAATACATGATGCGCAAGAAACTCTTCCACAAAAGTGGGAAAATAGAATAAAGAGAGTCAGAGAAGATATCTAGTATCATTGAAATATAGTGTAGGATAGATATTCGTAAATTAAATAATGAAAACCACAAGTCATGAAATGTAAGGAAAATTTAAAGAAATAGAAACAAATAAATATGTTGAAAAAATGTGATTCAGTGTACAATATGCCCTATGGATCGCGACTCCTTGAATGTAGCATTATGTGAATATTGAGTTGAGTTTTTGAAAATCGCAGCCAAACTAGATTTAAAAACACTTTTTCTTCCCTATATGAGGGAATTAAATGTTTTGTAAACTAGTATTTTTTACTTTGTCATGTTTAATAATGATGCATCATGTAATCTCTT
Organism: Viscum album; assembly: GCA_963277665.1. Lineage (NCBI taxonomy): Eukaryota > Viridiplantae > Streptophyta > Magnoliopsida > Santalales > Viscaceae > Viscum > Viscum album. The sequence continues at coordinate 500,794,732 of OY728159.1, forward strand.
CACCAACTGAAATTCATCCCATGTAAATGAAAATATTTGTATGCTTCCTTTATCACGTATCTCAAACGAGGGAGACCTTTTCTTCATTTAATAGTTTCATGCACGAGTTTCCATGTATAGAATATTCATATGGATATCCTAAATCCTCATAATAAAGTATGAAATATTCATCAATTCATCTATATAATAGATTCAAAATAGTAATTAAAATAACTCACAAAATTAAATTTATTATTATATCCATTAGACATATTTCATTCTAAATAAACAGAATAATGGTCATGAGTCCACTTTAATATTGAGACATCAGTATAAGTGAATCATCCTAACAATGACATCATCTGGTGTTGAGTCTGGCCAATACTGACTCATCCCGATGGTCTTGTGATATCGGAGACTCTACTGCCAAAAAAGCCATGACTAGAGCCCGATTGTCCACATGACCCCTAATGATTCTCCCCATAAGCTAGGGAATACATATTAGCAGTGCGGGTGTGATGGTAGTATGACAGGGAGACTATACACCCATGTTAGAGTTCACTCTGGTTGAAATCAAGAAATTATTACCAGAATCAAGACCAAATAGGTAAATACAACAAACAATGGAATCATAATTATATACAATTGAAGAATGAATAATATAATAACATTAAAAAATTCTCACAATTAGTTATGACATCACTTTTATTGAAAGACATGCTAATAAAAAGGGAATATAGAAAAAGAAGAAAACATACATCTAAAAAAGTAAAAAAGGGATCAAAAACCAAAAGCTTATCTATAGAAACGTCATCCAAAACAAAATTCTGCACTCTTAAGCTACTATTAAACAATAAGAATCAATATCCAGATAATTGGTTCTTTCCTCTCTCTAAACATTCAGGAAAAAATATTCTCTTCTTCCAATGGAGGACCGAGTAGGGTGTTAGGTAAATATCTCAGTGGGCCACCACCAACCGTGTCTACATGTAACCCGAGTTAGTGATCTGATGTAAAAAGTGTGTATGTAATTATGGGAATGTATTCAATGATGAATAACAAAAAAAAATCTTCTCTAGTTCGTAATTGACTACTGGCGGGTCTAATTTCATCATCCTATGATTGGTATGTCTGATCATGTTACCCACCACAAATATATATATATATATGTATAATAATATGTGTGTGTGTGTTTGTTTGGAAGGATTAGGGTGTATCTCTCAGACATCCTATTATACGTAAGCTCTCATATTCTAATCCTTTTTACCCACCCAAATAGAACTCTCGGTATCATGACAAGACAGAAGTGAGATCTAATAGTCTTCCCTACCTCAAGGGTCTCACAGTCATTGGGTCCTCCCAAATATGCTCCCGAGTATTCCTACTAGGTCCATTATTACAAAATTGGCCTTCAATAGTGTTGTTATTTATCAACACTATAATAAGATGATCATAAATGGGAAACATATTAGAAATAAAGAAATAGATGATATTTTTAATCTATTATCATCGCTTTTATTTTTAATATGATAAACGAAATCATTATCTGTAAATTAATTTCCACACTGATAAAGGTTATCCTTTATCAGCTCTTTATTTTTAAATATGAAATTGGGTATCCTTTACCATCAATTGGGTTTTAGCGCTGATAAATGATATGCATTATCAGTGCATTCTGATTAGAACTGTTATATATTTCCTTCATCAACACATTTTTAGTTCTTGTAAAATTATATAATTAAAGAAATAAAAAATATAAATGTGTTCACTAAAATTTATTACAAATTTTATTAATTAAATAATATTTGATAAAAATGAATTGATAGATTATAAATTATTAAATATTAAAAATTTTATTAATTTGATAATTATTATAATTGATGTTATTAAATTCTATATATTAAATATATAAATATATATTAATGTACATAAATATGATTATGTATTAAAAATATTAATTATCATTAAATTAAATTACAATATTTTTTCTTAATAATGGTATATAATTAAAAAATAATATGAATTAAAATTATTGACCAATTGCATAACACTCGACATATAAATGAATGTCGTTGAATTTTTCAATTTAAAATAAATCATATGTGTGTCATATTGATTTCACAAATATCAATAATTAATGTGTTTTGATATACAATATTCACACAAAAGTTACATAACCATTTTTTCAATATTGTTAAAGTGTACATATATTCATAAATTATTCAATTTCACTCATATATATATATATATATATTCATGCACTCAAAATTATATATTGATTAATAATGTAATAAATATATATGTAAAAATCTATAAGTAAATTTGTTTATAAATGTACATTCAATATATTTATACACATATTTATTTATATTTATCAGCATATAAATATTTTTTGAAAAGTAAGTATTTATTTATAAATAAATAATTATGAATATTTAAATAATTATTAAATTAATAAAAAATTTACTAACATAATAATATATTTGTTATATTTATATTTATATTTATTATATATAATTAAATAATTATTTAATTATTTAATTTGATATAAATAATATTTTTTTAAAAATATGATTATAATTATAAATAAATAATTATAAAATTATAATAAATTAATTTTAAATTGAATATATTGAATATATTTATATTTATATATATTTATTATGTATTTATATATATATATATTATGTATTTATAAATATTTACATTTTTTTATTTAGAATTTTTACTATAAATCTTTAAATAGTGCTTTAGTATTAAGCACTGATAAAAGAATCCTTATCAGCACCTATATAATATGAAATTTTAAATGGTCTCTTTATCAACACTTATTGGCATGCACTGATAAATGTCTCTCGATCTATTTTCAAAACCCATCAATTTGTGAACCCATTGCGATAAACATTATTTCCGTGTAATCCACCCACTTCATCGCTCCACCTCTATGAATTGAAGGTCAAAACACCCCACATGGCTTCCTCGGAACAAATCATATGATATTTAATACGGTATCCAATTTTCCTTAACCTAGATAGGTAGGACTTCCGATTTTCATCATGCATTTTCTTTTCATTCATTATTTCTTCGTCTCTTATTTTTTTTGTGTTTATGATATGTTGATTACGATTTGATTATGATCTGATGTTTAGGGAATGATTTGGGGTCTGATGTATATATTCACCATCGATGTATTATCTATTTTTTATAACTATCACTGAACATTGGATTTATTCAATGTGGTTTAACTACTATGATTAATTTTATCATACTAAATAATTTTTCCATATATATATATAAATATATATAAATTGTCATTTATATTCTTGTTTACTAACTACTAATTTGAGGGACATTAGTGGTTCCCTAATGATTATATATATGCTGACACATTTCATGGACACCACAGTGGAGAAGCATCTTTAGATGCAATATTTTCGGAACCAAGTTACTGGAGTGATGTTTGTTCTTTTATTCATTATATGTATCATAGGATCTAGGTCCTCTTGGAATTCACTATGGTATTTAGTTTTCATTTGGAGCAGATTAATATGGGCCATCTGCAGTTAATCACAAGAGGTTTTATCACTTAAATAATTTTAATATTTGAATCATTATTATGCATTTAGTTCTTTTTATTTTTTAATATATGGTTTTTATATATTTGATATTTGTTAGAGACTATAACTGAGTGAGTTTTTAAATTTTAATGTCATGTATGTGTTTCAATATAGCTTTTTCACAATTTATTTTCATACCTACAAGTCTAAAACGAATGCCTATATTTTGTATTGACGATTTTGGGTCTGTATGTCCATTGACCCCAAGTGTAATGTTTGAATTTTTTCAGACCACTAGTACTAATTATTTTAGTTTGAGTTGTCGAGATCATATTTATTGTTTTTAGACCCAATGTTTAAACCATATTTTATTGTCATTGAGTTGTGTAAGAGGTAATAATATGTTATGACCTGGCGTAGTTTGGTTATTTCAATCTGGGGTCATTAAACATCCATCTTCTAGTTTACACCTATAAAGTGTAGTGAAAATATCATTTAATATCCTACTTTATCTCCCGCTCCTTTTTCAAATTTCAATATCCTTTATTATTTGAATTGGAATATCAAGGCTCTCAGATATTCTTGTAGAAATGATATATATTTTACTAATTATAATTATTTATAACTATCACTTTTGATACTGAATATCTTATTTGTATTTATTTATATATTGTATAAAATTAGTCTAAAATGATCCAAATAGGATAGATAAGAACTGAAAATGGATGCACAGTAATTTTTTGACAAAAAAATATGATGATGTAGTTAAATAGATAATCAGTAATTCTAGATAGCACGCAGATGACCCTTCTAAAATCATTTTTCAGTGTTTACATTTTTCTTATTCATGAAAAATTAGTCTGTAAGTGTTTGAAGAACATTTGATTTGTTACGAAATTGATAAAAACTATAAATTTTTGGCTACAAATTTGTAAAATTGAATTGGGACATCGAGAAAATTAATAAAACAATTTATGAATCATTTGATCTTAAAACGTTTTTAGTATTTGATGGAGATCACATGGAATAAATGATAATGGAAATTAAAGATTACCTTCATGATTGTACAAAATTGTTTGAGCAGTCAAATAGTTGTTCCAGGAAAGAATTGTACACTAGTGGTAATAAATAAAAAATATTTTCAGTTGTATTGATGATATATAATTTGAATGTCTATAATGTATGGAGTGACACCAGTATTACAAAACTACGTGTTCATCGAAAATAAATTATATTAGAAGAAAAAGAACTACCATGTTGAAGACATGACTATAAATGATTTTCATGTTCAAAGGGAATGACCACAAAAAATAAATTCATTTCTAAATGATCGAATATTGTTTCAAAAGTCCTATGAATCACTCATAAAATTCCTTAAGATGACACAAATCGATACAAGACTAATAAATACAGTCTCTCAAATTTTGTACGGTACATTCACATTATTCCACATTTTAGAGGACTACACAGTTGTTAGAGAACTAAATGACAATTAACATACAATGGAGATATATGAATAAATAAGGTAACATATATCATCCAGTATATTATCCTCAGTATAATAAAATTGATAATGAGTTTCCAGAATATGGATATCATTTGGGAAATTTTAATCTGGAATTATCTATAGATGGAATAAATCTTTTTGGTGAGTAGTGTAGTACTCAAAATACATGACCCATAATGTTCATAAATAATATCATGCCTCCATGGTTATTCATGATGATAAAATACATTATATATATATATATATAGTCCAATGAAATTATGTATAGATATTGATGTCTATTTGGATCCATTGATTTATGATTTGAGATTGATGTGGTATTTAGGTGTTACAATTTATGATACACATGGAAGTGAATAATTCACATTGAAGGATTTTATATATTTAAATAAAAATGACTTCATTTCTTATGGATTTGTTTCAGGCTATATAATTAGAAGTATATTAGAGTGTCCTATTCCTAAAAAATGAACATACTAATTTCTTTTGATACATTCCTCAATGATTTATTTTGGAAATAGAAAATATTAACCTCTACGATATAAATACAGATCATGGATAATAGTATTTAATGGGAATATCAAACAATGTACAACACCATCTCCAGTAACAGATGGTCTACTATAAAAAAATTAAAAAAAATTGAAACTATTTTTGGTAATCAATTTTGAAAAAACCATTGAATATTTGGTTGTAAGAGGTTATCAATTTTCATTGAATTACCATATTGGAATTTTCTATATGTATGACATTTTCATGATGTAATAAAGGAAAAAAAATATTTGATAGCTTTCATTGGACATTACTAAATGTTCTACCTAATATAATGATGGCATAAAGACTTGGATATAAATGAATGAAATGGGGATATTGCAAGTGTTGGAATCAGTGAAGAGTAAAAGGTAGACTTTTTATTCTCCAACACCTTACACTTTATCTAGACAGGAAAATTACAATTTTTCCACTTCTTTATGAGTGTAATAGTTCAACTGGGTTATTCATAAAATATCCAAAATGTCATTGAAATTAATAATTTTATATTACATGAACTACAATCACACAACAACCATGTTTTGATGAATTATTTAATGCATGTTTCATTCCATTGAATTATGTTTGAAATTGTATTCCATACATTAAAATCTATCAGATTTTTATCAAAGCCATATTCAGAAATGTTGTAGATGCAGGGAAGTTGTTCATTATGAATATGGAGAATTAAATCAAATTATATAAATTAAAAATGTTTTTACCACCATCATTATTTGATATAATGGTCTAATTGATTGTTAAATTATTCATAGAGGTTTATCTAAGTGGTCCTGTCCATTACAGATGGATGAACCCCATTTAACGATATGTGGATATTTTGAAAGGTTATGTCTAGATTCAAAGTCATCCAGAAGGTTGTATTCCATAATGATATTTTTTTGAAGCTATTTAATTCTCTACCATTTAAATATCATATGTTGAATGCATCTGTCTTCGATTGTCTGTTCATATTGAACGGCTTATGGTTGAAGGGATTCCTTGAATAGATGTTATTAAAATTTCCATGAATGAGTGGGAGACAAAAAATATTAACATATTACATAATAGTGAATATTTAGATCCATACAATTAATCCTAAAATGAAATTCATTTAGATTTTAATCCATGGGATGAAAGATGGATATTATACACAAATAATCAATAGTTAATATGATCGTTCATAGATCAAATTTATAAAAAGTGATCTGAAAATTTTAATTCAATTTTCAAAAAACATCAATGGCTAGCCAGAGGATCCAATAAAGATGTTATATCATATAGTGGGATTCTATTCAATAGTTATTTGTTCTATAAAAAATAACAAGATGTTGTTAGTAAGAAGAAAAATAGTGTTGATATGTTTGTAACAGAATTGATGCATATATTAGGTTCTAATGATTTAAATCAAATTTATAAAAAGATTTCATATTTTTTCTATTATCAAATAGATATATGATTTGGAATATACAACATGACATGTTATTATTTTCTGTTGATAATGGATTGGCAATATTAGTGGAGCGAAAGTTGATGAAATTGTCATTAGTATAGTGAATTTTAGTATAGAAGGGTAAAATAAAGAGTTAATCATAATGGAATCCCATAAAGTTAACTTTTTTTATGTCTCTGGTCCAATTAAAAAGAATTTTTTGATTTTATAGATATAAAAAAATGATGAGTTTGTTGAAAATTAAATAGCAGATGAACCTTTCATTGCGACAACATAATCAGTTCATGTCAGTCCCACTACATAAAATTTCATGTATACTAGAAAAGACCACTAAGAGTGGATTTGGATTCCCAAATGAGGATCCAAATTTATGAAACCTTTATGAAATAAAGGGATTTAAATGATATTATAAAAGAGTTTATTAATATATTATACTATTTCTCATAATATTATATTCTCTCTAATGAAATATCTTAATATGAAAATAATGTCTGACTACTCATTCACACAATGTATTCGTCACATGATGATGTTCCCAATCCCTCTAATGAACAAACTATAAGGATTTAAACCCTTTGGATAAATGGAATGGTAGTATTATGATATACTTTTTCTATTTTACAGAAAAGTATATATAATACAATGTTGATTTAATTTTCATAATTCCTTATATCATTTGATTATTTTAGAATAATTTAATTAATGATTCATTCATTTGAAAAAAGAAAAAATGTTTTCTATACTAAATTATAGAAGAAATATTGATGTTTTCACAATAAAATCATTGTCCAAATAATTAATGTATAGTTTAAATTTTACATTTAATTTATTTTTATTTAGTATTAGTCACATATTAATTATTTTCTTATATAGGGGGATTCTTATTTTTAAAATTGATGGGAGATATTTCCATCATTTATGATCTTCCTCCCTTAAAACCTTCTCACCCCTTTAGTGGTGAATTTATAACATTCAATCAAGGTACATCAAAATCCATTTCATGAAGAGAAATAATGTTTCCTCTACTCAATTACATAGGTAATCTTGATGTTTGAAAATATTAATAATTTTACATAATATTAATGTAGTTTATCATATGAATTGTTGATTTAATTTTTCTAATTTTACTCACAAAATAATTTTTTTCATATATAGCGTGATTATTTTTTTCATGTTGGGGTGCTCTATCAAACTTTATTTCTCATTCTCCAATAAATCCTCTTTTTCCATGGAGTGGTGCATTTATCATTTTTTTTCAAGTTACATCCACTGCCATTGAATGAAGAGAAACGATTATGAGTCTTCTCATTGACATAAGAAACAATGATGTTTACATAGTAAAATCATTTTCCATGGAATTAATGTATTGTTTCATATATATGTTTAATATTTTTTTATATCACTCAAATAATAATTATTTTCATATACAGGTGAATTATATTCTTTGAGATGGATGTGATCTGTCTAACTTTCATCCACATTCTCCTTTAAAACCACTTCTCCCCTAGAGTGGTGCATTTATCACTTTCATTCATGTTATGTATATTGCGCTTATGGGAATAAAAGACAATGCCAGTTCTCAATTAAAGAGGTGATATTGATGTTTTCATGGAAAAATCATTTTCCATGGAATGTAGGTATTTTTCCATATCTATTTTCAATTTATTTCTTTTTAGTATTACTCATATAAGAATTTTATACTTGTTCAAGTGGAGTCTTATGTTCGAGTTGGAGGTACTTTTTCCAACATTCATGCTCCTTACCAAACAAAAAATATCCACCCCTAATGCATGGCATTTATCACTCTCTTTCATGTAACCTCCATTGCCCTTACGAGATGAGAAAAAAAGCTGACACTGCTAAATTACTTATATAATATTGATCTTCAAAAGAAAAATTAATTTTCCATGGAATTAATATATTATTTTAAATGTATGTTTAATTTATATATTTTTAGTATTACCAAGATAATATTTTTTTTCTTTATAAATGTGGATACTTTTTTTTAATCTTGGTGCTCTATCCATCTTTCATCACTTTTGTGAAAACAAAAATCCACAATCTTTTTCCATCACAAAATATTTCACTCTTATAGTGTCGAAATTTATAAAATTCATTCATGTTCCCTCTGCAATTCTATCACATAGGTAATCATTATATTTTCATAGTAATTTCATTTACTATAGAATTAATATAATATTTCATAATAATGGTTATTTTTATTTTAATACTCAGAATACTTATTTTCGTATATTGGTGAATTCTTTTGTTCGAGATGTGGTGGATTGAAGCTACTTATGAAATGTGAAACATTTGAAAAAAAATGTGAATGGAAATAGTGGTAACCTATATAGTTAGAATTGTTTTGAATGTATATAATTTTATGTATTTATATAATTGTATAAACCAATTATTGAAATTTATATAATTTTATTTTATTTTTGGCTATTTTATTGAAAATTTCATTTCATCTATATTATGTATCGTGACTTGTTTTTGTGGATATATGATGTCTTTCTTGTGGTCCATTGGGATGTTACGACGCACTTCACTGGTGATGTAGTGTGCCGTAACAACATACAGTTGTATGGCCCTATATCATTTCATTTAAAATTACAGATAAAGGGTTCTTTTAGAGGTTATAAATTAATGTGATGATAAATTTGTATTTTATCAGTTTTTTATTTATGATAAATGTGTAGGTCTTTTAACGCCTCTCACATTGTCGTATCTTTTTTAGCCCAAGAAATGACCATCTCTAGTGATCTTAATGGCCATTTATATAGTAGTTGGATCTTAAAGCCCAATAACACCATGGATATAAGTCAAAAAACTTATAATATGTAGTCCATTATACATGAACCTCTCATGAAGTCGTGAATTCCAAAACCATGTAAGTGTCACATTCATGGTCACAAGTAGAATACATTAGGATTATCATATTAAAAAATAATATATAAATCATAAACAAGGATTTATTAAATATATATTCATTTAGTTTCATGGGAAATCATTCATTAACTATGGTCAAATTCATATGGACATATAATTCACTTTTCCTTAAATTGTAATCCCAATTATAAGAGCACAATCCCTTAAAATGGCCATATCAAATAGTGTCACGAACCGAATTTGGTCTCCATCAAACAAGCACCAAACCTGGCATTTGTAAAGTCCCGAAGGGCGTTCCATATCCCCACGGGTAAGAATAAGTGCTCGGGTATCATAAAAACTCATTTGGGAATGATTTACCCATGTTTGGATTCATAAGAAAACAAAAAACAAACAATAATCCAAATCGGAAAAATTATGCCAAACAAGACTTACTAAAATTCAGAACTGAGTATATGGGTTGAAACAATACCCAAGAGGTCCAAATGTCTATAAATTTAGTATAAAAACTTCCCATGAGACTCCACACAACAAGGGGTCATCACCCACGATCCGTCTCCACAACATCGCACCATTGAGAGAAACTAGAAACTCGCAACGCCATCGCCCAAGGCCTTGCCTTTGCCTGTGTCAAACACGATCAAGTCTACTTGCACCCAAAGGTGTAAGTTGGGTGTGAGACTAATCCCAATAGTATATCACCCAAGGATTCCATGTTATAGGCATTATAAAATAAAAATATTGTGAGTGTTATAAATAGAAAATGGTAGAATTTATTTCTAAAAGTGAAACTTTGAAATGAAAATAACATTCAATGGGGACACATTAAAGAATGAGTGAATTTTAATAAAACATGCAAGCTACTAGTTTTCACATCCCAAAATACCATTTGGAAATGATAAATACCAAAAAGGTCATAAGAACCAAGCATAATAACACCCCTAGGAACTAGTTAGTTGTGAGCCCCAAGTACCTCGTACCTCGGTGAAAGTAACCATAATAAAATTTGTTCTAATGCACGATCCACTAGTAGGGAGTGTACCCATAACCTAGTGGTCTCCAATCATCTCCATTATAGTTATTTTAGTGTTATCTATTTCATACATTCTATGTGAACCGTTGTCAAAATACCTCTGTTCACTAGCATACTAGTACACGTTAGCCCACCTAGTTACCCGGGTTTCCCGTAATGTGCTCAAATAGTGACCACATGCTACCAAAATAAATTTTCACATATAAATATCAGTTCTAGTCACACACATTCAAAACAATATCTACACATTCTTTGCACCTTTTATATAACTCAATAAACCACTTATAATTTCAGCATCAAATCATTTTTATAAAACCAATCCATGAATTATAAAACAACACCAAGAGGCACAACATGGGTTACACATGTAATCACCCATTTTCACACAAAATTTGAACTTAAAAATCAAACGCTTTGAAAATGATACCCAAATCAATTTTATCAATCAAAGTAATGAAGTAGGAACATAATGGAAATTTAAAAACAGCAACACAACTCATTCTACAATACCTACATATAGAATCAACTACCAAAAGTGTCAGAACCAACAAATCATTGTGTGTCACATCAACCGCACCTTCACCACACCGCAAGGGAGTAATATTGAACATAAAACTAGAGTATTGGACCACAAAACACAAAACCAAAACCCTAGGTACGAATCCTTAGCTTCTGGGCATTTGGGAATTCAATAAAAAAATAAGAAACCCTAAGAAAAATGGAGGAGGAAGGAAGTGAACCAACTTACTTGAGAAATCTGTACGTTTTTTTGGATCTGGAAAAGTTCGGCACTAATTTGAGAGGAATGCGAGCTTCAAATAGGGGGGAACAAAGATGGGGGTTCGTCTGGGTTCAGTGTGATCATGTGAGATGTGGAATCACTAAAAAAGGATAAACAGAAAATATTTTATGATCGAATTTAAAAAAAAATTTAAAACTAGAAATGGGCTTTCGGGTTGGCCCAACAACGAACTTGGTCAACCAAATCCAAGATGCTATAAATTCTTTAAGGGGCCCAAATTTAGTTTTTGGTTTGAATAGTTAAATTAAGGTCATTTTGGAAGTTGAATGGGTGAAAAAGGTTGCGAAATGAAGGATTTAATAAAGAAACATAATTTATTTTTAAAACTGGAAATGGGCTCTCGGGTTGGCCCAAATTTTAAAAACCCACCATTTCCTTCAAAAATGCATGGAAAACCCCCAAAAAATGAAAAAAATGTAAATTAAAAGAAAAATAACTTTATATTATGTCATGTATGTGACAATTCTCCCCACCATGAAGGACTTTCCTCCCTGGGAAGTCAACCTGATGCTTGATTGGAAAACAGGTTCTGGTACTCTTCTTTAACCCATGAATTTCACTCCCATGTCTCGTGTGTATCACTCCTATGTATCCAATGAACTCAGACTAGTGGAATAGACATACCCCTAAGCACCATTTCTTGGGAGTCCACTATTCTCACTTGCTACTCAAAAACAGATAAATCAGGCTCTATATCCAACTCCTCCCAATTAAACATATGGGACGGATCCGAGTTGTTTTTCTTAAACTGGGAGACATGGAAAATATCATGGATGGATGTCAGCTGAGACGGAAAATCCAACCTATATTCCACCATACCAATATTCTCGGTGATCTCCAAAGGTCTGACATTCCTTGCCATCATCATTCCCTACTTTCCCAAGCGGCGATGACCCAAACGAGGGGCCACTTTCAAAAATACCCGCCACCCACAGAAAACTCTAGATCTCGACACCTCGTATTAGCATATGATTTATGGTGACTCTGAGAAGTCAATAAATGCTGCCTGATCAACTTGACCTTTTCAGATGTCTCTTACACAAGGCTCGGTCCCAACAGGGATGTCTCACCTACCTCATCCCAACAAAGAGGAGATCAACAAGGCCGACCATAGAGCGCCTCAAAGGGTGCCACTCTAATATAGGATTGGTAACTGTTATTATATGTAAACTCAGCCAATCCCAAATGTCTATCCAATGCACCTCCAAAATCCAACACACAAGCGTGGTGCATGCCCTCCAGAATCGGATTCACCTGCTTCGTCTGGCCATCCTTCTGAGGATGGTATGTCGTGCTCATCTTAATCTGGGACCCCAATGCCTTCTAAGGACCTCCCCAAAACCAAGATGTAAAGAGAGGGTCCCTATCAGAAACAACTGCTGAAGTAACACCGTGAAGTCTGACCACTTTATTAACATAAAAATGGCCCAGCTCCTCCACCTTCGTTGTATCTATTATCGGGAAAATGTGATTTGACATGGTCAAACGGTCAATCACTACCCATATAGAATTCTTCCCTCAAGGTGTATGATGCAATCCAGTAATGAACACCATGGAGACCTCGTCCCACTTTCTGGATGGAATGGGTAATGGATGAAGTAGGCCAGATGGTATCTAATGCTCTGCTTCCACCTGCTGACAAGTGTAGCATCTCGATACAAAGTCGGCTATGTCCCATCTCATACCTGGACACCACAAATGGCGATGAACATCGTAATACATCTTGGTTGAACCAGGATGGATGGCCCACTGAGATTGGTGGCTATCATGAATCACCTCCTTCCACAGAGACAAAGGCACCACTGCACGGCCGTTGAAGCACAAGATCCTCTCAGGAGATAGAGACTAATCAAAAGGAGTCTCCCCACCATGAAGCAACTGCATAGATCGCTGAAACAGCTCATCAACAGGCTTCTCCCACTGAATCAACTCTAGAAGAGCGGGAGTAAACTAAATGATAGCCAATAATGTACCCCCGCTATGCTCCCTTCTATCCAAGTGCATCTAGGAGAAGAGCCCCATTAATGTCCCCTCATAACTGGACTTCCTCAATGCCTGCACTGGTGCCTTCCTGCACAATGCTTCCACCACCACATTACCCTTGACTGGGGTATAGAAAATGTCAAAGTCAAATCCTTGCAAGTACTCGATCCAATGGCGTTGCCTCAGATTGATATCCTTTTGGGAGAAAATATAGGCTAGGCTCTTATGGTCAGAATAGACCAGAAATTTTTCCCCAAAGAGGTATTGTTGCCCAGTCATTAAAGCATGCATCACCACTGCAAACTCAAATTCCTGAGTCAGATAATTCTACTCAGGCAACCAGAGCTGGTGAGAACCATAAGCCACCACATGGTCATCCTGCACGAGTACACACCTAAGGCCCATATGTGACACATCACAATAAACTACATATCCCTTCACAGACTCTGGTAAAATCCGAATAGGTGCGGTGGTCAACCGCTGCTTCAACTCCTCAAAGGATGCCTGGCACTGTGGGCTCCATTCAAACTTCACCCCTTTCTGGGTGAGTGCGGTCATGGGGGAGCCGAGCCGCGAAAAGTCTCGGACAAAGCGCCTATAATAACCTGCCAGGTCCAGAAAACTCCTGATCTCAAACACATTTCTCGGTTGTTCCCATGGAATAACTACCCTAATCTTATCAGGATCCACTGAATCTGCATGTTCTAAGACGACATGCCCTAGAAACTTCACTTCCCTGATCCTGAATGTTCACTTAGAGAGTTTGGAATACGGGCGATGGTCCTGGAAGGTGCTCAAAACAACCCACAGGTGGTTCTCATGCTCTTCCTCAACTCTAGAATAAACTAGGATTTAGTCCACAAATACCACTACAAATGAGTCATAGATATTGGTGGAACACTCTATTCATGAATTCCATGAAAACGTCTGGGGAATTCATCAATCTGAAAGGCATGACTAGATACTCGAAGTGACCATACCGACATTGGAATGCCATCTTCGAAATGTCGGCTTCTTTTACCTTGAGCTGGTGGTATCCCGAACACAAGTCGATTTTGGAGAACCACTTTTCCCGCTTCAGTTTCTCAAACAAATCATCAATCCGAGACAAAGGGTATTTATTCTTAATGGTCACCTTATTCAATTTCTGATAATCGATGCACAACGTTAGGGTTCCATCGGCATTCTTCGTGAATATGACTAGGGTGGCCCAAGGAAAGATGCTCAAGAGAATGAATCATTTGGATTCTAAATCTTCCAGTTGTACCATTAATTACATCAATTAGGTGGGGGAAATGCGACATGAGGGATGAGATATAGGATGTGTTCCCAGCACCAACTCAATTGAGAACTCCACATCCCGCTCTGGGGGTAATCCTGAGAAATCATCTGGGAAGACTTTTGGGAACTCATCTATTACATGTGGTTACCCACCCTGAGAGACACCACCACCATCCTCCAGTGCGAGCGATGAAAACTGATAAGCAATATTCCCCAACTCAGGGAGTGGAGGTCCCGCGCGACCTGACCGAGGATTCCATTCTCCCTGAAATAACTGCGGACTCCCATCTGGTGCCATAAATCTAACTCGACATAGATAGAAGTCAATATGTTCTTGTAAGGGTACTATCCATTCCATGCCTAGGATCACATCAAATAGATCCATATTAAGGACCATGAAATCCCACTCCATCTCGACTCCTGACACAGAGAGTCTGAACGATGGGAACCTAAGACCCTACTCCTTTTTCTTACCTAGCGGTGTTACTAACTCCATTACAACAGATAAAATCTTAGTTGGAAGGTTCAACAAGTTCACAAGATGGACATATATAAAAGAAACTAAAGCACCGGTATCAAATAAATCTGTAGCTATATAATATGAAATCATAATGGTACCTCAAACAGTTGAAGGTCCTGCATCCGATCTCGCTGGTGCCGGATCCATATCATGAAAATGTCTGGTCCCTGCCTGAGAGTGGCCACCCGCCTGTGGCTCTTCCCTAAATTGGCTCTGCCTAAAAGATGATCCAGCCCTACATCCATGACCAGCTAATCAAGATCCCCCTGTCCTTGAAGGCTCGGACTGCGCTGGAACTCCCCTGGGAGTAACAGATCCTTCCCCACTTTGAAGTGGACGCACTATCCCACAAAAGCATTGCACATGTCCAATACCTCCAAACTAAAAACAGTTCTTCAGAGGATGAGGGCTTGCTGGATGGAAGTGCCCTTTCTTCCCACACTGGTGGCACACAATTTTCCTTGCATCTAAAGCTGCTGATGAAAACTACCTGGAAGTGTTGCCTGAACTGCCACCTGCCTTCTTTCCATTCTCTTCCCTCTTACTCTTCTTTTCAGTAGATTTACCAGTTCCCATATTAGATACCACTGCAAAGATCCCAGACATCCCCTATTGATCAATATCTACCATACAAGCACGATCGACCACTTCAGCATAAGTTCCCAACTTGAATAGGAAGACCTGTGAGTATATTTTTGGTCACAGTCCCTTCTCAAATTTTGGAGCATTCAAGTATTCACATGAAAAAATCCGAGGCGTGTACCATACTAACTCAAAAAAATGCTTAGCAAAATCCATTACTGAACGATCTCTTTGGGAAAGATCCATGAATTCTCGTGATCTGGCATAGGATAAATCCTCTGGACAATACTGCTCGTTGTAGATGGCCTTAAAATCTCTCCATCTCATGTTTTCATGGTTCCCAGATTGATGCACTAGTTCTCACCACCTACGACTGGGACCCTCTAGCTGATAATAGACACATTTCCCTCGGAACTCCTCAGGAGTTTCCAGGAACTCGAACAAACACTCTATATTCTCGAGCCATTCCTCTGCCTCTCGAGGTTCGGAGATACCTTGAAAACAAGGATGTTTGTTTTTCATGAACTCCTGTGCCTTATCCTTCCTGGGCCCAGACACATCTTCTCTGGTTGGAGTAGGAGCCAGAACCCCTCCCTATCCCAGAGCTGGTGCGTGGGAGCTTTCCGGAGAGGCATATTTCTACAAAAGGAAACAATAACAAGGGAAAAAATATGTACGACAGTTATGAAAATTTCTGGAATAACATCATATATAAATAAGCCAATCACATTAAAATAGTAAAATAAACAACTACTTCACCACCCTCGATGTCCACGTGCTGTCTGCATCCCACACATCTCACCTAGAAGTGAAGATAAACAAACATTTAGGAATCCCATGGTGACTCACAGTCTGTCAGGAGGGGTATGGTCCAAGAACCCTACTCATGACCAAACCCTTGAACCCCGACAGTCCTATCTCCCATCTCGACTGAATCATCCCAAAATCATAATATAACTCAAAAATGTTAACCCCCTTTGATACCATTTTGTCATGAACTGAATTTGTTCTCCATCAAACCATCACCAAACCTGGCTTGTGGCAAGGCCCAAAGGGAGTTTCCAATCCCCACGGGCTGGAATAAGTGACCGGGTATCATAAAAATTCATTTGGGAACGATTTACCCGAGTTTGGATTCATAAAATATCCACAAACAAACCATAATCCAAATCTGAAAAATTATGCCAAACAAGACTTAATAAAATTCTGAACTGATTATATGGGTTTAAACAATACACAAGATGTCCAAATGTGTATAAAAGTAGTAGAAAAACATCCCAAGAGACTCCACATGACAAGTGGTCATCACCCACGAGTCGTCTTCAAAACACCACACCATTGAGAAAAACTATCAACACGAACCACAATCTCCCAAGGCCTTGCCTTTGCCTATGTCAAACATGATCAAGTCTACATACACCCAAAGGTCTAAGTAGGCTGTGAGGCTAAGCCCAATAGTATATCACCGATGAATTCCAGGTTATAGGAATTATAAAATAAAATGTTTGTGAGAGTTACAAACAGAAAATGGTAGCATTTATTTCAAAAAGTGGAACATTGAAATGAAAATAATTTTCAATGGGGATAACATTAAAGAATGAGTGCATATTAATAAAAAATTCAAGCTACTGGTTTTCACATCCCAAAATACCATAAGGCAAATAAAAATACCAAAAAGGCCATGAGCACCAAGCATGGGAACACCCCTAGGAACTAGTTAGTTGTGAGCTCCATGTACGTCATACCTCGGTGAAAGTAACCATAATAAAATTTGTTCTCATGCACAAGCCACTAGTAGGGAGCATACCCATAACCTAGTGGTCTCCAATCATCTCCATTATATTTTTTTACTATTATCCATGTTATACTTGCTAAGTGAACCATGGTGAAAACCCCTCTGTTCACTAGAATACTAGTACACTTTAGCCCCCTAGTTACCTAGGTTTCCCGTCATGTGCTCAAATAGTTACCACATGCTACCAAAATCAATTTTCAAATATAAATATCAGTTCTAGTCCCACAGATTGAAATCAGTAGCTAAACATTCTTCGCACCTTTTATATAAATCTATAAACCACTTATAATTTCCATTAAACAATTTCACGAAAAGTAATAAAATTTTGCACGTTAAATTCATCTAAAATGCCACATTTAAAACCCAATGGAGACCGATATTAAACCATACCATAAATTTCAGCATCAAATTTTTTTTATTAA
The DNA here is from genome assembly GCA_963277665.1 of Viscum album. NCBI lineage: Eukaryota > Viridiplantae > Streptophyta > Magnoliopsida > Santalales > Viscaceae > Viscum > Viscum album. The sequence continues at coordinate 500,813,066 of OY728159.1, forward strand.
TCCAATCCATGAAATATAAAACTACACCAAGAGGCACAACATTGGATTCACATGTAAATCACCCATTTTCACAAAAAACTGGCACTTAAAAATAAACCGCTTTGAAAATGATACCCAAATCAGTTTTCACAATCAAAATAATGAAGTAGGAACATAATTGAAATAGAAATACAGAAAGGCAACTCATTCTACAATACCTACATATGGAATCACCTACCAGAGGATTCAAAACCCCCATATCCATGTGCGTCACTTCAACCGCACCTTCGCCGCACCGCAAGAGAGTAATATCGAACCTAAAACCAGAGGATTGGAAAAAGAAATTCAAAACTAAAACCCATGGTAAAATTCCCTAGCTTCTGGACATTTGCGGATTAAATAAAAAATAAGAAACCAGAAGAAAAATGGAGGAGGAAGGAAGGGAACCAAATAACTTGAGAAATCCAGACGTTTTTTTGGAGCTGGAGAAGTTGGGACCTACTTCATGATTAATCTGAGCCTAAAAGAGGGGAAAACGAAGATGGGGGTGCGGATGGGTTCAATGGGATCATGTGAGAGGTAAAATCAGCGAAAAAGGATAAAAATGAATATTTTAAGAAAGAATTAATATAACATTTTAAAATTTGAAATGGGCTTTCGGGTAAGCCCAACACCAAACTTGATCAACCAAATCAAAGATGCTAATGATTTTTTAATGGGCCCAAATATAATTTTTGGGTTGAATAGTTAAATTAAGTTCATTTTTTAAGTTTAATGGGTGAAAATGGATGACAAATTAAGGAGTTATTAAAGAAACAAAATTTATTTTCAAAATTGGAAATGGGCTCTCAGGTTGGCCAAAATTTGGAAAACCCACCATTTCCTTAAAAATAATCATGGAAACCCCCAAACCAATTCAATAATGTAAATTAAATTAAATATACATTTAAAATATGTCATGAATGTGACAAATATTCCCGTGGTAAATATAGAAATTGAATGTCTAATTGGTTAAAACACCCTTGGGGTGTATTGGTTTCATTGAAATAAAAATTATACTATGGTAAATCCATTCTCAACCAATGAAAGGAGATACAAACTATATTTTTTCATTTTGTGAAATTAGTATAAAATGGCCAATTTGGACTGAACATCCTGTGTGTGTCCATATAGCGCATTATTGGTGTATAAACTCTAAGAAAAGGATAAAATAACATAATTAAACAAACGATAATTGACTGTACATGATGGAATAAAAACATTGTAGGATCTTGGAAAACCCATCTCACATTACTGTTGAAAAAATTAAAAAATGGTCAAACCTTAAATGGAAAATTACATTACCCACACCCTTAAGGACATTGATGAATTCACTCATTGTTTTGACATCAGAATCAAAGTAGGTTGGAATAGATCTGAGTTTCAGTCCAATGCATAGAAAATATGGTGAAGGTTTTTAAAACCAAATAGTGAACCATATAGAAAGATTAATAGAAATTGTAGATTAGAGACTTGAGGGCCTTTCTATTACAGTTCCAAAACAACTAACACATCAAGAATAACACACCACATGAAGGATAAATCTAGAATCAAATTCTTTTGGAATTTAGGAGATCAATGATGAGGAGTCCATGGTTATGTAGGTTTTAAGAAATATAAAAGGATGAAAAACATATAGATTTTAAGTCAGGGAAAATGGTAATTTTTCCACAAAACTACCCTCGTACGGTTTCATTGCATGGTTTTCCAAACCATGTGAAAATTTGTTTTTTGGATTCTCCTCCTCATGAATGGCCACATATATTATGCACATTATTTAATTAATAATGCAAAAACAATGTGTGAAGGCTCTTCACCCTTTCACAATAGGTTATACGATCATGCGCTTGGGTAATGAAGGTTTACACTAATTATGTGGCACAACCTGCTGCCCATTTTCACAACCTCGAGGCCTTGAACTCGCCTTAGATGCTCTATGAGAAACCCATTGAAACATAACACTATTACTATTCTCAAATTAAATTTTTAAAGAAAAAATAATTATCCATTCCTTGCTCAAATGTTGATTCATTACATCATACCCTCTTTATAGAAAATCATCCATGAGTTTTCCATATGAGGGAAATGTTGTACTGTCAAAAAGTGTTCCAGCGATTGAATTTATATATCATCTTCCAGTTATGAGGCATCATCATGTACTTGTCTATCCAACCATAGAACATTAAAAAGAGGAACACACCTATGTCAGAGTGTATTTAGGCTCCAAATCGACCATACAAATTGTGTACTCCTCAAAGGAACAATACATATCCTTCTTAAACTCATCAGGATGAATGACATGAAATGGGTCTGGATAATGTCGGGAATTCTTTGATACATTATAGACATAATGCATAGACTGGTATCTATAATGAAGTGTCAACTGGTAAGGCACTGGGGTAATCCACTTCCCAACCTCGAAGGGTCCCACAATCATCGACGGCAGCTTACCCTATTTCCAAATACGTATATTCCTCGATCTAGGTGACACATTAAAGGACACATATTCCCTATCCTAAAACTGATGAGGTCATTGTTGTTAATTGGTTTAACACTTTTTACTACATTGAGCTTCCAACATGTGTTTCCTGATCAGATAGACATGTTCTAATGTCGCTTGCACGAGAAGAGGCTCAAACACAACTATTTTATCAGCCTCTAGCCAACACAGAGGTGAGCAACAAGGCCCACCACACATGTAATCTTATGGATCAAACTAAATATGATCCTAGAAGATTTTATACAAAGAAATCATGATGTGAGGAATATTTTTCTCCCTTGAACACCCAAGGTTGAGAATGCACAGATGGAGTAAATCCTCTAGAACCTGAATTGTACGGTCTATTTGTCCATCAGTCTGCTAGTGATAGGAAATTCTAAAATGTAGATTTTTACTAAGGTCCTTTTGTAACCACTACCAGAATACTAATGTAAAACAATCAACTCTGTCAATTATAATATAAGGAGGTTCTCCATGATGATGCACCAGCTCTTCTATGTACAGTCTTCGTATCTCAACTAAAAATAAGGTCTCTCTGACATGTATGAAGTGTGATACCATTGTAAGATGATCAATGAAACCTGGCACTAAACATATTCAATGAGGGGATCTGGGTAGACCAGTTATGATGTCCATTGAAACATCGACCCATTTGTACTCAGGAATAGACAATGGGTGAAGAATCCCTGTCAGTTATTGATGTTCTACCTTCACCTACTGACTGTTGGAACATCAAGTAATGAAAACATCTATATCATGTAAAATATTACGCCACCAATATTTATTCCATACATCTCTATATAATATTTTCACACTAGGGTGAACCTCCTAGGATGATGCATGAAAATCACTCATCAAATCCTCACAGATATATAGTAGGACCTATATCTTGCCATGGAATAATAGAGTATCATATCTGCTGATTGTCTTACTAGAATATGTAATATCATTAGAAACACATTTTTGTAGGACTAGTTATTTAGGATCAAAAAGATATCTTGAAATTACATGTTCAAGATGAGTATATGTCACCACTATGTTAGAGTGAAAATTCTGACCAAGACCCACCTAACATTGAATGTGCTTCCCCAATAATAATTACTTAAGAATCAATTTTTCGCTAGAATTTTGAACCACCTAGGTATATCATTTTAGGCTCATAAAATAATCTACTTAATTCCTTTTATTTGGAGTATGGGCATGTTCTGAATGAATGGATTATAGGTACTCAACCGATATAATATTCTTAGGAATCATACCCCCTTGAGTGAAGATGTACATGATGAGTTTGTGGTCTTTGAACACCACCATTCACTATCCCAAGAGGTAGTGTCTCTAAAAAATATATGCGTACAACCGCCATGATCCCCAGGTTGTCTGTTGTGTACTTTAGATCATGAGGCCTCAATCGAAATGAATTATACGCAATGTCTTGCTCATCCTGCATTAGAAATACACCAAGCACCAATCCTAATGTATTGTAGTAGACTATATATGCACTTCATGGCTCTTGAAAAATCATTATTATTGGTTAATTTGGTATTACCATCAACTCCAGAATGTATGATTCAAGATATTATGACCCTTAAAATTTCACACACTTCATCATCAAAATCATAAGTGGTGACATAAGTCATCATAAATACTAAATTGATCATCAATAATATCCTTTAATCTAAATGAAAATATAAAAATCAATGTATTTAATGTGATTCTCAAAAGAATCATTAGCTCTCACATTCACCAGGTCAACATAATATTTTGACTCTATGATGATATGACTCTGTAAGAGCACTTTTTCGGTCTATAAGTGGAATTTACGAAGCATATAATAGAGGTTATTCCCTCTTAGCATATTAAACAAGATATTACGATGTGTTTTATGTCCTTGTATGAAGCGCAGATATAGTAATATATAATCTATAGAGACAACCACACAAAAATCCATAATTGTTTTGATGATCCAGTTAATTATATCCATGAAGACCAGATGTGTGTTTTTATGTCTGAATAGAATACACAGGTACTCATATAGACTATTCTTGGTGCTGAATGTTGTGGGAGGTATGTATGATGTCCTAATATTCTTCTAGTTAGAACATGACCTTGTATCTATCTATGGAATATCAATCTCTCCTTGAAACTGAACAAAAAAGATGTATATCGTAGTCAATGGATATCATTTATTGATAGTTAACTGATTAAATTAACAATAATCCATGAAAATCATATGTGCAGCATATTCCATCTTCTCACAGAAGATAGGTGAACCAAGAAGAGTTTTTGGGTTGTATAAAGCTATTTTTTCCCCAGAAACTCCAATTGTATCTTGATCTGAATTAACTCTATTGTTTTCTTCCTATATGGAGGAATGGACATAGGTACTGCTCCAATGACATGATAAATAGTAATATCTACCTCTTAAAATGGTGGTAGAATAGGTAATTCATCAATAAAATGTCTATTAATCTCTCTAATAAAGGAGGAAATTCACTAGGTTTTATATTGTGGACTTTGAGGAAATGACTAGAGACTTATATTGTATCCCCACCCAGACTCTGCTACTCAGGTCCTTCTTGAGTTTAACAAAGATCACATTCACCATTATTTACATGCGTAACTCCCTATAGTGATTTAAACATCACACTTCAATGATAGTAGTAAAAATGGACCCTTTAGGAAACTTACCAATATATATTGAGGATTTTATCAATGTCGTTCATGCTTAGAAAATTCATTATCCAATCAAAATGGTAATCGCATATCACAAGGGGAAATTTTGAAAGTGAAAAATTACCTCTAAATGGATACTAAAGGGTGTATCTAGTATCATTATTCCATGATAGAACTCAACATTGAGGCCCTAACACTATGTAATTACCTCATATGTGAACAAGTGAGATTCACCATAATCAAACCAAAAAACTCTAATGTGGAGGCGACTATAATAGTATCTCATATAGTTGATGGTCTAGCACTTTTCACATGTTGTGTAGGATGAACGACATATAATTGTCCCATATATTTTCCCTAATTCAATAGACCAATGCATTTAGTAGGCCCACTATACTGATGATGAAAGACATATGCCTTCATTCATCTTCCTTGACTACCTCCTCATCCTGAATGACCAATGGTATTGTAGTTTCCTGACTGTCGTGATCTAGTTGACCCAGCTTTTGACTGAGTATTAGGTGCAGATCCATGTTATCCAGGAATTAGATGGAACGTTTTTTAGAAACATTTTATACCGACAATCCTAACACAACATATGCATTCCAATGGATTCCGAATACACCACACATTCTTGTTGTTTAATTTTCCACACGAATGGAATACAACAGAACTATTAGTGGTAGGTGGCTGACTACTTCTACCAACTTGAGATTCCTAGTAACATCACTTCTGCCAAAAATAAAATAAATTGGACAATTTTGGTGCCAAAAAGACCTTGATTTAACCTTCATTATATCTCATATTTTTTCAATGATAATGGCATAGATGATGATGTAAATAAAATTTATCAACATGAACACATTGAACTGCAACCATATGGTATAACACATTCCATCCTTAAAATTCCGAGCAGCCACCAAATCATTAGCAGATTGTGAAGGAAAAAAAATTAGATTCGAGAAGCATGATGAGTAATATATAATTTAAATGGTCCCTTACTGTAGATTCATGAACACTCTATATCTATCAAGCCAAACAGTATGGTGGAAGAAATTATCATAGAAGATTGTCTAGAAGTTGGAAGAACCCGTCACTCTATAATGGCCTTCCAGTGTGATGAAAGCCCAACACCTCTTTGAAATATCATGTATCATGTATGTAAAAAGAATGAACCTGTGTTTTGGTGGATTCTCTTGGGGCCCAATGTTAGAATGGATCACATCGACACAATACTCCACAAAGAACCCTTAAAGTACCACATTGTTATGTATCATCCCCGACATCCACATAACCCATGACCTGAGTATGGTTGGCCACAAGCCCCCTGACATGTCTTCTTATAAGATAGAGGTTGCTGACAAGTATCGGGTGTGTGATGGGGGTACAGAGTGGAGGTTATACCCTCATGTTAGAGTACACATCATATAAAACCGAAATAAGTAGTAGTAGATCTTTGACCAATCATATAAAAAATATAAAAAAACATTAACTACATAAAACAGAAGACTGAATAACTGAATAAAATAGAAAAATTCTCATTTTTATTATCTGATACAATATATATTCATGTCTATCTATTACAAAAATGGAACATGGAACATGATTTAGACATACAACAAAAAACTAAAAATTTGAAAAAAAACAAAAAGATTCCATATAGAATCTCGAGACAAATCCCAATCCTCTACTCCAAAGACACAACTAAACAAAATTAATTAGTATCTAGAAGAGTTGTGCTTTCAACTATCCATACCTTCAAGTGAACATTATTCTCCAAATCTAGAGGAGGCCCATGTAGTTTGTGTGATATAAACATCTTCATAAGTCCCCACAAATGGTGTCCACAAGTAATACAATTTAGTGAATATATGTTAAAAGTGTATTGCAAATATTGGGAATGAATGAAATGCATAATAAAAAAATAACCTTCAACTCGGTTTTCTAAAAAATATGGCGGGTCTAACTTCTTTAGGCTATGACCGGTATGTCTGATCATGTCAATTTAATCATATATATATATATTTATATATTATAATCATATATATATATACATGTCTGTGTTTGGAATAATAGGTATGTAGCTCTCAGACATCTTATTCAATGGATGCTCTCACGGTCAATCCCTAGCCCATCCCAAAGATCTTTCACGGTCACATGATAATACACAAGGGATCTCTCACAGTATTACATACCCCACGGATCTCACAGTCCATGTGTCCTAAAAAATAATATAACATTGTATTCCCACAATGGCTCACATGGTCCCTTAGATCCACATCCATAACACATAACACTTATAATATGTAGGGCATGAGGAATTCACCTCTCATGCACCCATCAAGTCCAAAACCATGTAATGGGATCATTAATTTTATGATTTTGAACACATAACGATTAACATATTAAACATTTGTATTTCTGTCTTAAATAATTCTTGATCACATTAACATTCAATTCATTTCATGTAAAATAATTCATTACATGCGAAATAATTATTGAAGACATTTCATTCAGTTTTCCAATCCTGGAAATCCATATTAAAAAATCCTAATCCATCACAATGCCCGTATCAAATATGAATATGTCCAATTTAAAATTTAAAGCCTAAAATGTCCAAACACCCATGGGTTTTCTTAGGTTCATCATAATACACATGAGACAAGGGTAAATTAAAACTCAACGTAATCCAAGAGATACAAACACTAATTTTTTATTTTGGGAATTTTTTTTCAAGATGAAAAATTTGGATGGAGCACCCATTGGGTATCCATATTTCACATGGGTGTGGTATAAACACCAAAACACTAATTAATTAACCTAATTTAATAAACTAGGTTTGATTATATAAGAATGAAAAAAACAAAAGGATAGCGACAAAGGTTGGCTTACTGTACGACAGAATAAATAAAAAACAGCCAAAATTCAATGGAAAACTATGTGACCACCTTCCTTAGGGATATAGACGAATCCTGCATGGTATAGACATCCTATTTGAAGAGGTTTGGATGTGATTTGGGTTTCAATCCAATGACCTGAAGAAATGGTAAATTATCCAAAAACCAAACCATGCAATCGATGGCAAGAAGAACAGAGAAAGTAGTAGAGAGACAATGTAGCTTTACTTTTTTGGTTCCAAATTATCCTACAGATCAATGATTGGACCTTTAAAGAAGGATAAATCAATTAACTGAGGATTTAGGCATTTGAGAGATAAAATAGTAGGAGTCCACAATTGGGAAGTCACTATTTCCTTAGAAAATGCATGAAAAACCCCCAAAACAAAGACATAATGTAAATTAAATGAAAAATACCTTTAAAATATGTCATGTATGTGACAATTCTCTCCACCGTGAAGGAATTTCCTACCTGATAAGTCAACCCGATGCTTGATTGGAAAACAGGTTCGGGTACTCTTTCTCAACCCATGAATTTAGCTCCCATGTCTCGTGTGTGTCACTCCTATGTTTCCAAAAACTCAGACCAGTAGAATAGACATTCCCCTAAGAAACTTTTCTTAGGAGTCCACTATTCACACTGGTCTCTCAAAAACATATAAATCAAGCTCTATATCCAACTCCTCCCAATTCAGCATATGGGACGGATCCGAGTTTTATTTATTAAACTAGGAGACATGGAAAATATCATGGAGAGATGTCAAATGAGACGGAAAATCCAACCTATATGACACCTTACCAATATGCTCTATGATCTCAAAAGGTCTGACATACCTTGGTGTCAAAATTCCATAGTTTCGCAAGCGGCGGTGACCCAAACGAGGGGCCACTTTCAGAAATACCCGATCACCCACAGAAAACTCTAGATCTCGATGCCTCTTATCAGCATTTGATTTCTGGAGACTCTGAGATGTCAATAAATGCTTCCTGATCAACTTGACCTTCTCTTATGTCTCTTTCACAAGGCTCGGTCATAACAGAGATGTCTCACCTACCTCATCCCAACACAGAGGAGATCGACAAGGCCGACCGTAGAGCGCCTCAAAGGGTTCCATTATAATAGAGGATTGGTAACTGTTATTATAAGTAAAATCAACCAATCCCAAATGGATATCCCATGCACCTCCGAAATCGAACACACATGTGTGGTGCATGCCCTCCAGAATCTAATTCATCCACTCCGTCTGGCCATCCTTCTGAGGATGGTATGTCGTCCTCATCTTAATCTGCCACCCCAATGCCTTCTTAATACCTCCCCAAAACCGATATGTAAATAGAGAGTCCATATCAGAAACAACTACTGATGGAAACCCATAATGTCTAAACACTTTTGGAAAATAAAAACGGCCCATCTCCTCCACCTTCATTGTATCTCTTATCAGGATAATGTGAGCTGACATGGTCAAACGGTCAATCACTACCCAGATAGAATTCTTTCCTTGAGGTGTATGAGTCAATACAATAATGAACCCCATGTAGACATCAACCCACTTCCTGGTAGGAATGAGTAATGGATGATGTAGGCCAGATGGTTTCTGATGCTCTGCTTTCACCTGCTGACACGTGTAGCATCTCGATACAATGTATTCTATGTCCCATCTCATACATGGACACCACAACTGGCGACGAACATCGTAATACATCTTGGTTGAACGAGGATGGATGACCCACTGAGATTGGTGGCTATCCTACATCACCTCTATCCGCAGAGACAAAGGCACCACTGCATGCCCCTTGAAGCACAAGATCCTCTCAGGAGATAGAGACCAATCAAAATGAGTCTCCCCACCATGAAGAAATTGAATTGATCATTGATACAGCTCATCAACAGGCTTCTCCCGCTGAATCAAATCTACAAGAGCGGGAGTCAACTGAATACTATCCAAGAATATACCTCTGTTGTGCTCCCTGCTCTCCAAGTGCATCTCGGAGAAGAGCCCCATTAATGTACACTCATCACTGGACTTCCACAATGCATGCACTGGTGGATTCCTTCTCAAAGCGTCCTCCACCACATTACCCTTTACTGGGGTATAGACAATGTCAAAGTCAAATCCCTGCAAGTACTCGATCCAATTGTGCTGCCTCAAATTGAGATCTTTCTGAGAGAAAATGTAGGCTTGGCTTTTATGGTCAGAATAGACCAATAATTTCTCCCTAAATAGGTAGTGTCTCCAAGTCATTAAAGCATGAATCACCACTGCAAACTCTAAGTCGTGAGTCGAATAATTCTTCCCAGGAGGCCAGAGCTGGTGAGAACCATAAGCCACCACATGGTCATCCTGCATGAGAACATAGCCAAGGCCCATACCTGACGCATCACAATAAACCACATAGCCCTTCCCAGACTCTGGTAAAATTAGAATAGGTGTGGTGGTCAACTAATGCTTCAACTCCTCAAAGGATTCCTGACACTGTGGGATCCATTCAAACTTCACCCCTTTCCAGGTGAGTGCGTTCATGGGGTAGGAGAGCCGTGAGATGTCCCGGACAAAGTGCATGTAATAACCAGCCAGGCCAAGAAAACTCCTGATCTCAAACTCATTTCTCAGTTGTTCCCATGACATAACTTCCCTAATCTTCTCAGGATCCACTAAAACCGCATGTTCTGAGATGACATGCCCCAGAAACTTCACTTCCCTGATCCAGAATGTGCACATCGAGAGTTTGGAATATGAGCGATGGTACTAAAAGGTGCTCAAAGAAACCCACAGGTGGTTCTCATGCACCTCCATTGATCCAGAATAAACTATGATGTCATCCACAAATATCAGTACAAATGAGTCATGATATTGGTGGAACACCCTATTCATGTATTCCATGAAAACATCCAGAGCATTCGTCAATCCGAAAGGCATGACTAGATACTCGAAGTGACCATACCTACTTTGGAAAGCCGTCTTCGGAATGTCGGCTTCTTTTACCCTGAGCTGGTTGTATCCCGAATGCAAGTCAATTTTGGAGAACCACATGACCCCCCTTAAGTTAGTCAAACAAATCATCAATCTGAGGAAAAGGGTATTTATTTTTTATGGTCAACTTATTCAATTTCTGATAATCTATGCGCAACCGGAGGGTTCCATTGGCATTCTTCGCGAATATGACTGGGGTAGCCCAAGGAGAGATGCTCAAGTGAATGAATCCTTTGGATTCTAAATCGTCCAGCTGTATCATTAATTACCTAAATTTGGTGGGGGGAATGCGACATAAGGGAAGATATATATGTTGTGTTCCTGACACCAACTCAATCATGAACTCCACGTCCCACTCTGGGGGTAACCCTGGAAATCATCTGGGAAGACTTCTGGGATCTCATCTACTAGATGAGGTAACCCACCCTGATAGACACCACCATCATCCTCTAGTGTGAGCGATGAAAACTGATAAGAAAGATTCCCCAACTCAGGGAGTGGAGGTCCCACGCGACCTGAATGAGTTTCCCATTGTCCCTGAAATAACTACAGACTCCCATCGGGTGCCATAAAGCTAACTTGACACCGATAGCAGTCAATATGCACTTGGAAGTGTACCATCCATTCCATGACGAGGATCACATCAAATAGGTCCTTATCAAGGCATATAAAATCCCACTCCATCTCGACTCATGACATAGAGTGTGTTCACAATGGGAACCTAAGACCCTACTCATTTTTCTTACCTAGAGGTGTTACTAACTCCATTACAATAGATAAAAGATCGGTTGGAAGGTTCAACAAGTTCACAAGACGAACAGATATAAAAGAAACTGAAACACAGGTATCAAATAAAACTGAAGCTATATAAGATAAAATTAGAATGGTACCTTGAACTGTTGAAGGTCCTGCATTAGATCTCACTGGTGCTTGATCCACAACACATAATTTTCTTGTCCCTGCCTGAGAATAGACACACACCTATGGCTCTTCCCAAAATTGGCTCTGCCTAAAAGATGATCCAGCCCTACAGCCATGACCACCGAATCAAGATCCCTGGTCCATGAAGGTTCGGAATGCATTGGAACTCCCCGGGGTGTAATAGATCCTTCCCCACTTTGAAGTGGACACGCTATCCCACAAAAGGGTTGCACGTGTCCCATACCTCCACAATAAAAACAAGTCTTCAGAGGCTGAGGTCTTGCTGGAAGAATGTGCCCTATCTTCCCACATGGGTGGAAAACAACTGTCCTTGCGTCTGAAGCCACTAATGAAAACTGCCTGGAAGAGTGGCCTGAACTTCCACCTCCCTTCTTTCCTTTCTCTTCCCTCTTCCTCTTTTTTTCAGCAGAGGTACTAGTGCCCATAGTAGATACCCCTCCAAAGATCCCAGACTTCCCCTATTGAGCATTCTCTACCATAAAATCACGATCGACCACCTCATCATAAGTTCCTAACATGAATAGGAAGACCTGTGAGTAAATTTTTGGTCGTAGTCCCTTCTAAAATTTCTGAGCTTTCAAGTATTCACATGAAACAATCTCAGGCGTGTACCGCACTAACTCAACAAAATGGTTAGCATAATCCATTACTGAATAATATCTATGGGAATATCAATGAATTATCTAGATCTAGAATAGGATAAAACATCTAGACAATATTGCTCGTCGAAGATGGCCTTAAAATCTCTCCAACTCATGTTTTCATGATTATCAGATTGAAGCATTGATTCCCACCACCTACGGCTGGGACCCTCTAGGTGATAATATGAACATTTCACTCGGACCACCTCAAGTGTTTCCATGAACTCGAACATACGCTCTATCTTCTAGAGCCATTCCTCTGCCTCTTGAGGTTCCGAGCTACCTCAAAAACAAGGATGTTTATTTTTCATGAACTCCTGGGCCATATCCTTCCTGGGCCCAGACTCATCTTCTCTAGCTGGAGTAGGAGCCAGAATCCCTCCCTGTCCCAGAGCTTCGATAGCTCGGACCACAGATTCTATCATCCTTTGATCGAGTGGTGTAGGAGAAATCTCTATGGCTTCCTCCTGTGGGTGCGTGGGAGCTTTCCAAGGAGGCATATTTCTACAAAAGGCAACAATCACAAAGGAAAAAAATCAGTACAAAAATTCAGAAAATTTCAGGAATAGCATCAGATATAAATAAGACAAACACATTAAAACAGTAAAATAAACAACTACTTCACCATCCTCGATGTCCACATGCAGTCTGCATCCTACATGTCTCACCTTTAAGTGAAGTTAAAAAAACAAATTGGAAATCCCATGGTGACTAGCGGTCTTTCACGAGGGGTATGGGCCAAGCACCCTACTCATGACCAAAACCCTGAGCCCTGACAGTCCTATCTTCTGTCTAGACCAACTCATCCCAAAATAATAATATAACTCAAAAATGTTAACCCCCTTTGATACCATTTTGTCACGAACCGAATTTGGTCTCCATCAAACCATCACCAAACATGGCTCGTGGAAAGGCCCAAAGGGCATTCCCTATCCCCATGGGCTGGAATATGTGACTGGGTGTCATAAAATTTCATTTGGGGATGATTTACCTGAGTTTGGATTCATAAAATAACCTAAAGCAAACAATAATCCAAATCTGAAATATTATGCCAAACAAGACTTAATAAAATTCTGAACTGAGTATATGGGTTTAAACAATACAAAAGATTTAAAAATGTGTATAAAAGTAGTAGAAAAACATACATAGTGACTCCACACGACAAGGGGTAATCACCCACGAGCCATCTCCAAAACACCACACCATTGAGAGAAACTAGCAACCCGAACCGCCATCGCCCAAGGCCTAGCCTTTGCCTGTGTCAAACATGATCAAGTATATATACATCCAAAGGTGTAAGTAGGGTGTGAGACTAATCCCAATAGTATATCACCCATGAATTCCCTATTATAGGAATTATTAAATAAAAATATTGCGAGAGTTATAAACAGAAAATGGTATCATTTATTTCTAAAAGTGCAACATTGAAATGAAAATAACTTTCAATGGGGACAACTTTAAAGAATGAGTGTATTTTAATAAAAAATGAAAGCTACTGGTTTTATCATCCCAAAATACCATAAGGAAAATACAAATATCAAAATTTCCATGAGCACCAAGCAGAGGAACACCCCAAGGAACTAGTTAGTTGTGAGATCCAAGTACCTTGTACCTCGGTGAAAGTAACTATAATAAAATTCATTCTCGTGAACAAGCCACTAGTAGGGAGCACACCCATAACCTAGTGGTCTCTAATCATCTCCATTATATTTTTTAGTGTTATCCATGTCAGACTTGCTAAGTGAACCATGGTCAAACCCCTCCATTCACTAGCGTAGTATTACACGTTATCCCCCCTTGTTACCCAGGTTTCCCATCATGTGCTCAAATAGTTACCACATGCTACCAAAATCAATTTTCACATATAAATATAAGTTCTAGTCACACACATTCAAAACATTATCTAAACATTTTTTAACCTTTTATATAACTCTATAAAATAATTATAATTTCCATAAAACAATTTCAAGAAAAGTAATCAAATTTTGCACATTAAATTCATCTAAAATGCCACATTTATAACCCAATGGAGACCAATATTAAACCAAACCATAAATTTCAGCGTTAATTTTTTTTATAAATCCAATCCATGAATTATAAAACAACACCAAAAGGCACAACATGGGTTGCACATGTAAAACACCCATTTTCACACAAAATTGGCACTTAAAAATCATCCGCTTTGAAAATGCTACCCAAATCAATATTCGAAATAAAAATAATGAAGTGGGAACATAATGGAAATATAAATATAAAAATACAACTCATTATACAATACCTACATAAGGAATATCCTAACAGAAGATTCAAAACCCCTAAATCCATGTGCGTCACTTCAACAACACCATCGCCGCACCGCAAGGGAGTAATATTAGACCTAAAACCAGAGGATTGGACAAAGAAACTAAAACATAAAACCCTAGGTACAATGACCTAGCTTCTGGACATTTGGGGATTCAATAAAAAAGAATAAACGCTATAAAAAAATGGATGATGAAGGAAGGGAACCAACAGACTTGAGAAATCCGGACGTTTTTTTTGGAGCTAGAGAATTTCGGCCCTACTTCGCGATTAATCCGTGCCTAATAGAGGGTAAAATGAAGATGGGGGTGAGGCTGGGTTAAATGGGAACATGTGAGAGGTAAAATCACCAAAATAGGATAAAAATTAATATTTCATGAATGAATTATTATAACATTTTAAAATAGGAAATGGGCTTTTGGGTTGGCCCAACACCTAATTTGATCAACCAAATCCAAGATGATAATAATTTTTAAGGGGCCCAAATATCATTTTTGGTTTGAATAGTTAATTTAATGTCATTTTTGATGTTGAATGGGTGAAAAAGGTTGACAAACAATGGAGTTATTAAAGGAAAAAAAATTATTTTTAAAACTGGAAATGGGCTCTCGGGTTGGCCCAAATTTTGAAAACCCACCATTTCCTACAAAAATGCATGGAAAACCCCCCAAACAAACCAAGAATGTAAATTAAATGAAATATACCTTTGAAATATGTCATTAATGTGAAAAATAGTCCCTTGGTAAATTTGGAAATTGAATGACTAAGATGTTAAAACACCCTTGGGGTGTATTGTTATCATTGAAAAAAAATGATACTATGGTCAATTCATTCTCAACCAATGTAAGGAGATACAAACTATAATTTTTCATTTTGTGATATTAGTATAAAATGGCCAATTTGGACTGAACATCCCTTGGGTGTCCATAATGATCATTATTGGTGTATAAAATCTATGAAAAGGATAAAATAACCCAATTAAAAAAAATATGATCGACTGTACATGATGGAATAAAAACACTGTAGGAGATTGGAAAAGCCATCTCACAGCACTGCTGAAAAAATTCAAAATGGCCAAAACTCAAATGGAAAATTACATTACCCACACCCTTAGGGACATTGATGAATCCACTCATGGTTTTGACATCATAATCAAAGTAGGTTGGAATAGATCTGAGTCTCATTCCAATGCATAGAAAATATGGTGAATGTTTTTAAAACCAAATAGTGCACCATATGGACAAAAGAATAGAAATTGTAGATTAGAAACTAGGGGGACTTTCTATTACGGTTCCAAAACATCTAAATCATCAATAATAACACAGCAAATGAAGGATAAATCTAGAATCAAAGGATTTTGACCTTTAAGAGATCAATGAGGAGGGGTCCATGGGAATGTATGCTGTAAGAAATATAAAAGGATGAAAAAGGATAGATTTAAAATAAGGGAAAATGGTAATTTTTCCACAAAACTACCCTCGTACGGTTTCATTGAATGGATTTCCAAACCCTATAAAAATTTGTTTTTTGGACTTACCTCCTCATGAATGGCCACATATTTTATGCACATTATTTAAAAAATAATTCAAAAACAATGTGTGAAGGCTCTTCACCCTTTCACAATAGGTCGTACGATCATGCGCTGAGGTAATGGAGGTTTACACTAACTATGCGGCACAACCTGCTGCCCATTTTCACAACCTCTAGGCCTTGAACTCGCCCAAGATGCTCCATGGGAAACCCATTGACATATAACACTATTACTATTCTCAAATTAAATATTTAGAGTAACAAAAAATATCCATTCCTTGGTCAAATGTTGATTCATTACATCCTCCCCTCTTTATAGAAAATCATCCATGAGTTTTCCATCTGAGGGCAATGTTGTACTGTCAAAAAGTGTTCCATCCACTGAATTTATATATCATTCTCCAGTTATGAGGCATCATCATGTACTTGTCTATCCTAGCATATCACATTAACATGAGGAAGACACCTGCGTCAGAGTGTCTTTAGGCTCAAAATAGACCATACAAATTGTGTACTCCTCAATGGAACAATACATATCCTTCTTCAACTCATCCGGATGAATGACATGATATGGTTCTGGATAATGCCGGGAATGCTTTGATAAATTATAGACATCATTCATAGACTGGTATCTATAATGAAGTTTCAACTGGTAAGGAACTGGTGCAATCCACTTCCCAACCTCGAAGGGTCCCACAATCATCGACGAAAGCTTACCCTATTTCCAAATACGTCTATTTCTCAAACTAGGTGACACATTAAAGGACACATATTCTCTAACCTAAAACTGAAGAGTTCATCGTTGTTAATTGGTTTAACACTTTTTACTGCATTGAGCTTCCAACTTGTGTTTCCGGATCAGATAGACCTATTCTGACATCTCTTGCACGAGAAGAGGCTCAAACCCAACTATTTTATCAGCCTCTAGCCAACACAGAGGTGAGAAACAAGGCCTACCACACAATTATTCTTATGGATCAAACTAAATATTATTGTAGA
Organism: Viscum album; assembly: GCA_963277665.1. Lineage (NCBI taxonomy): Eukaryota > Viridiplantae > Streptophyta > Magnoliopsida > Santalales > Viscaceae > Viscum > Viscum album. Next base: position 500,830,539 of record OY728159.1, read on the forward strand.
AGATTTTACAAAAAGAAATCACGAAGTGAGGAATATTTTTCTCCCTTGAACCCCCATGTTTGAGAATGCACAGATGGAGAAAATCCTCTTGCACCAGAATTGTACGCTCTATTTTCCCCTCAGTCTTCCAGTGATAGGAAATTCTCAAACATAGATTTTTACTAAGGACCTTTTGTAACCCCTACTAGAATAGTGACGTAAAACAATCATCTCTTTCAATTGTAATATAATGAGGTTCTCCATGATGATGCACCATCTCTTCTATGTATAGTCTTCGTATCTCAACTACAAATAAGGTCTCTATGACAAGTATGAAGTGTGATACATTTGTAAGATGATCATGGAAACTGACACTAAACTTATTCCATGAGGGGATCTGGGTAGACCAGTTATGATGTCCATTGAAACATCGACCCATTTGTACTCCGGAATAGAAAATGGATAAAGAATCCCTGTCATATATTGATGTTCTACCTTCACCTACTAACTGTTGGAACATCACGTAATGAAACCATCTATATCATGTATAATATTAGGCCACCAATGTTTATTTCATACATCTCTATATAATATTTTTACACTAGGGTGAACCTCCTAGGACGATGCATGAAAATCACTCATCAAATCCTCTATGATATATGGTAGGACCTATATCTTGCCATGGAATAATAGAGTATCATCCCTGCCGATTGTCTTACTATAATATGTAATATCATTAGAAACAAATTTTTGTAGGAAAAGTTATTTAGGATAAAAAACATATCTCGACATTACATGTTCAAGAAGAGTAGATGTCACCACTATGTTTGAGAGAAAATTCAAACCAAGACCCACCTAACCCTGAATGCGCTTCTCTAATAATAATTACTTAAGAATCCATTTTTCGCTAGACTTTTAAACCAACTAGGTATATCGTTTTAGGCCCATAAAATCAGCTACTTATGTCCCATTATTGGGAGTATAGGCATGTTTTGAATCAATGTATTGTAGGTACTCTACCAACATAATATTCCTAGGAATCATACCCCCTTGAGTAAAGATGTACATGATGATTTTGTGGTCATTGACAACCACCATTCACTATCACAAGAGGTAGTGTCTCTAAAAAAATATACACATACAACTGCCATGATCCCTAAGTTGTGTGTTGGGTAATTCAGTTCATGAGTCCTCAAACGAAATGAATTATACGCAATGACTTGCTCATCCTGCATTAGAACTACACCAAGCACAAAACCTGATGTATTGTAGTAGACTGTATATGCACTTCATGGCTCTTGAAAAATCCTTATTATTAGTGAATTTAGTATTACCATCATCTCCGGAATGTATGATTTATAATATTACGACCCTAAAAATTTCACACTTCATCAACAAAATCTTAAGTGGGGACATAAGTCATCATAAATACAAAATTGATCATCAATAATATCCTTTAATCTAAATGAAAATATAAAAATAAATGTATTTCATGTGATTCTCACAATAATCTTTATCTCTCACATTCACTAGGTCAACATAATATTTTGACTCTATGATGATATAACTCAGTAAGAGCACATTTTCGGTCTATAAATGGAATTTACGAACCATATAATAGAGATTATTCTCTCTTAGCATATTGAACATGATATTATGATGTGTATTATGTCCTTGTATGAAGCACATATATATTAATATATCATCTATTGAGACAACCACAAAAGAATCCATATTTGTTTTGATGACCCAATTAATTATATCCATGAAGACCAGAAGTGTGTTTTTATGTCTGAACATAATACAAAGGTACTCATATAGAATATTCTTGCTACTGAATGTTTTGGGAGGCATGAATGATGTCCTAATATTCTTCTAGTTATAACATTAACTCGTATCTATCTATGAAAGGACATTCTCTCATTGAAACGGAACAAAAAAAAGATATATATCGTAGTCAATGGATATCATTTATTGATAGTGAGCTTATTAAATCGAAAATAATCCATGAAAATCATAAGTGCACTATATTCCTTCTTCTCAAAAAAGATAGGTGAACCCAAGAAGAGTTGTTGGGTCGTATAAATCTATTTTTGTCCATAAACTCCAATTCTATCTTGATCTGAATTAACTCTATAGTTTTCTTCATATATGGCGGAATGGAAATAGGTGATGCTCCCATCACATGATAAATAGTAATATCTACCTCTTAAAATGGTGGTAGAATAGATAATTCATCAATAAAATGTCTATTAATCTCTCTAGTAAAGGAGGAAATTCACCAGGTTTTATATTGTGGACATTGAGGTAATGACTAGAGACATATATTGTATCCCCACCCAGACTTTGCTACTCGGGTCCTTCTTGAATCTGACGAAGATCACATTCACCATTATTTACATGTGTAACTACCTATAGTGATTTAAACATTACACATCAATGATAGTAGTAAAAATGGTCCCTTTAGGAAACTTACCAATACATATTGAGGATTATATCAATGTCGGTCATGTTTAAAAAATACATTATCCAATCAAAATGGTAATCGCATATCACAAGGGGAAATTTTGAAAGTGAAAAATTACCTCTAAATGGATATTAAAGGGTGTATCTAGTATCATTGTTCCATGATAGGACTCAAAATTGAGGCCCTAACACTATGTAATTACCTCATATGTGAACAAGTGAGATTCACCATAATCATACAAAAAAACTCTAATATTGAGGTGACTATAATAGTAACTCATACAGTAGATGGTCCAACACTTTTCCCATGTTGTTTATGATGAACGACATATAAATGGCCAATAGAATTTCCCTAATTAAATACCCCACTTCATTGAGTAGGCCCACAATACTGATGACGACAGACACATTCCTTCATTCATCTTCCTTGACTAACTCCTAATCCTGAATGACCAATGGTATTATAGTTTTCTGACTATCGTGATCTAGTTGACCCAGCTTTTGACTGAGTAGTAGGTGAAGATCCATGTTATCTAGGAATTAGATGGAATGTTTTTTAGAAACAGTTAAACCGACAATCCTAACACAACATATGCATTCCAATGGATTCCAAATACACCGCACATTATTGTTGTCTAATATTCCACACGAATGGAATACAACAGAACTTTCAGTCATAGGCGTCTGACTACTTCTACCAACTTTGGATTCCTAGTAACATCACATCTACTGAAAATAAAATAAATTTGACAATTTTGGTGCCAAAAAGTGCTTGATTTAACACTCATTATATCTCATATTTTTTCAGTGATAATGGCATATATGATGATTTAATTAATATTTATCAACTTGAACACATTTAATTGCAACCAGATGGTATAACACATTACATCCTTAAAATTCTGAGCAGCCACCAAATCATCAGCAGATTGAGAAGGAAAAAAAAATTAGATCCGACAAGCATATTGAGTAATATATAATTAAAATGGCCCCTTACTGCAGATTCATGAACACTCTAGCTCTATCAAGCCAAATAGTATGGTGGAAGAAATTATCATAGAAGATTGTCTAGAAGTTAGAATAACCCATCACTCTATGATGGCCTTACAGTGTGATGAAATCCCACCACCTCTTTGAAATATCATGTATTATGTATGTAAAAAGCATGACCCTATGATTTGGAGGAATCTCTTGGTGCCCAATGTTAGAATGGATCACCTCGACACAATGCTCCACGAAAAGTGGCTTGTCATCCCCTGAGTTGATTAGTGAATACAGCTGCTAAAACTCATGACACAACTCTTCCATGTTTAGGATAGGTTGGACTTATGCTTTATTGTTATACATCATAAGCATGAAATCCTATTAGAACTGGGCATCATCACCCACCTGATTCATAGGAGGAGGGTCTATATGTGGCTCTACTGGAATAACAACTGGTGGATCATGTCCTGCCACCTTAGGGACATGATCGTCACTACCTTCTGGGAGCACGACTCAAGGAAATCAGGGCTGAATGTTCCTAAAATCCCAAACGAACATTCCAGAAGATAATTATCAATTTATACAATTACATACATGAATCTAGTATTGTTATGAAATCTTTATCATATAAAATAACATGTCTCCCTGACTACCAGCAAAGACAAATCTCAACGATAGAACATATCACAAAAAATTATAAACACTCACTTCACAAAACCAATGATATGTACTCATAAATTATATATGTTAGGGATTTTTAAGATAGCTGTTCTCATGTTTACAGTTATTCCCCATTTGAATGAATGCTTATCAGTATATGCAAGTCATTATAATCATCTTAAACCGATGATATAGCATTTTATATCCCATAAGGGACAATACACCTTAGGAAATAAAATATTACACACACATGGGTGTCATTTTCATTTCAATTGCATATAGAAATTTAATTATACGATTCTAAAATGGTTAAGGTAGCTGGAATTATATTTTTTGGTTCATAAAGACCAATACACATTATGATCCAAAGAGTATAACCCACTAAAATCACACCACATAATAGTCCAAATGATACAAAAAATAGTCAAGACAATTATATATATACATAAGCCTTGACATAATTAATATTTAATTAGAAATTCATGAAAATAATGTAAATGTGACATGGTAAAATTCTTGGCCTATCCATATTTTTCCTATAGTGATGCATGTTCTAATACATAACAATCATTTCATTATAGTGAGAAATAAAATTAAAATTTCAATTTAACAAAAAATTAATAACATAAAAAGAAAAGTGAAGAACCTGATGATTAAATCACATATATAGTAAGTAGTATTATTAGTAACAACAATGACCAATTTGAAATGGACCTTACCCTCTAAATAAGTTGGAAATCCCCCGGCACAGCTTATGACCAAGGGCCAAGAATTCCTAATCTCCAATATATTTTCTACCATGTGTAAAAAGAGAAAAGAACCCTTCCTGTACCACATTGTTATGTATCATCCCCGACATCCACATAACTCGTGACCTGAGTCTGGTTGGCCATAAGACCCCTGAAATGTCTTCTTATATGATAGAGGTTGCTGACAATTATCGAGGGTGTGATGCGGGTACAGAGTGGAGGTTATACCCTCATGTTAGAGTACACAGCATATAAAACCGAAATAAGTAGTACTAGATCTATGACCAATCATATACAAAAATAAATTATAAAAATATAACTAGATAAAACATAAGACTGAATAACTGAATAAAATAGAAGAAGTCTCATATGTATTGTCTAATACAACATATATTCATGTCTATCAAGTACAAAAATGGAACATGGAACATGATTTATACATACAATAGAAAAACTAAAAAATTGAAAAAATCCAAAATATTCCACATAGAATCTTGATACAAAGCCCAATCCTCTACTCCAAAGACATAAATAATCAAAAATAATTTGTATCTAGAAGAGTTGTGCTTTTATATATCCATACCTTCAAGTGAACATTATTCTCCAAAGCCAGAGGAGGTCAATGTAGTGTGTGATATAATCATCTTCATAAGCCCCCACAAAAGATGTCCACAAGTAATCCAATTTAGTGATCATATGATAAAAGTGTATTGGAAATAGTCGGAATGATTGAAATTCATAATAAAAATATAACCTTCAAATCAGGTTTCTAAAAAAAATGGCGGGTCTAACTTCTTTAGCCTATGACCGGTATGTCTGATCATGTCAATCTGAACTTATATATATATTTATACATTATAATCATATATATATATATGTTTGGAATAATCGGTATATAACTATCAGACATCTTATTCCATGGAAGCTCTCACGGTCAATCCCTAGCCCGACCCAATGATCACTCACAGTCTCGTGATAATACACATGGGATCTCTCACAGTATTACATACCTCCCGGATCTCACAGTCCACGTATACTCAAAAATAATATAACATTGTATTCCCACTATGGCTCACATGGTCCCTTAAATACACATCCATAACACATAACACTTATAATATGTATGTCATGAGGAATTCAACTCTCATGCACCCATCAAGTCCAAAACCATGTAAGGGGACCATTCATTTTATGAATTTGAACACATAATGATTAACATATTAAACACGAATATTTATGTCATAAAGAAGTCTTGATCTCATTAACATTCAATTCATTTCATGTAAAATAATTCATTACCTGTGAAATAATTATTGAAGACATTTCATTCATTTTTCCTAACATGGAAATCCAAATTAAAAAATCACAATCCGTCCTAATGCCCTTATCTAATATGCAAATGTCCAATTTGGAATTTAAAGCCTAAAAGGTCCAAACACCCATGGGTTTTCTTAGGTTAATCATAATACACACGAGACTAGGGTAAATTAAAACTCAACCTAGGCCAGGAGATACAAACAGTAATTTTTCATTTTGGGAAATCTTTTCCAAGATGGAAAATTTGGATGGATCACCCATTGGGTATCCATATTGCACATGGGTGTGGTATAAACACAAAAACATTGATAAATTCACCTAATTGAAAAAACTAGGGTCGATTATAGAAGAATGAAAAAAACAAAAGGATCTCGGCAAAGGCTAGCTTACTGTACGACAGAATAAATAAAAAACAGCCAAAATTCAAATGGAAAACTATGTGGCCACCTACTTTAGGGATATATACGAATCCTTGGATGGTATAGTCCTCCTATTTGAAGAAGTTTAGATGTGATTTGAGTTTAAATCCAATTCCCTAAATAAATGGTAAATTTTCCAAATAACAAATCATGCAATTGATGGCAAGAAGAACAGAGAAATTAGTAGAGTGACAAGGTATGCTTACTGTTTTGGTCACAAATCATCCTACAGATCAATGATTGGAACATTAAAGAAGGATAAATCCAAAAAACTGAGGATTTAGGCATTTGAGAGATAAAATAGTAGGATTCCACCATTCATTCCTCTGGATGAAATAGAGGTGAAGGATAATAGGTCGTATTTTATGTGGGGGGGAGGGAGGTGGAGTGGTCATTTTTCCTCAAAACTGGTATCACATGTTTTCTTCGCACAGTTTTCCAAATCATGTGTAAAGCATGATCTATGGATATACCTCCTCTGAAAAAATCCACATGGTTTATCTACATAGTCCTCCAACCCATGTCCAAATCGTGCATTAAGGCTCTACAACCTTCTTCCACAGGTTGCATAGCTATGTGACAAAGCATGCAACCAATTTTCCTTACCTCAAGGCATCAAACTATCCCGAGATTATCCTCAGGTCTACCCTAGTTCATATCCCTCTATCACTATACACAAAATAATGATAAAATGATAAAATCCAACGATCCATACATTGGTAAAAATTCATGCTGTTAGAGGTTGGTCATTCCAACACTTGTTAAAAATTTCATTCTGTTGGTAAGTCATCATTAATATGGACTACTATTTGGTGGTATTACATTCTAACAGTTATCCAAATTTCAATATGTCACATAAAATTGTATTTTTCTTCTATTACATACAATATTTAGGGGTCTATTAAAAGTCATATCCTAATGAGGACATATTTCTATACTTATCCATATTATCTCCCTATAAGTGAATCAACCTGAATGGTGATTCATTGATTGCAATGACCCAATATCAATGGTCAGTCAATGTAGGTGGTGAAGGATCTTTAATGGTTAGTCACATTTAGCCAAATATTTGCAATCTATATTATATTTTAAAATGCAAACATAACACATAAAACCCATTATTAGAATAAGAAACATGATTAGGCGATCATTAAAAAATTGGTTCTGATTAGATCCCACTTATTATGATCACAAATAAAAAATTAATAAATGGTAGAATCAAGGGTAAATTTTATATATTTTGTTTCACATGTAATGTTATATTGACATTATACCGTTAAAATTGACAAAATAAAAGATGGTATAAAAATGAAATTAAAAAAAATGGAATAAAAAATAACATCAACATCAAAGACTGATATCAATTAAATATGACTAAAAATAAAATAAATAAATAAATTCTATATATCTTTATCTTAATTTTGGGGTTATAAAAATGTTGACATAAAATAAAAAATTCATAGAATTATAATAAGAGTGCCAAATAAATTCCATTTTTGGAAATCAATTTGAATGACATCAAAACAATTACAACAAAAATTCATACAAATGATTCCAATTAAATTATATAATGAGTCTAATCATAAATGCTTCACAGGCTGTATTGAAGGAATAAAATATATTTTCCATTAACTATTTTTAAAGAATAAGGATAGGATGTATTATTTTAGGGAACTCAAGGGATAGTTGTAGGAACAACAGTTAGAGAACAAGGCTCTATGTTGATAATTGTTCTGAGGTGCTGAATTGCGTCCCCAAGAGGGAGAGAAACTCTAAAAATTATATAGAAAAGGTGAATTTGGAACTGTGGTTACACCAGGCCTAATAAACAAAAGTGATGAAACTATAGGGGTCTAGTGAGATATATCATGAATATCACTGTGATCCACGACAATAGTTTTAGACACCTGAATAAATGGCATCATAAGATTTATAAAATCCATAATGTTTTTTCAACCTCTCTCCACAGAACATAATAAAAACATCTTTTCTTCCAAAAAATTATTATTCACTAGTGTTGTAGAATTTAGAAGATTAAATTTATCTCTATAATATGGAAACACTAAAGGCATCCAAATATTTTCAGCTAGAAAAATGTAACTATCATTATTCAAATTTTTAGTATATATCCATGAATGGTAATACTTGACATATTTTTTGATGGTCTCTCAATAATCCTTCATATATTTTGTATAATACCTGACTTCATATGACCATGTTCACTATTATTATCATGATTCATAGTAATTTCCTGAGGGATAGAAGATCCACCACCTGAAGTATCATTAATAACATCCATTAAAACTATATTGAGCATCAAAAAATAAAAAAAAAGAGGAGGAGGAAGATAGAAATAATCTATAAGAGTCATGTCCTCTATCCATTCTAGAAAATCATTCATGGAATTAGAAAATAAATATCTCATATCATCTACAATAAATTTCAGAACTCCAATATGATATGATATAAATTTTTCCTACTTCTACATATCTAATATAAAGATTCATTTTAGGATAAATTTGTTGAATCCAATGTGACATATAATATTTTTCATCCATCACAATGATCATTGTAACAAAATATTTTTATTTTTCAACAAAAAACATCTCAGTGAATAATGTTTTTGAATGATTCCAAATAAACTATTTTGACATCATTAGTATCAATTGGATGAACACCAGGTGTAGAAAATCTATGAGAATAAATCCTCTATAACTCTCCAAAAAAATTAATCTGATCAACTAAGGATCCCTTAGGTTCTCATTACACTTGAGGATATGTTCCACCATTCAGTAGTGGACTTTTAGAAAAATTATCCCATTCGTAATACATTTTATCCATTCATCCAATAGAAGTCATACAACTATTTATAACTCTTGGAGAACTGACAACTGTAGACACACCTACAGTAGGTACAACTCTAAGGGTCTCAATATATCTCAATAAAATAATTATTTTTTATTTAATATTAATCTCAACTTCTAACTACTTAGAAAAAATCCACTCATCAATATAAAAAATCTTAATCTTCTCAAACACTAACTCTTCAACAAGAGTCTTCTCAAAAAATTCTATAGTTAATCAATGATCACAAATAATTGTTTCATCAACTAGATGAATTTCTAGACATTGGGATTTCTACCCCTCAAATGTTGAATCTTTTTCTTCTCTAGTTGTCCAATAAAATTCACCAACAAGGTAGGTTATTTATTCAGATCTAGATATTGAAAATCTTGGAGATGGGAAATGTGTCTACGTTATATCATTTTCTTAAACTCTAATGTGTTTATCAGGACCATCATAATATCCATCATTGTCATCTTCATCCCCATCACAATTTTCTTCTATAATTTCACCACAATTTTCATCATCACATTGTAATTCATCTTCATGATATTCTTAATCTTCACAATTTCAATTTTCATCCTAGGATTTGGAAGAAATATTTAGATGATCATCATTAGAAAACACTGTTTACTCATCCGCGCTACATTATTTTAACAGTTTATCTCTAAAAGAGAGACTCCTAGGAATACAAAGATATATATACGATATAGATGGATATATTTTGGGATGGTCTGAAGTAGTTCATGCATCCCAAGGAAACTCATTATCTTCATCACTAGTGGCATCAACATCTTCTTACAATTCATCCAAATATTCACCATCCTCAAATATCTCCAAGCCATGATCCACAAGATCTTTTGGTCTCAATGGATTTTCAACTGGGATGAATTCATCATAAGTCGTTCACTATAATTATACCACATCTTCTTCTTAGGGTTCCCAATAATTTTTATCATTTTATAAAATAGCATAATGATAGAGAAGCCTCCAAAATCCTCTTCTAATTCCTCACCTATATCAAGTAGACCTCTGGCCTATAACAAAAACTATATATACTTATGGTAGATAATGTAATTTGACCCAAAATATTTCTTGGTTATTTACAAACTTTGATTAATTAGGTATCCAAACATGTTGATCATCTCTCATTGTATCATAAGAAATAGAATATATAAATCATCTTACCTCATCATAGAAATGTAATACATACTTGGGAAAAGAATATTCTAAATAAACATTAAAATCATCTGTCATTCTGCATCATGTTTTATAGAAGCATTCCTTCTCCAAACTACATATTCAGTTACACCAACTAAATCACCATCATAAATTAATGTCTTACCAGACTATACAATGGTTACCTATTAATCATAAAAATCCTTCTTAAGGAACATTCCAATAGTTATCACATTGATTTGAATTAGAGGAATCATTATATCTTTTAATCATTCTTCTTATCCAATCATCATTTTCATTGAATCATCACTCCATAAACTAGTATAACACACAAACCATGCAAGAATGGAATGTCCTCTGGTTATTAGAGACCCAATCACCCAGCCATGGTCCTATATAACATTTGGCACCCTCAAATTCGTTGATATTAGCCATTCATATTAAACTATTTTTTTAGGAACAACTAATATATTTTCAATCATATGGCTTCATGACTCAAAAACAATTGACCACCTGAATTAACATTTTAGCATTGTAGGAGGAAGCAACTCATCAAGATAACACTCGAAATATTACTTCATTCTATCAATGGAGATTGGATTGACATATTCAGTTAAAAGGGTGGGAAGGTCGATAGTTGAAAGATAAAAGGATTCAACAGGTCTCGACAGAAATGGTCCTAGGGAAGTGATGTGTTCAAATTATGAAAACATACAATTTTACATAATTTATGAATTTAAAAAATTCAAAATCAAATTATGGAATAAAATTTGAATCTAAAGAAAACCTAAATATCTAACTTGTAATGAAATTAGTATTGACTCATTAAAAACTAATATTGAAAAATTGACAAAGGAATGAAATTTCCAATGGTAGTTATAACCAAATGGGATAAAACCTAATGGTGATTTATTCCAACAGTGAGTATTTATAAGGGTGAGTAAAATCAATAGAGGATAAAACACAATGGTGAGTAAAACTAAATAGTTGGTAAAACTAAACAGTGATTTATGCTCAATGGTGTGTCCTAGATAAGTAAGCTTACCTAATTTTAAGGAATAAAAATTCATGTTTGATGTAGTTCATTTATTCATAATTTAAAAGGGTTACTGAAAATATTAAAAAGGTGATGTTCTGTCCCAATGTATTGAACATTGATATCACCTTTTTTCTATTGATCTCATCAAAAGTTATGTCTTAAATCAATATGCTTTTTTCTTGAGTGAGAAATCAGATTCTTATAAATTTATACAGAGATTTTATTATCCCAATTTAAAATGAAATCTCATAATTGATATCCATAGTCCTGTAATTTGTGTTTTATCCATAAAAGTTGTGCACAACAGTTACCTATATCTGTGTATTCATCTTTGGAATTATATAGCGCAACAAAATTTTTATTCTTACTACACCAAGAATAAAGATACTTTACCGAAAGATGAAATGTTATATAGGTTCCTTTTATATATGACATAAAACCACCAAATTGAGTATCTAAATAACTACCTATATCAAATTATTATCTTCTGGGTTAAAATAGTGAAACATTGTTGGTATATTTGAGGTATCAAAGAATCATTTTTACAGCAATTATGTTTTACTCTTTTGGGATTAATTGAAAATGAGTACACATACACTCAGTAATCATATATTCGGTTATCTAGTAATTAAATAGAGGAGACGTCCAATCATACCTTTGAACTAGTTTTATCCACTAATTTCCCAGCATGATCAATATCCAATTTATATATGGTGCTGATAAGAGTTTCATGTCTCTTAATGTTATCCAATAAATATTTTTATAATGACTTTAGTGTATTTACTTTGATTTAACATAATTCATTTTTTTTAAAATAATAAAACCTTGAATGTATTTTTGTTCAGCCGTTAAATTAATTTCAAACTAATTTGGAATCATTTTTTATGAATTATTTCATATATACATTTTAGAATATCTAAAGAAATATCTTCTATAGAATTTTGAAATACTATAACATATTTATATATACTTTTTATTAATAGGGTAAGAACATTTACAAATTTTGAAAATTATTTTTAAATAATAAAAGAACTAATCCTATCAAACTAATCACTGTGATATTGTTTTAATCCTTATAAATAATTTGATAACCTGAATTTTTGTTAAATTAGGGTTTTGAAAAACATGGGGTTTTCAAGATGAAATTTCTCATCTATATACCCATTAAACATTAAACATTACAAATATGTTTGATGTAGTATAAAATATAGTTGTGATGCATAGTTAGTAATAATTTTAATGTATTAAATTATACATACATGTGACAGGGTATCTTCATATTATATACGCTCTTCTTGATTATACCCTTGTGCATCTAGTCTAGCCTTATTTCTTACTATTGTGCAAGATTCATTATACTTGATTATAAACTCCCATTTAGTGCTTACAGTAATGGTTCCTTTGGGTCTATCCACAAGTTCCAATACATTATTACTTAAATTGATTAATTTATTATTTAATATATATTACCCATAATTTATCAGTAATATCATCATTGATGTTCTGAGTTTATAGATGTGAAATGAATACTTGATTATCAACCAGGTTTCATAGAGAAGGTATTGATTGAGTAACTCTATTTACAACTAAAATAGTATAATCTAAACGATGTTATTTGAGATTCTAAATAGCTCTAGAAAATTAAGTGTCGGTCACCTCATGGTCCTCTACAGGTTTGGGTTCAGGTTCTTGATGTACATAAAACTTTATGTTTTTTATTTTTTATTTATAGTAGAATCAGACAGTTTGGAATTTTTGTTCAATTGGGATAAATCACCCTCAATGTTTATTAAAGAGGTATTAGGCTCACATGGATATTCATAATTAAATTAAATACACACATTCTCTTCTACAATCATTGTTCATTTATTAAAAACGCTATGAGATTTAATTGAATTATAATAACAATTGAAAATTCAATCATCACTTTTGGAGGAAATAAAATAAATATTATCTTCAATATTAATAATAAATATTTTAAACAAAAATAATAAATTATTTAACATTTTCATTTCTACAATTTCAAATTTCATAATGGAATTCATTTATGATGGGTCTAATTAAAACAATTTTAATTATATAGATGGTTGTGTTCATATCCTCTTCCCAAAAGTAGAATGGTATGTTTTATTCATTGTGAATATTATAGGACAACAATAGAAGTATTATATTTACTATCTCCACAAATCCATTATGATTATGGGTCGTAGGATCATTGAATTTATAACTATATCAATTTCTTAATATAACGTATTAATAGTCTTGATTTTTAAACTCACATCCATTGAAACATATTTGGGAATTATTTCTAAGCCCACTTATTTTTTCTGTAGATTTCCCTTAATTTTTCAAATAAGTGAAAGCATCACTCTTGATAGATAAAATAAATATCCATGTATACCTAGAATGATTTCAAAATGTACATAGACATATTGCTTCCCATTAATTATAGGAAGTATTTATTGTCTAAACAAATCCATGTGGACTAACTCATGAGTTTGATAATTTTAATATTGTATTATTAATTAAAAATTAATCTTTTTTTCGCTTTTTGTTAAGGGTTACAAGCTTTATTTTTATAGAACTCATTCTTGGGTATATACATTATTGGCCCTTTCCTATTATGATTTCTAATATAGTGAATTTTATATTGTCATAGTCTACTTTTACGATACCAATATTGTTTATGAATGGGACGAAATAATGAATCATTGTGTTAAATTGAATAATCAGGATTAACATCATAATCATTATCATTTCTTAAATTTGTAAACACTAAACAATTTTGGTAATTAAGAACATTACTTGAATTGTTTTCAAATTTTACATGACAACCACCATGACATGACAATTAAATAATAATAATGTTTAATTTTAAACAATCAAAAAAACAAAACATTAGAAATTAAAACTAAGTTTCTATTACCAAAGATTACATGGTAGATGATATTTCCTTTAACATTGTCACTAATGGTCATAATACCACAGTAAAATTCTACGAGGTTATTGAAGCTAGAGTAGTCTTTTGTAATATACATGGACCAACCGCTATACATGTACCCTAAATTTCCTATCATTATCCTCATACTTATTCTTGTATTTCCACTTCGTATACTCATCCTTATTACGTCATTTGCAGGTTATTTCATAATAAATAATGTCATTTTATTTTCCATATCATTTCCAATCTTTTTTCAATGTTTTTATGCTATTAGAAAATCATATTTAAATTTGGTCAGGATGAATTTATTCTTATTTTATAAATTTTTATATCATCTTGATAAATGGGATATTTTCATTCCATTATCCATTGATGATTATTTTTCACTAGAGATTTCTTCTTGGATGCATTCTTTATATTTTTTTCAGGAAATAGACATAAAATTTATTAACATTCATGTGCACTCGTCATCCTGTTCTTGATTAAATTAAATTAATTCTTAATTTATAATCACTTTTCCAATCAATTACATGACATGGAGATTATATATGTCAAAAATTCCATTATTGACATAGATGCCCCCCAATATCTCTCCAGAAGGAATCATAGTAGTCAAATTATTTCATTATATTAGGCTTTGTATTTACCAAAGAACTCATAGTATTTACTCTCTCAATAAACCTATGATACATATCATAAATAAAATCATCAATTTTCATCTTGAATGAATCATATTTGATTTTATAAGTATTCAATCTCATTTTATTGATATTTTCAATTTGTTCAGGTCAAACAGATAAGTTATCCCCAATTTCAAACGTAGTTTTACTAGTAGATATTATATGAAGTTTTTCATCTCCCATGGGAATGTAAAGGACATTAAAATAATTGAATTTTTTATTATATGAAATCCTAGTATCATAATCCATGTATTTTATATGAGTCTTATGTAACTCATACTTATCTTCTATATTAGACCATATTTCTAAACTCACACATACAATTATCATTTTCATCATTATTTTCCACTTAGTATAATTATTAACATTAATTAAAGGAGGTATGTTCGTATAATAACCTTATTTTAAATTATCCATTTAAATAACTAAATTTATAATTAATATAAATTAATTATCATTAACACACAACTTAAATCATATGATAATTTTTTTTGGAATGCCTCTGTTACAAATTGTTATTCAGAGTTAGTATCTCATGAATTGGGGAAAATTGAGTAACCAATAAATATTTTTGTCAATAAACGGTTTATATAAAATCCATTAATAATTTAAAATATCACAGTTATTCAAAATCATATATTCATATATGTTCTGACCATTTAAAATATTTCTCAAATATTGACTAAGTCATAGTTGAAATAATTATGAAAACTATATGAAATTTATAAATCATTTTACTAAAAAAAATTATATAAAAAATAATTATGACTAACTATAAATGTATTAATTTTCCTTATATATTAAAACATATTTAGTTTAAACCTTATAAATAAATAAAAATTAGAAAATGTTCATTTTAATGAATATACAATGATCTGTGTCAAAATGAGACGTAATCCAATCCACTTGTAAATAAAACAAATCCTTTTATATTATATACAATAATATACACTCCAAATCTTGTATCAGGTAAACTATAATAAACAATATTTTGAGGCCACACAATACCTATTCTACAAAAATGGTTGGAATAGAACAATTTTACGTCACTAAATTACCTCTTCCATAACACCTGAGAAAATTGGAATAAGACATGATTCATAATATGTCTAGTATCTTCCAAATAAATTTTGTGATATAGTGTGAGAAAAATAAATAGAGTAAAGAACACTTCTTATAATTTAAAAAAATATAAAAGAAAAGGAAAGTAGAAATATTTATGAAGAATGTGTTTCACTATCTGATATGGTCCATAGATTGTGGCTTATTCTATGTATCTTGAAGTGAATCTCGGATTAAATTTTGGAAAACCACAACAAAAAAGAAGTATTGTAACCTCTTTTGTTTTCTGAACCTATGAAATAACTGAATGTTTTGTAAACACCACTCTTCTTCTACCATATGAAATGTAGATGTATTATGTAATATCATCACCATGTGACACTCTTCATGTGTACATTTATAACTTATTGTGGGTCTTTTTTTGTAGCTCTTGCATGAGGTAGTATAAAAATTAATTTAACAACATCATTCCTTAGTGTTAGTGTGGAGAACAATATTCTGAATATCATTCATAATCATACTCAAGGAAGAAAAAATCATTAATTCATCTTTAAAATATATGAATAACAATAATTGAAATAACTCAAAACATTAAATTCATTAATATATTAGTTAGAAATTTTAATTAAAAATAAATAGAATAGTGGCATATAATCACCTTGAATAGTGATAAAACACTACTGGTGAGTCATGTTAATGGTGACTTGAGCTAGTGTTGAGGTATGTCAATGGAGACCTTTTCTGATGGTAAGTAATTGCATCTCTTCCTCAAATTACCATCTTGTTTTTAGGTCATCCTCAACTATTGAGAAATATCTAGTGGTAGTTATTTTTGACACAGTGAAAAATATCCCTAGGTCTCCTATAATGGTATTTGGTTTTCATTCAATCTAAAATTTATGTTCTAATGAAGAGTCATCTTCTGATGGTGAATATTTTATATACATATCTATATTTTCACCCTAATAGAAATTCATACCCAAAATTTTTTCATTGATAGTGTTTACACAACATCAACGGTGACTCATCCATTGCAGTGACTCATATTCAACAGTGATCCATACATGGTCAAATTTCAGAAATTCATCTTATATTGTAAAATGCTTCTATGAAACATAAAAATCGTTAATATCATAATAAAAATTATTTGGTGATAATTAAAATAATTTTTCCAACAAATACTATCAGAATTAATCAATCCAATTGGAATCTCTATCCCTAGAAGTCATATTTAAATTATAGTGGATAAAAAATATTAAATACCTCAAGATTAATAAGGTATGGGGTGTCTGTTATTCTCATTACCATAAAAAATGGAGGAGTATACTTCTACAATTCACCACATCCATATTGACATCGCCAAATTTTGTATATTGTTCTGGGGTTCTCGATGTGACATTTTCCTCCGGGCAGCAGATGGAAATATATTACGTTTGGTTCTCAATCATCCTTCAAAGACATGGTAAATTTATTTTTTAAATTACGGTTGATGGAGAGGGTATTTATTTGGTCGATCATCATGGTATGGAATATATAATTTTACTCTTGTGGTCATCATCTCCCATTGGATGTTTTCTTATTTTCAAGCATAGTAGGTGCCTTTAACAAATTCTAAGGTGATTCACCCATGAAATAAAACACATGGTCAGATAAATACCAAAATGGTTCATCCCAACCATATCTATTGTTTATAATGGGATGAATTCTTTTGATATATTGTTTGAAAACACTAAAACATCAATTCCCAATGTTTGATTGAAGAAAAATGCATTATTGTATCTTTCCTTCACCAAATTTGCATTAGATACATCAACCATACAAGAAAAATAAAAAATAAATAATCATCTAGAACTAAAAAAAATTAAAGAAATAATTAAATATATAAATTAAAAAATAAAAAATATATAAAAAAAATCAAATAATCCTTAAATTGATTAATTATTAAAAAAAGAAAAAAGAAAAATCAATAAAGTATAAATTAAATTAATAAACCAAAAAATAATTCATTTAAAATAAATTATTCATAATCTAATTAATTATTTATTAAAAAACTTCTAAATTACCTATAAAATCAATGAAATTTTTATTTAATTAAATGGACATATAATTTTACCTACAATATTAATAATAAATAAAATTTAAAAATATAATACAAGAAAAAATAAGTAAATAATTTGAAGAATAATAAGAGAATAATTAATAATTATAAATATAAAAAACTATTATAATTTACATAAATTAAATATTTGAATATAAAAAGACCATAATACATAATATTTATGTATAAAAAATATAAAATATAATAAAAATGATATAGTGAAATTAATTATATAAAGGCCACATCAAAACCAAATAATACATATAATATAAATCATGTTTCATGCTATAAGAATTATTACATAAAATAATAATTGCATAAGAAGATGATGAAACCATGAGTCAATAATCCTCATCCAAGATATCATAATGCAAAAATGATTCATGTAAGAGAACTTATATCCTTCTTCAAGGATAACCCAAAATACATTACGCAATTAATAGACATGGATACAGTGTTGGTATAGGAACCTGTATATCCTATTGGGCTTGATCTACAACATGTCTTCCCATTTCGGATTATAACACTACCAAGGATACCTCTTTGTCATGTGTTACAACTCCTGTACACATTTGGCCTTGATTTACTACCTATAATCCATTTTGGTGACGGTTTACTAAACATGTAAATTTTTGGGGAAATGATACTACATGTGTACCTTTTTTTATTGGAAACTACATGTCTAAACTTTTGGTCATGTGGTAGAATAGTTTTATCCTTCTTGGCTTGAACTACAATACCTTTGTACACTTTTGGGATTGGGATATTAAATATGAGCCCTTTTTTGGACTACAACCCACAAATGAAATTGCATCTTAGGATATATTCATTATTACCGAATCATTTCATTTATTTTATAAAATAACACATGTCATAATAGAATACCATTCTTATGTGTGGTATACACACTCAAAAACATTCAAAATTCTATCGGTGATTAATTGAACAATGAGAATGAAATGTGTGTCAAGAAAAAATACATAATACATTATTATAATTCATATAGAAAAGGGAATTGAATATTATTATTATATAATATCCCCATTTTTATGTAACAAACATTTAACAATAATTTAGTAGATGAAAAAATATTTAAAATAATTGTTAAAAAATTACATTGATAAATATGAACAAATATCCTTCACATGTGAATACAATGATTTTAAGAGGATAATATTTTATATAACAATCGGAAAAGAAAATTCATAGAAAAAACATTAAAAATAAAGATAAATATTTTAAATAATAATACCCACAATTTTAATGGGTAACTAAATTTATGTAGAATTTTAATTTAGAAATATATATCATTCAACCCATTATTATTAAGGATAAATTTTTCTGAATATGAAACTATTGAAATTATTAAAATAAAATAGTTTGGTAATTACATTAAAATCAATTGAAAAATAAATTATGAAGTAATATAATAATATTAATGTACATTCATTTATTAACATAGTAATAATATACAAAGAGGTTAAACATTTCTGGTCGAAAAGATTAGATAAGGAGAGTTTTTTATACAAGCATCACCACAACTAAATTATGAACCAATGTGAAGTGTAATTATATGATGGAATGTAAAAAACATAAATTACTAAATAAGAATAAAATATAAATATCTCTGAATATATATATAATAATTTTTTTTCCAAATTTATGATTAGTTATAAACAATTTAAAATTCAATTTGAGGTTGGAATAAATATTCATATGGCTCTGATGACCACTGAATAAAAATCCATTGACTTTGAAAATTTTTCATGTGATTTTAAATCCATTTATTTTTAATGAAAATATTTATATAAAATATTATTTGGGTAATATATACACCCCAAAAAAGATTATATGTGTATAATATTTAGTATGTCCTATAAAATTGAAATTGAGATGAGAAAACATTAACCATTACTCCCAATTTGCATGACAAAAATTTAATATCCAACATAAAAAATTAACAATAGTATTCACTTATTTTAGATCCTTATTCATATATATTTTATCTTAAAATCTTTGACTATAATCATTAAATTGATATACAATAGTTAGTTATTGTGTAATTTCTTGTTGAGATATTATTAATTTTGATTGTTTCATATCATAATAAATATAGAGTTTTAAATTGTGATTAATTTATTAATAGATAATAATTAATATATTAATCATGTTAATATATTATAATTTATATAATTATTCAAAAATATCCATGTTAGTTAAAAACGTGTTTCAGGTGTGGTTCTCTTCGTTGAAATCAATAAAACAATTGCTTTAGTAATATTACTGACAAGAGAGGATATATTTATAATTTTTTAAATATTAATAATACAATCTTATCCCCCCAAACCTTTGGGTTCTTGTTCATTTTGATCTAATGTGGACTTAATTTCTATTGGTAGGTGGCCACATGGATTTATCCAACGAATCATTGAATGGGTATGGACCGATTTGTTGGAAGGTATTGATCATCTCACCGTTTTGGGGTAACTATTGCATACTCAGATACTCTCCTATAGATTTAATATGTATATGTGAATACTTTATTAAATCCAAAAATATCATATGGGTTCCCTTGTATCGAAAAGAAAATATTTTTGGGAATATTGTTATTTCAAAATCATTTATATATACCAGTGAATCTTCATCAGTTAAGACATATGTATGTATATGAGGTTATACATCCACAGTTCCCTTTTATAAGAAAATTAGATATTATATTATATTTTATTATACAATTTAATTATTTAAATCTCATATTTGGGTTCTTAAGAATATACCATCATTATGAAAGATATAAGTTGTTTATATGGAAGGATCAAGCCCATAAAATGGGATTCCAATATATGCTTTCCAATAGAATTGCATCCCACATAGTTTAGTTCCATATTAGGGGACACATTATAACATTTATTTTCATGTGATGAGGAAAAAACATGTAGATTAGAATGACTTGGTTGTGGCTTCTATGTGAGAGATTTATAGTCAATGGTCGGTGTGGAACTTATATTAAGGAGGTTTGAAAGAACCTGTAAGGGATGTAGCCTCCCAAGACGGAGGGAAAGATCTTATTATGAATATTTCCAAATACAGATGGTAATAAAAGGGTATTGGATGGATTTTGGCACTTCAGATTAGATCTTACCATACTGGGGATATATCCCAATGAACATTTTGGTAAATTTGGGTTACTGGGTTTGGACCTTATTGAGGACACCTACATATCCCATTTAGTAGAGAATAAAAGACCATGTATTTTTTGAATGTTTGGGCTTACACCATTAATGGAGGCCTAATGGTGGTCTCCATTGTGAATATGGACCATTGTGAGTATGGTGAAATTTTCATAAGGATTAAACCTAATAGGATGATCATAAATCGAAGTGGTTGGGGATTATATTGAATGGGATTCCCATAGATGGGATAATGCATATTTTATGATCACCACTAATTTATAGTCTCACTAGATTCGTGGTTGATGTGAGAAAAAAAAGAAAAAGTAGATCTGTAATACCACACAATATCCTTTAACTACTTGTGGATGAGGTGGGGTGAAATATGAAAGGGAAATGGAATTGAGGTTTCAATATCCATTTTTGTTATGGTAACCATGATTGTCACATATTTATACCCACATGGCTACATCGAAACAATAAAGAATATTGTTTTAATCTGGGAGGGATTCCCATATTACTGATTCTAGAGAAGAGAGGAAGATAAGACACTAACCACACATATAAATGCAATCATGATCCATCCTCGTACCATCAATAATGGGGAGACCCCTAGAATTTCCTACAATGTTGGGACCCTCACAAAAAAAAATCATGATCGATAAGACTCTATGGACACCCATTATTATGTAGGTTACCAATATGACTAAAATTTCCATTAAATGTATGATCATAAGGATACCCTCAGGTACACTATTTGTATCATACGTATATGGAGGATTAGGATGCTGTCTTGGCAAGATGGTTTGCTAAGGGCCTCATTTGGGTCTTAGTATTTCACAAAACGGGTTGATATAGTGGGTTAGTTGGAAAGATCACAATGGATATAGGATGATGTTGAACGATATTTCGAAGGGCACTAAGGATGACAGACCCCATCCTAGATAAAATTTCTATACGAGATAATGGCCCACAAAAATTTAAATGCTTATTGTTTTCTAAATGGTGGTATTCAAAAGGGGTTATTATGAGGATGCTGAGTCCCAATGTGTTTATCCGTGATGCAAATATCTACTTATGATATGAATACATCATTTACTTTATTATTTGAAGTAAATGGTAACATATTAACTATTTATTACACATATTTTCTCACACACTGAATATTTCTCATGAATTTCACCACAAAATAACAAATTCTCGAACATATATCTATGTTTGGGGTATTGAGGTATGGATGTAATCACACAATTTAAATCTACAATGGATTTTATGGGTGTCCTCGATAATGAAAAAAAAAGAAAATTTTAACTTTCGGGGGCCTTGAAAATGATTCCTCATCCTACTAAGATAAATTTCATTTTTTGGGGGTGAAAAAGGAAATCGTTCTTCACAATGAGTATTTTTAGGTGGTGGGAAATGGGAGATGCCTCTCTCGACAAAAAAAATTATTTTTGGGGATCTATATGGTGGCACAATTTGTAGGTGTTATATAGAGAACTCTCTCAAATAATGAGGAAAAAATGAAGAAGTTGAGTTACATTGTAGATGCTTTGTGGATCCTTGTACATTACCATTATAGTAATCACAAAATAGACAGACTAATTTTAATCCAGGAATTAGAAAATGAAATAAGTCCTTATGATATTCTTTTGGACTTTTCTAGACTCAACCAAATGACCCCCATCAGAATGGGTTCTAAATGGAACAAAGAGGATTCAATTCTGAATGAAAAAGTTGGTCCGGTTAATTGATTTTCAAAATGATTTTTGGGCTACATATGGACCTTGAAAAGATACTATTCATATAAATTATGTTATAACTATCTCATTTTTCACATTGTTAAAATACAATTATTTGTGGTTGGTTAGTGTTTTATCTCATATCATCCTTATTTATATAGCATTTCCTTAGTGAACGACCTATTACACATATTGATGACCTTCTTCCATGAACACATATTTTAAACATACCGATTAATCTCCATTAAATTTGTATAATCCCCATATAGAAATATTGTTTTCTATATAGATACTATATATAATCATAACCATCATATAAACTGAATCATTTTATAGTTCTCATAGTGTATTAAGCACTTGACAGTCTCAATAATGAAATGTGATTTAACATATTAATCCATATT
Organism: Viscum album; assembly: GCA_963277665.1. NCBI lineage: Eukaryota > Viridiplantae > Streptophyta > Magnoliopsida > Santalales > Viscaceae > Viscum > Viscum album. Next base: position 500,854,272 of record OY728159.1, read on the forward strand.
TTGGATTTGTACTATTTTTTATATCTACGATTTCATTTTATATTTTTAAAAAATATAGATCATTCATAAGACACTTGTTCTAATGCTGTTGAAAAGAGGAATTCCATGATTGAGAGAAGTAATATTAACACAAAACAACAATTTTTTTGACATGAGTTTTATTTAGAAGAAATTATTGACATTGGTCATCTAGGGTAGCCTATTTTAGATAATTTTTCTTTTTTGGGGGTTGTATTTCCAATATATAGACCAATTATTATACCACAATAGACAAACCAAAAAATGGATTGGGTATGTAATTCCAACAACACACCAAGAGTAAATATATCATCAAGGAGGAATTTTATATTAGGGATCTAATTTGTGTCATTTTTTATGAATTCAAACCCCATTTCATTCGAGGAAATGGTGTTTTTAACAAAAACATATACTCATTCCTATCATTACACTGTATGGAAAACCACAACATACTAGTCATTTTTATGGTCTTACAAATGGGATCTCCCCCATGGGGAGGGTTCCATTGAACTAAAATGGGGATGACCATTATGGGTTAATTGGATCTATGATGTGTTTATGGATGAAGTAATGGAAATGGGGCTGTATGAGCCTCCATGGGTTTTAAATAATTTTATCCCAAAAAATATATATTCATCATCTCCCATCATCTCCTCTAGTATATCTACAATACCAAGTCATTCCACATAGTGCACGAAGAAATTAAAATCAACATTTGGGATGCCTGAATGATCTCAAGAACCCCACTAATAGGAAACATGTATGATGAGTTACTTCCACCCATTTCAGTATTGGATGTCCCTATGAATACAACTACACTTGTTATGGAATTTCTCACTATAGAACGGAATATTAAGGGTGTGGTTAACACCACCCTAGGGTATATTTCTCTTTCTCTGAAAGGAACCAATAATTCACAACGTTAAACGGTCATGAGAATCATGAAAATGAGCAAATTAATTTCCCAAATATGAGAACTCAAAGATACATTGGTGTATTTCAGACGCGAGTATAGGAAGGTCGCTTCCATCAGTGTGTTTACCACATTTCCCAAAATGGTGAATGATTGGTTCAACTGGAAGCCTTATTGGGGATGTTTCTTATTATATAGATAATACTAATATGGGAATTAAACACCAGAGTCTAAGTCACAACATTCGATATGGTGACCCATATGTCAACAAGGTGGTGTATTATTTTGGTTGTCCTTGTACTAGATATGATAATTCACTTTTAGGGGTTCATTAGCATTGGATAGTGATCCTTTAAACAACTAGTTCCAATACATGTTCATTGGGTATGATAGAATCCATCATAGAAGTATATTAGTTAATCAATGATAATCCAATTATAGATTCATCATTCTAGATATACCTTCAAGATACATGTAGGGTAAACCATTTGACATAGGGAGTAAAAAAGGCAATAGATTGGAATAATCATTTTAAAATTTTTAGATAAACCCATTATTCATCTCCATGTTGTATCTTGATTAATTAATCCTCATGAGATAAAACCTTGTGGGGGTATCTCATTTCCCCGAGGGTGGGTGTTCTAGTTCCTAGAATTGGTGATAAATCAATTTTAGAAGGGTATTCACTGTATTTTTTTTGGGTTACTTTGATTTTTTTCAGAAGTGTTTCTTTACATCTAGTAATAGTTCATGGGTAGAAAATAATCTAATGAATTCTTGTAAAATTTATCATATGTTCATGGCGTAATACAAATGATCCCATATTTAACGTCTGTATATTAATATTTAACCATTCCATGATAGGTCATATGTTTTATTTTGGATTCAACCATACTCAGATGGTCAGTTTATTAAACCAATCCTAGTTATTATAGAAAAAACATTAATTGCCCATGAAGAGAATGAAGGGTGTTCCCCTAATATAGGTAGGTTGGCAAAGAATATTCCCCCCAAAGAAAATTTTTCATTCCCTAAATACTAAGAAAAAACATCTGGGTCCATGGTGTAGCCCCTCAAAACATAGGTTATGTGTAAATCCCTAACCCCAATTACCAAAAGTCGGTGCATTATTACATAACATTGGAAGGATCACAAGGAAATCATGTCTTGAAAGGCCAATTATTTTAGTAGTATTGGAAAATATATTACATACATAAGTTCAACTTTACAACATGAAAAGAAATACAACACTAAATTATTCCAATATAACATCCAGGCTTCCTAGATTGTGCCTGCAATTCACTCATAATTAACATCTTCATATCCTGGGAAAATGAAACATAAGAAATGGGTGAGCTCAAACATTCATTAAGGGTAAACATACAACGGATGATAACATAAATATTAATCATGGTGAATAATTGAAAACACATGCCTTTACAAACAATAAACATAAACAATTTTGTGGCAGGAATATGAACTGAGTAAATAATTCCAATGTAAAACATAATCATGGGTATTCTTCTAGTCGAATGACCACATGAACCATCAATGTTATTTTCATAATGAGGGAATGTATATTTCCGGACATTCTGAAACATGTTGTCAAGGCCTTGGCAAAGACGTCTAAAAAAGATTAAGGCCTCAGCCAAAACCATATATCAAATTGGAAATGGATTCGGCCAATTCCACACCTAGTTGTATCATGGGGCCTACCGATTCATCGAGGAGCTATACCGGGCTCCACCTATCACATAATAAGTCCAATACATTCCTTGTATGAAAAGGATGAAATATAACATAAACATTCATATTAAAACTAGCATACGAAATTTCAATACTTTAACCATAAACCATGAATGGTATAAAAATAAAACATCCATAGTAAAACATATCCCAAAACCTTTAATACAATAAGGAATATTTTCATCATAATTAATCGACCTCAAACGAGTATAAAATCCATCAAAGGATGTTGACATGGATGAAATCAAAATTAATTGAGAGAAATATTTATTTTTTTAATCATTTAAAAGTTAAATAATTATAGGGAAAACCTTTATTTTGAAAATATCCTTATAATATTGTAAGAGAATTTTCAAATGTGTAATAACGGTGTAGAATAACCGTACCCACTATATATGTTTTAAAAAACATTCTTACCTTAACTTTGTCAAAAAGTTCAAAATGTAACTTGTTTGGAAAACAACGGAAAGATTCCTTTTGAAAAATATATGGTCAAATAAGGGTATAAATGTCTTTAACCCATTGTATAGTAAATATTATGAATGTTTTGAAATACATTTTTAAGAAACATGGATGTGAATGATAAAGAGGTCCCAGTAGATATACACGTATAGACAATCACGGATAATAAAGAGATTGTGAAATATAACCCTTAAATTGTAATTTTACATGGTTGAGGGTTGGTTAACCTCCTGTATAATGGTGAAATAATTGTAATTAAATTATAAAATAATCATATACATTAATACGATATCATATATGATCTTTTATCATTGATTTGTTAATAATATCTTAGTATTATCATAGTTTCGGGTGTTAAGGGATTTGTTTTTATTTATATTCTTTGTTATGTGAGACATATATATATTGGATGGGATGTATATTATTCATATCCATAATTATATCAAGTCCTTAAACATTATTTTAAATCATCAATCGAGAATTATAAATGAATGGATATGATGGGGAATGAATCTCATCGCGTTCGTGGAGACGGTAGTCCATACGTACGCACGAGCGACAATATCTTTCATTTGATAATAAAATAATATATAATTGGATATTATATCATATATACAGAATCATTATCATGTTATATATATTATTTACATTAATTACACATCATTATTATAACCATCCAAATAATAATGTATTGAATAACAATTACACACCGACGTGGAGATGGTAGGCCATACGTACGCACGTATGGTGACATGTCATTAAAAGGATGGATTGAATACTGAATATGGTTGTAAAATATTTATAATAACATCACAGTATATAGAAGATACTAGAGTTATTATTTTAGAAAGGAAATAACAACGAAAAAAGAAGTTGATGAAGAAAGGAACTTGAAAGAGGGTGGTAAAAACATTACCTCTTATTCGGGTTCTTCCTTTTGATTTGATCAAAAGGGCTCCCTAGGATAGCTTTATGACTAAAGGATGACCTCTAGAATTAATGTAGGATAGTTTAGAGGGTATTTGGGAAGATTTTTGCTGAATCAAAAGGCTTTTAAGGTATGAAGAATTGGTTATAAGTGGTGTCCTTTTATAAGGGGGGGAGGGGCTCTTTATGAAAAAACATAAAGTATTAATTTATAATAAATTAATATTCAGTTTATAATGTCTCCAAAGTGTATTATTCAAAGACTAAGGTGGGGATGGGTCGAAATTCCTTCATAAAATATATTTTAGACAGGTTTGGGTTACTATATTAAACTTATCATTTAGTTTTATCTCTTAGTTAATTAGTTTGACATTTACCATGTCACATTGTATATTTTATATTATATGGTTAATAAAGTAACTATATACTTCCAAGTGACCAAAATTTGTCAATTAATGATACAAATATCATTATATAAGTCCTTTGGCTGATCCTTAGATTTTTAGGAATTGAATATGAATTAATAATATAATATTATTTTTAAAAATTCTTTTATGTCAATTTTGACACTATTTAATAATTGATTTCTGCTAAAGTCTTATCAACTTTATTAATTCGAACCAAATTCATTTAAGAAATTATAACATGTAATATTAATCAATAAAATTCTTTTATGGTATCAGGACTCTAAAATTATATTTACTTTAACATTTATAATACTAAATATTTTATTCATTCATTAATAATGAAAATACAAAATCATTATTGTGACACAAATAAATTTAATTATTCAATGTATAAAAATTATAATTAAAATACTATTATGTAGGAAATACTATTATATTTTTAATGGATATTAATAGTTGAAAATATAACATATATAACCCTATGTAAAAATTGTTTTTCTAAAAGATATATGCTTATATCATTTGTGTATTTACTTTAACTTAATTAATATAAAGTGTCACTATCACTAAAAAGGGGATACATGGGGTCCCAAAATCTACCAAAAGATACCCAAGGTCGGACATGTTTCAAAAAATACAGTTAGGACACGTTTTAGGGCAATTTAATATAATTATAATATTAATTTTTATCCTAATTAACCGTATTTACCCTTTAACCATGGTAAATAAAATATTTACCGAAATAATTATTCAAAATGTCTTAAAATAAAATTTACCTATAAATTTTTTTTACCTCATGATTCTAAATATGGAATCCATTTTTATATTTTAAAAACTTAGAAGTGGCATAAATTAATTTAAAATTATTTCCCTTTGTCGAAACATAAAAGTGTGTTTTAACAAATAATAACTATCAAAAGATTGACAGTTTCTTATGTCTAGTTTAAATATATAATTATGTCTAATGAACATCATCAGATTAAAAGGTAAATTTATAATCTAATTATACTTTAAAATCACTCAAATTAATAATTTATCACTATGAATTATTTCGATTAAAAAAATTGTTTTTAATTAAAATTTAGTAATTTTTACTATTCATCAAAATATGAAAGTTATCTGAAAAGTACCATAATTTCACCCCCAATATAATTATGATATTCCAAATCCAAAAAATTCTATTTTACCAAATTAAAAACATAAAATTTTCATTTGTTAATTTAAATTAATTCCTGCAGTCAAAACCAAAAGGCGTATTATTAAGAAATAATAACTATCCAAAGTTTGACACTTGTTTTTGTCGAATATCAAAGGGAAATTACATACTATAACCATAATTATATTAAATTGTAAAAATATAATCTATTTATACTTCCAAACCATTAAAATTTATAATCTAACAAAATAAAATATTTTGATATATTTAATTTTTTTAGTTATAATATCATATTTTTCATTATTCACTCAAATATGAAAGTTATCAAAAAAACACAAAAAATTTATTAAAACTAAATTATTATGTCCTGATTCTAAATAAGATGTTTATTTTTTCAAATTGAATATATAAAAGTTTCAAATATTGGATTAAAAAGGAATTTCTTTTAAAAGGCGGTAAAATTAAATTTTTTTATAAATACTTCTATTATCTAAAAAAATATATTTGTTATTAAATTATATATAAGAAACTCATAATATGGATTATAAAATTATAAGGATTATATAATGTTAAAAAATAAGTTAATACTATTCATAACAGCTTTTGAACGGGTTGTTTGGTAAGTCATGGTGTGCTAGAACTCGGTGTTGTGTGTAGTGAAAGTTATTGAATTACTTTGAAAAAATAATATACTATAAAATCTTGGGGTGTTACATTATTCCCTACTTCAATAAATTTCACCCTCTCAATTTGAAATTAATTTTTGAAAATAAATGGTTGAAAATAGAAAATACCATTGTGAAAACCCACATCAAAAATTAGGTTAATAAAATTTAGTCTTTATAAGAGGAAAAGTGAAATGAAAGGGTCACCACCAAATTATGATCTCGATTAGGGGAACATTGGAAGAAATTAGAGGCATATAATTGGTGGAAAAACGTAAATATTTATAGGTAGTGATTGAGGTCATCTATCATAACAAGTGTAAAATTGAGGGCCTTAAATTCATCAATCTGTGATGATTTAAAATACCATAGGTTCAACAAAACTTATGGTATTAGGATAACACATTTTTTGTTTTAATATCCCTTTACTAAAGTATAATAATTAATTTCTTCATAGAATAAGTGAAAAAGAATAATAGATACTTTACAAGTAGAGTCCCATCCATTAACTAATTTTTACCACAAACTCATCTTTCATTCTAAAAGATTATATATCTTAAAAATAATAATCTAATTACCCTATTTATATAAGGTTTAATAATGGAATTTATAATTCATCTACCACATGTTTGTTAGAAAGACTACATTATTCTATCTAGAAAATCATGTGGGCTAGTGGTAGGTGATACACCCTTGTCACCCTTCGGTTGCAGGTTCAAGTCTCGCGGCCTTACCAGACGGGACATGATGTCACCCGACCTCCGAGTTATCCTTTTATGGAAATCCAAAAATAATATAAAACTAGAATTATCCAAAACACTTCTATCCAAACTCACAGTCCAGAATTAATAAGGAATGTAAACACAGTGAATATCCTTTTTTCCGCGTAATAACATGTGAACACCTTCATCATGTATTCTTTTAAAAAACTACAACATTGTGAATTACCATAAATACTTATTGATTACCTTCATAATCCCTTATTAATTATATAATACTAGATATACTCCTTCTATCCAAAAATTTTGTAAACTCCAACAACGATGGAATATACAAATCATTAATTAGTTTCAAGGTATTCAAGAATATTGAATTTAATTTATCCAAATCAATAATCTATTATTCCAAAATCACTACCTCAATATCAGAACCAAATTGCAGTTTATCTTTCTCTCAACCATATAATTTCCAAAAATTTAACCTGCTATTGAGTTACTTTTCTTGGTTCCATACAATCTCGAGTCCTTAATGAAATAGTATTGAAGTACAATCCTTATATACTGCATAATTATTATAACCAGTACATTGTTGATACAACAATAAAATGACATAATTATCTAATAACAATATAAGAACTCTAATAATTCATCCTCAAATGTGTTAGTATCATAACATGATTATTATACAATAGCATCACTTGGGGCATACTCTAATGATTTGGAAATTGGTTCGCGTAGTGGCCCAACTCCTTGTAGATGAATAATTGTACATTTGAAACCTTTTTCTTACCCTTGCAGTCACATACATGGTGTCCTCTTTCTTTACACTTATAAAAAATTCTCATTTCCTTCAGGCATGTTCCAGGGTGTTTCTTCCCACAGTTATCACATATGGGAAAATTCTTTTTCTCCCACTTCATTTTATCTATCTTTCTCTCTTCCATATTTTTCTTCTCTTGATTTTTTTTGAAGCCATAGGACTCGGAGAATTATTTACTTATCTTATTAACACATGATAATATTACTTCATATGTTGAGAATACAAGGGTGAATATTTCCATTCTAAATGATGGCTTAATACCATGAAAGATATGATCCTTCTTACTCTTTGGATCATACGTATTGCAGGATTTAAAATTCATTAGCATAAACTAGGTCAGTTAATGAATTGTAATGAATAATTCCATACTTGTAAAATAGCTATCGTAAACTGAAAGGTTTATGGATATAATCCATAATCATAAAGATGTTTTCATTGAAGAAGTATATACTCATAAACCCTTGGTAATGGTTTTTAATGAAAATGAGTATTACCCTAAGCATATCCCCGGGATTGTCGTAACCAAGAGGGAAGCAAGGCACGTTGTCGTGCACCAGTTCTTGTTCGAGTCTATCTCAAATTGGTGTTTTTTGGTTTTAACCCAAGGTACATTTGTGCCAGAGCTGCCTCTACCGGCTCGTATCTAGGTAGCGCTGTATTTCTCGAAAAACTCCCCAAAATCTCTACAATACCAAAATTCTACGAAGATCATCTATACTAATCCTTAAAGTCCATCTTAGGTCTATGTGCTCTAATCAGAGTTTATCTAAATCTAGATTCCAAGGTTTGTACTAAATTCCTATGATACCAAATGCAATGCCCCAACCCAAGTAACCCAGAGACGGTGCATTATTACATAACATTGGCATGATTGCAAGGAAATCATGTCCCAAAATACTGATCAGTTTAGTTGTCTTGGAAAATAGATTACATACATAAGTTCAACTTTACAAAATGAAAAGAACTATAACACTAAATTATTCCAATATAACATCCAGTCCTCCTAGATTACGCCTTCACGTCACTCATAATTAACTTCTTCATATCCTGGGAAAATGAAACATAATAAAGGGGTGAGATCAAACACTCATTAAGGGTAAACATACAATGGAAGATGACATAAATATTATGGATGTTGAATAATTGAAAACACATGCCTTTACAAATTATAAACATAACCTCTTTTATGGGAGTAATATGAACGGAGTAAATAATTTCATAGTAAAACATAATCATCGATATTCTACTAGTTGAATGACCACATAAACCATGAATATTATTGTCATAATGAGTGAATGTATAATGTCGGACATTCTGAAACATTTGGTCAAGGCCTCAGCCAAGATGTCTAAAATTGATTATGGCCTCGGCTAAAACCATATGTCAAATTGGGAAAGGCCTCGACCAATTCCACGTCAAGTTGTCTCATGAGACCTACTGATGGATCGAGGAGCTATAGCAGGCTCCACCCATCATATACTAAGTACGACACATTACTCATATGAAAAGGATGAAATATAACATAAACATTCGTATTTAAACTAGCATACGAAATGTCAATACTTTATGTATAAACCATGAATGGTATAAAAATAACACATCCATAGTAAAACATATCACAAAACCTTCAATACAATATGGATGATTTGTATCATAATGAATCGACCACAAAGGATTATAAAATCAATCAATGGATGTTGACATGGATGAAATCAAAACTATTTGAGAGAAATATCTCTTTTTTTAAATCATATAAAAGTCACATAATTATAGAGAAAACATTTATTTTGAAAATATCCTTATAAGATTGTAAGGGAAGATTCAAAGGTGTAATAATGTTGGAGAATAATTGTACCCGCTGTATAAGTTAAAAAAACATTCTTACCTTAAATTTGTCAAAAAGGTCAAAAAAATATCTTGTTTTGAAAAAAGACGGTATGATTCTTTTCAAAACATATAAGGTCAATTAAGGGTATAAATCTCTTTAACCCAAAGTATAATAAATAGTAAAAAAAATTTGATGTACATTTTTAAGAAACATGGATGTGAATGATAAAGAGGTCCCTGTAGATATGCATGTATAGACAATCTCGGATAATAAAGAGATTGTGAAATATTACCCTTACCTTGTATGTTTCGAGGGTGGAGGGTAAGTTAAAATCCTTTATAATGGTGAAATAATTTTTATTAAATTATACAAGAATCATATACATTAATATGATATATTATATTCTCTTTTATCATTGATTTGTTAATAATATCTTTGTATTATCATCATTTAGGGTGTTGATGGATTCATTTTTCTTTATATTATTTGTTATGTGAACCATATTTTTTATGGATGGGATGTATAATATTCATATCGAGAATGATATCAAGTCCTTGAACATTATTTTAAATCATTAAATGAGATTTATACTTGAATGGATACGATGGGGAATTAACCTCATCGTGTTTGTGGAGTAGGTAGTCCGTACATACGCACGAGTGATAATATAATTCTTTTGATATTAAAATAATATATAATCAGATATTATATCATATATACAGAATCATTATCATGTTATATATTTTATTTATATTAATTACTAATCATTATTATACTCAACCAAAAAAAATGTATTTAATAACAACTATCCCACGACGTGGGGATGTGAGGTCGTACATACGCATGTATGGTGACATGCCCTTAAAAGGATAGATAGAATACTGAATATGGTTGTATCATATTTATAATAACATCACATTAAATATAATAAAATGGAGTTATTATTTTATAATGGAAATTACACAGAAAGAAGAAGTTGAAGAAGAAAGGAATATGAAAGAGGGTGTTGAAAACATTACCTCTTCTTCGGGTTCTTCTTTTTGATTTGATTCAATGGGATCCTTAGGATAGATTTCTGACTTAATGAAGCACTCTAGGATTATGGTAGTACATTTGAGAGGTTATTTGGTCAGAGTTTTCCTGAACCAAAATGATTTTATGGTATGATGAATTTGTTATAAGTGGTGTTCTTTTATAAGGGGGAGAGGGGCTCTTTAGAATAAACGTAAATTATTAATTTATAATAAATTTATATTCGGTTTCTAATGGCTAGATAGTAAATTATTCAAAGTCTATGGTCGGTATGGGTCGATATAATTTCATCCAATCGATTTTTGATAGGTTTGGGTCACTATATTAACCTTATCTTTTAGTTTTATCTCTTAGTAAATTAGTTTGAAATTTACCATGCCACTTTGTATTTTTATATTATATGGTAAATAAAAATACTATATACTTCAAACAGACCCCCAAATGGTCCATTAATGATAAAACTATCATTATATAAGTCTTTTTCCTGATCCTTTGATTTTTAGGAATAAAATTTGAATTAATAATATAATATTTGTTTTAAAAACTCTTTTATGTCAATTTTGACCCTATTAAAAAATTGTTTTTTGTTAAAGTCTTAAAAACATTATTAATTCGAAAAAAATTCATTTATGAAATTATAACATTTCATTTTAATCAATAAAATTCGTGTATGTAATCAAAAATTCAAATTATATTTATTTTAACATTTATAATACTAATTATTTGATTCTTTCATTAAAAAGGAAAATACTGCATCATTATTGTGTCGCAAATAAATTTAATTATTCAATGTCTAAAAAATATAAATAAAATGAAAATATGTAAGAAATCCTCTTTTCTTTCTAGTTAATATTTATAGTCTATAATATAACATATATAACCATATGTAAAAATTGTTTTTCTAAAAGATATATGTTTATGTCATTTTTGTATTTACATTAACATAATTAATATAAAGTGTCATTATCACTTACAAGTGGATCCATGGGGTCCCAAAATCGACCCAAATATGCCCATGGTTTTACATGTATCAAAAAATCGGGTTAGGACACGTTTTAGATAATTTATTATTATTATAATATAAATTTTTACCCTTTTTACCGGATTTTCCCTTTATCCATGGTAAATAAAATATTTACCGAAGTAATTATAAAAAATGTCTATAAATAAAATTTACCTATTTAAAAAATTTATACCTCTTAATTATAAATATGGAATCCATTTTTATATATTCAAAAAACATAAGTGGAAGAAATTATTTTAAAATTAATTCTCGTTTTCGAAACAAAAAGCGTGTTATTAACAAATAATAACTATCAAAAGATTTACACTTTCTTATGTCAAGTTTAAACATAAATTTTTTTCCAATGACAAACATTGGATTAAAATGTAAAATTATAATCTAATTATACTTTAAAATCACTCACCTTCATAATTTATCACTATTAATTATTTCGATTAAAAAAGTTGTTTTTAATTAAAATTTAGTAATTTTCATTATTCAAAAAAATATGAAAGTTATCAGAAAAGTAAAAAAAATTTACCCTAAGATAATTTAGATATTCCAAATATAAAAATGAAGTATATTTAAGAAATTAAAAACCTAAATGTAGCATTTATTAATTTAAAATTAATTCCAACTGGTAAAACCAGAAGGCGTATTTTTAAGAAATTATAACTATCAAAAGATTGACACTGGATTATATCTAATTTCAATGTGAAATTACATAAAATGGGAATCATTATATTGAATTAAAAAAATATAATATATTTATACTTCTAAACCTTTAAAATGAAAAATTTAACAATATAAATTATTTTGATTTAAAAAGTTATTTTTACTTAAAATATAGTATTTTCCACTAGTCGCCCAAATATGAAAGTTATGGGAAGACCACCAAAACTTTATTGAAAATAAATTCTTATTAATCTATTATATAGAATAAGTTTATTTTGTCAAATTTAATATATAATAGTTTCAAATATTGGATATAAAAAGGCTTTTCCATTAAAAGGTTGGAAAATTGCATTTTATGAAATATATTTCTTTTATCTGAAAAAATGTACTTGTTCTTAAATTATGTCTAAGAAAAACATAATATGGATTCTAAAATTATAATGATTATATAACGTTAAAAATTCAGTTAATACTATTCATAACTGCTTTTGAACGGCTTGTTTGGTAAGTCGTGGCGTGCTAGAACTCGGTGTTGCGTGTAGTGCAAGTTATTGAATTACTTTGAAGAAATATCGTACTATAAAATCTTGCGGTGTTACATTATGCCTCTATGGAACAAACTACGAATCCACCTTTCCTGTTTTCCTTCACATAGAGTATTTATATAAACAATATTGGGTTGAATGGGATGTATAGAAGAATTCATGGTCCACTAACAAGATCAATTACACTCATTAAGAGAAAGAGATTATCCTGACTGGAATGTGGTGTAACTATGCTAGAATGTGTCTCTAATATGCATCATACCCATTAGGTAGATTTCTACATTTGAGAACATTAATATTTCATTAATTCAATCCAAAATCAATATTAATTTTTAGAATATTTTTTTTTGAAATACAAGGTACATGATATAATGGGAGTGAAGATATCGGAAATACTTCATAGGGGTGGATGAGGTAGATTTTTTAGCCACATATTAATTCAGTGATATACGTTCTTCCTTGTGATTGGGACGTCAAAAGAATCCTTATCTGAGGATAAAAATGCCAATAAATACATGGAAACAGGTACAACCACTAGATCTAACCTCAACTATAACATATGTCTCCTATAAATAATGTATCTTTATCATAAAAGCATTTTATAAAATAAGGAATGAATTGGATGATTGGAGAATGAGTTCTTCAGTCAATGATATCTAGGGTGCACTCCATGTAGTAGAGGTTCATTTGTTTAGATATCGTCTTATCATCATATCTAAAAGTATTTCCTTTCTAGAATATTTTAAATAAGATAATGTATATCTTGAGGAGCTATATTCCTCCATCTATTAATTTATATAAAATAAATCTTTGATTGATTGGGTGAGGGGTTTGGTGATCAAAATGGTGGATAGAATTTCATTTAGCGAAGAAGTAATATGATCTCTTAGGTCGGTCCTTTTTTATTTTACTCTATAATCCTATATCCTTTCTTTATTTCTCCATTAATCCCCATTTCTTGGAGAAAAGAAGAGAGTAATCTCCCATTCCTTCTCTAGAATACACTGTCAGAGGAATCACTATTGGTGTCGATGCTCATGAATGTGAGATGGTCACTATAGAAGGCTCCCCCAGCATAGATGAAAATAAACAGGCTATGATTCACTAAAATAATATCTAATTATAAGGGGATAGTTTTTAGATCATAGTGGGTTATAACCCACTCTAAACAAAATATCTGTCGTTAACCGTAACTGTTAATAATGTGTATGTAAAATTATTCTAGCAGTTGTTTTCACTAACTAATAGTACCGTAACTAGAACATAATTTAATATATGTTATAGGGGATTATAAACCCCTCTAATTTGACAAAACAAATGTCGTCTTAGTGGGGGTTTTCTTCCCCTCTATGGTAAAACTCATTTTATTTGTGGTTGAAAACTGCATATAATTGATATGTAACCCCATATTATGAGTGAATTTTCAAAATACCTCTAATTGAGTCACATATTATCGGGGGTTTTAACACCAAAAAATTTAGACATGTGTTTCAAATATTATAGGTTGTTTAGAAAACCACCTATAATGAGTTTTTTAAAATTTTATTTTTTAAAAATCATCCCCTATGGACCTCCCCTCCAATTCCAATCCCCCCTTTCTCTCCCTAACCCGTGGGTTCCACCCTCTCCTCCCATTCTCCCACCATTCCATTCATGGTTGCTCTCTCATCCCACTTACACTGGGTAGTGGTCTCCCATATCACATTCCTTAGTTGAAGGTTATCTATCATGGACGCCCTCCCATCCCCAGCACGTCCCCATTTAAAAATTGACTCGACATTGTTTTGAACCAGTGATCTCTATGATACCTCCCATACATCTCCACCACCATTGAAATAATATTTTTTTAATATATTTAGAAATTATAGTATTTATATATATTCAATATCTTATTGAAATTTATATTATTTGAATAAAAAATTTAATAAATAAAAATTTATAATATATGTGTATCTCCATAAATTAATATATACATTTTAATATTATCTATTTGTGTATTTATATTATAATAAATTTGTATTTTATTCAATTTATAAATTAATATAAAATATATAAATTATATGTCTATTTATATACATTTGAGTAAATATATTTTACAATTCAATTTTTTATTTGTATATATATATAAATTTATATTTACAGATATATATATATATATAAATGAATTTATGTATATTATTTACATACTTAAATGTTCATTTAAATATTATATAAATTTTTATTCATAATATATATATCTAAATATTTATTTATTTTATATATAATTTAATTTAAAATATATTAAATTAATAAACTTATTTACATATAATTATTACTATGTGGATTAATATATATTTAATTTTATAAATTATATAATATTATATATAATTAATTCTCTATAAAATATATATATGTCAAATATAAATTAGACAAAAATTTATATTATCTATAAATAAAATTATATGGAAATAAATTTATTCGAATATTTAATATGAAATACAATATATAAATATTAATATATTTTTATATGAAATACAACATAATATTTCATATAACTCATATATATATTATATATAGTTATTTTTATATGAAACATAATTCATAAAAATATTTATATAATGTATTTAGTATATATATTTATTATTTTGTACATTACTATATATGTATTTCAATACATATAATTGTAATATATTTTTTACATTAATATATATAAACTTGTTTAAATTGTGTTTTTATAATATTAATAATATATAATATATAATAATAAACATATAATCTGAAATAATATTTAATATTATTATATAAATTAAAAATACATAAATTGGTTTTTTATAATATATATTTTTTGAATAGGTTATATTTATATATATATTTATATAAAATGTTTAATCATTTATAATATATATGAGTAATATTATATGGAAATGAATTTATACAAATATATATATATATATATATATTATAATATTATATAAATATATTTATATATACATATAAAACAGTTAAATAAAATAAAATAAATATTTCATATAATATTTTAATATTATATATTTAAATAAATTTATATATAATTTTTAATTGTGTATATAAATATATTGGATTTTATTTAATAGTGGGTGTTCACAACCCCTCTAATATCATAAATAAGTGGCGGTTTTGAAATCCCTCAAATTTAATGTCATTGGATGAGGTTTTGAAGCCCCACTAATTTAAGACATTAGAGAGGTGTGGAACCCACAATAATTTATGATTTTAGTGAGGGTGGTGAACCATTTCTAATGTCATCGATTAGAGGTGGTTATGAGCCCCCAATATTTTCATCTATTTTAGGGTGTTCAATACCCCATCTATAATCCAATTGGATGTTAAAAAATTAATCTTAAAAAATATATATGTGGTTCATAACCACCAATAAATTCGATTATTAGTGAGGGTTCCTATAACGACCCATACTTTACATACATTGTTAATACTTCAAAATTGAAGCATACTTATTACAACATATAACAAAACCACGAAAGGACCGTATAGGTATAGTGTCTTTAGAAACTGGGAAACATAAACAACTGGTTCATAAAGCATCTACTTTGCCTCTCATTTATTTCATCATATCTAGAGTCCCTTTTTGGCATATTCTACTTAATAAACTTCTTCCTGACCTGGGGAAATAAAACATACAAAAGAGTGAGCTCAAATGCTCAGTAAGGGTAAACAAAAGAAATAACAATCACATCATTTACATAAGAACATAACTTTTGGAAATCTTATCCTACAAAAGAGATCATAATACCATAACATGGGATAAATCATAGAGGTGAAATGTAATCCCAATAATCATAACTTAAAACCTGAAACTTTGTGGCATACACACATAATCATAGAGAATCATATCTTATTAGTCAAGACTCGTTGCCAAGACTATCGTAGTGGACAAAGACCATTTCCGAACCGAGTCACCCTCGTTTCAGACCTGTTTCACTGAACCGGTATAACCTACCATTCCAGCCATGTCTATCTCATGAGATATTAAATCTTTACCCAATGAATTGGATGGAGATATAGGTCCCACCTATCTCATAATGATACCATTCTTATGCGTGCCACAAAATCTTAAACCATACATCATAGCATAACCCATGTAATAAAAATGGGATTCTTAAACAACATGACATCATAAAAAAATTTATATAAGATAAAGGAATTCATAAAAATATTTCCATCACAACATAATCAAATCCATGTAATAATAGGGAGAGAAACAGAACCCTTTATTATCTTAGATGGAAAATAATTTTGATAAAACACTTGAACTCCATTCTTGAGGAAAATATCCTTTCTACATAAAAAAAATTCCTTTCTTAACTTGTCTTACAATTTTAAACTAAAAGAATTTGATTAAAAATAAACTTGAAAACTTGTAAAGGAAGCTTCTTGGAAATAATTTTTTAAAAATCCATTCATGCCGTATAAGTTAAAAAAACATTCTTCTCGTACTTTTGTCAGAAAAGTCAAAAAAGTACCTCGTACGAAAAACAACAAAAGATTCCTTTCATATCTTTTACTAAAAACTCACCGAAGGGTAAAATGGGATTTAAACAATTTTAGGTGAATGGAAATAATATTACATATTGAGGAAACATGGATGTGGATGATAAAATACAACCTAGTAAATGCCAAAGTATAAACAATCTCAGATAAAAATGAGATTGTGATATTTCTCTTACCTTAGGTCCGACATGATTTGTAAGTGTCCAAACCTCCTGTATAATGATTTAAATAATGTTATTGACTTATTCCAGAATCATACGTTTTTTTATGATATCATATATGGTCATATTCTTAGATTCTTAGTAGTAATATTTCATTGCTACTTGTTATTTGGGTGTTTATAACTTTTTGTTCTTATGCGTTTTTTGTCGAATAGATTCTTATTCATATCTTTAGGTTATAGATACCTCATTTCTAGAATGGTATTAGTGTAATATATATCATATTCATTCATTCAATTCATTTATATAATCATTATGAAATGAAGATCATGTTGAACGAGTCGCATCACATCGTTGAGACGGTATTCCGTACGTACGCACGAGTGATGATATTGTTCCTATGATCATGGAATTGTATTGGAGTGTATGTATACTATTTCAGAATCATTATCACTTTATATAGTCATATATAGTCATTATATACACCATTATACCCATCCAAATAAGGTGGTGGTGGAAAATAGATTACACCACGGCGTGGAGACGGTATTTCGTACGTACGCACGCGCGGTGATTTCTTTTTCCGTAGGATGGATAGATGGTGAAATAGGGTTGTTTCATACTTATAATAACATATCATTATATGAGTGATACTAATGTTATTACTTCATAATGAAACAACTAAAGAAGAAGAAGTGGAAGAATAAATAAAGATGAAAGAATCGGTAACAGACATTACCTCTTCTCTGAAGTGCTTCTTTGAGACCTTGTTTTAGGGCACTAAAATTGGTCTTTGAAGAATACCAGAACCTCTAGGATGTCTCTAGGGAAGTGGAGAGGAGAAAGTGGCAGGGGTTGGCCGAGCATGAAGGCTCCAGGAGGTGTGAGGAAGAGGGGGAGGAGGTGTCCTTTTATAAGGGAGGAGAGGGGCATCTTTTGAATAACTAAAACTATTATTTTATTATAAAGTCAAGTTCGGTTTTAAATAGCTCCAAATTGGTATATTTCGAAGATAAGGTGGGTATGGGTAGAAATCCTCTCATCCAATAGAATTTAGACAATTTTAGGGTCCTATTTTATCCTTATCATTTAGATTTAACATTAAGTTAAATAATTTTACTTTTACCATGTATTCTGCTGTTCTTATACTATAAGTTTAATAAACATACTATAAGCAGCCAAAAGAACCCCAAGTTGTTTATTATTAATATATATAACCTTATCTACGTCATTTGGCTAAAGCTTAGATTTTTAGGTATAAAATAACAATTACTAATATAATATTTGCTTTAAAAACTATTTTATGTCAATTTTGACAGTATTTAGTAATTTATTTTTGTGAAAATCATAACAGAAATATTAGTTCTAACCAAGTTAATTAAATCAAGACTAACATGTAATATTAACCTAGAAATTTTTTGGAATTTATTAAAAGTCTCAAACTACATTTATTTTGGTGTTTATAACATCAATTATTTCAATATTTCATTAATAAGATAATTACGACATCATCATTTGTGTCATAAATAAATTACATTATTTAATGTCTAAAAATTACAAATAAAATACCATTATGTAGGAAATCTTTTTAGATTTTTAATGAATAATTATAGTCGAATTTATCTTATGTATAACCCCATATTAAATTTTTTTTACTTATTAAACTTTGATTTTAACTATTTTAACCCTTATTTAAATAAATTAATAATAAATGTCCTAATCTAATCCAAGTGGGCCTAAATGGTCATATTTTATTCCTAAGTTTGTTTTTGGTCGAATTACAATTATAAAATAGAATTAGGACATGTGTTAGGGTAATAATAATATAATCTTTACCCTTAATTACCCTATTTACTTTTTACCGTGGTAAAAAAAAGTAAAAAGTTACTATTCACCAAAAAATTATTTTCATCTCATTGAACAAAATTTTACTTACTGACATCAACCGTGTCTCTCGGATTTCGGAAATTCCACTCATAGAATCGGTAAAATTATGTTTTATGAAAAAATTCAGTTTTTTAACTACCACTTAGTGGTTTCACTATTCATCAAAAATTGAAAGTTTTCAGAAAAATACCAAAATTTCACCCTAGGCTAATTTCGACATTCGGAAACCAAAAATTAAGTCCATTTTGAAAAATAAAATTTATAAAATTTAAAAAAGTGGTTATTACTATTCATAACAGCTAGTTTTAATAATATTTTAATAGCATATCGTTGTTTAATGAAACTCGGTATTGCGTACGCCGCAAGCTATCGAGGAAGGTCGTGATTTTGTGTAAAGCAAGCCAAGCATGTGTTGTGTAGAAAAAGATTCCTTTGATGATTTATATAACATAAAAGTCTCGGGTGTTACATTCTACCCCCCTTAAAATGAATTTCGCCCTCGAAATTCATCACTTTGTAACAAACATATGAGGATACCTCTCCCTCATCATATCCTCAGGCTCCCATGTAGCTTCTTCTAATTGGTGGTTCCTCCATAAAACTTTCACCAATCAAGTGGTCTTGTTTCGTAGGACTTTTTCGCTATGATCCAGAATCTCTATCGTTTTTTCTTCATTAGAAAGATCTTGCTCCAGCGGTACAACTTCTGAGGAAAGTACATGTGAAGGATCAGGTATGTACTTTCTCAGGAGAGATACATGGAACACATCGTGAACTTGATAGAGATTCGGTGTAAGCGACAATCGGTAAGCTACTTTCCCTACACGATCCAATATTTCGAAAGAACCGCTATATCTAGGGCTTAACTTCCCCTTCTTTCCAAATATCATGACTCTCTTCCAGGGAGATATCCGTAAGAACACTTTATCCCCCACTTCAAACTCTAGGTCTTTTCTTCAGCTGTCGGCATAACTTTTCTGTCGACTCTGAGCTGCTCTTATGTGTTGTTGAATAGAGCTGACCTTTTCTGCCATTACATCAACGAGATCAGGTCCTAATAGCTTTCTTTCCCCAACTTCATCCCAGCAAGTTGGAGTCCTGCATTTCTATCCATAGAGAGCTTCATAAGGAGCCATCTGAATACTGGTGTGAAAGATATTATTATAAGAAAATTCCACCAAAGGTAGGTGTTGATCCCAACCTCCATTGAAGTGCATAGAGCAAGCTCTCAACATATATTATAGGGTTTGAATTGTTCTCTCAGACTGACCGTCTGTCTGAGGATGATAAGAAGTGCTGAAACTCAACTCTGTATCCAGAGTATGCTGAAGAATTCGCCAGAACTTCGATGTAAATCTCGAATCCCGATCAGATATAATAGAAAGTGGTACTCCATGCAATCTTACTACTTCCTTTAAATATATCCTGGGAAGTTGATCCAGAGATAAATCCTCTCTAATAGCAATGAAGTGTGCAGACTTGGTAAGACGATCAACTATGACCCATATAGCATTATTTCCTTTGGATGTTTTAGGAAGTCATGTGATAAAGTCCATAGTGATGTTTTCCCATTTCCATTCGGGTATGGGTAATGGTTGTAACATCCCCTTAGACTTCTGTCTCTCAGCTTTAACTTGCTGACAAACCAAGCATCGAGAGACATATTCAGCAACATATCTTTTCATTCCATCCCACCAGAAGTACTCTTTCAGGTCCCTATACATCCTTGTGCCTCCAGGATGAATAGAGAATGAAGAACTATGAGCCTCATCCAGCAGCTCCTTTAATTCAGGGATGGGATGAACACAAACCCGATTCCTGAACGTGATTATCCCATCACAATCAAGGTTGAATTCAGGAACCATTCTCACCTTCTTTTGTAACTCAACATCTTCTTTTTGTGCCTCTTTAATCTTCACATGTATAGATGGTTGAACATTCATTTGAGAAAGATAATATTTTCCCCATTCATTATAATTCCAAGATCCATCCTTTGTAAATCCATAAATATTGGATCTTTTGTGATCCTCATCATGGATAAACTAGCATGGTCTTGTCAACTTAATGCATCTGCCACCTTGTTTGCTTTCCCAGGGTGGTAATGGATTGAGCAGTCATAATTCTTAATCATCTCCAACCATCTTCTTTGATGCATATTCAGATGCTTTTGTGTGAAAATATACTTTAATCTTTTATGATCAGTATAAATATCACACCTTTCACCATAAAGGTAATTCCTCCAAATCATTAATGAAAAGATTACCACAGCTAACTCCAAATCATGTGTTGGGTAATTTTTCTCATGGATTTTCAACTTTCATGAGGCATAAGCTATCATCATATCATTTTTCATAAGAACACACCACAATCCCTTCTTGGATGCATCACTGTAGATCACAAACCTTTCTCCACTACAAGGCAGTGCGAGCACAGGTGCACTGGATAACCTTCTTTTCAACTCCTTGAAATTCACATCACATTCCTCCGTCCAGACAAACTTAACTCCTTTCCGAGTCAACATGGTGAGTGGATTAGATAATCATAAAAAATCTTTCACAAAATGTCGATAATATCCAGCCAAACCAAGAAAACTTCGGATCTTAGTTATTGTTGTTGGTCTCGACCATCTTCCGATAACCTCTTTTTTTGCTGGATCCAAAGATATCCCCTATTTTGAGATTATGTGACCCAAAAATGCAACTTTTTGAAGCCAAAATTCACACTTGGTAAATTTGGCATAAAGCTTCTCCTTTCTCAGGGTCTTCAATATAATTCTCAAGTGATATTCATGTTCTTCCTTTCCCTTCGAATAGACAAGAATATCGTCTATAAAGACTACCACAAATTGATCAAGATAGTCTCTAAAGACTCTATTCATCATATCCATGAATATAGCAGGGGCATTAGTAAGACCAAATGGCATCACTATAAATTCATAGTGTCCATTCCTTGTACGGAAAGCCGTCTTTGGTATATCCTCCCTTTTGACCCTTAATTGAAGATACCTCGAACGAAGATCAATCTTGGAAAAGTATTGAGCTCCGCGTAGTTGGTCAAATAGGTCATCAATGCGCGGGAGAGGATATTTGTTCTTGATAGTGATCTTGTTATGTTCTCGATAATCAATGCAAAGTCTCATTGATCCATCTTTTTTCATATCAAATAGAACAGGTGCTCCCCAAGGTGACGCACTAGGGCGTATGAATCCCTTATCAGGATTCTCTGGGAGTTGCTTCTTCAATTGCTGCAACTCAATTGGGGCTATTCTATAAGGTGTATTTGAAATAGGCAAATCACCCGGTACGAGTTCTATTGAGAACTCAACTTCATGATTTGGTGGAAGTCCCAGTAATTCCTCCAGAAAGACATCATCAAACTCCCGTACAATGGGAATATTCTTAATTGTGAGTTTCTCACCAACCATTTGAGATAAATAACCTTCATTTAGTGGATTCAACACCCTTAAGATTGAAGAAATTTCCACTGGAAGGTTATGTTCATCCTTGCATTGATAGACGATCATAGATTGATCTGGAATATGAAATGTGACCTCCCTTCTTTGGAAAATGATATGAGCTCCATGTAGAGAAAGCCAATCCATGCCATGAATCACATCAAATTCCACTATAGGAAGGACCACAAGATTTGCAGGAAGCACTTTCCCACAAACTTTGATCGGAGAAGAATTATAATCTTTTGATGCGACTGTTGTGCCATTAGGTGTTGTCATAGCTAACTCAATATATAATTGTTGAGGTAATACGGTGATAACCTTAGAAAATTCTTCAGAAATAAAAGAGTGGGTGGATCCAGAATCAAATAAAAACATTTGCTACTTTAGAGTGGATGGTAAGTGTACCTTTCACCACATCGTTTTCGTACTCCACATCACTGATAGAAATTGCACGTGACTTTCCTTTGTCTTTAGCCTTAAGAGTTTGTTGACATCGACCATCATCATCAACCCTTGGATTAAGGCATTTATTGGCATAATGCCCCATCTCCTTGCACTTGAAACATTGAAGTGTAGTAGGTTCATTCTGTGTATCTCTTCCTTTGTTTTCATCATTAGACATCTTCTTCCCATCATCGCGGCATTCAAATGCCCGATGACCTTCCTTTCCACATTTGAATCATTTACTTGTCCCTTTAAGACAACTCCCTCCATGTTTCTTTCCACACTTTGAGCATAAGGGAAATCTCATCTTTTTTTAGTGTGCTCTTTATATTTTCCTTTGAATTCCATTTTACTCTTCTTATCAAACCCATATGACTGATGGGTTACTCCAATCTCCATATCGAATTTTATATTACATCAAACTATTTCTTCGTATCTATTGAAGTCCCTTATGGCTAACGCCCTTCGAAGACTTGGTTTTAAGCCACTAAATAATCGATCGATCTTACTCTCAGGTTGGATAATAATACCAGAAGCGTACCTTTCAAGTCTTGTAAAATTT
Source organism: Viscum album (assembly GCA_963277665.1). Lineage (NCBI taxonomy): Eukaryota > Viridiplantae > Streptophyta > Magnoliopsida > Santalales > Viscaceae > Viscum > Viscum album. Next base: position 500,878,223 of record OY728159.1, read on the forward strand.
GCTTCATAGGTACCAACAGATTCATTATCCTTTTGCTTCAGTTCAAGAAACTCTTTATCCATCTTTTTTCAGAGAATACGAGGGAAGTACTTATTTAAAAATATGTTCTTGAACTTGTCCCATTCCATGGACTCAATTTCATCCCTTTGCCCCGTATTCTTAATAAGATTCCACCATTGATCATCATCTCCTTCCAAACGATACACTGCTAGGATGACGTTATCATGTTCAGAACAATGAAGAACTGCAAATATCTTTTCAGTAGTACTAATCCATTGTTCAGCAACTAATGGATCAGTAGACCCGCTGAAAGAAGGTGGACGCTGCCTCATGAAGGATTCAATAGAATGTTGCTCTTTCCTTTGCTCGTTTGGAAGTCCTGCATGATTCATAGCTTGAGAATGTTGTGTGAGCATGGCTACAAGATTTTTCATTCCAGCTCCCATAACGTTTGGTTGTTCAGGGGGACAATCATTTCATTTCCCGTCGCATTCCTCATTAACATGGTTCCTTTAGGTTCCATCCATTGACTAAAACCAAGAAGAATAGTGTGAGAAACACTAATTATAATAGGAAAATCACATAATGAAGAATAAAATTTCACACTTAAGGTCTTATCCTAGGTTATTCATGGCCATTTCTAAAACACTAAGATTGTGTTCTATGCTTAGACTTATCCTTAGGGTTCTTACTAAGGCTTTCACATCCCTATTTCCAAAGGTTGACTATACCTTTCCTCTGATACCAACTATAACAAACCATACTTTACATACATTGTTAATACTTCAAAATTGAAGCATACTTATTACAACATATAACAAAACCACGAAAGGACCGTATAGGTATAGTGTCTTTAGAAACTGGGAAACATAAACAACTGGTTCATAAAGCATCTACTTTGCCTCCCATTTATTTCATCATATCTAGAGTCCCTTTTTGGAATATTCTAATTATTAACCTTCTTCCTGACCTGGGAAAATAAAACATACAAAAGGGTGAGCTCAAATTCTCAGTAAGGGTAAACAAAAGAAATATCACTCACATCATTTACATAAGAACATATCTTTTGGAAATCTTATCCTGCAAAAGAGATCATAATATCAAAGCATGGGATAAATCATAGAGGTGAAATGTAATCCCAAAAATCATAACATAAAACATGAAACATTGTGTCATACAATCATAATGATAGAGAATCATATCTTATTAGTCAAGACTCATTTCCAAGACTATCTTAGTGGACAATGTCCATTTCTGAACCGAGTCACCCTTGTTTCAGTCCTGTTTCACTGAACCGGTATAACCTACCGTTCTAGCCATGTCCATCTCATGAGATATGAAATCTTTACCCAATGCATTGGAGGGAGATATATGTCCCACCCATCTCACAATGATACCATTCTTATGTGTGCCACAAAATCATAAACCATACATCATAGCATAACCCATGTAATAAAAATGGGATTCTTAAACAACATGACATCATAAAACAATTCATATAAGATAAAGGAATTCATAAAAATATTTCCATCACAACAAAATCAAATCCATGTAATAATATGGATAGAAATAGAACACTTTATTATCTTAGATGGAAAGTAGTTTTGATAAAACACTTGAACTCCATTCTTGAGGAAAATATCCTTTCTACTTAAAAAACATTTTCCTTTCTTAACATGTCTTACAATTTTAAACTAAAAGAAGTTGATTAAAAATAAACTTGAAAACTTGTAAAGGAAGCTTCTTGGAAATAATGTTTTAAAAATCCATTCATGCCATATATGTTAAAAAAAACATTATTCTCGTACTTTTTTCTGAAAAGTCAAAAAAGTACCTCGTATGAAAAAAGACAAAATATTCCTTTCATATCATTTACTAAAAACTCACCGAAGGGTAAAATTGGATTTAAACAATTTTAGGTGAATTGAAATAATATTACATATTGAGGAAACATGGATGTGGATGATAAAATACACCCTAGTAAATGCCAAAGTATAAACAATCTCGGATAAAAATGAGATTGTGATATTTCCCTTACCTTAGGTCCGACTTGCTTTGTAAGTGTCTGAACCTCTAGTATAATGATTTAAATAATGTTATTGAATTATTCCAGAATCATAATTATTTTTATGATATCATATATGGTCATATTCTTAGCTTCTTAGTAGTAATATTTCATTACTACTTGTTATTTGGGTGTTTATAACTTTTTGTTCTTATGTGTGTTTTGTCGAATAAATTATTATTCTTCTATTTAGGTTATAGATACCTCATTTCCATAATGTTATTAGTGTAATATATATCATATTAATTCATTCAATTCATTTATATAATCATTATGAAATGAAGATCATGTAGAACGAGTCGCATCACATCGTGGAGACGGTATTCTGTACGTACGCACGAGTGATGATATCTTTCCTATGATCATGGAATTGTATTGGAGTGTATGTATACTATTTAAGAATCATTATCACTTTATAATAGTCATATATAGTCCTTATATACACCATTATACCCATCCAAGTAAGGTGGTGGTGGAAAATAGATTGCACCACGGCATGGAGACGGTATTACGTACGTAAGCACGCGCGGTGATTTCTTTTTCCGTAGGATGGATAGATGGTGAAATAGTCTTGTTTCATACTTATAATAACATATCAGTATATGAGTGATACCTATGTTATTACTTCATAATGAAACAACTAAAGAAGAATAAGTGGATGAAGAAATAAAGATGAAAGAATCGGTAACAGACATTACCTCTTCTTTGAAGTGCTTCTTTGAGACCTTGTTTTAGGGCACTAAAATTGGTCTTTGAAGAAGACCAGAACCTCTAGGATGTCTCTAGGGAATTGGAGAGGAGAATGTGGAAGGGGTTGTCCGAGCTTGAAGGCTACAATTGGTGTGAGGAAGAGGGGGAGGAGGTGTCCTTTTATAAGGGAGGAGAGGGGCACCTTTGGAATAACTAAAACTTTTATTTTATTATAAAGTCAAGTTCGGTTTGAAATAGCTCCAAATTGATATATTTAGAAGCTTAAGTGGGGATGGTTAGAAATCCTCTCATCCAATAGAATTTAGACATGTTTAGGTTCCTATGTTAACCTTATCATTTAGATTTAACATTAAGTTAAATAATTTTACTTTTACCATGTATTCTTGTGTTCTTATACTATAAGGTTAATAAACTTACTATAAGAAGCCAAACGAACCACAAGTTGTTTATTATTAATATATATAACCTTATCTTAGTCATTTGGCCGAACATTAGATTTTTAGGAATAAAATAACAATTACTAATATAATATTTTTTTTAAAACTATTTAATGTCAATTTTGACACTATTTAGTAATTTATTTTTGTTAAACTCATAACAGAATTATTAGTTCTAACCAAGTAAATTAAAGCAATACTAACATGTAATATTAACCTATAAAATTAGTGTAATTCATAAAAAGTCACAAATTACATTTATTTTGGTGTTTATAACATCAATTATGTCAATATTTCATTAATAAGATAATTACTGCATCATCATTTGTGTCATAAATAAATTAAATTATTTAATGTCTAAAAATTACAAATAAAATACCATTATGTAGGAAATCTTTTTAGATTTCTAATTAATATTTATAGTCCAATATATCTTATGTATAACCCCATATTAAAAATTAGTTACTTATTAAACTTTGATTTTAACTATTTTAACCCTTCTTTAAATAAATTAATAATAAATGTCCTAATCTAATCCAAGTGGGCCTAAATGGTCATATTTTATTCCTAAGTTTGTTTTTGGCCGAATTAAACTTATTCAATAGAATTAGGACATGTGTTAGGGTAATGATAATAACATCTTCACCTTTAATTACCCTATTTACTTTTTACCGTGGTAAAAAAAATTTAAAAGTTACTATTCACCAAAAAATTATTTTCATCTACTTGAACCAAATTTTACTTACTGACATCAACCGTGTCTCTCGGATTTTTGAAATTCCACTCACAGAAGTGGTAAAATTATGTTTTATGAAAAAATTCAGTTTTTTAACTACCACTTAGTGGTTTCACTATTCATCAACAATTGAAAGTTTTCAGAAAAATACCAAAATTTCACCCTAGGCTAATTTCGATATTCTGAAACCAAAAATGAGGTCCATTTTGAAAAATAGAATTTATAAAATTTCAAAAGGTAGTTATTACTATTCATAACGGCTAGTTATAATAATATTTTAATTGCATATCGTTGTTTAATGAAACTCGGTATTGCGTACGACGCAAGCTATCGAGGAAGGTTGTGATTTCTTGTAAAGCAAACCAAGCAAGTGTTGTGTAGAAAAACATTTCTTTGATGATTTATATAACATAAAAGTCTCGGGTTTTACAGTTCCACATAATCCCACAAATTTATATAGAAAATTAATTTATATAGGGTTCTTAACCCTTTATGAATTTGATGATTAGAGGGGTTTGTGAATAACCACCTAAAACCCCTTAAATCTGCTACTTTTTTAGAAGTGATTTTATGATCTTATAAGATTATTTCCATATCCTCTTATTCCTGCAACATTTCCTATGTAATTACCTATATGGGAAGTCATGATGCTTTGGAAAGTGAGAAATCTTCTGATTATGTTTTGATCTGTAATAAAATGAATGATATCATTTTTGATTAATTTGCATGACATATTTCAAATTACCTTAATGAATCGTCTAGTTTAGGTGTTTCCATTGGTTATTCTATTCAAGAGGTTCCAATATTTTGAGAGCATGTGTCCCCATTAACTGTGGAACCCGATATGGTCAGAGCAATGATTCTAGGGGAGTCTTCAAAGGTGAATAACATTCACATGGACGGCTCCATGGTGATAGAATCACCACTACTTGTTTCAAAAGATTTGAGTTTTAATGTTCTTACTAATTCTCTCATGATCATTATTTGGATCTCATTATCTATTAGTGACCTTTTTGGTGTTACAAATCTCTCAATATGGACTCAACCTATAAAATTATATAATTTAGTTAATTCAACTAAAATAAACTATTTAGATTCCCAAATATCAGTTTTCTCCATAGTTTAAAATAATTAGGACATAATTATTACATAATAACCCATAAGAAAACATAATTGATATAAATAAAACAGTGTCCATTTCTTCCATAATAATTTTTTTTAATAAAACATGAATTCATTACAATATTCTTCTTTCCATCTTCTTTTATACTACCGATCCTTCATCCCTATAATTTTTTTTGTAAACCTGGGATGGGAAAAAGATATCATTTTGGATACAAAATAAAGGAATGAAAACACTGTTTCATGAGCACTTATAAATATATGATATCATTTTTACAAGATATACTTCTCACCATTAATTTATTATATACATACATTATGAAAACATGAGATTTACATAAAACATAGAAAAAAATAAAAAAAATTGGTAAATCGGGTCACTACATACATAATATAATAAACATCTGAGCTACCATATGATTTGTAACTGTCATGTGTACCTAAAAATGAAACTCCCATGACTACCTTATGATGTTACCATCACAGTTACACATGGAATATCCATATTGGTCAACATTCATCTTAAACATAACGAAGACATTGGAGATAGATATATTTCCTACCATTAATCATAAAAAATTTCCAATAAGTAGAACATAATCATAAAACATGGATGACTACATCCTAAAAACAATAAATTATTATTTTTTTAATAGAAATTTTAAAATTCATTTTTAAGGAATGTCCCTGAACTTTGGTTTTAATTCTTTAAAATGTATTCGAAACTCATATACAATGTTATAAATAGTGTTATTAATTTATCATTGGACTCGATTCATGCTTATAATACCTGACATGATCTTTCTATAACAACTTTTTAACCATTCATTGGTTAAATTTTTTTTAATTTTTAATATTTTATGTACATTCATTTCATGCTTTCAATATTTGGTTAATTATGAATTTTCTTGTTGAATGAATGATAAATTTAAAAATTATAATGAAATGGTATTAATATGTTCCCAGAACTATAAATAGTATAAATTGTTTTTCTAATATGAATATGATTCATTATATAATGCAATAATGAAAATGATTTAATTAATTTTGGTGTTTTTTAAAACTATCCCAAGCTTATATGATTATATATAACAAAATTTTTCATAATGGTTCAATGAAACTATATATCATATAATATGTATAATAAAATTTCCTTAAACCAGAATATTTTTTTATAAACAACCTTTATGGTGGTTTAGGAAAATAATAATTCAACATCCATGATGGCAGTGAATTGACAGATAACAGGCAATGCTTTCATAATCTATAATAAGAGGAGATTTTGAAATGGTTGATGATAGATATTACATTATCACAATAAAATTATATTACATACATGATATTAGTGTTATCATTACACTTTTAACAGGGGAGGTGAGGAGATAATAAGAAAATAAAAGGAAATGATATAATATTTTACCTATTGAAATATTCTCCTTGAGACCCTCTTCAGTTAGTTAGATTTTCCTTTTTAGTGATACCAGTAGGCCATGGAAATGGGGATGTGTGTTGGGAAGGAAATTGGGTATACATTAAACATGTTAAAAGAAATCGATCTGTGGGGAGAAGAGTTGGTGACGGGTGGTATACATAGTAAGGATAAGGGTATTTACTATTATTTTATACATTATTTGATTATTTTTTATCATGACTAGGAATTGTGTAATAATAATCACTAGGTATATTAAATTAGCGAGGGAGATTTCTATATTTTGGGTGTACATCATCCTTAAACCATCAATGATTGAATAAATACTGATTTTTTTAATTATAGTAAATTACCGTATTTTACAATTCAATAAAAATTCAATTATTTAAAAAAAGTACGAAGATTTAACACGAATAATTTTTTAACATGTGTAATGAAAAAATGATCTTTATTTTATGAAAATAATTTTCAAAATATGAAAAATTAATCATGTAATTAAATTAAATATTTATTTGGAAAATACTAAATTTAAAATTACTACTGTTATAACACTTTAAAAAATTAATTAATGTCTCGTAAAATGTTATTAAAATGCTATGATAATAAAATATTAATTGAGGAATCTATTTTATGATGATAAATTTTATTTTAAATTATTATATTAATTATAAAAATTTAAATAAAAAATTATGTTACAAAATAATACGGACACTTAATTTATAATCTTCGGATAGTTTTTTAATTAATCTGTGATATAAATAAAACACATTTTTAATTATAAGATACGTAAATTTTATTTATAACCACATAGATGTGGTTACTATTCTATTAAAATAGATTCCTTAATTTCTTAATAAATAATTAATTTCATAATATATTTTAATGAATTTAAAATTATAATTCCATTATGTGATAAAATTATTTTATATGTACCAAGGTTGTTACATAGTCCAAACTTGTACCCACTACACATTCCTTCAAAATAGATTTACCTTTTGAGTAATTTACTGAAACTAATGAAACGACATTTCAGATGTCTTATACTGACGTTAAAATGACCGAGGACATTAATTCCTCAGAAAATGAGTGTGAGTATAAAAAAATATTGAAAACATCATATTATTCACTTCTAAGAACAGATTATTGGATACTTGTTTTCGAAGAACTCGTACAAGTCCTAAATACATAAAATATTTTATTATCCATGGTGACCCTAGTTTCAACTAATACAATTCCCTCCCATTTGAAGAATGATGATGATATTCTAAATATATTTTATGTGTCCCTATAAAATGTTCTCCCAGGTGTGATGAATTATGATGTAGACAAGGAGTCCCATGAAAATATCATCGTTTAATAAAAGAAAATTCATAAGGAAAAATAGGAGATTATTTCTCAGACTCTATTAAATCATCCATCAATGATTCCCAAAATAATCCTCATATATTATTTACTTATTTATGGGGGGGTTAAATTATCGTGTTTTATATTCCATTGTTAAAGGGAATGTTTCTATATTTGATAAGGTGATTATTATTCAGTGTCCACTAACAACCACATAGTCTATGACCCATTTTGTGCCCTGACAAATATCCTACATTCTAATGCTTTTGAATAGACTGGGGTAACATTCCACTACTAATGTCACATTATAGAATGGATTCCCTTTGTCGAAACGCTCCATTATGCATTGGATATTTTTGATGTAATGGCTTATGGGGAGCTGTGACTAGTGCCTGAAGCATAGAATGATAGGAAGGATGTAATGGAGAGGTAGGAGGAACTGCCATCCTATGTTGAATTAGAGGCCGCAACATTGTTAGAGCTAAAACAACTAGTATAGGTATATGATCAGGTAATGATGATTCTCTTTGAATGGATTGAGATAATTTTTTAATAACAACGATTAACTTATATGGGGAGAATACAGGTTGTGGTTGCTCCCCCATAATTATTCTAATGAATATAAATTTTCATGTTTTAAATAATCTGTCTCTCTATTCCATCATTTCCTTTAAATTTTCATAATAACATTGTTATAGTCCTAGTTTCTTGTCAAAACGTCCAATTATTAGTTTATTTAAGTATAAATGATCGCAATATTAATAATTATATGAATAAGTGACTACATAGATATATTTGACTCATTTGTAGGAAGATATGAATTTTATTCATAGTATGTATCCACAATCCAATTAAAATGGTTTAGAATCTATTATTTTGGATAAAAATAATTCATAGAAAATGAGGTTTTATTATTTTAAGAAACAAGTTGTTTATGTTCCAAATATTCCTACATTGATGGATCTCTCATGTTGGTATGAAAGAGTACACAGTAAATGGGTCATTGAGAAAATATTCCTACTAATAAAAATGATTTTTGGGGTCCTCAAGGATCACATGAGTCTTTCTCATCAAGATAAACAATAGGTAACATGGGAAATCTATTAATTTCACATGATATTGAATGATAGGGAATATATTGCACCATTTTTCTCTCAATCATATTTCAAGATTGATGTCAATGAAATCCCTTGGTTGGTCATGATAACGATAACCCATGATTCCTTTATAAATGATTGTAAACATATATATTTATATCTAATTCTTGTATTTGGGAAGGTAACATTCATATTTTCTTCTGGTATGGGGTTGGAACAATGTGAGACTCTGAAAATATTACTGGGAACCTTTGCATGGATCTATCTCTCATGTGGGTATGTGGAACTATTTTACATTGATCTAGATCTCATGTGGGAATGGAGGCTTATTTAATTGAATGAATTTCACACATTTTAATGTCATACCACGTTGACTCAGCAATTATACAGTTTTGATTCATTTGATTAGGATATTTCCCTACATATTAATTTCATTTGGCCTAGATGAGTGTCATACAGTTTAGCATCATTGTGACAAGGACTTGGGACACACCGTTTTCTGTCATGTTCTGAGGATGTGGTTCACCAGTTTTATTATCATGTTGGGTGGAAATATAATTTATTCTCTTATGGTTTAATTGATTTTATAAAATGATTAATGAAATTCCATTCAATGATGATTTGACCATGAATTTTCTATCACCCTTCAAGAATGAAGATGGAATGATATATTCTCTAATATGGGAAATTTTGATTCAGAAAAGTGATATCAGATAAGTATGATATGAATTACCATTTAGAAAATTCAAAATATAGTTTTCAATATAATTTTTTTGGGGGATAATGAATCTAGATAAATGATTATTCTCTTGAGGAAGAACATGATTCTATTTAACATCCTTTTCAATGGTGACTTATGCAGAGGAAAAACATGGTATGTTAGGCATAAAAAATATAGTGTTTCTAAAAAATTAAAATTACATAACCATCGAAAAAATAATTCTTTATAGAGATTTTAATTTTCTCATAAAAATGTTTGATTTTCATACACAATGTTTCTGAGTATAGAAGTAGAATTTCATATCAAAACCACTTCAGAATGAGGGGAAATATTTCATTCACCATTATGACATATGTGTAAGGGATTGATTATTTTTTTATCATGGTATGACATCATTAAAATGGCCTATTAATCACTAAATATCCCATGAGTATGATAATGAAGACAAATAATTTCTTGAATAAGTTTAAGGAATGAACATCGACCATGTTTTAATAATGGTTTCCATCATGAAAACACAACAAACATTATTGAGTGTTCATATGAGGAAGGGAATTTTTTTTAATTTGGCTTACAAACGGGGTGAAATTACATATCATACCCTCCAATATAGATATGTATCATAAATAGAATTGTTGGATGATTTTTATATGGAAACTGGGCAGGGATATTTTATTTTAGTGTTACAATATATCTCTTCAAAGAGAGAATCAATCAAAATATAGGTCTTGTAAACCATGAATTTTAACTTCATAGGAAACCAAGAAAATATATAACTTTTATTTTCATGAATTCATGACCACATTAACACTGAAAATAACTATTAATCCTTTATTATGTGGGAAATTATATTAAAACCCATCATAATAATGCATGATCTATATTCTGTGTCAGAAATAAGGAGTGGAAATGATTATTTCAAAGCATAGAGGAATTAGAAATAAAATAAAGAGGCATGTTTATTTTATAGTGGATAGAAAATGGGGTGTTTCCAAGATTATGTTACATATCTCACATTAGTGAGAATTAATCCATATGTATTACTTGTAAATCGTTCAGTTTAATGTCATACAAAGAGGATGAAATATATTCTTTTTACAGTCGTGCACTCATGAACATGGAAACCGTGGCATAAACTAACACACCTTGATTATGTGGGGAATTATTATACTAAAACTCTTAAGCTCACATGATCTATTCTCTGTGTGATAACTAAGAAGTGGAAATAAAATCATTAACCACATTTATACGATCATAATGAATTACACATTCATTTTTATTTTATAGTTGATAGACCATGAAATAGAGCCCATGCATTTATATGAATCTCACAAGGGTGAGAATCGAGTCAAACATACATCAAGAAAACTATTCAGTTTAACTTAATGTGGAAAGGATGAATAGATACATAATGGAACGGACTAAAGAGTGATGTAAGTCATCATGTGAAATGTATGTTCCAACATTCATAGAACATAAAGAATGTAATTTTAAACCAAGATCATGGGGGTTCTCAGATCGAGAGGAGTGATACAAAAAATGTACAAAAGGAACAACCATAGACCATGTTTGAAAAGTGGTTCCACATATAATGTTGTTAGGTTATATAAAGAGATATATTTTCTCTCGAGAGGATATAAATTCTTTCGGATAATAGGTTTTTTAATGCAATGTTATGAGAAGCTAAACAATTCCATTTTATTAATAGTCATAAAAAATATCCTTAGAAAACTGACTGTCTGATCTTTGTTTTCATGGAGGTCATTACATGTTTATAATTTGGTATTAATTCGTTAAAATTAATTAATTAAATTTTTATAGTTTGTTTGAAGGGCCTTGAGGTGATCATGGGGTTAAAGGCATAATAAGAAGTAATACTAGACCAACCTATACAAGAATCATGATTGGCACTAGGTAATGTAAATTATCTGGCCTTCCCAGGAAAAATACGCATCCATAGATAGTGGCATTATGCACAATTTAAGCAAGGATTGTCAAAATGTTCATGTCTTCCATTGTAAAATTGTGACACATATTCCCTTAGATAGTGCCTTCTTCATGGTTTTCACATGGTTTGGAAAACCGTGTTGGAAAACTATCCACCCCAATAATATTTGAAAATTTTATTATTTTTATTCATTTAGTTTTTTAGATCTCCAACTGATTTTCTTCCCCATTTCACCCTTGAGACACTAGTGGTGATACTTCTTCCCAAAATCATTACTAGGGTTGTCCTAAATCATTTCTTGGTATTTTGAAGTTTCTGTTGTCTCAAATTGAAACATCACGTATGTCTAATCCCTTTATTTTCTTTTCCAGGATAGGGATTATACCTTGGGTTATCTTCTTCCAAATCATTAAAAAACTTCTTTTCTGCGGGAATCTCGATTGCAGCTTCAAGGGGTCTTTTAATCCAGATATATGAACATGATTTAGAGTGTTTTATTCAACATATTTAAGGTAGTTGGTATATATGTTATATCCCATAGTCATTTCATGGAATTTTTCATTCATGGATGTGTGTTCGATTCCCACTTGATGGGAATTATATATATTTGGTATGATTTGTTATAAAATAAGGATTAATTGGTGATTTACACCCCTAATTATCTTCATGTAATGATTTGAGGTTGACAATACCAATTTAGGTCCACCCATGTGGTGCGTCATTCATTCCAGATATTGGAAATAATAGTGTGATGCCATAAATTGAGTTTTTGATAATCTATAACCCAGGATGAACAAGTTTTTATATTAATTTGAGTTGAAATAACAATATATCTAGATTTTTTTAAACATGTAAAATTTAATAATGGATAACTGGTTAAAATATAAAGGTTTGTTGAGTTATGAATTGAACATTGGATTTGATTTATTGTCTATGACAAGATAACAATGAATGGGATAATTTGAATAAGGCTTAAGAAATGGTGAAAATTTTAATATTGTTAATTCACAACATTTGGTTAATGTGTTATGTGGGTTATCATATCAAATGGTTTATAAATTACACATGGAATTCATACAAGGTCCAATTTTTGGGAAATAATAAATTAGTTAAATGAGTAAATATAAGGAATTGTTGAATATTCTAAATGGGATAATGTATCATAATTTGAGAATATTTATGCTTATTTAGGCATAATAAATGAGAATTGGGATAAAATTTAAGGTAATGTAAATGAAAATGTGTTAATTGGTTATGGAATAATATTTATTTCCCAATTTATTATTTTGGATTGGGATTTCTTTTTTTTATTGTGTATGGTTGTAATATTATATATGTGCCGTAAGTGGATAAATAAGCATGTGCAAATAGATTGGTAGTGTATGGTATTTAATTGAGGATCTATGATCATGGGTCGAGTTAGGCTTGGGATCTAAACTCCACCCCAAAAAAAAATTTAGGGAATGGTATATAGGATCTATTCCCCAAAATGATTAATTTGATATAACCACAAAAAATATGGCTTCTAGGAGTGTGAAATGTATTTATTGTGATGTGTTTACACCTTGTGTGAAATATACTAGACTTATTCCCATAGTCAAGTTGATTAAATGACTTAGTCCTTTCAAAAATGATGTAACTGCCTAACCAATAGAACACATTATTAAAATGGATTATGAAATGAAGGTGGTAATAATGATGAGAACATTAATAATGACAGAAATGGTTTTAGTGCAATTTTTTTCTGAATGAAACATATGTTTTCTTTTATTTACCTCAACATGTATTTGATTCATCCATGAACAATCTATTTAGACTATATATTTTTTAGACATAATACGTGGTGGAATATTTAGTTGTACACTCTCCTTGCTCGGAAATCCATTAGGTACCTAAGAAGACTTCATTATTATTGGTTTGGTAAGGTAAATGGTGCAGTGCTAGAGAGTTGGGATTGGATTGATATATGAGTGGATTTAGAGTCACGACCCAATTTTTTGGATTTACTAGTTTGTATTTATTAATTTTTTCCTGCACATTTAGCACTACTGGCATTACCTAACATTGTTATTATTATTTTTGGGGTTGTACCAAGATTGGGAGATTCTCGATTATTCAAGCATATTGGTTATTACACATATCATTAACAATTTATATTATTATCTATTATGACATAATATAGTAAATATGGTGTCGTCTCCCCATGTGACTTTTTAGACCCTCACCGTTCGTCATAAACCACTAGCATATGGGGAGGCATGCCAGAGGTCATGTGGTGACCCATCTCAAAGTACCCTTTTAGGGGATTATAAGTAGATGAAGATAGAAAGTGGTACCAAAGTTGTCCTTTTATTTTTAATTACTATTTGGGATTGTAAAACCGGGAATAAGATATGTTAGGCCAAGGTAATAAGCTCAATCATTGATGTATATAACCCACGTGTAATGGAATATCCAATCCACCCAATGTGGGAATAATTCTTTTTGATGTATGTTGTTACCATTGTTGATATTACAGTAATGGTTGTTGATTTGTTTTTGTTATGTGACTATATTTTGAAATATTTATCATTGCTAGAACTGTATGAGATTGTGCATTCATAAATAATTATAATATACAATGGATATAGTTGGCATAAATATTGATAGGCACACATAGTATGGTTGTGTTGGACATAGAATATATAATTATTTTTACATTATTGCACAAGGTTAATATAATGGCTCATAATAATAATTTTGACTATGGGTAAAGGGAAACAATTTAAATTAATAGTTGATAAATGGATTTTTTCTAGAAAAACTATAAATGGGTTAAAAATCATTGTAGGGATAAATTTTAAGGATTTAATGGTGTCTAAGAGAGAACATTTTCCATCATGATGGAAAAATGGATAATTAATTAGATTATATTAAGGTTGTGAATAAATTAGAATAAGTGATGTAATAAGTAGTAAAAATAGGAACTATGCATCAAGGGGAAATGTTTTAATTTTAAATGTGGGAATAGATTAAAAAAAGGGGTTTTAATGAATGAATTTTATCAATTATAGTATTCTTACTGAATTTTATCCATGTCTCACAATAGGAATGGCTGATGTTATTATTATTTATGTGATCAAGTCCATAGGAATCATGTTAGTAAAGTGGTTTGAGTATGGTCAGTAGTGTATTTTCCTCTAAGTTCGTCACCAACTGAACTTCCCTAGAGATGATTATTAGTTGTTTTTTTATGAAATATGATTCCAAATAAGTAGTTTTTTTAATATTGGGATAATGGAACATGATAATGTGTAAACCATTATGTTTTCAAAATATTAAGTTAATTATAAACGATGAGTTATGATGGAATTTTAAGCAAACAATATTGATTACTTATACTATTGCACATCTTTCCATTTATTTGGTGGTTTGGGAAATGAGAGTTCCCTCAAATTAGACATTACTTATTTGTTTCGATACCCGGATGAGTCACAATGTGTAGATAAAGGGTTGCCTTTTGTTATGCGTTTGGTAGGTCTTTTACCTTAATGGATTTGAAATGTTTCATGATAACATGATAATGTTAACCCTTATGGTTTTTAATTAAAAGTGTTTTATATAGGACATAAGGATGAGTGTCTTATTTAGGGGATTTTTAGAAATTGGGGTTTTATTATGGGCATGGGGACATAGGTGGATTTAGACCTTTAGATTTTTCTATTTGACCCCTGATGTGGGTGTTTTGTCTCATGGTTCAAATGTATAAATGTGTGTATTCGTGGAGAAATTCCAAGAGTGAATGTTTCTGGGGTGCATTGGACTCATTGTATTGGAATGCGGGTAAGAAAACACATGTTAGTAATGACCTATTAGATGTTTGATGTATGAGGCACAAAGAATGGTCTTAGTTCATTGTTAGACATACATAGTTGGGAAGTCAGAATCAATGACCCTTGAGAGCATTCTATAAATTATTGGTCGACCTTTTTTGAGTTCCCATGGATTGTATGGGAATAAGTGATGTTTTGGGTGTGGAAAGGTGAATATTTGGCCTAGTGGGCTATGTGGGAAGGTGCATTGTTTTTTAATATGTTATTCAAGATTGGATTAATAGAGGAATGTATTTATGGATATATGGGAGCCCTAGTGGCAGGTTAGGCTGCTGTTTTAGGTTCCTTGGAGCATGAATTGGGGGAAATGTGTCACATGTAGAATTTCTGTATGATGGGTACCATCTTGTTTTATTAGATAGTATTATTTTGTCCTTGATTAATTATTGAATGAACCTATGTACTTATAGTTGGTTATGTGGTTTTTTTGGAATGGTTATATCATTCAAGGGTCTGTCTTGTCTATCTAGTTAATTATTAATAGAGGTATCAATGTTGATTTCAATAAAAAATAAATGGATGAATAATACATTGTTATATTCAGTGCTATGAAGGTGACCCTTGTGGTGAGGATGGTCTCATGGTAGGGCTTCTGATTGAAAATGTTTTCGATGTTGGGAGAGTGGTGAATAATTCCTTCAGGTCAATGGGGATGACAAGAATAGGATGCATGGGTAGGTGATTAAATGAGCATGGATCCATTACCTAGTGATGTTTGGATATGAGATCAAACGTTTGGTTTATAATGTGGTCAAAGAAAACTGATAGACCTTGAGGGATCTTATGAGGTCTAGATATGGGCACATGCTGGTAAGTCATAATTCTATTTGGAATGGGAAAATAGATGTCCTAGTATAAGAACATGTCAATCCTTGTGAAACAACATTATTGGGGTGGTTGTGTTGCAGACTGTTGGTTTTTTTTGTGTGGTAGTCCATTTATTTTCAGATGTTTTCTTCCATTTTCATGTTAGTATGACTGGATTGATGTGGTGGATGTATCACTAAATGAATCATTGAATCACAGTTTCATTGTGGATGGTCATGGAGTGGTTTTGAGTTATGGTTATAAATCATGACGAAGTAGTGGTGGTTAACTAATTATGAGATGTGTGAAGGCTAGAAATCTAAAAATATATTAAACGGAATGGTTCCCCATAGCTGTATGTGACATTAGTTTTGGATGAGTTGTTGAAGTGTTATTATTCAAATTATTATCATAATTTATCTAGTGATGATCATGCTCAACATCTAGACATCATCTGGGTACATTGAAAAATATTGTTTATTACGCTAAGTTACATGAAAGTGATTGAGTTGAATGTGGAACAAACTAGATGTTTCACTCACGAATGTGTATATATGGATATATATGGTGGTTTTTATACCATCAAATGTTAAAATCATGGCCTAGGGGATAGATAAAGTTTCAATGAATGTCATGGCTTCCATTCAATGGTGTTTGGAATGGCTATCAGAAGATTGCTGTTTTGCTGATCTGTGATAATCTTTATGGAAACATCTATGTTTGGGGTGTTCATTATTGGATCAAAGCATGAGTCAAGGTCATAATGACCTTGGGTTAACATAAATGGGTATTATATCATTTTAGATGAATATTTGGTACATTATAAAATTACATTCCTAAGGACCATAATAGTATATTGCTTTTGGAAACATGGACACATAATATTCTATCCAAGTGAAAGATCTTAAACATATCCCATAAATATCTACAACATAATTACTTCTAAAAAATGTTTCATTATAAAATGATAAAAGGAAACATAACAATGTTGTTAGAAAAGATGCACAGTAAGGGTAAATAAAGAAAAATTCTAAGAATAACATGGAGAAAGGGTATGGATCATGAGTATAAAATTTTATGATCATACCTTGAATATTATAGATCATAATAAATATTCTATGTTCATAATAAATTAATATAATAACAATGAATAAAATATTTAATGAAATCATAACATAGGTATATAAGAAATGGAATTTTTGTAAACACATAAACAAATAAAATTATTTCCATAGTAGTGATGTCATTGCTGTCGAGACCATATTTGTGGAAAAATATCATCACTGAACTAGGTTCACACCCTGCTCCATCCATGTATTAATTTAAAGAGTTCAATTCCCATTATATCCCTATAATACACAATCCTTATCATTTCTCATTATATCCTTATAATACAAAACTATGTTCAATTTCCATTCCATCCCTATAATACGAAAACATCTTCATTTCTCTTTCTATACATGTCTATCCCTTCAGATATAAATCATTACCCAAATCATTGGAGGGAGATTTATGTCTCATCCATATCATAATGAAATCATACATACAAGTGATAAAAAATTATAAACAATCATATCATAACTCATTCAATGAAATGGGTATCATAAATCATGTAAACATATAATAACCTATAAAACAGTTACAATTTTAATAATAATTTCATCAAAAGCATAACCCATTAAAGTGAAATGAAATTCAAAAACCTATAACCCTTGAAAAAGAATCAGATTTCATAAACATATAACCTATTAATGAGAAACAGATTTCAGATACATATAACATGTGAATGAGAAACATTTTTCATAAGAACCATGACATAATGTATAACCCATTCATAGAAAAAATATGAATGGACCATTAGATCATTTCTTAAATGGGAATGAGTGACATCAACATATGTCATCAGAGTTGGAAGATAATTTTGAAACAGCTTTCAAAAACTTTTATAGAGGAAAATATCCTGTATTCAATGAAAAAAAAATTAATACATAAAACTATTTTAAAATCATTTATATATAAAATACCTTTAAAACATATAAATATTTTTCCTTGGATAATTATAAATAAGATACAAAATATTTTAGCAATCATTTTTATTTGAAAATCATTTGACCATTTATAATGAAACAATGAAATTGTATTAAAAACCTATTTACATGAAAACATATGAAATAATATTAAACATGTTTTTAAAAACATTTTTTTATAGTAAAATTTAATATTATAATGACATATTGAAAAGTATTTTAAATATTTTTACATGAAAACATATGCCCGAATCATGGTGTTGTTTTGAATATCATTTCATTTAAAATACATTGAAAACATATAAATATGTCGTGAAATCATTTTAAAAACAACATTCCTTAAAAAGATATAAATAAAGATTTAAAATATTTTGTAAATATTTATCATTGAAAAATACAACAAAAAACATTTAATTAAAAATTATCTATCTGAAAATCAAAAGGAAGAATCAATGAAATGATATAAAGTAAATCTGTACATGTCATATGAGGTAAAGAGAACATTCCATAGGAATGGTAGAAAGGTTAGAAAAACTCATTGTTTAGAAAGACACGGGAATATTCCGTTGAGGTTGAAAAGACCAGTTCAGTTTAACCCAAATGGTGTGACAATGATTTCAATCACTAGGAATAATAATTTTAAGCCCGAAATTAATTTTTCATATGCTAAAACCCTTAATAAAATTAATTTTATGTTAATTTGAGTTAACAAATTAATAATGCAAGATTATTCTATAATTAAATAATAGAATATGGGGTATTTTGAATAGAAGATAATGGGTTATTGATTTATGAATTAAAAATGGGGTTTGGATTGATTATCTAAGGCACTATATTGATGGATGGAAAATTGGGTTATGGAATATCAAATGTTGAACATGTAAATTTGGTAAATTCATGGGAATTGGTAATTGAGTTAATTTTTTTATCATATCCCATTGTTTATAAAATGTACATGGAATACAAAATAGTTTCATTTCATGGGAAATGATGAACATGTCACGTGATTTAATATATGGAATGGTTTAATATGTTTATTGTGTTAATGTATTAGACTTACAAAATATGATTGATGATTTTGGTATAAGAAATAAGAATTTGGATAAAATGAAATGTAATATAATTGAAAATGTGTCTATGGGTTCTGTAATAATATTATTTCACATGTGAATTTTTGTGAATTTTTGTTAATATTTGTATTGGTAAGGTTTGGTTTTGATATTGTATGTGTGGGATGAATTTTTAAATAAAAATGTTCTTGTGGTTTCATAGTGTGTGGGCATTGAATTGGGGCACTACACCAATAGTTCAAGTTATATTGAGGCTCTAAACTCCACCCCCTAATGCATGGGATTTGAAAGGGGTCGGAAGATCAAATAAGTATAATAGTTTCATTTGATGATACTATCCGGACCGATGAGTTTAGGTGAACGAACTATATTTAATGTGATGTTTTTACCCAAAATGAGATAGGGAATATTTTTTCCCTTATTAATGTTTATTTAATTCCTTATAACATTACATTAATTATATAAATGTATAACCCTCCAAAGGGATGATGAAAATGGGTTAATAAATGAATATGGAAACAGTAATGATAATAATAATATCAATATAAATAGGCTAAGTTTAATTTATTTCCAAATGAAACCTAATTTATATATTAGTTACCTTGTAATGTAATTATTTATTGCGTGAAACTTCTAGTTAGATTGGATATTTTGTAGACAATGTTGGTGGTGGCCTATAGAGTCGTGTCCACACCCTTCTAAGGCCACCATTACGTACCGAAGTTGACTTCATTTTTTGAGGACCATAAACAGAAAATTCTAGGTGATAGAGAGTTGAGATAGGATTGCGATATGCATTGATGAGGTTCCAGACATGGACTCCTAAAAAATGTTTCAAATACACCTATTTTTCATTATTTTGGGTTTCTATCACATTTGGCACTTTTAGAATGGCATGTCACAGTTTTAATTACCTTTAGTTTGTACCCAGCTTGGGTGATGCTAGATTATGCTTTTTTATTGTTTATTATATAGTATTTCCACTATTTATATTTTTATTTGTGGTTTATTACTCTAGTAAATAGGGTATTATCTCTCCATGTTTCTTATTAGACCCTCTCAACCATTAGGAAACATTTAGCATAACGAGGGAGTGCATGAGGTCTTGTACCAACACATCTTGGAGCCTTTCCGTAGTGACTTCCAATTTGTGGATGTTTTAACAACATTCCATCAATACAATCCAAATAAATCTTATATATAACTATGTTTCCCCAATATATGGAGTTTAGTATAAATAAGGAGTGTGTCTAAGAACAATTGATGCATCTGAACTTGCATAATCTGTGGGGTATGGAATTCCCAACACAGAACAGAATCATAAGTTGGAAGTAGATATTTTTTATTCCATGATGGGATCCCAAATGATGGAACCTAGTTATTGTCTCTTAAACAGATCATTGTTTTTATATAGGAGAGGGGGTATTTCCATTATTTTTTGGATTGACTGAGTTCATGGTTTTATGTTTTACTATTTATTCCATTGACATTAGAATACATACATACATTTTTCTTTTATAAAAGACCATTGTGCAGTTTTGAGACATACAAAGGGAGGGATTGAATTTTTATGTTGTAGCTAGACCCAATATAGGATAACCAGATGTAAATACATTTCATGGGGTGGTAGGAATGAAGAAATATGTAGTTCTTGAAATATTTTATTTGTGGCAGTAAAACATAAAAGACCACGATATGTTCATGAATGAATCTAAATATTTTTCACTTTCATATCATCCATCAAGGATGAAAACTGTGTAGTTAAACATAAAACAACAAAATTAATTTTTTGTCACATATTTTTCATATGAAGAATCCCAGTTTCGTACAAGGTAATACTTATAGTTTAACATCATGTGCTATAGATGTTTATTTGGGAATACTCCAAAATAGATGAACAATAAAAACTTGCTTTGGTGGATAGCAATACAGGTGAAAAATGCTTTTGTGGTGAAACTATGACTGGTGCCAAAGATAGAAATATTGGTATAACAAAGTAATTAATGTGGATGTGAATAAATCCACATGTAGTTCAAGAATAAAGGGGTGGTAGGAGACCATAACTGTTGGTATTGATCTTCTCATGTATGGACCGAACAGTTGTGAAGTTTAACATCTTGTAATAAGGACCTCAGACATATAGTTTTACATCATGAAGTAATGATTTTTTCATATATATTAAATTCAGGTGATTATGATATTTATAAGGGATTACACATAGAGAGGAGTACCATAGTTGATTTATTTTTTGAATCCATGATTGAAAACTCAAATAATTTTTTTTTTAGAAATTTGGTTGGGGATTAAATAGTTGAAGGAAGCATATAGGTTGTATAGATTGGATATATGAAACTCATACAAAGGGGACTTTTGGATTTTAGAAGTATGACTAGGACCATTGGGTATTCTTTTATGTTCTTGAATACAAGATGATGAAGCTATATATTTTAACATCCTATAGATCAGATGTTGGTGTCATGCCATTTTTCATAATACGACATTGATGAGGGTGTATGTATCACCTAAATTATTTCTTCAGAAATATTTTGTTTCTATTTGTTATATTAAATTCTACAACTATTATTTAGTAACAAGTATGATCAATTTTAGTATAATTTTTTTATGAAAAAATGTACCTCCAACTTTGGTTCACGCTCTATAGGATTCTTATTGGGTATCATGGGGTTTCTAAGAACTTGTACTAGCTCACCAATGAAGAATGAGTAATGTAAATATTTCTTACTGATGACTAATTATATTCAGTTATTATATATTTATATATGGTACATGGATATATCAATTTATAATTATTTTTCACTAAGTCATCAAACCAATATAGTGAATTTTCATCATCTGAATGTTGCACAATTATAGCTATCTACAGTGGCGTTAATTTAACCATGACGTCTATCACCACTTTTATTGCATAGACTAATGAATACAATGTTTCCGAAGATTCATTGTTGGTTTTATTTTTTAGTACCACATGGTATGAATATTATTTTTAATAAAAGATTTAATTTCTATATCAACCATCTTTTGGAAAATGTCCAATATAGTTTTTTTAAATCCATTATCTATATATTTTCCACTATAAGGTAGTTGTAAGAATGGTTGGATTTGAATTTTTATGACTTATACATCTTATTCAGTTTAGATGAACATAATATGTTTTCTTTGTATATCAATGTTGTTTGAGGGACATAAAATCAATTGAAAATTTTTTAATTATCAATCATTATTATATTGGTTCATACTTCCTTATAGGTTATTTCCTTATCCCATTTAGTGAATAATTTGGTAGTATTAAAGATATACATTATCAACTTGGTCACTTCTGGTGGGTATTTTCCTACAACATCCATTCCCCATAAAAAGAATGTATATGAGTAATTATTCGAATGTAGAAACATTGGTGTTGATATATGAATTGGGAATAAAATTTTCAAGAATTAAAATTATTGAAAATTTGTGTACAATTTTATGCTAATAAAGGACCTAAATACACATGTCTTTCGATTTGGAGAGAAACATTGGTTCCTGACTAATGGGAACAATTAGAACTATCGTGAACTACTTCTATCGTTTTATTTGTTTCATTTATCTCGATTTATCTGAGAAGGATTCCATTAAATAATTTCATTTGATGAAATTTATGATGACCTAGGATATCATAGAGAGACAAATTGACAGTCGTTTATCATATGTGTTCCTTTAAATCTCTATCAGGAGGAAGGACCATATTTTAGAGATATCTAAGGATGGGCATCATACACCTTTTCACATCATTTTCTTGATTTGGGATAGAACAAATCACATTGATCTCCTCCATGTTACTTTTAACAGATTTAAACACTATTAGATGATGGGTGATGTTGATGACTATTTCAGCCTAATTTGTATCGTCCATTTCTGAAGCATCATTTTCTAAGACGTATTCATGAGCATTTTGTGAACACATAACAAGAGTTAGTATTGGATGATTCAAAAATTATTGTATAAAACCTCAATCATAATTAAGTAGGGCATTATGTTATTCTTTTTTAATGAAGTCATCACGATTGATATGCTTAATTACCAACTCTAAATTACCTAAATGTCTCTTATGAGTCACTGATATTTAAAAAAAAAGTTCTAAACTAGAAATGAGGTATTTTTATTCAACCTTATTGATGGTTCATCCTTGTGATAGTAGGAAGGAATAAGGTAAAACTAACATTGTTGATGTAATTATGATAAATCCCAGTCTAACATTATTGACCTTGAAATATTCTAATCTATGTCTATTAAGGCTTCCAAATGCACCATAAAAGTAAATATCCCACATTTGGGTAGAGTATTCAATGGAAAATATTTCGATATCATTTAGTTTGATACACATTAGTAATTATTTCATATAGGGATGTTCTGTCCAGAAATTTTCTCATGAATATCCTTTTATTTCAATATGAAAAATGAAACAGATGTTAAACTATTTAAAAATGAACAATCATCATGAAAAATGTATACTAAAAATTGTATTATTGAGGATATATTTGAGAATGTCTGTTCAAAAAAATGGACCTCATGGTTTTTTAGGTAATCCCTTTAATTTATGAATCGAAATACCCAAATTCAAACAGTTCTTCTCGATAATTGAATATCAGGTCTCAATTTTATGCTTGGCGTGATATATATATTAAAATTTGTTCTCACTATCATCATCATTTTTCTATATAATATCTGCACCTAATGATCAATCTAGATCCAAAATTATCATGATGAATTGTTTTAATTCAACTGATGACATGAGCATTGGAGGGATCAATAGATGATTCTTGGGGTTGTTGAATTGTTTTGGAATTCCTCCGTCCATTGTAACCCAACCCATATCTTTATTAGCCTAGAAAAGGTAAAACATGTTAATGCGAGGTTTTATATGATGTTTCAAATGCATGGATGGGTTCCATATAATCCTCTCATGTTTTTTAGATTTTTAGGTGAGAACATATATAGAATTTCATTTTTCTTGTCAAGGTCGACATCAATATTGTGATTTCAAATAATGATTTTGAATAACATTCATATAATAAAATTCAATGAAAATTTAGGTGGATTAGACTCTAGATTGTGTTGTTTAAGTCATTCAATATTGGTTTTCAAATTTTCAAGGTGATCAGAACATTATTTTCATTTAACCAACAAATCATAAAAATAACATTTAACTATTTTTATCAGAAGGGTTTGAGTATATGATAAAATGAATAAAGATATGTAGAATCATGATTCATTAATCTAAAAGGAATAACCCCAGTAGAATAATACACTATGGTGGCCCCGAAGGCAGTTTCTTCTTCATATTCTACGGCCAGTCATATTTTATTATATTCTGAATATCCATCCATAAGGAAAAGATCATAATAAGTAGATGTTTCATCGATCATAATCATTGTGATCAAAACCAGGATGCTTCCTTTTTTGACAAGCTTGTTGAGTTCTCTAAAATTGACGAAAACACTGATTTTCTCATGCTTTTTTTTGATCAAAACTATGTTTATGGTCAATTTTTTGTATTATAATTTCTTAATGATGTTATATTTGATTAGATTATGAACATTGACTTCTAAATTGGATATATGAGTTAGATGTATCCTTCTTCCTACCATCTTGAAGTTGTGGTCGTATTCTGGAAGGCCTAGTTGATGTTTAGCTAGATCTGTATCTAATCCTTGATTATCTTGGTAATTATCGAAAACAAATATTGATTTTTGTTTAATAAGATGGTATAAATTCCATTTTAATTGATTTTAAAAGCTACCATAATCATCATTCATCACATATCCTCCACTATACCCATATTGATATGTCAAATTTCATCAAGAGTGGTGGAGACTCTTTCCTCAAATGATGTAGAGGATCTCTAATGTGATTTTTTCCTCTTATTCCTTTTAATCATCCACATCCATTGATTCCATGTTTGTATGGATAAGAGTTGAAGGATAATCATTATGATATGGTGAAAAGTCAATGTCCAATGATATAGCTTACAATGATGATATCATAACTTCTTCATATTCAATATATTAAGATATACCATTTTGATATTTTGGATATATGGTTGGAGCATTTCAATTTGAGATATCACTTTGAATAGTGTAACCAAATATTTCTCTAATATCCTTAGGTTTGATTAATGTTGATTATATCATGAAGGAAACTAATTATTTCACTGAATCTGAGTTCAAATCTTTGACCGGGTTGATGGAACACAAATATTCATCACTAATATTTATAAATGGATTATATAATGTCATTTAAAAGCCCTTCAAATTTATATCCAAATAAAAATCATCTATTATATGTTGATTCCCTTCTCATTTGTAGAATAATACATTTAATTATATAGATTCATAATATTTGAACGTATATTTTTTCTATGTGATTTCAAATTATATACATTTACATTGTATTTTAGGCTTCAATAATAAGATAACAAGATGTTTTCATGCTGATGTAACATAGACCATATTAGAAAGACATTGAAAAATATATCATATCATAAGACAATGATCATATAATCAAAAAGTAGTATTACAAACTAAGCTCTAAGATTAATGTGGCCAAGAGGATTATGTTCTTTTTTTATTACACTTCTAAATTGTTAAACATGGGGGTGATATATCATCGTCATTGTATCCTAATAGGATAAGTGTTATGATATGAATGAGGTAGACACATGATCCATTGATAATAAATTATCATCAAATGTAAATTTCATCTAATCTAAAGGATACATAATGGGGCCTAATGATTCTCTATATAACATGTGTTTTTATTCATTAGTGAAAGAGATATCTATTGGAAATTATTATAGATCAACCTCTAAATGATATACCTCAATGGAAGAAACTTCATCTGTGAACTCTCCGGGGGAGAACATGAGAGGTTATCAGCATCTACAATTAATTCTTGAAAATCCTTTAACATATATATGGAATACCAAATTGAATATTTATCTAAAACTAAATACAATTTTTTCAGGATATCTTATATTTGTTCAAATTACTACATTTACCGATAAGGAAATTTTCTATAGTTGGAATTTATGGAGTTTATTTGCCAATGGTGGATTTATTAGATGGATGAGAATACATTGAATGATTTCTGTTTTCTATTATATTGATCCTTCTAGGTCGTCCCACTTCTTAGCCTATTCAGGTTATATATTGGACAATAATTAGTCTACTGAATGATTTTCCACAGATGTGGAATAATTTTCCAACTTCCTTTAGAATATGGTAAGGCCTTTCCTATAGTTTTCTGTAGTGTAGATATATATTGTAGGGATATGACTGGTATTTGGTACTTGATCATGGTTATTCCATCGTCTTTTTCATTAACTTATTTAGCCTCAATCTATGTCTCCCCAATTCATTTTGGGATGATCAAATTCACAAAAAATTTCATCATCAGATAATGGTTCATGAAAATGAGTGACTATAATGGATTAGAATATCAACTATTCATCAGCTGAATAATCATTTTGAGGGGTCGGTGCCCATTGTACCATTTTGTGGGCCAGTTTCTGACCTCATTGGACTAGAGGCATGATGTTTAATAGAGATTTTTAGAAATTTAGATATGGTGATGTTTTATAATATTTTTTTTTTGTTTTCTTTCTTTCTAAAAATGTAATTTAATTAAATATTTTCTTTTGGGGGAATTTGGTGACGATAGAGTTAGTTGTAGCATAGTGGAAGAGAATTTGTGCATAGATTGTTGCTTAAAATATGATTTGGGAATAGAATGGGTTTATTTTATTATTTTTATATTCATATGATAATTAAACTAATATGAATATTTTTTTACTACATCCATCCATTGAACCTCTTATTCATCAATATTGAGACAAACAAATGCAACTAGTGCTAATAATTTTCCATGATTAACCGTCGCAAAATAAACCATCTTTTTCGTGATTTCATTGAAGATGTAACAATCAAAGATTTATATCCGTCACATTTTCTGAATGGGGAAATAATTTGAGTGATTATAAAGACCAACTTGATCAAGTCTTCTAGGTTCTAGAAGAGTTTGCAGGTTGTTTTTCAAGGCTACTAAGTAATAGCAAGTAACCTAATAATATCAACAATGAGTAGGCTCTATTATTCTATTCATCAAACTAAGAGAAATTTGGATCTCTCATTTAATTTTAAGGAGGATTTTGTGGTGAATTTTGCTGGAATGGAGGGGGTGAATAATGATAAAGATCCTGATTTATAGTTTGAGTTGGTACTGGGTTTGATATTAAAGTGATATTTTTTGTTTTTGTCTCATGCTATTTACCTTGGAATACATTACAGTTATAAATTTACCTATGGTTCCATGATGGAGTCTTCTAAACATTCTCAAACTATGGAATGGTATAAAAACCCACACATGTACTTCTCTGTGATGGTTGGTGTTCATAACTCATCACCTATGTTTTCTATGTTGATAAGCATTATATCTTCTACTGGAAATAACAAAATCATTAATTTAGTTAGACCCTTTCAGCTTGATATGATGTATGAGTCTCTATCATTTTACGACTATTTATAGTTTGATAGGTATAAGACTGATTTCATTATAGTTTTGAGCTTAATTGAAAATGAGAATTACAGTGGAGGTTATCCCATCCTCTGATTGACACTACAGTTAAAATTGTGTAACATATGAAGGCTTTCCAGTACAATATTTTTACTAAATAGAAGAGTATGGTGGATAATTTTTTAATCAATGTTGTCATAATGGGACCGCAATGAGATACATAGTGATGCATATTCTAGTCTGGATCCCCAGAACCATCCGAAATTGAAAACATATGATTTGTAAAATAAGGTGGAGAGGAGTCTCATCTAACCACTTCGGGTAATGTATTATTTTCTTGGCATGATGGATCCTTTTCCAATACATAGATTCTTGTTGGGATATAAATGAATCAATATTTATATCATTTCATGTTGGAATATCCAACTAATAAGAATCTAGAGAAGGGGGATCAATAGGATAAACTGGATGTGTTGGTCCCATCTACATATGCTATTAAATTGGATAGTTGTAGCCTGACTTACATTTTCATGGTCGTTTTGAAAATGTAGGGAGATCTTGGTATTTGGATGTCACCAGAACTAAATAGATTTATATTCTTCTCCATTATTTGTTGGCCATTGAAAATATATTCTTATCATTATGATGATCTCTTCATGAAAATAAACAGAAGTTGGAGGAATGAAATGACGCTCTATTGGAGGGATATACCCAGTGGGAATATCATCCCCAAGTAGGAAAGTCTTCGGCATATTAAATTCTCTCATTTCGTCCACATAATGAGACATCGTCTCCTCTAGTTCCAGGGAATCTATAACCATAGGTAATAAGTGGTATTAAACCAAAAACATACCCTCTTAATCTTTTGATTCTCATCAAAGATGAGATAATAGAACTTTTAGAGGAATTTCCAAACAATGGTTAGTCATCTGATTTCTAGTATCCACACTATCTTCATCTATATCCATGTGGAATGTAATTTTAATTTATATCTGTTGCTATTAATATCACACACTTTCCTATGGTTTGGTAGTATTTTTATAAGTGTTGATGATGTTTAATGATTTTTAATTCATTGCAATAATTTCATCGGTCTCAAAGTAGTTGGAGAGGTGGTTTCTTCAGAAGAATATTCTATAAGATTTGTGACTCCTCATTGTGGGGTTCTCTTAATAGGTATTTTTTTCATTCATTCATTTTGGTAGATTATGATTTCTATTAGGGATATATTTGAAGATGTATTGGTTAAGGGTAACCTGAAGGGAACCCCAATTTTTTTTTCTATATCCATGATGATGAAAATGAAACACAGAACATGGGTAACTGGGATGAATCATTTTGTGTAACTCCCCAAAATTTTGATAAGTCTATATTTTTCTAAGGTTGAGGAAAAAATTTACCTAGTTTCATATGATGTGGGTTCTCTTTTTCCATATCCAAAACATTTTAGGAATAATTTATTGGCAATAAGAGTTATGTTAAAAATTCCCCAAGCCTTACGGGCAACAGTTGCTTCTATACCTACATGGATATAATTATCAATGAATATATTCTAATTTTATTGAGATTTGTTCAATAATAACCGTTATATATAATATTACAATTACATAAGACAAATAATTTTGAATATATGTGTGATATTATGAGTATATGAAAATATAATTCCTTTAAGTGGGACTCTTAGTTACTATTATTAGATGATTGCTGCAAGAGTATTTCGATGACCTTCCATCTTCTAACAAGATATATTCACATTTTTGGTGGTCCATTTCACTCATAACTATCCATATGTTGTTAGAATAGTATATTTATATATCCCTAGAAATGTTAATGATTTTATAGAATGTCAAAAATTGTGGTCTTTGCTTATCAGGCCGAAAGGTGAGCTTCAATGACCCATGCTCTCTCTCATGCAATGATATGAACATCCTAAGGGGAATCAATGATTAGTTAGAAAATAATGTTTAACATGTTGATTCATTCACGTTTAAGTGATATTTACATATTTACCAATTTTATGTATCTTGAATTGTGGATGACCACCAAATCAACATGATGCTGAATTTATTCAATTATATTAACGTGATTTTGATATTCATCTAAGGAAATACATTGGTTTTCAATTGATTAATATTATTCCAACTGTTAAGGAAATTTTCAACGACATAATATGATAAAAACATCTCCGGAATGCTCAATTGGGGAGTTGATAAGTGTAATAGCATTAATGCTATATTTTCCTTTTCCAATTTTCCACTCATGATAAATATTCCTATTTTATCTTTTGAGAGAGGTTCTTCATCTAGATCTGAAGAGACTACAAATTATCCCATTAATTTACTATAAATAATAAGGTTAATAGATATTTCTTTTTTTAGAAGGTAGGTGTTCCAAATAACGTTTGAATAATAACAGTTTCCTTTGCCTATCTTTTAGTTGAAACATAATATCTATTATCAATAATGAGCCATTATTTATGACTAGACCCATTTTACCATGTGCCTCAAAAAAAGAGTTATTTTTCAATGTTGATTCATTGGGTGGAGTACATTCATTACATAGTTATGTTTCATTAATGGTTTCACTTTCACAACAAATTCCATCATGGGGAGGAGTATCATCATATATTATATTCTAATAGCAATGATATGTTCTATATCATATAACCTAGTAGGTTCTTTAGGGTGGGTGATTTAAAGGGTAGGACCTTCCTATTGTTTGATCATCGAGGGATATTGTGGTGTTCATTATGAGATGAGCTCTCAGGATTGATTATATTCTAACCAACAACTGTGCCTTAATAGTGAGGTGTCCTGGGATGACATATGGAATTGCTTCGATCCAAATTATAGGTATGACCTCCAAATATTAATCTATTATCTATATCATTTTGTGGCAGAGTAGAAATATATTTACCCTTTGTCGATATATGTATAAGGGATTCAAGAATACATGTAATCAATAGATAATAGTCATGGTCCAACTCTTCATTTTCAAATCATATTAATTGAGGATTATTATTTGCTTTCATCCTTAGAAGGATTGCAGCCACAAAATATAGGTGATATATTTAACCTATATAATCATGTATAACTATTTCTTCCATTGTTGCTGGTGAATTTTGATTGATTTTTTGGAATCGTGGGAGGAAAAAATCCCTATCCTTGAGTGGCCACAAAATCATACCAATGATCTGTTGTTTGAATGTGATTATGGGACCAATCTGGTTACCGATTTATCATGGAATGGCCACCACCCACCATTACAAAAGAATAAAATTTTATATTCTCTATAGTGACTCTCAAATTATATAGTTGCGCCACTCAAATTTGGAGTTGAAGTTGTGTGTCTGGCTCCTATACTCCAATGATACTATCATTATGTCATAAAAACATATAGAATGTGGAATTGAATATACAATATACACACATTCATTGATAGTATATAAGGATTGACTTTTTATAGGTAAAATGAATATATGCCCCTTATACAGATGAACAATGGATTTATTCCTACTCTTTCCCACCATATATTATCGATATATGAAAACAATAATCTGCAACATATAAAGTGGTATGGGTCAGACCCATAATTTTATAAAGCATCTATAGACATGTTTCTCTGGGTACTTCCATTCTGTGTTAGTGGGGTTGATTGATGTGAGCAGGTGTGTGCGCCTGATCATAATGTTCCCAAAAATTTTATTGGGGGTATTTTTTAGATGTTCCCAAATTGGAACGACTGGAATGTCTAGTGTGGGTAGGTGTTTGTTTGTGCTCGTTATATTTAACAAAATTTTTCTGGTGGGATTCATTTGAACTGGCAAAGGTGCACCCCTACTCCCTGATAACTGGTCCCTTCCTGAGGAGAAAGATTCTATGATCCCAATCCTGAGTGACATTGGCCTACCTATCATGATTGAAATGCCCTTCATGCGGAGATTTTGTTGTTTCATTGCATTTATGTTGGGAACTATGACTATGATCCCATTTGAGGGGGCCCTTTTATATCTCAATCTAGCTTCCAGTAACCTCGTTTTCAGCCTACCATAGATAATAGATGATATTTTTTTAGATTTTTAGAGATAATATCTTGAAATGATTTCACACAGAAGATTTTTTAAATCTACTAATGTTCCACCATTCATCATGGAGTGGATAAATCATGAGGATTTATGAGGTGGTGGGATTTTAAACCATGTATATGGTCAGGACGATACCATTTTTGATATACCTCTAAATGATAATGTTTTAGAAAAAGAATTAAATACATTGAGTTGATGGTGGTGTCCTCATATTGAATGTGTACCCCAATTTAGATGTAAAAGTATGGATTGGGTCAAATGATTCTAATGCATTATATTTAAGAGGGCTCTTGAAAAAAAATATCCACATGAAAAACAAAGATAATAGAACCCCATCCATTTTGGAACTCAATTAAATGATCACATTATGAATTAGTTATTTTGGATCCATGTTTTGGGCCCCCATACATTAGTTAAGTGAAGGGTCCTATCATATGGGTGACAATGTCAACTATTTATGTAGAATTCAAGTTGTGTTCACTATTTTTTTGGAATGTTCACATTAAATAACAAATGATAGATATAGGATGGTGTGAAAAAGGATAATTATTGGGTTCACCAATTTTTAATCCCATGGAACCTTTTACCCCATGCTTGTTTCGATATGATTAATTCCTTCTTTTAATCGGTTGTTTGTGCACTATATTTATTCAATGAGGCCTTAAAATGTGCATGGTCTAAGAGAATGGTAGGTCAGAATCATCATACCTTTTTGGTGAGGATGTAATACCTGCTCCGTTTTTCTCTTATATATTTATGTCATTTTCATGAATCCATTATTAAATCCCTAAATATAATATAAGTCTCCGTCATGTTGAAAATTATTTATTTTTTTCATGTATTGTTATCATAATCACCTATATGTATCAGAGGTTCTTCATAGTTGGTGACATATATTTGTATCTGAGGTTCTCCATCGATGATATAATGTTGTATGTGGATTAAATTTATCAAATATCATTAATTATATATCAATCTTATTATGATTCTTCATAATATAGGGAAATATAAATATAATAAAGGGTTAGATCATATAATCTTAAGGGTAAACATATGAGTTATCAATCAATGACCTTTAGTGAGAATATTATGATCATAATAGAATTCAAATAAACCCATGTTCATGTTCTTATTTTAAATGATTCAAACCTATAAATATATATATAATTAATAAAATATAATTTCATATCCATGAGCATGATTAATTTGTTATAAAATTATTTAATCATCAATAATATGTCACAAAAAAGGCATATGGAAATATAAACATTGGAAATCCTAATCATGAGAACATAGCTATTCGTAATCAAGTACACACATTAAATTTTGAGACTATCTAGTAATAATCATACCCATGCATAATATCCTAAGTATAGAAAGAAAAATATCATACTTTTTCAAAATCTTGTGTGAATAGATATCTAAAACCATACTCATGTAAAATCTTGTAATCATAACAAGATGAAATAAAACTCACACAAAAAGATGTGAATATAGTTATTATAAATCATATACACACAAAATATTCATCATCTCATGATATATATTTATCAAATAATATAATTCATTAGAGGCAAATATAATTTTGGGACCACCTATAAAATTTAAAATATTGAATCCTTTAATTGAAAACATTTTAAAAATATTAGATTCCAATGAGAAAGTTTTATATAAAAGTATCCAAAATATTGAGAAAATAATTTAAATTGTAATAACCATGGAAAGAAGTAATTATACCATCAATGTAATAAATATTTATGACCATGGTAAAATCCTTTCATTATATATATGTTAAAATTGTTGAATTTAATCACATATTTATAAGAAATTAAAAGTACCTTGTTTAGAAGTCCATTTAAATAGTTCATTATTTTTTTGATAAATCATCAGTTATTCAAAATGAATTTTTTTTTAAAAAAAAATCATCTATTATATAATATTTTATAATTAAATTTTATGAACACATATATTAAAGGAAATTATTTCAGTCTAAAAAAGAAGACATAAGGTCTGCTTTCATAAAAACATTTTTTCTTTCAATTTTATTCACAATGAGATTATTAATGTACTAATACATAAAATTACTTTAACACATTCGTTGGGAAGAATATATATAGGTATTATTGGAAAAAGTTAATATAATTTCCATTAATGGAAATTTAACATAGATAGTTTGAAAACAAAATAATATTGTTACAAAAATCCTTAACAATTTTGAAACATTTGAATCAAAAATCCCATGAATGAAATATCATAAAATTGGTCTTTAAATAACATGAAATAAATAGAATAATTATATAATGTTTTATGGAAGTTTTATACATTTCATATAAACACAAATAGGATAGTAACACGTAACAAATCATGAAAAAATAGTGTTGAGATGAAGAATCATTTTAACATTACTAAACACTGAATAAAAACATAATGATAGAGAGAAGTTAAATGGAAAAGAAATTTCATAAACTACTTATGAAAATAATTATAAAATAGGTTCATGGGTGTTATAAAAACCAAAAAAATAAACAAGTGGTGAATATAGAATAAGTCTCACACAAATAAATTTTATATGATAAACTGTTATCTCATCTCCCAAAATTTATTCGTACATGTTCTAATCATATTTATCTTTCATAAATCACAAGTGGATATCTTCATAAGGATCATTGGGATAGTGTTTTTATAATTCTAAAAGATATATAACAGGGATAGGGAAATTAATAATAGATTTGGTTTTGGTATTCTCAACCTATATGGGTCAATATGTTGTGAAGATGTAGTTGGGGGGTTCCATCTTATAAGTGAGGGGAGTGTCCAAATATAACTATTCTACGTAATAAAATTACTTAAGATCACATTCATGAACACATGGATCCTAATTAACTCCATTTTAATTAGATATTCTATAGGGTTTATATAAATTCAAAAAATTCGATTTAGAAAAGTTTTTTCATTATTCTAAATTGTATCTCTTTGATTAACCCCTCTTCTAACCCTTTTGACCCCTTGCAATTGTATTAAGATACTTAGTCATTAATGATTGATAATGTTAATAGAAAAAGGAAATTGCGTAATATTTTGAATGTGGTTTATATTCTAGAGCATATCACATCCACTTAACAAAATATATTAGTTATATTATTTAAAAAACTATTAATTAAATATGAGTTTTCATAAAAATATAGTTGAAGTAATTTTTAAAACTATTCATCAAATTTTATTTATAAAAATATTGTATTACCATTGAGTAAGAATTTTTAAAACATAAAATATTAATTTAATATTATTTTCTTACATTATAATCATGTAATACAATAACATATTAAAATTAAATCACTATTACTATTATAAAATTGATTACATGGATTTTTCACTTGATTAGACAAGTACTACATCAGTGATGCATAATCATTTTAGTTTATTATACAGTAATAAAAAAAATAAATTAAAATCATAAAAATAAGCTCATAATATTAAAATAAACATATATAAACAATTTTATTGGTATTAAAACATGGTATAGATATTAAATGAAATAGAGTTAAATTTTGTACTTACTATTTTATATAATAATTTATATATCAATATCTTTGAAAAATATATTCACATGGACATATTTTTTCATAAAGGAAGATTTTGGTATAAATACACTCATTAATTGAAATAAATTCAATTGTTGATATATTCTAATACATTATCCCATCGTTTTATCCCTGATGGACTCATTTTACACTTAATTGTGGTGATGTGATTAATTATGGTTCCTATTTATTATGACTACAAATTAAATAGACCACATTTCCAAATTATAAAAATATGACTAAAGTTATGGAAAACATTTTATTTAACACCCCAAGGATTTAAAAATAATATAGAATGCAATTTTATAATCAAACCATTAAACACAACTTTACCTTTTCTACATTTTGAATTTTGAAAAATGGTCATCTAGAGTTGTGTTCAGTAAGTCATTTGGAGTCTGATAGATCAAACATGATTTTTGTTGAATAGTAAGATACCCATATGAATATTAATATCACCCTTATGAATAGTAAATAATATTATTATTTTATTTTCCTAAGAAAATACGATAATAGGATCTTAATTAATTTTCTCAATGTCACATAAAACTAATTGCACTTCAAGATTGTTATTTTTCGAATTAACTATAAGAACATAAAAAAATTAAATTAATAATATTTTTAAAATTATTTTTGAAAAATGCGTTTCACTATTGAATTCTACATGTTGAGAAATGGTAGGGGTGAATTTTTGGTATTTTTTTGAAATTCTTGAATTTTTTATAAATATTGAAATATGATAAAATACCATATATACAAATTATCAATGAAATACACTATTTATGACATCAAAAGTGATGCAATGAAACTTGGTTCGAACTCACATACACGTATTACTATTAGGGTTCACATGAAACCACACTATTTGTTGTCTTGAGGGAAATAATAAAATACTGACTTTCATATTCAAAATTTACTCCTCTCCTCCACTATAAAAACCCCTCACCACTATCTATTCTCTTCACTCCTCTAAGCCTTGAAGATTCTCAATGTTCTATCCAATTACCCTTCCCTAGTCACTCCCCACGACCAATAATCACTTATTATTTCAAAAATACCAAAACCCCTTCCCTTAAAGAGTTTCTGAAAGAGGATATTTCAAGAGGTAAAGCACCCTTCTTTCTAATTTGGTTTTATTTCAATTTAAATTATTTTGTTGTCGTCTCCTCCAATCATCTATTTAAATGATCAGGATAACTCCAGTGACATCTATATACTTTATTTATATCTTGTGAATTGAAGAACCAATATAAATATTCTTACTCCCTCCCTTTAATTTTATAATCCAAATCGACATCCACGAGGTTCCGATTTTTATCCTTTGTGGATGACGATGTTTCGTTCTTCAATTTCTACAACATTACATGTCTTGAAACCATATTCATCATTGATCCAGACTATAATATATGTTTTATAACTGAATTAATATTCAAGATCCAGAATATGTACATATAATTAAGTTATATGACAAAACCAATTCATAATATTCCAAATACCGCCGAATAATCGAAGTGGTTTTCATCTAATGATTCATCCTCATTACATGAAACCAAATGATAGAAATTACAATTATAAATTATTTATGTTCACTAATAATATATAATTTCAATACTATATATTTATATCC
Organism: Viscum album; assembly: GCA_963277665.1. Lineage (NCBI taxonomy): Eukaryota > Viridiplantae > Streptophyta > Magnoliopsida > Santalales > Viscaceae > Viscum > Viscum album. Next base: position 500,915,469 of record OY728159.1, read on the forward strand.
ATTCCACATGAACTTCATTACTTAAAAACAAGTGAACCGAATATGAAAATAATGGAAATGAGCACTCAAGAACAAAGAGATTCAATATAATAACTTATCAATAAAGACATAAATAAACTAACAAAAATTATGGTCAACTAAATACATGTCTAATAGGTTATTAAATAAGTTATTAAAAAATATAAAATTATATTCCAGGAGCTTATGTACAAGAGAGGGACACGTTTGGAGTTAAGGTAAGAGTTTTTCCACTAGAACTTCCATTTTCCTTCGGGATACCTTCATTGTCTAATAAACTAGATGTAATTCTAATGTATTTTTATTTACTCATAATATGTTCGGTGTGAGTATCATATATATGTTTACAAACCATAAGCCTTCCTTATTTTATGGATAGTTACATACTTTAAAAGGAACTTTAAAAATTGTTTCAAGAATACATCCCCGATTCAAGGGAAATTCTCAAATTCTATCATATTTTGAAGGGAACTCTATAATATGTTTTTGAAAACCATTATCTATATAAAATAACTCATTTTATCAATAAAATAATATCTTACTTCACTTCTGGTTTTATAAAAATATTTTTCCAAAATAACTCTTCTTTTTAAAAACAAAGAGTATTTATTTCCAGAATTGCTTAATGATATTATAAAAGTGTTTTCGTCTAATTAAACACTCGTGTTGATTAAATGATATTATTGGGTTTAGTAATTTATTAATTCATCTACCATATTTGATTTAATGGTTATTAATAACTCTATTGTGGATGATTTATCCTAAAACCATTCACCATATTATTCCTAGTGGTTGGTGTTTTATGTTTGATGATTGGGGAAATATAGTTTCGTTTCATATGATAGTTTCAATATGAAGGTATTTGTTTTATATGTATATCCCAACTCATATGAGGAATGCATTGGACTAATTATGTGACGGTTGGGGCCCTCTATAGCCCCTCTATACATCGATAGGTCTCATGAGACACTAGACGTGGAATTGGTTGAGGCCTTTTCCAATGTGATATGGGTTTTGACCGAGGCCATAATCACTAGTCTTATTCACCGAGGCCATGAAAAAATGTTTCATAATGTCTGGAATATGCACTTCCCTCCTTATGAATCTATTTGTTGAATGTTCATGTGGTTATTCGACTAGTAGGATACAATTGATTATGTTTTATTATGGCATTATTTACTCAGATAAAATTCCGGCCATAATGTGTTCATGTTTATTATTAAAGGATTTTTTTTAAAGTATTCACCATGTCTAATGTTTATATTATCTTCTTCTGTATTACTTACTCTTACTGAGCATTTGATATCACCCCTTTCTTATGTTTCATTTTCTCAGGGCATGAAGAAGTAATTAATGAATTACTTTCTAGAATAATCTAGGAGACGTGATGTTTCTAGTGGAATATATTAGTGTTGTTTTTCCTTTCCTTATGAATAATTTGAACTTATGTTTGTATCCAATTTCCAATAATACTAAACTACTTGGTCCTTCAGGAATCATATTCCTTGTATGTATGCCAACGTAATCAAATAAGGCACCGTCTCCGGGAAACTGGGGTTGGGTCCTTATAGTTGGTATCAGAGGAAGTTTAGTAAAATGCTTGGAAACTAGATTTAGAAAACATAGAATTAGGGAAGACTCAATAAGTTAGTCCTTGAGTATATATATAAAATAATGTCCTGGTATTTTGGTAAGGAAAATATTATGTGGATATTTCAAGAAAGACATCTGTGTATGGATAAGAGAAGGTAGAGGCGGCTATGGAAAAGTTGTATCTAGGGGTAAAACTGAAAAACAACGCTTTGAGCTAGACTCGAACGGGAACTGGCGCATGAATATGTGCCTTTCTGCACTCTTGATTATGACACTCTGGGCGGATATTCATTAGATAATTCACATTTTCATTATAATCCATTATGAAGGATTGAAATGTAAAATATTCCTCAAAGAAACCATATTGGTGAATATTGGATTAACCATTCGTAGGATCTCAATTATTTATAAGTATTTTGTTATGTTAATATTATACATTATGATTCATAACCTAATCTAGTGTATGCCATTATATAGATATGGCACATAGTGGACGGAATGGAAATCGCACAAATGCACCTGTCCCCTCTATGAATTTTTCTCTGATGCAGGATAATGATGTTGGATCTGGTGATGTGACTAGTGTTGAGAAACTCATAACTATATTGTGAAAACTTACTTAGGTCATGAATAATAAAATTACCCGTATGGAGCAATCGGATCCACCATGCCGAGGAGCCATTCTATATCGCTTTATGAGACAACTGCCTCCATCATTCAACTGGACTAAAAAACTCGTTTGTTGCATAACAATGTATATGTTCCCATGGGAAGATATTTCTCTCCTTGTGATGTAATGAAATAGAGAAGGTTTTCATGGAAGTATATCATCTATTTTGATCTGCGGATCAGTGGTGGTCATTAATCCAATACACAAAGGAGGAGTAATAGATAGAAGAGATGGAATGGAGGAATTTTAAAGAAATATTCTAAGAAAAATATTTCCCTCATGAGCAGTGAGATAAAATTGAGAGACGATTCGTGAATCTAAGATAGAGGAAGATGATAATGGTGCATTGTTCGAAGCTAACATCACAAGATTAGCATGAAATGATGTGGACTATATACTAAATCTAAGGAGAAAAATTGATATATTCTTTGATGGCCTAGAGCCATTCCTCCGGCGGGCACTGGTCTCCCAAATTTTTTCATCATATGAGGATATAGTTTCTTGTGCCATCAAGACAGAAAAATAATTCTCTAAGTCTTTTGAATTTAATGGAGATCAAGAAAAGAAGATGGCTTCTAAAAACCCTGGGAAGGGAAATAAGGAAACGGGAAAGAAGGGAAGTGTTCAATTTCCACCATGTGACAATTGTTGAAAGAAACACCCTACTAAAAGCTTAAAAGGAAAAGTAGTATGCTACAAATGTGGTCAGAAAGTCCATATTGCTGGTGATTGCAAAGGGAATAATGAATCCAATGATGTTCAATGCTATAGTTGTCGGGATATGGGACACTATGCTAATAATTTTCCAAAATGTCAAGGAAATATGCAACAGAAAAGGACAAGGGATCAGGGACAAGCTTATGAAATAACAACTGCAGAGGTTGATGTTCTTAATGACATGGAGGACGGTAATTTAATTGTTTCCATAATCTTAGCTAATGATTTATTTGATTTTTTATCATCATATTGTTTCATATCTTCCCTATTTTCTATGAAAATTAGTTATTTCCAATTTGATTTAACAAGGGAGTTGTCCATTAAAACACCTAAGGTAACTGTCATTACTACAATTTTCTGTGAATCAGTTTCCTTATTAGGGCATATAAATGTTTTTTACCTGCTGATCTCATTTTCATACCCATTATTCAATTTGATATAATCCTTGGAATAGATTGGCTCTTGGACCATGATGCAAAAATTTATTGTAAGAATGTGGTTACAATTGTTTATGACGATGATAAATAACACCTTATTATTAGAAAATAATCGTCATCACCAAATTCTTATCTAGATCTACCCTTAGTAGCTCAAGTAAATTCAATTATTGGGGAGAAAGAGAATAAAATAATTATGGGTGAGGAAAGGAATGTTAAAATAGAGGATGTACCTATTGTGAAAGAATATGTTGATGTGTTTCCCGAAGATTTACCTGGACAACCTCCAGAATGAGAAATTGAGTTTTCCATTGATTTAATTCCTGGTTCAAAGCCCATGTCGAAGACCCAATATAGAATTGACACTGTGGAATTAGAGGAACTAAAGAAACAGCTAGTTTAATTGAGTAATAAGGGATTTATTCTCCCTAGTGTTTCTCTATGGGGATCCCTGTCCTTTTTGTTAGGAAGAAAGATGGATCTATGAGGTTATGTATCGACTACAGGGAGATCAGCGTTATAACAATAAAGAACAATTAACCCTACATCACATTAATGATTTATTTGACCAACTGCATGGAGCTCAATAATTTTCAAAGATTGATTATCGATCCAGATAACATCAGTTTTGTGTGAGGAAGGAAGATATTCCAAAGACAGCATTGCGGACCACGTATGGGCATTATGAGTTCGCAATAATGCCTTTTGGATTGACTAATGGACCCTCTTTTTTCATGGATCTAATGAACGGAGTTTTTAAGGAATATCTCGATGATTTTGTAGTGGTATTTATTGATGATATCATGGTATCCTCCAAAATCGTTGATCACCTTGAAAATCACATATGCATTATCATGAAGACTCTTAAAAGACATGAATTATATGGGATGTTTAGCAAGTGTGAATTTTGTATTCAAGATATTTCTTTTTGTGGCCATATTTTCTCTAAAGATGGAATCCCAGTTGATCCTATGAAGACAATGTCAATTCATGATTTTCCCACACCAACAAACATAACTAAGGTACGCAGTTTTATTGGCATAGTAGGTTATTATCGGCGTTTCATGCAGAATTTTGCCAGACTTGCTAACCCACTAACGATGCTCACACGTAAAGGGGATAAATTTATTTGGAAACAATATTTCAAGGAATGTTTCGATGAACTGAAGAGAATATTAGTCAATGATCCTATATGGACTCTACCATCCGGGAATGACGGGTTCGTCATTTATAGTGATGCTTCAAAGAAAGTACATGGTTGTGTACTTATGAAAAATGATAGGGTTATTGCTTGTGCATCACGACAGATAAAAATTCATGAGAAAAACTATCCTACTCATGATCTTGAGTTAGCTGCTATAATCCTTTCTTTGACAATATGGAGAGATTATCTCTATGGTGAAAAATGTGAGATTTATACTGATCAGAAGAGTTTGAAGTATATTTTCTCACAGAAAGAACTCAATGTGAGGAAAAGGAGATGGCCTGAACTACTCAAGGATTATGATTGCATGATACACTACCACACGTGGAAGGGAAATAAGGCACCAGATGCATTGAACAGAAAAGATTATGGAGTTTTGATCAAGATGAGAGTTCAAAGAGATCCTAATTTCATGTATCTAGAAAAGATGGATATTGGAATAACCAGGGAATGTGAAACATCAATGATTTTTCAAATGGTTGCCAAACCATCTTTACTAGAAAGGGTAAAAATTTCTCAGGCTGATGATGAGGAGTTTCAAAAGAAGAGTACTTTTGTGAATTATGGGAGATTGAGTGACTTCATAAAAGAAGATGTATTTTCTGAAATTTGATAAGAGACTTTGTGTTCTAGATATACCTTATCTAAAAAGAGAATTGTTGGATAATTATCATAGTTCTAATTTCTCTATACACCCTGGTAGTGCTAAGATGTATAGAGATTTGAAAGAACATTTTTTGTGGGACAACATGAAGTGGGAGATTTATGATTTTGTTTCAAGATGTATGCTTTCTCATCATGTGAAAGCTTGAAGGAAATATCCTTGAAGAGTATTACAACCTCTTCCCATACCTGATTGGAAATGGGATAATATCACAATGGACTTTTTCATGGGACTACAAAAGGCTCCTAGATGGAATGATGCAATATGGGTCATTGATGATCATCTTACCAAGTCATCACATTTTATTGCTATAAGAGAAGATCTACCACTTGAACACCTAGAAAGACCATTTGTTAATGAAGTTGTTAGACTTCATTGAGTACCCCTATAAATTTTTTATGATCGTGATCCACATTTTACATCAAGATTATGGAAAATTCCCTATAAGGCACTAGATATTGATCTTAGTTTGAGAACTACCTACCACCCACAAACTGATGGACAATCGGAACGGACAACTCAAACATTGGAAGACATGTTGCGGCACTAGTGCAGAAAACGTATTTAACATCACCATTATTTACGTCGGTTATATACAACTGTCGTGAAATGCTATGATACGAGGTTTATTACATCGGTTATTTTATAATTGACTTAAAAAATACAGATAGTAAATTATTTACATCGAATATTTGATAACCGATGTAAAAAATGAGGTATCTAAGAATTTTTTACGTTGGTTATCAAACAACCGTCATAAAAAAGGAGGCATCTGAGGCCATTGTGATGTCGGTTATCAAATAGCCGACGTAAAAAACCCCAACCTGCTGAATTTTTCACATCGGTTATATTATAACTAACGTCAAAAATCAGCACCTGGCATTTTTTTTGTCGGTTATAAAATAAGCGATGTAAAAACTGTGGTTTCTGATTGGTTTTTTACATCTGTTATTATATAACCGACGTAAAAAACCAACACGTGGCTTTTTTTTATGTTGCTTATTTTATAACCAACATAAAAACCGCATTATCTGAGACATTTATAACATCAGTTATTATAATAACCGACGTTATAACTGTAATAAAAAATGTTTATAACATTGGTTATTAAATAACCGACGATATAAAACATCTAAAAAATTAACACGCCCCATTGGCTTGTCATTTTTGATTTTTTGATCGACAGCCCGACGACTCGCCTCTCTCGCATGGAAAACCCTAATCGACTCTTCGATCTCGTTTCATTAAACTCATTTTCCATAAAAGATTATCATCTTTACTCTCCTCGGATCTAAAATCTCCACTCAAAACACTCAGGTAATCCTCCCACGACTTTATTTCGTTCGTTTTTTTCCCTGATAGTCTATATTTAGGTTTTGCGATTTCATTGTTTAATCTGGGTAAGATTCTTTTATTTTGAATCCTCTTACCTCATTTTCCATCATCATCTTATTTATTATAAATAGATATATTATATCGTCTCACAATATTCATGTAATCATCACCTACTTCTATTTCGTTTGTTTTTGTTTCGCAGATGCCCGACATGGATGGTAATTTTTGTCGTCATTGACATCTATTGATCTCATTCACCTATATTTCTGCAATTTATATGTAAATAATTGTGATACACTAATTATGTGTACCCGTGTTATTTATTTTATACGTATATATTGTTTTTCATGGGGGAATGTTTGTTTTGGATCCTTTTCTATTTTTATTTTGGGTATAAATATTTGTAGTTCCATAATCTATTTACGTCGCTTATTTTCGTGGACTTTTATAATTCTTCATATGCTATTAAAACCCGATTCATTATATAATAGAGAATTTTATACTTGTAGGAGATATAGTTCATGGTTCTCATTTTGAATAATGTCATGATACCAAAACTAGTAGCATGAGGTTAAAATACCTAGATATGCCAGAACTAGTATCTTGAGGTTAAAATACCATGGTTCTGGGGGGCAGTTAAGAGGGTTGGTGGTTGTCCAGGGGGTTGGGGGTTGTCCAGAGGGTTGGGGGCTATCCAGGGTGTCCATGGAGGTGTGGGGGGAAGTCCAGGTGTGTGTGTCTGTTTGGGGGGGGGGGGGGTCAAAGGGGGTGGGGGTGTAAAAATGTGTGTGGGGGGGGGGGGGGGGCTATCCAAGGGGTTGGGGCCTGTCCCGAGGGTTTGGGGGGTTCTTCGGGGGGGGGGGGGGGTTGTCTATAGTGTTGGGGGTGTCCATGGGGGTGTACATGGGGGTAGGAGGTGGGGGTGGTTTCTAGAAGGAGTGGGGGTGATTTCTAAAGGGGTGGGGTTGTCCAGGGGGTGGGGGGATGTCCAGAGGGTTGGGGTTGTCAAGAGGGTTGGGGGTTGTCTAGGGGGGGGTGTCCAAGGTGGTAGGGGGTGGGGTGGTGTCCAAGAGGGGTGGGGGTGCTGTCTAGAGGGGTGGGGGTGTCCAGGGGTTGGGGGTTGTCTAGAGGATTGAGGGTTGTCCAGAGGGTTGGGGGTTGTCTAGGTGGTGGTCAAGGGGGTAGGGGATGGGGGTTGGGGGTAATGTCTAGAGGGGTGGGGGATGTCCAGGGGGTGGGGGGCTGTCCAGAGGTGTGGGTGCTGTCTAAGGGGGGTGGTGGTGTCCAAGGGGTGTCCAAGGGGGTGGGGGTGGTGTTCAGAGGGTTTGTTGGGCTGTCCAGTGGGTTGGAGGGGTGTCCAGGGTGTCCATGGAGGTGGGGGGGGGGTACAAGGGTGTGGGGGGGGGGGGGGGGTCCAAGGGCGTGGGGGTGTCGAAGGGGGTGGGGGCTTTCCAAGGTGGTGGGTGGGTGGGGGGGGGAGGGGGTCTTTCTAATGGGGTGGGAGCTATCTAGAGGGTTTGGGAGGTTGTCCGGGGAAGTGGGGGCTATCCAGGGGGTGTCAAAGGGGGTAGGGTCGGGGATGGTGTCCAAGAGGCGTGGGGGTGCTGTCTAGAGTTGTGAGGGGAATTCCAGGGGGTGGGGGTGTTGTCCATAGGGTTAAGGGGATGTCTAGAGGGTTGAGGGTAGTCCATGGGGGTTTCCATGGGGTAGGGGTGGGGGTGGTGTCCTGGATTGGTGGGGGTGTTGTCTAGAGGGATGGGGGCTGTCCAGGGGGTTGGGGGGATGTCATGAGGGTTGGGGGGTTGTCCAGAGGGTTGGGGGTTTTCCAAGGGGTGTCCAAGGGGGTAGGGGGTGGGGTAATTCCCAAGAGGGATGGGGGTGCTGTCTAGAGGGGTGGGGGCTGTCCAGGGGGTGGGGGTCTATCCAGAGGTGTGGGAGGCTGTCCAAGGGGGTGGTGGTGTCCAGGGGGTGTCCAATGGGGTGGGGTGGTGTTTAGAGGGTTTGGGGTGTTTTCCAGAGGGTTGGCGGTTTCCATGGTGTCCATTGAAGGCCCCATGGTCTTCTTTGATTCAATGAAATTTAAAACTATTATATCTAACTATATTTTCTTTTTAAAATCATATTCAAGAATATTTTTTTATATACACATTGATTTGTTTGATATTTTAAAAAAAATTTACATTCAAATTATGATTTTTTTCATAAAAATATATATTTTTCTTATCTTAAAAAGATATAAAATTTTGATATTTGATATAGGTAATAATGAGTCAAAATTATATTACGACACATCAAATGAGTAATGAATATAAGGAAGGTGTTGAAGCCTTTTTGGAATTTTGTAAACAAAATGTTCCAAGTAGTGACATTTTTTTCTGTCCATGCCTGAAATGTTTGAATATGAATATGTTGAAAAGTAGAGTTATAAAAGATCATCTGATTTGTCATGGTTTTAATCCGAGTTACCACCCTTGGATTTGGCATGGTGAAACTGGATGGAATTTCCCTGATGATGATTATTTACAATATGGTAACTCTGATGGAATTGAAGAAATGATTCGCGATATTGTAGCATAACAAATTGAAATAGAACCGACAGTTGCACGACTATATGGTGATGCTAAAAAACAATTTTATCCTAGCTGTACAGATTTTATGTTATTGTTGACGGTGTTAATATTGATTAAACTGAAGGCGAAACATGGATTGAGTGATAGAAGTTTTACAGAGATGCTACAATTGATGAATGTTATTCTTCCAAATGATAAAGATCTTCCAGATTCACATTATAAGGCCAAGAAAAAATTATGCCCGATGGGATTGGGATATAAGAAAATACATTCCTATCCGAATGACTGTATTATATATGTGAATGAATATGAATTTCTATTAGAGTGTCCTAAATGTGGGACATTATAGTATAAGGTGAAAGAAAATCATAGGCTGATGTATAGATTACAAAGATCCCTTGAAAGTTATTTTGGTATCTTCATATAATTCATTATTTCAAACTATTATTTTCTTATTAACATGATTCAAAAAGGTTAATATGGCATGCAGATGAGCAGTTATGTGATGGAATAATATGACATCCAGCTGATTTTCCACAATGGAAGAAAATGGATGAGCAGTATTCTACATTTGGAAATTAAATTAGAAATCTCAATCTAGGGTTGTGCATAGATGGAATGAGTCCATACCGAACCCTCAGTAGCACGCATAGTTCATGGAATGTTTTATTGGTAATTTACAAACTATCTCATGAAGTGTGTATAAAGAACAACTATTTCATGTTGAGTATAATGATCTATGGTCTGAAGCAGCCCCAAAATGATATTTATGTTTACTTGTCACCATTTTATGATGATTTGAAACTTTTATGGGATGATGGTATTTGGGGGTATGATTCTTATAAAATGGAATATTTTCAACTAAATGCAGTTCTTTTTTTCACTCTAAATGGCTTCCCAACATATGGAAATTGGTCTGGATACAATGCTAAAGGGCATAAAGCATGTCCAATTTGTGAACAACAGACGTCATATTGTCAATTTCATCATGTGAGGAAAATAGTGTACAAGGGTCATCGAATGTTTTTGCCTATGGATCACCCTTATAGCAGACTAAAAAAGGCATTCAATGGCTCACAAGAAGTTGATATTTCTCCAAATTCATTATCCCCTAATCTATGTTTTGAGAGGGTGAAAAACCTTGATGTGACATTGGGAAAGACATAAAAATTTGGTAATGATAAACATATTTGGAAGAAATGGTCAATATTTTTTGAGCTACCATATTCGAGATATCGTGAATTTAAACATAATATTTATTTCATGCATATGGAGATGATTATCTGTGAATTTTTGATTGGAACATTGTTAGATATTAAAGGAAAGACAAAATATGGGTTCAATGCAATATTAGACTTACTATCAATGGGTATACGTTTAGAGCTAGCTCCCACTCATAATGAAAGATGAACATTTCTTCCCCCGACTTGTCTAACATTATCGAAGAGGGAGAAAAGTTTCTTTTGTCAGTGTCCTCATGATATCAATGTGCTTAAAGGTTATTCTTCAAATGTAAAAAATTTTGCCTCCTTGAAGGACATGAAGTTGGTAGGTTTGAAATCACATGATTGTCACGTCACGATGCCACAAATTCTACCAGTTGCATTGCGTGGAATATTTCCAATCTGTGTCAGAATGACTATAATGAATTTCTGTTATTTTTTCAATTCAATTTTTAATAAGGTGATTGATTTGAATGCTTTGAAAATTTTGGAAAAGGATGGAATTTTTATAGCCTTTCAATTGGAAATGTATTTTCCACCAACTTTTTTTGATATAATGGTGCATTTAATGATTCATCTGGTTTGAGAAATAAAGCATTGAGGACCTGTATATCTTCGTTTGATGTATCATTTTAATATTTATATGAAAATATTGAAGGGGTATGTTAAGATTCAATATCGACCTGAAGCCTCCATTATTGAAAAGTATATTTCTGAGGGGGTTGCAGAGTTTTGAATAAGCTACATGGCTGCGGCACAGCTCATAGGTTTTCCTCCATCTCGCCATGAACGAGTTAATAATGAGGGAAAGGGGATTCGTGGATTGAAAGTCAAATCATTGTCAGGTGAACAGATGATGAAGTTAGAATCATACATCTTGAATAACATAGTTGATGCTCAACCATATATCATATTGCATATTAATGAGTTGAAACAATGTCATCCAAAGAAGAAAGAAATGTGGATTTTTAATGAGCACAAGAAAACATTTTTTTCATGGTTTAAAAAGTAATTTATTGGTAGATTAGATGTATCAGAGAAATTAAAATGGATAGTGGGTGGTCCATGTTTAAATGAGATAACATGGTCCTGTTATGACATTAATGGCTATACATTTCATAATAAAGCTCAGGAAAACAGAAGTGAAGTTAAAAATTGTGGTGTATTGGTGTTTGTAGAAGCAATGTATTTTTCGAGTGCTAAGGAAAAAAACCAAATATCTTTATCAAGTTCATATTATGGAGTGATTGAAGACATATGATAGGTTGATTACTTTAAAATTAATGTTACTGTTTTTAATTGTAAAGGGATTATCAGTAACAACAGTGTCAGACATGATGAATTTTGAATGAAAATTGTTAATCTAAATTGATTGGAAGACACAACTGATTATTTTATAATGGAAACGTTTGAAAAACATTGTTTCTTTGTTGTAGATCAATTATATATACCGTGGGACGTTTTTTTACAATGGAAAAAGTTATATGTTGGTGAGGATGAACTTGATGAAGATGTTGATTAAAGTGAGATCCCTACTTCCAAGGAAATATTAATAGAACATAATGATGAGAATGTTTAAGACATGGTTTGTTCCATAAGGAATGATCATGAAGAATGAATTTGGGAAAACAATCCATTTGTACATTCCTAAAATTATAGGTAACATATGTGTATTTATTTTTTACATTTAGTTTTTTCATAAAATTTTAGATATTGTATGTTTTTTCTTTATTAAAACATGTATTTAAAAAAATATGTATATGTTTTTTTAAGGTTGTTTAGTTTAACTTATCATGTTTTCCATTACATGAAATATATATCTATTATTTTTGTTTAGTGACAATCACATCAACATGTTCACCAGGTTTACCAGGTTTACCAGGTTTACCATATTGACCATCTTGACCATATTTACCATTTTTTAGCATGCTTACCATATTGACAATGTTTACTATTACGTAACATAGTACAATTTTCTATTTTCTGATTACAATAGTATTAAAATATTTGAATTTTTATATTTTTGAACTAATTTTTTTACTTGATGTTCCCCAATCGTCCTCGTGTTCTCCTATTACGAAATAGAGTTCATGAGTTGGTATATGTGGGTGCACACATTTACCAAAATTAGTACTTGTCTGTATGAAGGATCAGAGGATACTCATTGAGTTTGATAATGATGATATTCCTAGAGGTCCAACTGCAAAATATTTAAAGAGTTATGTATCAACTCATGATAAGAGAAAAAAAGCATTTTGTATGATGACTGGAGAAGTGTGGATAAAGCTATAATCCCTCTGTTGTGGGAGATTATTTTTGTAAGATCTTTTTATATTATTTGAATATTCTTTAAATGTTTCTAGTATATATAATATTTTTAACTTCTTCTTCATCAAATGAAATTTTATATTCCACACACTGGAGGAGTCAGGAAGAAATGCTTATCCATGGATCCCAGGAGTTGGAGGGATTTCAAATCAACCCTCTAATCTGATTTCATTTTTTTCATAGGAGTCATGACAATCCATGTCGTATATATCATTTTATATATGAAGACACATGGAGATAGATTGTTAAAAGTATAAGAAAAGAGTCATTTTTTGTTAAGGATAATGTATGATTTTATAAGTTTTATTATATAAAGGATCTTATTAATGTTTTGTTAATGATTTCTTATTCTTAATTTACAGAAAACAAGGAAATCTCATCAGGAGATCCAATCTAAAAATATAATCCCTCATAGTTTTTCTTGGGGAGGGTATGCATTTTTGGAAGAACAGATGATGGCGGAAAAATTTCAAAAACTAAGATCTGAGACTTCAATCTCTGGTGAGGTGGCCCCTTCATCCCCTCCATCTAGACATAAAAATTTGAAGAGATCTTGGATGGTCAAACAAAGGCAATATCTTTTGGATGAATCGAGAATCGTAGCTGAGACGATTGTAAGATATTTATTTTATATAGTTAAGTTAACTATTTTCTTCATATAATTTCAATCATTACAGAAATGTTCAATTAATTAATACATGACTCTCTTGAGGAGCAGATCTCACATGGGGCATTTAAACCTAATGGGAGACAAGATATTTTTTCTATAGCATTGGGAATGCACGAATAGCTTGGTCGTGTAAGAGGATATCCGACAGGTGTATCAGTAATAAATGTGTTTCCATGTTCATCAACTTATGACATTTAGGGTGTTTATAAAAAAATAGAATACTTGGAGGATGAAGTTCATCATATTAAAGCGACGATGGAGGATAATCTTAGAGCGTCAATACTGTCTATTTTCAGACATGAAAAGGTAATTTCAGACTGATGCTCCCACTCCTCCACCTCCACTTGTAGATCCAATTATTTATCCTCCACCTCCGCCAGTTTCTCCCACCCTCCCACCTCAGACTGCAGACCCATTTTTTATCCTACTCCTCCACCACAACATCATACTTATTGTGAGTTGTATGTTGATGATCCTCAATATCATATAATTGAATATGGGTTGGTATATTGTATAGGAGATACAGTTCAACATCAAAAATTAGATGTAGAGAATCAGAGGGTCATTTTATAGGATATTATAGATAGAACCGCTCGAGTACCATTACCTACAGACGAGGTGATGATAGTTGGACATAATATCAACCATTTTTTAATTTGTCCATCCAGACTTCTTCGACTCATTACCATAGAGGTCTGAATTTTATATCTTTTATTTTATTTTTTTATTAAATTTGTTTTATCATTTGAAAACTAATATATTTTTCTATTTTTTTTACATGAATACTTCAATGGTAAATAAATATTGAGTAGACAACAACAACGACAAATTACTATGACATCCGATACAGATTCTAGTAGTCTTGATAGATTGTCAATATATTCAAATTTGTTGGCAGTTAATTATGAGATTCCAATGGAAGCTCATGTTTGTGGAAGTTCAATAACTGTGGGGAAAATGAAAACTGATATCATAGAGCTTGTTACTAGAGATAATTTGGGCATCAACGCGGTGGAATTTTTTTCCATTTAAGTCTTAACACCTTTTCCCTGTGTTATATTTATTAAAAATGCATATCAATGTCTATTTTGTATTATGTATTATTATAAAATTAGTGAGAGGAATGATCTAACAAATGTATATGGATTCATGGACCCACAATTGATTTCCCCTGAAGCATGTGCATTGGATGAGGGACAAATAATGCATTATATTGCCAAAAGACTTGAACAGAATATAGTGACACAATGTTGGATGATGCCATTTTGTGATAGGTATGAAACACATCTCTCTCAAAGAGTTAATTATCTTTTAACATAAAAAACCACAAACCTTAAATTTTCTTTTATCAGTGATCATTGGATGTTAGGGGTTTTTTCCCAAGGGAGAAAACACTTTATTCGATATTCTCTATCCATTATGATGTGCAGGAAAGTTTTATGAATATATTAGAAAAGTAAGTTTCAATTTCTCAATAATCTTATATATTATAATGAATTTTAAATTTACCCCATTTGTATTATTTTCTAACAGGGCATGGGTCTACTTTTGAAAAAACACAAAGAAAAGGAGTGCAACGATCAAATATGTAAATGTGAAGGTAAATATCCATTTATAATTTTTACTTTTTGATTTATTACATAAAAATAATATATTGATTCTAGACTCATTCAAACATAATTTTAATGACCAACAAGGCATCACTGAATGCAGATATTATATGTTAAGATTTATGTATGAAATAAAAACAACTGGGATAGTTGTGAACATTTACCCGGTAAAATTTCATTTTAAACTTTTCCATAATATTTCAACTTGATTTATTCATTATACATGTAAACTACTATACTTTTCATTTGTAGCTATTTGATGACCATAATACCTATAATGTTGAAGACATCAATCACTTACAAGTGGAGTGGTCAAATTATTTTACAGGATTGATTGTATTTTTGATGTTTCTAGTGTAAAATGAAATTTTGAATATTGTTGTTGTAATTGTGTAATTGGTAGTCCTTTAAGTTGGATTTAGTTTTTGTTTTTGAAGGTGACAGTGTGTGTTTTGGATATTATATATGTGAATGTTAAATTTTTCTCTACATCTTGTTTTGGTCTAATTATGATTGTTTTTTCTGGTATGGATTCTGGTCTAGGGGGAGGGCTTCCAAGGGTGTGTGGGTGTTCAGTGGGGTGGGAGTGTCTAGGGGTGAGGGAGGGCTATCCGGTGGGTTGGGGGTGTTCTGGATGGGGGGGGGGGGGGGTGTTCCAGGGTGTGGGGGTTGTCCAGGATGGTGGTGGGGTCGTCCAAGGGTGTGGGGGCTATCCAGGGGTGGGGGCTGTCTAGGGGTGTGGGGGCTGTCCATGGGTGTGAGAGAGTTGTCCAAGGTGTGGGGGGTATACATGAGGGTGGGGGGGGGGGGGTTGTCCCGGGGTGTTTGGGGATGTTCAGGGGGTCGGGGGGCAGTCCAAGGTTGTGGTGGGAGTTTCCATGTGGGGTAAATGCTTAATTTTTCTTTGGTTCTTGTTTTTTTCTACTTCTGTTTTCGTGGTACAAATTCTTGATTTGGTTTCTGGTTATTTTGGGTAGAGTAGAGGACTGCATTTCATTTTAAAAAAAATTGGCCTTTCACATCCGTTATTTTATAACCGACCTGAAAAAATGGGGAAGGGTTTATCACATCGGTTATTTGAATTACCGACGTGATAAACACCTGTGGAATGGTTTATCACGTTGGTTATTTCATAACCAATGTTATAAAAGGCCCCCCGGACCAGTTTATCTCTTCGGTTATATAATAACCGATGTGATACACCATTTTCTAGGCATTTTATCACATCTGTTATGTACTAATTGACGTGATAAAGGCCATGGAAATGGTTTATCACGTCGGTTATTACATAACCGACCTGATATACACCCCCACAATATTTTATCACGTCAGTTATATTGTAATCGACGTGATAAACCCCCCCCCCCCTATTTATTTATGTCAGTTAATTAATAAGTGACGTTATAAACACCGCGATGTTATGTTTTTTACGTCAGTTTGTAAATAATCAACGTAAAAACCAAAATTTATAACATCATCCAAAATTAACGTCAGCTAAAAACCGACGTAAAAAATGAAAAATAACCGATGTTAAAAACGTTTTCTGCACTAGTGACTTCTTGTTCAATTGATTTTCAAGGAATGTGGGATCAATATTTACCTCTTGTATAATTTTCCTACAAAAATAGATTCCATTCAAGTATACAGATGGCACCAAATGAAGCATTATTTGCGAGGTGATGTCATACACCATCTTGCTGGGATGATATTGGTGAAAAAAATCTCATGGGCCCAGAAAATGTATATGAAACAATGGAAACAATGAAGATTTTCTAGAACCATATCAAAATATCTCAATGTAGGCAAAAGAGCTATGCAGATAACCAAAGGAAGGATTTAGAGTTTCAAGAAAATGATCAAAATTTTATAAAGGTATCTCCATGGAATGGTATTATAAGATTTGGTAAGAAGGGAAAATTATGCCCCACGTACATCAGACCTTTTGAAATTCTGGACCGAATTGGAGTCATAGCTTACAGTTTGGCAATGCCGCCAAGTCTCTCCAATGTTCACAATGTTTTCCATGTGTCAATGTTAAGAAATTACATGCCAGACCCAACACATGTACTCAATTATAAAGAAGTGGAAATTGAGCCTGATATATCTTACTGTGAAGATCAAATCAGGATTATTGATACTAGAGAACATGTATAGATAAATCGGATGACTCTTCTGGTTTATGTTCTATAGAGGAACCAAAGCTCGAGGAAGCAACATGGGGGCCTGAGGAGCTTATGTTAAAGACATACCTGAATCTATTTAGGTAATATTCTATGAATTTCGAAGACAAAATTTTTGTAAGGAGGGGAGAATGTAACATTCCATTGTTTTGAAAATAATATAGAATGGAATTTTATAATCTAAACATTAAACACAACTTCTCATCTTCTATGATTTGAATTTCGGAAAATAGTCATCTAGAGTTGTGTTCAGTAAGTCATTTGATGTCTGATAGAACAAACATGATTCTTGGTGAATAATAACATACCCTTATGAATAGTAAAATGAATATTAATATGACCCTTATAAATAGTATATATTATTTTTATTTTATTTTCTTAAGTCAATATGATAATAGGATCTTAATTAATTTTTCAATGTCACATTAACTAATTGCACTTCAAGATTGTTAATTTTTTGAACTAACTACGACCATATTTCAAAATTGAATTAATAATATTTAGAAAATTATTTTTGAAAAATGGGTTTCACTTTTGAAATCGACATGTTGAAAAATGGTAGGGGTGAATTTTTGGGATTTTTCTGAAAATCATGATTTTTGATGAAAAGTGAAATATGATAAAATACAGTATATACAAATTATCAGTTAAATACACTATTTATGACATCAAAAGTTGTGAAAGGGCACATGGTTCGAATTCAAATGCACTTATTACTATTAGGGGTCACATGAAACCACACTATTTGTTTTCTTGATGGAAATAATAAAATAATGATTTAAATATTCAAATTTTACTTCTTTCCTCCACCATAAAAACCCATCACCAATCCCTCTTCTATTCACTCATATATGCCTTGAAGCCTTACAATATTCTACCCAATTACCATTTCCAAGTCACTCCCCACGACCAAGATGCTCTTAGTCTTTCCAAAAGAAAAAAACCCGTTCCCTTAAGGAATTTCTCAAGGAGGTTATTTCAAGAGGTAAAGCACCCATCTTTCTTATTTGGGTTTATTTCAATTTATCTTCATTTTCTATCCTATCCTCACCTAATCTGTTCAAATGATCAAGATAACTACAGTAAAATCTATATACTGGATTTATATAATGTTAATGGATTAACCATCATAAATATTCTTACTCCCTATTTTTAATTTTATAAACGAAATCGACATCCATGAGGTTTTGATTTATAACCTTCATGGACGATGAAGATTTTTCTTCAATTTCATCTTCATTACTAGTCATGAAACCATATTCATGGTTGACCCAGAATATAATATATGTTTTATAACCTAATTAATAATCATGAAAAATAATATGTACATATAATTAAGTTATATGACAAAACTAGTTCATAATATTCCAGATACCGCCGAATAATCGAAGTGGTTTCCATCTAATGATTTATCCTCATTCCATGTAAAAAATGCTAGAAATGACCATTATCAATTATTTATGTTAAATAATAATATATAATTCCAATAATGGTGATTTATAACCATTACACATGAAATTTATTACTTAAAAACAAGTGAACTGAATATGAAAATAAAGGAAACGAACACTCCAGAACGACGAAATTCAATACAATAACTTATCAATATTGACATAAATGAACTAACCAGAATTATGGTAAACTAAATACATGTCTAATAGGTTCTTAAATAAGTTATTAACATGTATAATATCATATTCTAGGAGCTTATGTACAAGAGCGGAACACGTTTGGAGTTAAGGTAAGGGGTTTTCCAACCGAACATCCATTTCCATTCGAGATACATTCATTGTATAATTTCCTCGATGTAATTCTTATGTATCATTATTTACTCGTCATATGTTCTGTTTGAGTATCATATATATGTTTACAAACCATAATCCTTCTTTATTTTATGGTTAGTTACACGTTTTAAAGGGAACATTCAAAATTGTTTCAAGAATACCAGCCCGATTCAAGGGAATTTTTTCAAATTCTTTCCTATTTTCAAGGGCACTATATAAAATGATTATGGATACCATTATCTTTATAAAATCACTAATTTTATTATGAAAATTATATCTTACTTCAATTCTGGTTTTATTCAAAGATTTTTCCAAAAGAACTCTTCTTTTTAAAATAAAAGAGTATTTATCTCCAGAATTGCTTAATGATTTTATACGAGTGTTTTCATCTAATTCAACAGTCTTGATGATTCCATGGTATTATTGGGTTTATTCATTTATTAATACATATACCATATTTTATTTAATGGTTATGACTAAATCTATTGTGGATGATCTATCCTAAAACAATTCACCATATTATTCTGAATTGTTAGTGTTTTATGTTTGATGGTTGGGGAAAGATAGTTACATTTCATATGATAGTTTCAATATGATTTTATTTGTTGTTTATGATTATCCCCACTAATATGAGGAATTCATTGGACTTATTATGTGATGGTTGGGGCCTGCTATAGCCCCTCGATGCATCGATAGGTCTCATAAGACAACTAGACGTGGAATTGGTCGAGGCCTTTCCCAATGTGATATGGGTTTTGGTCGAGGCCTTAATCACTAGAGGTCTTGGCCGAGGCCATGCCAAAACTATTAAGAATATCCAGAATATGCAATTCCCTCACTATGAATCTATTAGTTGAATGTTCATATGGTTATTCGACTAGTATAATACCCATGATTACATTTTATTATTGCATTATTTCCTCAGCTCATATTCCTGCCATAATGTGTTCAAGATTAATATTAAAGCCACGTGTTTTCAATTACTCACCATGTCTAATGCTTA
Source organism: Viscum album (assembly GCA_963277665.1). Lineage (NCBI taxonomy): Eukaryota > Viridiplantae > Streptophyta > Magnoliopsida > Santalales > Viscaceae > Viscum > Viscum album. The sequence continues at coordinate 500,935,475 of OY728159.1, forward strand.
TATTGGCTTCTGTTGTATTTTTTACTCTTATTGAGTATTTGAGCTCACCCATTTCTTTTGTTTCATCTTCTCGTGGCATGAAGAAGTAATTTATTAATAACTTGCAAGAATAATCTATGAGACGTGATGTTTCTAGTGGAATAAATTAGTGTTGTTTTTCCTTTCCATAAGAAAAATTTGAACTTATGTATGTATAATATTTCCAATAATACTAAACTAATTGGTCCTCCGGGATTCTTAATCCTTGTATGTATGTCAACATAATCAAATAAGGAACAGACTTCGGGCAACTGGGGTCGGGTCGTTACAGTTGGTATCAGAGGAAGTTTAGTAAAATACTTGGAAACTATATTTAGAAAATGTAGAATTATGGAGGAGTCCCTAAGTTAGACTTTCAGGATATACATACAATAAAATCCTGTTATTTTGGTAAGGAATATATTATGTGTATCTTTCAAGAAATACATCTCCGTCTGGATATTAGCAGGTAGATGCGGCTCTCGCACAGATGTTTCTAGAGGTAAAACCCGAAAACACCACTCTGAGCTAGACTCAAACCGGAACTGGTGCACGAAAAAGGGCCTTGCATAACTCTTGGTTATGACACTCCCATGGGATATTCTATGTATAATTCAAATTTTCCTTAGAAGACATTATGAAGGATTGAAATGTAAAATATTCCTCAACGAAACCATATTGGTGAATATGGGATTATCCATTCATAGGATCTCAATTTTTTATATGTATTCTGTTATGTTAATATTATACATTGTGATACATATCCTAATCTAGTGTATTCCATTACTTAGATGTGGCGCCTAGTGGCCGAAATGGAAATATCACAAATGCACATGTCCCCTGTAGGAAGTTTCCTCCGACGCAAGATAATGATGTTGTCTATGGTGTTGTGACTGGTCCTGAGCAACCCTTAACAATACTTGGAAAAAATACTCAAGTTATGAATAATAACCTTAATCGTATGGACCATTCCGATCCACCATGTGGAGGATCCATGTTATAGAGTTTTATGTGACAACAACCTCCATCATTCAACGGGACTACAAACCCATTTTTAGCAGAGAAGTGGATATATTCCCTTGGGAAGATAATTATGGCCCTGCGATGTAATGAAAGAGATAAGGTTGTCATGGATGTATATTGTCTATCAGGATATGCGTATTAGTGGTGGTCATTTATCCAAAACACAAAGGAGGGGGAAGAGATAGAAGATATGGAATGGGAAGATTTTAAAGAAATCTTCTTAGAAAAATATTTCCCTTGTGAGCAGCGATCAAAAATGGAGAGAGAATTCTTGAATCTGAGATTGAAGGAAGATTATAATGTTTCAATGTATGAAGTTAACTTCACAAGATTATAAATACATGATGTTGACTATATACGGATTCCAAGGAGATAAATTGATCTATTCTTTGATGGCCTAAAGCCATTCCTTCAGCGGGCACTGGTCTCCCAAAGTTTTTCATCATATGATGATATAGTTTCGTGTTCCATCAAGACAGAAAAATAATATCTAAGCCTTTTGACTTTATGGGAAATCAAGAAAAAAGAGGGTTGATGAAAACCCTAGGAAAGGAAATAAGTGAATAGGGAATAAGGGAAGAGTTTAATTTCCACCATGTGACAACTGTGGAAAGAAGAACCCGGGTGTATGCTTAAAAAGAAAAAATTATGCTACAAATGTGTCCAGAACGGCTATCTTGCTGGTGTTTGCAAAGGGAAGAAGGAAGCTAATGATGTTCAACGCTATAGTTTTCAGGAGATGGGACACTATGCTAATTATTATCCAAAATTTCAAGGAAATATGCAACAGAAAAGGAAAAACGATCTGAGAAAAGCTTATGAAATGACAACTGCAGTGTTTGAAGTTCTTAAAGATGTAGTGGTAGGTACTTTAATTGTATCCTCTAGCTTAGACAATGCTTTATTTGATTTTGGATCATTGTATTGTTTCATATCATCCCAGTTTGCTCAGAAAATTAGATATTTCCAATTTGATTTAATAAGTGAGTTGTCAGTTAAAACTCCTAAGGACGGTATCATTGCTACAAATTCTGTGAAGCAGTTCCCATTAAGGAATATAAATGGTCTTTATCTACTGATCTCATCGTCATAACCATGATTGAATTTGATATAATCCTCGGAATGGATTGGCTCTCGGACCATGATGCAAAAATTTATTGTAAGAAGAAAGAGGTTATGATTTTTGATGACGATGATAAAAAACACCTTATCTTTAGATAATAATCACCATCACTTGATTATTATCTAGATCCACACCCATTAGCTCAACAAAATTCAATTATTGGGGAGGAAGATAATAAAAAAACTATTGGTGAGGAATGGAATGTCCAAATAGAGGATGTACCTATTATGAGAGAATATATTGATGTGATTCCCAATGATATGCCCGGACATCCTCTAGAACGAAAAATTGAGTTATACAATGATTTAATTCCTTGTTCAATGCTCATATCGAAGACCCCTTATAGAATGGCCATTGTGGAATTAGGGTAACTAAATAAAAAACTAAAGGAATTGAGTAATAAGGGAATTATTCACCCTAGTTTTCCTCGCATTGATGATTTATTTGACTAACTGCATGGAGCTCAATACTTTTCATAGATTGATCTTAAATCCGGATATCATTAGTTGCATGTGAGGAAGGAAGATATTTCAAAGACATCATTTCAGACCAGGTATGTGCATTATGAGTTTACAATAATGCCTTTTTGGATTGATTATGCACCCTCTGTCTTCATGGATCTAATGAACAGTGTTTTAAAGTAATATCTTGAATATTTTTTATTGGTATTTATTTATGATATATTGGTACACTCAAAAATCTACGATGATCATGAGAATCACTTGCTCATTATTATGAAGACTCTTAAAAGACAAGAATTATATTGGAAGTTTAGAAAGTGTGAATTCTTGCTTCAAAAGATTTATTTCTTTGTCAATATTGTCTCTAAGGATAGAATCCTAGTTTATCCTCTGAAGACAACGTCAATTAATGATTGGCCCATGCCAACAAACATAACTAAGGTATGCAGTTTTATTGGCTTCGCAGGTCATTATCGGCGTTTCGTGCTGAATTTTGCCAGACTGGCTAACACGCTAACGAAGCTCACACGTAAAGAGGTTAAATTTGTTTGGAAAAAAGATTGTGAAGAATGATTCAAATAACTAAATAGAATATTAGTCATTTCTCTTATATTGACTCTACCATCGGAGAATGACATGTTTTTCATTTATAGTGTTGATTCAAAGAAAGGACTTTGTTGTGTCCTTATGAAAAATGATAGGGTTATTGCTTATGCATCACGATAGCTAAAAATTCATGAGAAAAACTATCATACTCATGATCTTGAGTTAGCTACTGTAATATTTGTTTTGATGATATGGAGACATTATCTCTATGTTGTAAAAAAAAGATTTATTTTGATCACAAGAGTTTGAAGTATATTTTTTCACTGAAAAAACTAAACATGAAGAGAATGAGATGACTTGAACTACTCAAGAATTATGATTTAACGATTCACTACCACTCGGGGAAGTAAAATAAGGAGGCAGATGGCCTGAGCAGAAAGGATCCTGGATTTTTGAACAAGATGAAAGTTGAAAGAGATCCTATTTTAATGGATCTAGTAAAGATGGATATGGGAATAACCATTGAATGTGAAACATCGATTCTTTTTAAAATGGTTTCCACACCATCTTTACTAGAAATGATTAAAATTTCTCAAGCTGATGATGAGGAGTTTCCAAAGAAGATTAATGTTGTGAATTATGGGAGATTGAGTGACTTCATATATGAATATGGAATTTTGAAATTTGGGAAGAGACTTTGTGTTCCCGATATACCTGATCTAAAAAGAGAAATGATGGATGATGCTCATAGTTCTAATTTCTCTATAAACCCTTGTAGCACTATGAAGTATAGATATTTGAAGGAACATTTTTGGTGGAAAACATGAAGATGGAGATTTCTGATTTTGTGTCAAGATGTATCATTTTTCAACAAGTGAAAGATGGAAGGAAACAGCCTAGAGGAGTATTACAACCTATTCCCATACCTGAGTGGAAATGGGATAATATCATGTTGGACATTGTCATGGGACTACAAAATACTCCTAGGAGGAATGATGTAATATGGGTCGCTGTTGATCGTCTTACAAAGTCAGCACATATTCTTGCATTATGAGAAGATCTACCACTTGAACGTCTAGCAAGATTATATGTTAATGTAGTTGTGAGACTTCATGGAGTACCCCAATCGATTATTTCTGATCGTGATAAACATTTTACATCACGATTTTGGAAAAGTCTTTAGAAGCCACTAGATACTGAAATTTGTTTGATCACTGCCTACCACCCACAAACTGGTGGAAAATCAGAATGGAAAATTCAAACATTGGAAGACATGTTGAGGTCTTGTTAAATTGATTTTCAAGGCATGTGGGATTAGTATTTACCACTCATAGAATTTTCATACAATAATATATTCCATTCAAGTATACAGATGTCACCCTATGAAGCATTATATTTGAGGTGATGTCGTACACCAACTTGCTGGGATGATGTTGGTGAAAGAAATCCTGTGGGCCAAGAACGTGTTGAAGAAACAATTGAAAAGGTGAAGATTATCCAAAACCATATCAAAATAGCTCAAAGTAGGCAAAAGATCTATGCAGATAACCGAAGTAAGGATTTTGAGTTTCAACAAGGTGATCACGTTTTATTAAAGGTATCTCCATGGAAGGGTATTATAAGATTCTGTAAGAGGGGACAATTATGTCCTAGGTACATCAGACCTTTTGAAATTCTGGACTGAATTAGAGCTGTATCTTACCGTTTGGCAATGCCACCAAGTATCTCCATGATTCACAATGTGTTACATGTGTCAATGTTATGAAATTACATTCCAGAACTAACACATGTAATCGCTTATAAAGAAGTGGATCTTGAGCCTGATCTATATTACTGTGAAGATCCTATCAAGATTCTTGATACTAGAGAACATGTATTGAGAAATTTCATGACTCATCTGGTGCAGGTTCTATGGAGGAACTATATGATGCAGGAAGCAACATGAGAGCCTGAGGAGCTTATGTTAATGACATACCTGAATCTTTTTAGGTAATATTCTGTGAATTTCAAGGATGAAATTTTTGTAAGGAGGGGATAATGTAACACCCCAAGGTTTTGAAGAAAATATAGCATCCAATTTTATAATCTAACCATTAAACACAACTTTTCCTCTTCTACGTTTTGAATTTCAAAAAATGGTCATGTTGAGTAGTGTTCAGTAAGTTATTTGGAGTTTGATAGAAAAAACTTGATTTTCGGTGAATATTAACATTACCATATGAATAGTATTACGACCCTTATGAATAGTAAATAATATTATTACTTTTCTTTCTTATGGAAATATGAGAACAAGATCGTAATTAATTTTTCAATGTCACAGAAAACTAATTGCACTTCAAGATTGTTATATTTAGAATTAACTATAACCTTATTTAAAAATTAAATTAATAATATTTAGAAAATTATTTTTGAAAAATGGGTTTCACATTTGAACTCTACACGTAAAAAAATGGTATGGGTGAATTTTTTATAATTTTCTGAAATTCTTGAATTTTTTATGAATACTAAAATACGATAAAATATCGTACATAAAAATTATCAGTTAAATACACTATTTATATCATTAGAAGTGATGCAAGGACCCTTGGTTCAAACTAACATGCAATTATTACTATTATAGGTCACATGAAACCAAACTATAGGTTGTATTGAGGGAAATAATAAAATAAGGAATTAAATATTAAAAATTTAATGTTCTCCTCCACTATAAAAACCCCTCACGACTCCATTTTATCTTCACTCCTCTAAGCCATGAAAAATCTCATTGTTCTGCCCAATTACCCTTCCATAGTAACTCCCCATGACCAGGAATCACTTAGTATTTCTAAAATACCTAAACACATTCCCTTAAGGAGTTTCCCAATGAGGTAATTTCAAGAGGTAAAGCACCCTTCTTTCTCATTTGGTTTTATTTCAATTTTTCTTCTTTTTCTATCCTCTACTCACCTCATCAGTCCAAATGACCATGATAACACTAGTAACATCTATATGATGTATTTATATCATGCGAATGGTTTAACCTTCAGAAATATTCTTACCCCCTCCCTTTTATTTTATAAACGAAATCGACATCCATGAGCTTCCGATTTATAACCTTCATGGAGGATGAAGTTTTGTTCTTCAATTTCATATTCATTATAGGTCATGAAAACATATTCATGGTTGAACCAGACTATCATATATGTGTTATAACCTAATTAATATTCAGTAACCAGAATATGTACATATAATTAAGTTATATGACAAAACTAGTTCATAATATTCCAAATAACGTCGAATAATCAAAGTGGTTGGCATCTAAGAATTTATCCTCATTCCATGTAACCAAATGATAGAAATGACCATTATCAATTATTTATGTTCATTAATAATATATAATTCAAATCCAGGAGATTTATAACCATTCTACATGAACTTCATTACATAAAAACAAGTGAACCGAATATGAAAATAAAGGAAACAAACACTCCAGAACGACGAAATTCAGTACAATAACATATCAATAAAGACACAAATGAACTATCCAGAATTATGGTAAAATAAATAATATATAATAGGTTATTAAATAAGTTATTAACATGTATACTATTTTATTCTAGGAGTTTATGTACAAGAGCAGGACACATTTGGAGTTAAGGTAAGGGTTTTTTCACCCGAACATCCATTTTCATTCGAGATACTTTCATTGTCTAATTACCTCAATGTAATTTTTATGTATTTCTATGTACTCATCATATGTTCTGTGTGAGTATCATATATATTTGTTTAAAAGCTATAATCCTTCCTTATTTTATGGATTGTTACACATTCTAAAAGGAACTTTCAAAATTGTTTCAAGAATACAAGCCCGATTCAAGGGAATTTCTCAAATTCATTCATATTTTCAAGGGAACTATATAATCTATTTTTGGAAACCATTATCTTAATAAAATCACTTATGTTATTATGATAATAAAATCTTACTTCACTTATGGTTTTATACAACAATTTTTCCAGAAGAACTCTACTTTTTAAAATAAAAGAGTATTTATTTCCGGAATTGCTTAATGATTTTATAGGAGTGTTTTCATCTAATTCAAAACTCTTGTTGATTCCATGGTATAATTGGGATTAGTGATATATGAACTCATATACCATATTTGATTTAATGGTTATGAATAACTCTATTTTGGATGATCTATCCTAAAACCATTCTCCATATTATTCCGAATAGTTAGTGTTTTGTGTCTGATGATTGGGGAAAGATAGTTACAATTCATATGATTGTTTCAATATGAATGAATTTGTTGTTTATGTTTATCCCCACTCATATAAGGCATGAATTGGACTTATTATGTGATGGGTGGGGACCTCTATAGCCCCTCGATGCATAGATAGGTCTCACGAGACATCTAGACTTGGAATTGGCTGAGGCCTTTCCCAATGTGATATGGATTTTTGCCGAGGCCTTAATCACTAGAAATCTTGACCGAGGCCATGAAAAAATGTTTTAGAATCTCCTTAATATGCACTTAACTCATTATTAATCTATTATTTTAGAGTTCATGTGGTTATTTTACTAGTATAATACCCATAATTATGTTTTATTATGGAATTATTAACTCAGCTCATATTCCTGCCATAATGTGTTCATGTTTATTATTAAAGGCATGTGTTTTCAATTCTTCACCATTTACAATTTTTTTATTATCTTATGATGTATTTCCTACTATTATTGAGCATTTTATCTCACCACTTTCTTATGTTTCATTTTCTCAGGTCATGAAGAAGTAATTTATGAATGACTTTCAAGCATAATCTAGAAGAAGTGATGTTTCTAGTGGAATAAATTTTTGTTGTTTTTCTTTTCCATATGTAAAAATTGAACTTATTTATGTATCCTATTTCTAATAATACAAAACTACTAGGTCCTTCGGGATTCATATTCCTTGTATGCATGGAAACGTAATCAAATAAGGCACCGACTCCGGGCAACTGGGGTCGGGTCCTTACAGTTGGTATGAGAGGAATTTTAGTAGAATACATGGAAAATATATTTAGAAAACATAGAATTAGGGAAGATTACCTATGTTAGTCTTTTAGGATATACATACAATAAAGTCTTGGTATTTTTGTAAGGAATAGATTATGTGGATCATTCATGAAATACATCCCTGACTAGATACGAGTAGGTAGAGGCAGCTCTGTCACAGATTTATCTAGGGTTAAAACCCAAAAACACCGTAATGAGCTAGACTCGAACGGGAAATGGTAAATGAAAATGGGTCTTGCTTCACTCTTGGTTATGACACTCCCTCGGTATATGCTTAGGATAATTCACATTTTCTTTACAATCCATTATGAAGGAATGAAATGTAATGTATTCCTCAAAGAAACCATATTTGTGAATATGGGATTATCCATTCATATGATCTCAATTTTATCTAAGTATTTTATTATGTTAATATTATACATTTTGATTCATAACCTAATCTAGTGTATTCCATTACTTAGATATGGTTCCTAGCAGACAGAATGGTAATCGCATAATTGAACATGTCCCATGTAGGAATTTTCATCTGACACAAGATAATAATGTTAGATCTGGTGTTGTGACTCGTGCTGAGCAACTCATAACAATACTGGGACAACTTACTCCGGTTATGAATAATAACCTTACCTGTATGGAGCATTCAGATCCACCACGTGGAGGAGCCATGCTAGATTGCTTTATGCGGCAACAGCCGCCATCATTCAAGGGGACTACAAACCCGTTTGTAGTAGAGAAGTGGATATGTTCCCTTGAGAAGATATTTCTGCCCTTGGAATGTAATGAAAAAGAAAAGGTTGTCATGGCAGTATATCATCTATCGAGAGATGGGGATCAGTGGTGGTTATTAATCTAAAACACAAAGGAGGAGGAAGAGATAGATGAGATGGAATGGGGGTATTTTAAAAAAAAAATTATTATAAAAATATTTTCCTCGTGAGCAGTGAGCATACATGGAGAGACAATTCATTAATATGAGACAGAAGGAAGACGATAATGTTACAAGGTACGAACCAAACTTCACAAGATTATCAAGACATGCTTTTTACTACTTACAAAATAAAGGAACAAAATTGATCTATTCTTTGATGGTCTAAAACCATTTCTTCGGCGGGCACTGGAATCCCAATTTTTTCGTCATATGGGGATATAGATTCATGTACCACCAAGATGGAAAACAAATTCTCTAAGTCTTATGACTTTAAGGGAAATCATGAAAAGAAGAGGGATGCTAAAAACCCTAGGAAAGGAAATATGGAAATCGAGAAGAAGGGAAGAGTTAAATTTCCACCATGTGACAATGGTGGAAAGAAACACCCAGGTGCATGCTTAAAAGGAAAAGGAGTATGCAACAAATGTGGTCAGAAATGCCATCTTGCTGGGGATTGCAAAGGGATGAAGGAATAAAATGATGTTCAATGATATAGTTGTCGGGAGATGGGACACTATGCTAATTATTGTCCAAAACATCAAGGAAATATACAACAGAAAAGGCTAAGGTATCAAGGACTAGCTTCTGAAATCACAAATGCAGAGGTTGAAGTTCCTAATGACATGGTGGCAGGTACCTTAATTGTTTCCTCAAGATCATCCAATGCTTTATTTGATTCTAGATCATCGTATTGTTTCATAACTTCCGAGTTTTCTACGAAAATTATATATTTTCAATTTGATTTAAATAGGGAGTTTTTAGTTAAATTTCTTATGGGAAGTATCATTTCTACAATATTCTGGGAATCAGTTTCCATTAGGGTATATAAAAGTTCTTTATCTGCTGATCTCATCGTTATATCCATGATTGAATTTGATATAATCCTCGGAATGGATTGGCTCTTAGACCATGATGTAATAATTTATTATAAGAAGAAGGAGGTCATTTTTTTCATGGTGATGATAAATAACAACTTAACTTTAGAGTAGAATCATCATCACCTAGTTATTATCAAGATCCACCCCTTTTAGCTCAACTAAATTCAATTATTGTTTAGGAAGAGAGTGAAATAAATCTGGGTGAGGAAAGGAATGTTCAAATATAGGATGTTCCAATTGTGAGAGAATATGTTGATGTGTTTCCAGAAGATTTTCCAGGACATCTTCCAGAACGAGAAATTGAGTTATCCATTGATTTAATTCCTAGTTCAAATCACATATTGAACACACCTTATATAATGGCCACTGTGGAATTAGTGGAACAAAACAAATAACTCGAGGAATTGGGTAATTAGGTATTTATTCACCCTAGTGTTTCTCCATGGGGAGCCCATGTACTTTTTGTTAAGAAGAAAGATGAATCTATGCGGTTATGTATCGACTACAAGGAGATCAATTCAATAACAACAATGAAAAAGTATCTCATACCTCTCATTGATGATTTATTAGACCAACTGCATGGAGCTCAATACTTATCGAAGATTGATCTTCGAACCAGATATCATCAGTTGCGTGTGAGGAAGGAAGATATTCCATAGACATCATTTTGGACTAGGTATGGTCACTATAAGTTTACAGTAATTCCTTTTGGATTGACTAATGCACCCATTGTATTCATGGATCTAATGAACAGAGTATTCGAGGAAAATATCTATGATTTTGTAGTGGTATTTATTGATGATATCATGGAATAATCTAAAAGCTACGATGATCATGAAAATAACTTGCTCATTATCCTGAAGACTTTTAGAAGACATGAATTATATGGGATGTTTAGCTAGTGGGAATTCTTGCTTCAAGAGATTTTTTTCTTGGACATATTTTCTCTAAGGATGGAATCCTAGTTGATCCTGTGAAGACAAAGGCAATTCAAGATTGGCCAACGCCAACAAACATAACTAAGGTACACAGTTTTATTGTCTCAGCGGGTTATTATCAGCGCTTCGTGCAGAATTTTTCCATATTTGCTAACCTGCTAACAAAGCTCACACATAAGGGTTTAAATTTGTTTGTAGAAAATATTTTGATGAATGTTTTGAAGAACTGAAGAGAATATTATTCAATCCTCTTATATTGACTCTACTATTAGGAAATGGTGTGTTTGTCATTTATAGTTATGTTTCAACAAAAGGATTTGGTTGGGTCCTTATGCAAAATGATAGGGTTCTTTCATATAGATCCCTACAACTAAATATTTATGAGAAAACATATCCTACTAATGATCCCGAGTTAGCTGATGTAATATCTTCTTTGACGATATGGAGGCATTATCTCTATGGTGAAAAATTTGAGATTTATACTGATCACAAGAGTTTGAAGTATATTTAGTCACAGGATGAACTCAACATGAGGTAATGGTGATGGCTTGAACTACTCTAGGATTATGATTGCACGATACACTACCACCCGAGGAAAGAAAATAAGGTGGAAGATGCCTTGATCAGAAAGGATCATGGAGTTTTGAACAAGATGAGTGTTGAAAGATATCCTATTTTCATGGATATAGTAAAGATAGATATTGGAATAACCACGAAATGTGATACATCAATGCTATTTCAAATGGTTTCCAAACCATCTTTACTAGAAAGGACAAAAACTTCTTAGGTTGATGATGAGTAGTTTTAAAAGAATATTAAAGTTGTAAATGATGGGAGATTGAGGGACTTCGTATATGAAGATGGAATTCTGAAATTCCGAAAGAGACAATGTGTTCTTGATATACCGTATCTAAAAAGGGCATTGTTGGATGATGATTATAGTTGTAATTTCCATATACACCCTGGTAGCACTATGATGTAATGATATTAGAAGGAACATTTTTTTTTGGGACAACATGAAGAGTGAGATTGTTGATTTTGTGTCAAGATGTATGGTTTATCAACAAGTGAAAGCTTGAAGGCAACAACCTAGAGGCGTATTACATACTCTTCCCATACCTGAGTGGAAATGGGATAATATCATGATGTACTTTGTCATGGGACTACAAAAGACTCCTTGAAGGAATGATGTAATATGGGTCATTGTTGATCTTCTTACCATGTCATCACTTTTTCTTGTTATAAGAGAAGATATACCACTTGAATGTATAGCAAGACTACATGTTAATGAAGTTGTGAGTCATCATGGATTACCCCTATCGATTGTTTATGACCGTGATCCACATTCTACATCACGATTCTGGAAAAGTCATCCGAAGGCCATAAATACTGATCTTCGTTTGAGAACTACCTACCACCCACAAACTGACCGACAATCAGAACAGACAATTCAAACATTTGAAGACATGATAAGGAATTGTTCACTTGGTTTTCAAGGCATGTGGAATCAGTATTTATCTCTTGAAAAAGTTTCCTACAACAATATATTCCATTCAAGTATATAGATGGAAATCTATGAAGCATTATATGGGAGGCGATGTCATACACCAACATTCTGGGATGATGTTGGTGAAAGAAAGCTTGTGGGCCCATAAATTGTTGAATAAATAATGGAAAAGGTGAAGATTATCTAGAACCATATCAAAATATCTCATAGTATGCAAAAGAGCTATGCAGATAACCGAAGGAAGGATTTGGAGTTTCAAAAACGTGATCATGTTTTCTTAAATGTATCTCTATGGAAGGGTATTATAAGATACGATAAGAATGGAAAAATAAGTCCCAGGTATATCGGACCATTTGAAATTCTGTACTGAATTGGAGTCGTATCTTACCATTTGGCAATGCTGCCAAGTCTTTCCAAGGTTTACAACGTGTTCTATGTGTCAATGTTAAGAAATTACATGCCAGACCCAACACATGTAATCACTTATCAAGAAGTGGAACATGAGCCCGATCTTTCTTACTGTGGAGAGCCAATCAAGATTCTCGATACTAGACATCATGTATTGAGAAATCGGACGACTTTTCTGGTGAAGGTTTTATGGAGAAACCATAAGATGGAGGAAGCAACATGGGAGCCTGATGAGCTTATGTTAAAGACATACCTGAATATTTTTAGGTAATATTCTGGGAATTTCGAGGATGAAATTTTTGTAAGGAGGGGATAATGTAACACCCCAAGGTTTTGAATATAATATAGAATTCAATTTTATAATCTAACCATTAAACACAACTTTTCTTCTTCTACGTTTTGAATTTCGAAAAATGATCATCTAGAGTTGTGTTCAGTATGTCAGTTGGAGGCTAATAGAACAAACTTGATTTTTTGTGAATAGTAACATACCCTTATGAATAGTAATATGAATAGTAATATGACCATTATGAATAGTAAATACTATTATTATTTTATTTTTTTATGGCAATATGATATTAGGATCTTAATTAATTTTCCAATTTCACATTAAACAAATTGCATTTCAAGATTGTTATTCTTCGAATTAACAATGACCTTTTTTAAAAATTAAATTAATAGTATTTATAAATTTCTTTTGAAAAATGGGTTTCACTTTTTAATTATACTCATCAAAAAATGGTAGTGGTGAATTTTTGGGATTTTTCTGAAATTCATGAATTTTTTATGAATAGTGAAATACGATAAAATACCATATATACATATTATCAGTTAAATGCACTATTTATGAAATAAAAAGTGATGCAATGAAACTTGGTTAGAACACGCATTCACGTATTACTATTAGGGATCATATGAAATAACACTATTGGTTGTCTTGAGGGAAATAATAAAATAATGAATCAAATATTGAAAATTTACTCCTCTCCTCCACTATAAAAACCCATCACCACTCCCTCTTCTCATCACTAATCTAAGCCTTGAAACTCCTCAAATTTCTGCCCAATTACCCTTCCCTAGTCACTCCCAACGACCAGGATTCTCTTAGACTTTCCAAATGACCATAACCCCTTCCCTTAAGGAGTTTCTCAAGGAGGTTATTTGAAGAGGTAAAGCACCCTTCTTTCTCATTTGGTTTTATTTCAATTTATCTTCTTTTGCTATCCTCTCCTCCCCTCATCTATCCAAATGATCATGATAACTCCATTAACATCTATATACTGTCTTTATATTATGTCAATGGAAGAACCATCATAAATATTCTTAATCCCTCCCATTTATTTTATAAATGAAATCGACATCCACGAGGATCCGATTTATAGCCTTCGTGGATGACAATGTTTCGTTATTCATTTTCTTCTTCATTACTAGTCATGAAACCATATTCATGGTTGAAGAAGACAATAATATATGTTTTATAACCTAATTAACATTCAGGAACTAGAATATGTACATATAATTAAGTTATATGAAAAAACTAGTTCAACATATTCCAAATACCACCAAATAATCGCAGTGGATGTCATCTAATGATTCATCCTCATTCCATGTATCCAAATGATATAAATGACCATTATAAATATTTATGTTCATTAATAATATATAATTCTAATACTGGAGATTTATAACCACTACACATGAACTTCATTAATTAAAAATAATTGAACCGAATATGCAAATAAAAGAAACGAACACTCCAGAACGACGAAATTCAATATAATAACATATCAATAAAGACATAAATGAACTAAACAGTGTTATGTTAAAATAAATACATGTCTAATATATTTTGAAATAAGTTATTAACATGTATAATTTCATATTCCAGGAGCTTAAGTACAATACCAGAACACGTTTGGAGTTAAGGTAAGGGTTCTTTCACAAGAACATCCATTTTCATTCGGGATACTTTCATTGTCAAATTACCTCAATGTAATTATTATGTATTGTTATGTACTCATGATATTTTAAGTGTGAGTGTCATATATATATATTTACAAACCCTAATACTTCCTTATTTTATGTATAGTTACACGTTTTAAAAGGAACATTCAAAATAGATTCAAGAATACCAGCCCTATTCAAGGGAATTTCTCAAATTTTTTTCCTATATTCAAGGGCAATCTATAATCTATTCTTGGAAACCATTATCTTTATAAAATCAATCATTTTATTATGAAAATACTATAATAATTCACTTCTAGTTTTATACAAAGACTTTTCCAAATTAACTCTTCTTTTTAATATAATAGACTATTTATCTCTAGAATTGCTTAATGATTTTATAAGAGTGTTTTCATCTAATTCATCAGTCTTGTTGAATCCATGGTATTATTGGGTTCAGTAATTTATAAAGTCTTCTACCATATTTGATTTAATGTTTATGAAAAACTCTATTGTGTATGTTCTATCCTAAAACCATTCACCATATTATTCTGAATGGTTAGTGTTATATGTTTGATGATTGGGGAAAGATAGTTACATTTCATATGATAGTTTCAATATGAATGTATATGTTGTTTATGTTTATCCCCACAAATATTAGTAAATAATTGGACTTATTATGTGATGGGTGGTCCCTCTATAACCCCTTGAAGCATCAATAGGTCTCATGAGACATCTAGATGTGGAATTGGCCAACGCCTTTCCCAATGTGATATGGATTTTGGTCGAGGCCTTAATCACTAGATGTCTTGGCTGAGGCCATGAAAAAATGTTTCAGAATGTAATTCATATGCAATTCCCTAATTATGAATCTATTAGTTGAATGTTCATGTGGTTATTCGACTAGTATAATACCCATGATTGTGATTTATTTTGGCATTATTTACTCATCTCATATTCTTACCATAATGTGTTCAAGTTTATTATTAAAGGCACGTGTTTTCAATTATTCACCATGTCTAATATTTATATTATCATCCACTATATTTCTTACTCTTACTGAGCATTTCAGCTCACCCCATTCTAATGTTTCATTTTCACAAGGCATGAAGAAATAATTTATGAATGACTTGCAAGAATAATCTAGGAGACATGATGTTTATATTGGAATAAATTAGTGCTGTTTTTCCTATCCATATGTAAAATTTGAACTTATGTATGTATCATGTTTCCAATAATACTAAACTACTTGGTCCTTCAGGATTCATATTCCTTGTATGTATGCCAATGTAATCAAATAAGGCACCGACTCCGGGCAACTAGGGTCGGGTCCTTACATTTTATACTATTAAATTTCTAAATGTTTAAAAAAATTATCAAAAGGTCAAAAAATTCAATGAATTAACATTTTTTGATAGCCACATATTTTAATCTTAAAAAATATTTTATAACACACATTTGTATAATAATTAATCTCATATTTGAAATTGGTTTTTTAAAATTAATGAGAAATAATTGAATTTAAAAAACAATAAAGAGAAATTAACCTTGGGAAAACATGATTAAATTAGAAGAACCTATAATAGTTTTAGTAATAAAATCATTTTATTATATCCAAAATGTTAATAATAAATTTCTATGTTCATAAATTTATCTTTAAATGAATTATATTAGTTATTAAATATATATATATATATGGGAAATAAATAATATTTAATATATATTTGGGTATATTTTATATCAATATAATGTCAAAAAATGAAATTATTTTTAGAATTGGTATTTTCTCTCTTCACAAAAAATGAACAGTTTCAGAAATATTTTAGTGAATCACCAGAAGTTAATTTTTATAAGAAGAATAAAAAACTTATTTAATTTTTGTTAAATTATATTTATAAAATTTATAAATTTATATTTTAAATTAAAATAAAAAATATTCAACAAAACTACCTTTTTAGAAAATTAACATTTTAAATATTCACAGTTTCTATCCTTATTTTACTCCATTACATTAAAATATAATCAACCAATTATTTCATAAGGACACTTAAAAAATTATTTGGAGAAAATTTCTACATATATTTCATAGTGTGGTTACTCATATTTATACCCACCAATCTAATGGATAGGTAATAATGGTACTATTTAAATGAAAATATTTCCATATTATATTGTGGTTATTTTTAATTAAGTGTATCATATGGTACACATTATTCATCATATAGTAAAAATATATGAGAAATCATTTAAAATTATATGTTTGTCACATTATAATCCCCATAATGAAATTTAATCTTAAATATTTTATATCATGTTTGATAAAGTGGGTTTAAATCATTTTAAGAATCAATTAATTACAGAGGAAGATAAATAATAATAAGCTGAAAAGATTAAATTTTAACAAAAATTGGTTACATTTCCATTTAAAAAAATTAATGTTTGGGTAAATACTATCAGTCGTATCATTTTATAAATATTTATTAAACAAAGAATTTATCATTATGACTCTCACACATCTAAATTAGTTTTAAAAAGAGTACCATCATAACTGAGAAATATTTTCCTTATATAATTCTTCTGATTTTTCGTCATATTGCTTTATTATGTATAACTATAATACCATTAAGATAGATACTCTGAAGAACATAAATAATTTTTTTCTTCTAAAAATTTTATATTTTTGTTGTGTTCTTATTATTTTTCCATCTTTGATTCATGACACATGATATATAATCATGATGAATTTTTCATTCGTGACGTACAAATTTTTAATTTTAACAAATCACGTGATTTAAAATGTGATGAAAAATTATTATCCCTATTTCATAACAGTATCCAACAAAAAAAGCGTAAGTAAATTTTTATATAATATCAGAAATGAATGAAAAATTATACATAAATCACCAAAATATAAAAAATATCCCTTACTATTTAACAAAAAAATACCTCAAAAACTATCTTTCAAATTCTCTAATATATTCCGCATGAAATTATAAACCTAAAATAATTAAGATTTTGTCACATATTATTACATTATAAACATTATATTTTTCATTATATAAATTTAATAACTCATAATTTCACATAACAAAAACGAATATACCCCAATTATATAATCTCCATATTTTACAAAATATTTTCCAGAATAAATGGAATCAATATAAAACTATAATAGAAATACATGTGATTCTATAAGTAAACACAATATTTATTCCATGAATAAAAATTTATCATAGATAATTATATCCTAATTAGATTAACCATATAATGTTCCCTATAGAGATAAATTATTCAGATAATTGTATAATCAAATAGTTATAACATCTATTTTTAATCTAATTGTTATATAAAATATATATTCCCAAGATATGATAACCACTTTTTTCCATAAAACATATTTACCACTTCATGAATGTATTTTATTTAATATTCATGGTTATGGGTTTCCGTAAAAGTATATCCCAAATAATATCATTCTTTAATAAATTCACACTAAGTCACGTTTTAAAATTATTTGTTATGAGTAACAACATATAATGATAAATGGATAATTGCGTTAATGATATGACTTAGGTCAATAATATTCTCATTTCTTTTTAGGATCCTACTAAATGAGAATGAAACAATTATGCATGATTGTCATGGTGTGGTAATTCATATTGGTGGTCTTATGGGATGATTTTAATGGTGTGGTAGAGATAGGACAAAACACATTGGGAATAATGTGGGTTGGCCCACATGTATAGTCATTAGTAGGAAGTTTGTCTTGGGTATGTGGATGGGTCATAGGGAGGGGACAATGTCTCTAAAATGAAACCGTTGGTACCCTGTAGGTTTCCACCCAACAAATATATTAAATAGGGGTGTTTTTTATATTATGGGGACCTAATCACTACAATGGTATTAGAGGAGGAACCCATTCAGAAGTGTGGCAGAACTGTATGGGTTCAGATGTAAGGTCTATACAAGGGATGTTGTGCAACGAAATGGGGTGAATATAACACCGAATTAATGTTAAAGAGTCAAATGGATAAATTATACCAATAATTTCAAAAAGTGTTCATCATTAAATTTCTGATCCAACCTCATGAGAATTAGACATTTAATCATGCTAGTCGTAGAGGAGTTATCAGGATGGGTGAGATGTAGGTCCAAAAATAAGATGTAATTCACTAAAGGGGGTGAATGTAATTCACTAAAATGCTAATGGGTAAAAATGATAGATGATGTTACTCATGGTATAATTAATAACATTATTTTTGGAGACTACAATATTATAACTCCATAGTTAAGCGTGCTTGTCCTGGAATAGTGATAATGACGGGTGACATTTTGGTAAGTTACCAAATGTGTGTTTTTCTAAATAAAAAGATAATTGAAACGATTATGTGTTGTCCTATGGTGATATTCCATATTCTGATGACCTATTTGGGCACCTAAATGGGCCCCTAATTTGGTACCACTTGTCTATATGGAAACTAGTGGGACCAGTGGGCTCAGACCTGAAAATCATGTTATAATGGGGAATCTATGTTGTCACCAGGGACTGACTGTTACATTATATATAAATAAATCACATTTTAAATCCTAATAAATATTTCAAATATTTTAATTGGATACCTTTCTTTTAATGGAACTACATAGATAGAACTCCATTAAAAAGTGTTCTTGGCATGATGAAGTGATAAATATGTGTGAAATTCTGGGATGTTTCTAATGGTGTCTGTGACTAAGGACAAAACAAATAGAAACAAATATGTGTTGGCATGTAGTAATAGTATTTAGTCTGATGTTCTGTTTGGGTACATGGATGGGCACCAAAGAGGAGACCATGCATTTTCAGGGCAATTGGTGGTACATGGCAGGCCAAGACTCAAAAATAATGTTAAAGTGGGGTGTATGTTTTTTCTAAGGGGACAAATTGTTTCTTTACATATGAAAAAATTTTATATTAAAACCCAATTAATATTTCACAAAATATCATTACTCAATTTAAAATATTATAAAATTGAACCTCAAAATGTATCAATTCCAATACAAATATAATCATCCTTAAACATATCACCCCATAATGGTATTATTTACTCTTATATAATCATTATTTTATTTCATACCAACATTTACGGTTGTTTAAGAAATTCAATTATACCATCATAGAAAGACTAATACCCATACACTTGAATCAGATTGTAAAAGACATATCCATTACCTACTAGATTTAATATCGAATTAAATTATCCAATATAAACTATACATAATTACAATATCAATATCCAATATTATTTCTCATATATACCCAATTACATTAAGAGTTTTATATAATTAAAAAAACATTTATATAAAATAATTTTTGTATTTCTCAATAGATGTTTGTCTTTTCTATTATATCAATCTTTTATTGACACATAAGAAGAATTAAAAATCTCCCCTAATATTCAATAGACATGATACCCTTATACAAAAATATTAAATAATTTAATTCTTAATAACCTACGGAAATAGAAATATAATAAATGATTATATTACATGATCATTAAGGATAATCATGGGTGATATCAACCAATCTGGATAAGTGTGCATACGTTGTTTATAACGGTATGATACATTAATATAGTGAAGGGTCTCAACAAAAAGTATTCACACACAAAAGTATATATGATTATTAAAATATTAAGGAAAATCCATAATCATTGTTAAAAAGTGTTTCAACTAAAAATATAATCATTCATGTTTCATAAAATATGTGTGTAGAATCATAAGAATATAAAATAATATTCTTATGAACATAGATATTAATATTTTTGTATGCACATATCTTTTTGAGAATTTCATGATGCATTCATACTCTGGCATTATTTTTTGACAATAAAAATAATAAAAAATAATGATGAATAATACTCTGATAATAGCGCATAGAAATCAAACACAGATATTATATTTTTAGCATGGAGAACTATAATAATAATTACACATAATGATATGAACATAACTATTTTCAATCTTGTTCACACCTAATATCCCCCATCTAATAAGATATATATATTACATTACCCAATGAAATAGAGATATGGGTAATTTTTAATCCATATTCAATATAAATAAATCCATATAGTATTTTTCCTTAATATTATAAAAACATTCTAGAATTTACCTTTTCATAACTTATATATAATAAAATTGGGTAATAAAGATTTCATCATATATTTATTTACCCATGGGAAAAAATCAGTTTCCTAGAATAATTCTTAAATCATCATTATCATAAGTAATATATATAATAAAATATGTTTTTATCATAAGAGCATATGATTAGTTAATCTTAATAATACCAAATGAATGTTGATATAGGTGAAAATTTTCTTTGAAGAAATGTTTATACAAACTTTGAAAACATCTGGATAATATACTTTTCTTTTTATAAAAACATAGATAAAAATTAATAGAATAATAATAATAAAATTTATCTAAAAGAATAATGGACACATGTAAACAAACAATTTAATAAAAAATAATAGTACTGATTTTGGGAAATTTATTTTAGGGCGTATATATTATA
Source organism: Viscum album (assembly GCA_963277665.1). Classification (NCBI taxonomy): domain Eukaryota; kingdom Viridiplantae; phylum Streptophyta; class Magnoliopsida; order Santalales; family Viscaceae; genus Viscum; species Viscum album. The sequence continues at coordinate 500,956,837 of OY728159.1, forward strand.
ATATAATATTCTTTTAAAAAATTATAATGTCAAAAACATATTATTATAATTTTTTTTATAAATATTCAATTTAGAACTTTGTAAATAATGTCAAAGTTATTGATAATAATATTTTAAATATAAATTTGTATAGCTATAGAAATCCATGAAAAAATATGAAGAACATGGATATGGGGGATAATTATTCCTGACTAAAAAAGAAGAAGAAAATTAGGCTCTTCATAAAATTATTTTTTCATTCATTTTATGTACCGAAAAAAATAAAATGATAAAAATAATAAAACTACCATAAATAACCATAACTGAAAAAATATAGATATTAAAGGAAAAATATTACATAATTTCCCTTTATGTTAATTTAACCTAGATTATGAGGAAACGAAATGTGATTATAACAAAATCCATTACAAATATGATAAATTTTAAATCATAAACATCTTGAAAGAATTTTTTTTAATAGATCATTAAAAAAATGTATATTAATAGATTAATTATATAATAAATCAATAGGTATATATATATATATATCATATAATGAAAAATATATTAATAACCTTAATAATGTCTCAATGAAACAATATTGTGATGAATAAACCTTACAACTTTAGTAATCTCTAATTCAAAATTACATGAAAGAGAACAACTTGGATAGATTTTTAAATTCAAAAACAATTAATTAAACTATTCTTAAAATAATTTCATGGGTAATATTTACACCACATAAAATAAACAACTTGTAAATATCGAATATGTATTACTAAAATAAAATTGATATAAGTAACTACTACCTAAGGACCTGGCATTCATTATACATGCTTTTATCATAATCTTCTATGGGAAACCAACATTGGATATCATGTTAAATAAACATAGGATAGTATGTTAACAATAATATAAAAACATAAATGTGTCTATAGAATTTGAGATGTAATTTGGGTAGGATTTGGTTGATCTATGTGTTTTAATAAGGTATGAATTGGATACGATGGGTGGTTCCCTTTTATATGTGAGGGGAGGTGAACACTATTGATTATTATATCCATTAAAAATAATATAATCTCACAATAATGTAAGAATGTATCCATATATTCTTAATTATTATGTTTAGGTGATATAGGGTCAAAATAAATTAATCCAATAAGATTTATACTATTTTATGTGCTATTTTGAATTGTATCTCTTAGTTATCCCATAATTTAACCCTTATAACACCTTACTATAGTAATTTGATACATAGTATTTAAGGTTCAGTAGTATAATTATAAAAGGTAATGAGGATAATAAGTTTAAAATTGTTAAAATTATCCACAATTTCTCATTGCACTGAAAAATGATTGATTTTTTTTAAAAAACTTAATAAAATATTAGTTATCCTAAAATATTGTAAATTTATTTCTTGGGTCTATTAAATTAATTTTATTTTAAAAACACTAATATTATCATGGTTTCATGATTTAAAAATTTAAAAATTTAAAAATTTACACGCCTTCCAGTTATATCTATAAAAATCATTCATAATATAAACATATCCAAAAAACATATATTCTAGAATTTTCAAACTACGTACATTTCTTCACCCACTTACATAAGAGGTGCATCAGTTATACAATAGTTTTTTAGGTAATGATAACAATAATATATTTAAAAAAATTAATATAACGAAAAATTTAATAATCATATAATTATTCATTTATTACCATTCATAAAATATTTTTCTTTTTAAGAAAACATATTCTATGTGTTAAAGGGAATACTGTGAAATTTTGTAATTATTCCTTAATTATATTTATGTAAATTCCATTTCCAAAGGAAACTATAAAAATGACTAATTTTCAAGTGTATGATGATTTTTGTTGGAATAAACTAATAAAATATAATTAAGTAAATGGATTTTGATATTTTGATATTGTAACCCATTGTTTTATCCTTGATTATACCATTTTACCGTTATCCAAGTTGATAAAAAATTATCGTAGATATTATTCTTTATGAATAAAAATTAAATGGAGCACCTTAACAAATTAGACCATGTTGATTAAAAATATGGAACTATTTAATATGTTAAATTTCAATATGTATTAAAATGTACTTTTTTTATATGTTTACAGAACACAATAGAAGGTTTTTAATGAAAGATGCCTTTCTAAGGATAAATATTATTTTATACACATTCCATGTATAATATTTATTAATGTGGACTAATTTTTTTTATAGTTAATAAATTTAAGTATATATAAATTTAAAAAAAACTAAAAAATAAAAGGATCATTTTTAAAAAATTATTAAAATAGAAGTAACAATTATTTTTATTTATCTGAATAAAAATATTAATTTGATTTCAAAAATGGAAATCATATATTTCTATATTCAACGTTATATTTTTAATTTTATTTTATTTAGTAATAAATTTAAAATGGTTCAATATAATTATTTCATTAATAATCATGTCATTATTATACAATGATAATTTCATTAAATTGACATTATTTGTAAAAAGATTATATTTCACTGTTTAACGAAAAATATACTTTTTATGAAATATTAAAAAAAAATCATATGAAAATTTGGATATTAAGAATCCAAATGTGAATTATTTTATATCAAATACAGATCCTAGAATTTATAAATTTATCATTTACTTTACAATACAAAATATACAATAAATCATCATGTATAGAAAATTAACTATTTTATTGTTTAACAATTCATAGTAAAATATGGTTTCATTTTAATCGTTAAAAATGAACTTATTTGTTACGTTATAAAAAATATTATTGTACTCAATGTAAGTTTCCAAATATATGTCATAATTGTTTACCCTTATTGATACCAAATAAAAATAATAATAGGTTATAATAATCATGTTTACATATGAATAGTTCAACAATTTTTCACAATTTTTTTATTTGGTATTTCATTTGGTAAACAATAAAAAAAGTAGGTATTTATTTAATATAAAATAAATATTAATGTATTGGTCTTTCATTGAGTTTATGTGATTAATTGATGTAGATTCCTTGTCGCCTTAATATATGCATGTTATTGATCTACACACTGTCTCTCCCACTTCAACAGCCACAAAATTAATTTTTTTGCAAAGATGATCTAATTAATTAGTTACACTATTTCTTTTTTGTGATATTCATATTCTATATAAGGTGAATGTATCGCCTTTAGATTAATATGAGTCATCCATATAATCAAATGATGATTGTTTATACATTCCTCGTTCAATTTATATGGAATATCCTACTGAGTGATGTCTAGTTGTTAAACATGACTAACATATTGTATTTGATTAATTATTTTATAACAATATCGGTCGTTATTTAATTATTTAAATATATACCTATACATTTACTAAACATAGGGGTAGTTTCATGGGTATCTTATTGAATAGAAACATGTTATTATAAATCATCTCTTTAGTATTGCATTGGATATGAAAAAAATGTGTTATAGATGATGATTATTGCCTAAAACCATCTTTTGGTTAACAAGGTATGTCACTTATCCTATATAACAAGATTGGTGTTTTTTCCATCAAAAAGTCAATTTCATCTCATTACATGTGTCTTTACATATTATCATTATTAAGGGAAGGAACATATTACATAAAACAAGAACTCATTGCATGGAAGGACATCACTAGGAAAAAAACTAGGGGTATTAAAAAAAAATTATCATTGTTTTTACAGTTTGAGTTATCCTACATTATATTAGCAGTTGGGGACAATAATTTGATATCGTCAATTATATATTGGAAATCATGGAACCATCATTCAATTTTATCATTCATCAATGATGGGTACTTTCAAAACTCTTCTTCTGAGAAGAGTTACAATGATTATTCTTGATATTTCCATGAGGAGTAACTTCATTAAGGAACTCTATGGAGGACCTATCAAGCACTTGGTAGCAATATAGTGGAGAATAACTCTAAAAATATAGTAACATATTCTTTCAAATGATGAGTCTTCACATTTATAGTCTTCTATAGAAATATGTTTTATGGTCACATTAACACCATCATTGATGTAGGTAGGGATGTAGGTCTGATCTTATATATTAGGATACCCTAGATGATAATTGTTCATTAATGATCTGCATTAGGTGGATAGGATTATATTTTATATACAAATATGTTTAAATTTATTTATTCCTATAAGGAGATTCACGTGTATTCATTATAATATTACAATGATATTTTTTATGGTCAGTACAAATATGGGTCTACAATGAAGTGTGCCTATCATCTCAAATTATAAGGTGACATGATCTTAATCCTATTTTTTATTTATCACTAGAATACACATATTATGATCATGAAAATTAGTAGTAATATATGCCTATACTTGAGTAACCCTTAGAAAATTAGAATGTGTTACTTTAGTGATGTATGATATAATATATGTTCGCCTCCTACTAATCATGGAAAAATACAAGAAACAGAATTTTGCAAATAATTCTATAATATGTTAATATTAATATAGGGATCAATAATATAAATGATTATAATAATCAATTTATTCATTGATTTAATGATAGGATTCTTTTATAGAATTATTTGTATAGGCCCATTATTCAGTGGTTCAGGGGATATAATCAATCTATTTTCCTCTAATTAACATCATTATATGAAGATGGGATTCATGGATTGGGGAGGGAATATATAAAATGCCTTGTTTACTATTGGATATAACACCATTCCCCAGATGAATTGTTTAGCGTATGATGGAGAACACGTCACGTGAGAGTGGTAATATGTTTCGAAACATTTTGGATGTCCAGATATGACTATGTGATTCCAATGGTTCCACATGTGTATGTATGTAATCATTCTATATGAAAACATTTATATGTGTTTGGTCTGTTGTTGTGTCTAATGTATTTGGGTTGAAAATTTGAATTCCAGCAATATTATGAGCACATTACCCTTTATTTGTGTCTCTCTACCATAAGGTAGATCTTCTAGATTCTGGGGTCTTAGTGACTATAGTAGAGAAAACCAAGGGGAAATCCTCAGAAAGTTAAAAAGGGGTAGATTTCATTTAGCACCGGTGGTGGATGATATGATTCCTCCTGGGAAACTCCTGAACACAAGTGATTCTATACTAAAATCGACGATATAACTCCCTTAAATAAGAGATCAGTTTTTCTCCACTACAAGGAAATTTCCAAAAAAATGGTTATAGGCTGCGATAATTTTCACCTAGTTCATCACCATCTTCATCTGTTATTGAGGTGACATAAAATGATTAATTGTTTAGTGGATATTATATGACACCTTCATGTAGGGTATGGTACCATTGAAGATGTACTCCCTCACCAATCCATTGGAAAAAAATACATAATTATAAGGTTCATTGGCGATAAGTCAGTCATGTTTTATGGGAATTCCATTTTTATTAGTCAATTCATATGATTCTCATTGACATGAATCCATATTTTTTTATTTAATGTATTTAAAAAAACATAGAATTATTTTCAATCATTCATAAAGAATCCTAAAAAATAACAATTCCATGGAAATAATCATGTTAGAATAATTTCATTCATATGAAATTTATTCACATTTGGTTTACTATTTTTTATGGTGGAATCAACTAATTTGAAATTCACACTATAGGGTGATATGGGTTTTAAGTCCAGGAAGTCCCATTTTCCAAAGGCATTCAGTTACCAGAACATTACCATTCACAACATAGAATTCACTATGATCGACGAGGTGGAGTTCAATCTCATCGAAAAAAATTAAGGAATTTTTTCCAACTCATGGGTTCTCTTATATATTTATTTCATAATTATGAAACATTATAATCTCCCAGAATTTGATGGTTTATCCTAAAGCTAGATTATGGTAATTAAAATGTATCGATGTGAACAAATTAATGTACAATATATTCATAATATATAATCATTTTTAATTATTAATGCTCACATAATAGTAATATGGTTATAAAGAATACACATTGGAACTATAGAGCTTATTATCTCCCATTTAATCGTTATGTGTTGGTGGTAATAGGATTAGTCCCATAAGAAGTGATTCATACAAGTCCATATAAAGGGAATCAGAACCCATGTAGATCAACAATACTCAATGAAATACACAATGCATTATAAGGTCACATGACAAGGACTAATACATTGATTTTATCATCATGTGGTACAGAAGACTTGGAAAAAAATGACAAGATATGGATGGTGTGTGACTTACACATGGAAGACCCATAATAGTCGACCATTAAGTGAATATAGTCTAATGTGGGTTGGTTTCTTTAACATACAAGAGTAAGAACCACAATGAAAAAAAATTAATCATGAATATATCTTAACAAGGAAAACAAGGGGATTCTAAAATGGGATATTATAAAATCAAGACCAAAATCATCAAGTTCAATATATATTTCTACATGACCTCTCGAATGCCTCCCCCTATGAAATAGGGTTATGACCTGCAATAAGGGTTTAATTATATCAATGAGGAGACTCTATCTTAAGCACAATGGAATAGAATCAATATTAAATAATAATTTATATAATGAAATATCAATGAAAATATAAGGAAACTAAAAATGACATAAATATAATATAACAATAAGATGATCTTGAATTGGATACCCAATCTAGTGTAAAAAAGAAGAATATAAAATCAAAAAAGCGTTCTAATCTATAAATGTGTGGTCCATAATAAAAATAAATTCATAACAAGCATATAAACATATAATCCAAATATATGAGATCATCTGCTAAAAAAGCTTCCATAGACCCTCAGTTGCATGTGATTTGACTCCAAACTAGATGAAAGATGGTAGTAACTAGGAAACCCCTTATAGGGAGTACTCATAAGGTTTTGTGAACATTAAACCCACTTTTGTATATCCATCAATAGGACCATGTCATCCGGTGTCCTTTAGATCCATATTATCATGTAATATTGTCAACTATGCTACTGTGAAATGCAAAACACATAATAAATCAAGGATACCGTGAGTGAATCCACAACATAACACTGTTGTTACCTCAATATCAAACTACGTACCTAGTTCCATCATCACAATAATTTAAGATGAACACAATCATCAACTATTGGATAACTATTTCATAACGATCATTAAGTGTCGTGTACCACTATCAACCACCAACACATGGTAACATACATACCAGGTGAGAAAAAATAATGGAATACATAATATATAATCAAGATAAATAAATTATAAAACATATGATCATATGATAATATTAAAAAATGGAAAATGCTTCACAAATATCACTCATGGAATCAAACTGAGCCTCATAGGCAACACACATTCACAATTTTGATGACAATCAATAATGAATATCAATTAGGTAGGAAAAACAATATAAAATTGAAATGTGTGTATACAAAAAACTCTAGTGGTAAGGTACTTCCTCCATCAAATTTGTCGATATCAATGGAAATGATAAAACACCAATGTGTTGTTCGAATGCGAGAGAAGAAGTCTCCTAAATCAAGATCACCTCCCCACAGGGCAAGCTATTGTAGGTTTCAACACATCGTCATTCAAGGTTCAATAAACATTCATTGAAAAAAACTATTTTATTTCAAAAAGAAATAAAATATTGCATGTGATGGTACTTTTATCTCCTAAATAATTTCCTAATAATCAATAAAATATCACTAATGATGATATTTTATGTCATCGGTCATTTCATAATTATCTTTTTAGATCAATACATACACTCTATATATTTACCTTAAATAATTATAAAACCAACTTCTATAATTTATGTATACAGATAATATCTTAAACACATTTTTATTCCCATTAATTTTTCCTTATCAAAACCTTATAATTATCCATGAAAATTTCATAATTTCGTATCTTGGTTACATTGATATTTTCTTATAATTATATCTTATTAATATTTGTAATTATCCTTCCATTATTTTTAATAATTTTATATTGATAATTATTTGTAATAAATATTTTATAATTTTAATAAATTATACATTGATAATTCAACGTGGTTGTAAAATTTAAATTATCATCAGATATGTTAATGAAAATATAATTATATAATTAATAAAATAATCTCTGATAGATTGACAAAAATCATATTCCGATAATTTTCATAGACTATACTATGTTCAATTGTGATTATTATCATTATATTTTTATTTATTTTTTCATTCTTTTGAAAGATTCATATAAATTTTCTATGGATTATTTTTCAAGTTCCCATTATAATTCAAATTTATTTTTTTATTAATTTATGAATATGGATTATAGAATATATATATAAATTGAAATAATAAAATAATAATAGACCAAAATATTTCTATTTATAGTTCCATGCATAGGGACAAAGTAGATGTATGGGATTATCATACGCCTGTGAGAAAATGAAGAACAAAAACCAAAATAATGGATACATCCCTGATCACATACAAGGTGGTTTAATATCAATAAAAATAAATAAAATACTCCACATAAAAATCATTATGTTTTAACTATTTCAAATAACCATTGCATTTACCTATTATCACAATTTCATATCACAAATTTAATTTTTGTTTAATTCCACAAAGATTGTTTTAAAACATTTCATTGATATGTTGATGACAATAATGGTAAAAAAGAGTGGAAATCTATGGTTCATATAAATTAGTGTCTGTAAATTGATTTTTCTTATTTTTCGGATGATGAATAATATAACAATTTTTAATAAATAAATTAATAAACATAATATTAATATGTTGTACAATGCATTACGTATATGTGAAATGTTACCAAAAACCTAATGTTCTCAAGGGTTTGGTCACGCATATGGTGAAACCTATATTTCAGACATAATAGTGGATTCATATTTCTCATACGATACATCATTTGGGATATTTTAACCTAATTACAAAAACAAATATAAAAAAATTAAATAAAATACCCAAACATGAGATTTGATCAAACACATGAAGTGAATAATATTTATCTCTTAACAAGGGTAAGCCATATAACCTGAACCTAACTATGGTATCATATTTCCCATATGAGACACCTTTAAAGAGATTTTTCATTATTTATTAAAACTACACCATGTGTTTGGTAATATATTTAATAATTTTTTTATTACATCAATAAGGTCGTATGGACCTCATAATCTAACATTTCTTTTGTTAATTACTACGAAATTGTTCGATAAAATATTCTGATATATATAATCGAAAAATGTATATTTTTCATGAAAATTAATTTTCTATATAAAAATTATTCTAATTTATTAATAAAGAACATATTACTCTCATTAAATATATAAGTATTTTACATAAATAACCATATATCTATGTAATAGTGTTTTTAGAAATAAAGAACAATGAGGAGAGCCAATGTGGTATGTTATACAGTTTAAAAGGACTCCTATGCATATAATGAATATTTACTAGTATGGATGGATGTAAGTTGTTCTGTGGGGAATATGACCCCATGAGGATGATTAGGGATGGATGATGATGTTTGTTTTCAACACCTAATAGGAGTCCGATGTGTATTTCTTGGAATGTATCAATTCCAATGTAGTTAATGGTTTATAGATTAATTTATTATGGTGGGACAATACTATATAGTATAATGTAACGATGTTTGTATGTTGTTATTTTTTAAATTTTTAAAATATAATTTTTCAAAAATAGTATAACCCCATTCAATTGGTACGTTATACATATAGTATACTATCATTTATTGGGTATGTTGGATTCACAGTTTAATAGAATTTTGACTGAAAGTTTACAACACAGTTCAATAATGTGTTGTATGTATTGTTTATAATTTCTTTATCATCAAATTGAGAGGTCTTCAATTATGAATGTTCATGTCCTTAAGTTGTGTTAATTTCCACGTAGTTTAATGTAATGAAAAATTTACATCTAACATGTGTAAGGTGTGAAAATAGTTTATTTTGATGATCCATCCAAGGAATACATACAATATTAAACCCAAGTCAGCCTATGTCATGACCCAAACCGTGTTTTTGATCCCCATGGGTTGTAATATAGTGTATATATATCATTAAACTCCATATGTAATGTTTTTTCCTTCATAATAAATACTAATTTAATAATTAAATTCACATAACATCATAACCCTGATCCACAACACATGAAATAGAGAGATAAACAAAAAGAATTAAAAGCATTTTACATTTACAAATAGAAAAAACATAACAATAAGGGAACATCATTAAATATATTAATAGAATATATACAATAATTTTATATTGATACCCACCATGATACCGCCATCAACATTTTCAAAATGGAAAACTAAAATTTGTATCCTCCATGACATCCAAACAAATTTTTTAGGATAATAGTTTACTTGATCGCTAAATAAACTTTATTAAATTAAATTACCTAATTTTTTTGAAAAGATTTTATGTTTTAAAAAACGGAATAAGGATGGTTCTTTTAAAAAAATTAGGATTTCATAGAAAATAATGATTCATAAATAGACTTTATCATGAAGGATATTAGCATAACTGATATTCACAATCCCCATGTATCAATGGCTTATAGGGACCTGGGATCCTCCTCTTGATGACCAGTCATGGTTGTAGAGGTCAATCTACTACACGATCGAAGAAATACCCACCATTAATGTTTTTTAGTGTTGGTTCATGATCCTACTTGGTATGGTGGGTCTTTTCAAACAATATTTTTCTAGTGTACCCACATATATACCTAGAATCTCTATTTTCATCCCATTTAATAAACCATGAAAAACCTTTATTTCAGAAAACATTCCCACACATACAAAACAAATACTGATTCAAAAGGGGGTATTACTATCTCAATTGCATACGCACACCATCACATTGGAGAATTACTCATTTACACATACATAACAAAATTTATTATGAATAAAGAAAATAATACTATAATATCTTAACGGTAAAATAATAGATATGCATTGAAACAACTAAAATTAATCATGAAATCACCCTATTCATGTTGGAAATCATAACCCAAATCAATAGGGGATCCTACAGAAAAAAAAAATCATGGATATCAAAAAAATATATATTTAACCTTATATAGACCACTAAAATCATTAGATAATTGAATCCCCATGATGATTAGAGAGTTATTCCAGAGAATAGGTGACGAAGGACTTACATGGAGATTTATTTAAGATTCATGTTCAAATCCACATATAAATGGGACCAAGAAAGTAAGATAAGCATAACTAGGGAGGGGTAGTATGAATGTGGTGAAAATACGAGTCAAAGGGTTAACATTAGTGACATAAATAATTAGAATGTAATTTATTTAATTAGGATGACCAAAAGTTTTGGTCCCACCATTTGGATGAATTTTCTGCAAGGGTGCCTCATCTCTATCTACGATATGGGAGAGGACGAATGGATTGCTGGAATGGGTGTATGGCTGTGCACCAAGCCATTTATCCTAAAAACTACCACTTTTGGGTGGTAGTATTTCACTTGGAAAATTTCATGATTAACTCTAATTGTACTACTACATTATTGTTATCCAAAAATATTTTTTTTCATGTAAAAATCCCAAAAATGTTATAGTAATTGAGTAAGTGAAAATATACTATTAGAAATTCCTAAAATAATACAATGGGTTTGGTGATTATCTCCACTACAAAATAATTAATCACTTTCATTGTCAATAATTATTTTGGTCATAGAATTAGTCCGGGTGCCCCTTCTTCAACCAATACATTCATTACCACATCTCATGCTCATTTATTCAGTGTTTCCAATAACCCTAGACCAATAGTGTAGGTGTTACCCAATGCACATTCACATAGGATTACCTTTTTTACTAGTTTCTCTTCCATTAACAGATAAGGTTCCATCTCTAGATCTCCCAAATTCATCATTTAATATGGGTCAAGATTATACTTCATTAATTGTGAGACAAATATCACATTTTAAATTGAAATTAACATGGGATATAGTTCATGTCACTATTCCACATTACTGAACTTCTTAGTAATGGTGAAAGGTTTAACTTAAATTGGTGGGATATTACCCTACCTATAAAGACAATGGTGAATCAAGTAAGGTTTCATCTTTATAAAAACCTCATCACCGAGCGATACATCCAATTCTCTACATCGTTGATCGAAGTAGGATGTATTGAGAATCTAAGATGTCAATGACCATTGTCTGATAATTGAAACATTAACTTATATATCATTCATAATAATGAACCCTAATAATGATGTATCTCCAACTTTTATCTAGAATATAGGTGATAAAATAGACAACTATACTGAACACTGAAGAGATAAAAATTTGAGCAGTGAATGATAAATATTCTTTTATATAAATTCCTGGAATCTGATATGGTTATTTCCTATGCCAGCAATGTAAAACAATCATTCACAATGCATATCATTCAGAATTTGGTATTTCTGTTATGTCTGATCATATTTTTTTTGAAGTTATGTGGTGTTAATCCTATTCTATTATCCAATGGATTTATTAATTCTTTCCCAATAGTGAATGGATAAATGAAATTATATATTGGAAATGATAGTATATGGACCACTATGCCTCCTATCAACATTTATAATATATAATCTCTCTAATTATTTTACTTTCCTTAAATAATTTATCATGATAAAATTGTATGATTTTGTAATTAAATCTATAACCAGAAAAAAAATTCATTCCACATTGAGTGAAAGGAAACCAAATGATTAAATCCATAGGGACTTTATCCAACTCTTTTGCATGACTGGGAAGTGATAAGAGTAATGTTGAGTACTTTAGTGGATCGACGTTAATCTACTAATAGACAGAACATCAAGAAAAAATTCTATTATATTACATCTCATACCTTGAAAATAGAAATGATTACAAGAATCATAAGACATAATTGTTTCTCTATGATGGATGGACCTCTAGAAATAGTTGATATCATGAATCACCACCAATCATAGTGACAAAAACACAACAATTCATACTGTAATGAGAATAATCTCCCCATAAGCCATCAACTATTCATTTGGAACCTCCCCACAATTTTTTAGAAGTAAAAGTGTGATGGTATATATCATCTTTAGGATGTTCTTCGAAGATATATTAAATATGGTATGGTTTCTACCATATGGTAACTAGGTAAATGACATAACTTTGCTCAATGTCCTCTAAATGATTCCATGAAAAAATTCTCATTAGTATACCATTATCACTGGACCCTATCAAATACTAAGTATGGATTTTCCTTCCTAGAAAATTAACCACCACATTTATTTTACCTGGGTAGAGATAATATCGATTTATAATATATAGAGGTACTAGAAACATCACCACAACCTCAAGATTATTTCATTCTGGGAGAAAATATAAATCAAGATTTTGTTATCTGAGTGGACCATAAATTTATTCCTAAAAAGGTTGTGTTTACTCTATTATAGATTATGGATCCCTAAATCCTTCTTGAATACTTTTTAGGTTGTTTTTTTCATGTGGTTGTAGTTATTGAGGGAAACATGCCACCACATTGTCACATTATGTAATCAAACACCCCAACCTTGAACTGGGATCATCCTAGTAGACTTAATAACCATTTCCATCCACAGGTAAAATCCATAAGGTGTCATTGGTCACTCATCACTTAAATTAATTATAAGATTTATATAATTATATAATCTATCTGAGTGTCAACCCTTTTGGGTGAGATCCTTCATTGGGGATAATGAAGAGATAAATCCCTGAAAAATTATCCGTAATATCATATTGTGTCTAACAATATCTTAATATTAAATACATTTTTCAAATCTTTTCATGACATAACTACATTAATTTTATCTCGATAATCTATAACCCCTAATTTGAATATAACATTGTAAAGAAATGAATCTTCTCAGATATAGAAACTAACCAATGAGGGCATTTTATAACAAAAACGATCTCATAACATGCCCAAGAAAATTGGTAAATATTGACAATGAACCTCTTCTATTCTAAAGAAAATTAGGTTTCCCTCCATAAATAATAAGTCAAATGAGTCAAGGTATTTTTAAAACACCCAATTCTTTAGAAATATTAAAACAAATGGATCATTCATTATTACGATTGGAATAACCAAATACACAAAATGATCATAGCTAATTCAAAAAAATCATGGAAACATTGCCTTCTCTCACCCAATCAATATAATTCTCGTAGTGAATCTTGGTCTTGTAAAACCACCCACTATGATGATCAAAGAGGATATTGATGCAAGGAAAGGGGTATTTATTATATATGGTGGACATATTCAACAACTTATAAGCAATTATGAACATGATATATCCATCATCCTTTTATGAAAATAGAACTACAATAACCCAAGATGATATGATAAATATAGTGAACCATTCAGATTGAAAATATTCTTGATATATGTTTAATTTCATCAAATATATATGGAAAATATTAAATTATGGAAGTAATACCTAATAAAAAATCATTGGTGAAATAAAATTATTGTAATTAAGGTAATCATGAAAAGTCCTATGAAAAAACCTATAGTTACTCGTATATTACAATAGAAAACCTACTCTTAGAACCCTACTCATAATTTTCATGAAAGAGTGAATATTCATAGAATATGAGTCTATCTATCATTGGATGTATAGAAAATTCTCATACTAACCAAGGATCATATTAACATAGGAAGACCGAAGTACACACAATGGGTTTCATGAAGTCACCCACTGTAAATAACATTCAATGTGATCTTCAAAAAAAGTCCTCTAATCCATTCATAGAATCACTTTGAAGACATCCTTTTCCAAGATAATGAAATCCAACTTCAGTTCATCCTTTTAAATGATGATAACATAAGAAATAAATTTTATGCGTTATTCCTTCTCACTACCAAGGGGCATAGCAAACTCCATGGAATGTGGAATAAGTACCATCAAGGGTATCCATAGATCCACCAGGTGAGATGAAATGAATTAATTTAAAGTACTTGTATAAAATAATTAAAAAGATATAAACATTATAATAAGACTAGTACATCAAACTCTTATATATTCTAAATATAAATAAACTAGTGACTTATCAATAGTATAGAGGTTCTTCATCTCTACCGATACCTACGGTCGAATATAGAAATATAGTATTCACTTTAGTTGATGCTATCAATAGTAATATTCAAACATGCACCATTTCCACCAGATAAAGGAAAAATATCATTGTATTTAATATATTGAGCCACTGATTCCCTATAATCTATTGATCCAACAACCCTCTAAAAAGGGGAACATTATTATTGAAAGTTTTCAATTAAACTAGATTTCCACAATTATGTTTGGGTATATATGTAACATGACATGTGTTCTTCTTTTTCAAAAATATCCCACGCTAATGAAAAAAACTATATCCAACCCACTATGTTTCTATTAATGAAAATTGAAATAGGTATCCTCAATTTCGATCCATAACCACTACACATACACTTTATTTAGATGATCTATTGTAATGAGACCCATAACTGAAACTATTCAAGAGAAACCATATCTACATTCTCGATCGATCTCTAACATCTGGTCAAGAACAACCACATAAACATACATCTTATAAAAGAACAAGAATTCAAAGGATCAAATGTGTGGACACAAACTATTCTAAAACTACTCACCCTTCAGCTATTTATTGGAAAAAACCTAAGGGTTGAAATATTCATAATCTTAAAAATGGAATCAAATTATAATATTGAATGTTCTCCCAGTTGGAGGTCAAGAAACTCTTAGGTCATAGTAATGGACAAAATCATAGGGAATTATTTCAATTTGAACACAACCTTAAAATCATTCCATCACATATTATCATGCTCTCTTTCTTTGACCACTAATTTCGACCAACAATGACTAGGGTCTTCCAAAATTAACACAAAACATATAACCTTGATATTTTCAGGAGTCCTGATGAAGAAAAAAATCATCACAATATTCTCAAACCAACAATTATCTTTCTAGTGATATATTAATCCATATAATGTATGGGAGAAATATGCATTCATGGGTATTATCAAATTATGTTTTTTATTTACTTATTAGGAACAATAGAGTGGCTGACTAAGGTCAACTCTTAAAGGAGGAAGTAATTATGAAACATAGTAAAAGTATTTTGAAAAAAATAGATAGAAGAACTATTTAACTTAAATGGATGGGTGTGTCTTTTATCAAATATGAAACTAGAATAAGTATTCTGTAATTAATATTGTAATTTTTTTGAAATGAAATTTTATTAACATGACATAACAAGAATGATGTTTTTTTAAAAAAAATTTGAAGAAATAATCAATATATCACTTCAAATACTGATATATATTAACCATTATAATTTAAATTAATATACATGTAATTATAATACCAAATTTTTTTGTCCCTTGAATTCTATGAGGATTAACTTCATTATAGAGATGAAATAAATTAAACCGTAGTCTATCTTTATAACATGAAATCATAACACCTTTATACAATTGTAGTAATAAGTCTATCATATCTTTTAGTGTAAAAAATAGGGATCATATTTATTCTATAAACAGGATTAATTTATTTTAGTTATTATATTTGAATGATAAATATTTATACAATTTGGTTTTGTTTAATCGATTAAAATCATACTGTCAAAATATACACACTACTCAACCTCATGACATTGAGTTATCTATTAAATTACATGATTAATTTCATTGAATTTAACAAAAATTAATAGATCATATTGAAATAATTATAATATATTATTGATTCAATATAAATAATTTATCAAGGTAATAAGTAGATCAATTACTAAGAAAACTACTCTTCCATTGGAAGGGTAGTCATCATAGAAACGAATTTCATTCGTAATTTTTTATAAAGGATAAAAACCCCTAATGTTTCCAATAAATATTTCCACACTAATGAATTAAATAACATAATAATTAAATTGAACATAAAAAATAAACTGAATTGAAACAAATAATTTATGGAGGGAACATCAATATTACAACAAACAATAGGAATAAAAGATCATTTTGGAGAAGATGTTAGCTTGAATGATTCCCTCTTCCAATTGTGAATTGAAATTCATATGAACCACTTATTTTCATCGCTAACAACTATATGAAATTTCTAACCACTCCCAAATGAAAAAAAACTAATATTTTTATAGTGGAGGGGGGGTAGAATTATTCGTTTTTTTAATTGTGAATAGAGAAATTATGACAAATATTTTAATCCCAAATTCAATTCCGTGATGCCCACAAAATATTGTTCACCAACAAACCTTACATAAGTCTGACATGTTCATAATTGGATCCTATATCTGTGGTCAATATTATTTATAAATATAATCCCATATATAGATTATATGTCCAAAAATATAAGGAATTTATTTCTATTATATTCAATAACATATTTAATAAAATTGTGTTTTCTCAACTCACCTAAAATTATGTTTTTTTCACTCCTAGAAAGAACCACATATGATGTATTCAAAAAAATTTATTACAAGATATACATGATCATATTATTGAATCAAAAATGGGAATATATGAAATGTGTGAATACCATCAGTATGAAATATCAATAAAATGGACCTCATTGTCTCAAAAAAAATCAAAATGAAATCCAATGATATTAATTCCACCAATAATAGGGAAACAATATATTGTCCACCATGCCACAAATTCTCCACCTGTGTGTGTCCAAACCATTTCATGTTCATAACTACACACATTATCTTGTATATTCTGGTCAAGTAAAATAATAATTATTACTTAGTATAATTCATAAACTTTTTGCTACATTTCATTTCAATAAAATTTTAATAATCACTCACTTATGAATTTTTGTACGTCAATCCTTAATCTCTTTACCTGGATATCCAAATGTGTTGTACATTTCATCACTCCCCTATTTCATTAGATAATATATATATATATATATATATATATATATATATATACTGGGGACTTTGATTTGTTTATTATTTATTTTCATATAGAATAAATATTTTCGATACCATGTAAACTTGCATAGGTCGATTTGGTACAGTAATGAAAATGACAAAAGAGAAATGATTATATGGATCAACCATTGATAAATATTGAATTTATATGATGAACATGGTTATTCCTTCAATTTCAAAGGAAAAATTTCATATATACTGGTTTCATGAAATGATTTATGGGGAAACCATTGAAAAAAGTTTCCCTGAAAAAAAAATCACGAATAATTGTTTCAATATATAATAGTATTTATACTGAAAAAACTAATCATATCATCTATGACTTCATTAATTTTAAAAATCAACCCTTAATAATGAAATCATTATCATTATTATCATCCCACAAATGGTTTTTTAAAAGATTAATTTTCAATATTTTCTAAATGTAAATTTTTAAATGAAAGTATTTAAATGTTTTTAAATTTATTTAGATGAAATTCTATAATAAAACACAAAGATAACACACAAACGAAAATCCTAAATATCAACCCCAAAACATTTCCCTTATCCGGAACTTAAAATATTATATTTTATTCATTTTAAACCCATGATATGATATTTGAATATGAAATGTATAATTTTAAATTTTAAATATATATAAATGTTAAAGGGTTAGGAACAACATGTGATTCTCAATTAATGATGGGGTCATGAGGTGTGATGAAATCAACTAAATTTATAGGAGGTCCCTAAATGTATTTCATCATACAATTTGAATTGACTGTAAGGATCCTTTCTCTTCACACTTGTTTGATCTCCACTACACCATAGCTAAAAATTGTAGGATGAATATAAAGACCTAACCATCTTGAATAGAATATATTGGGTATCGTATTTAATCATGAACTATCGAGTATGACATTCTCTGCAACATCAGACTCCCTTTTTGGATCATTATATCATGATACTATTTTGATCATTCATTTTATTACCATGTTTTATCATATTATTAAAATCAAATATCCTCTTACTAATTAATTTTTACCTACCATTGAATTCCATCTTGAACCAACTCAATGTTGAATTGCTTTATAGACCAATATGACGGATTCTTTACCTCCAAGAGAGATGATAGGATTTCCAAAAAAACATTCCAAAATGGGTATATGCCAATTGTATATTTTATGTCATCCTATAATCCCAAAGGGCATCAACTATGTGTTTTCTCCAATCCTTCCAATTCGGTGAAATGAGCTTCTCTAAAATCAGTTTCAGCTCCATCCCAACCATTTGTTTGGGAGTGGTATGGTGTGGTTGTTTTGTTTTTCACCCCATATATCCAATAGAGAGAAAAAAAATTTTGACATCAAATGCCTATCCCCTGATTAGTGATTATATCCTTTAGCACTCCAAACCTGCAACAAATATGTGCCTTCAAATAATTGACTACAATTATATTATCATCAATCTTGGTGGCCTATTCCTCCACCAATTTTCTAAAATAAAAAATGGATTCCAAAATATAATAGTAACCCACTAAACATTGAAAAGGACCATTAAAATCAATGACCCATACATATAAATTATCAAATAATAATATGAGTTGTTTGGGGCATCTCGTGTCTCGTCAAAATTATATCAGATTGATGGTTATGTGAGCACAAATTAAAAGACACATGAGCATCATGGAATAAGATAATCCAATATAATCTGTAGTCTATGAATATTCCATTATTCCATTTAGATCTAATGATTCATCCACATGAAATTATATATATGGAATTCATAATAGACTCAAACTCATGACTAGGTACACATATCCTTCTGACTAGGTCACTACAAATGTGCCATAGGTTTGGATCATCCAATACATAAAACCAAGATTTACTCTTTAATTTTCATATATTATTTTTGTTTAATTTTTAAGAATTTTAGAGGAAACAATGTAGTTCACTTTATCTCTATACCATGGATGTCTATCTGAGTGTGTATAAATAAGCTCATTATGGAATATGCCCTAATGTGGTGCCTGGTTCAATGTGTTATTCTTTAGTGTGTGTCTAATCATACCCACATGTTTTAAAACCTTGTTAGGACCACTTCCTTTCCATTATCTCAATACCAAATTCTTGAATAAGGATAATTTATCATATAAGCCGAGTCTTTGAATATTTCTACTTAAAGAGGATCCTTAGAGCTCTTTGTTAAGAAAAACCAACTACCTTATAGCACAATAAATATGAATTTTTTTATCTATTATAAATATGACAAAAAAATTATTTTTACATTATTTTTTAGTTTCATCCCAAGAAATCAAATGTTATTGAATCATATGAAATCATATTTGAATGTTACCCCATCCTATATGATGAGAAAAAACAAACTGTGATGTTTGTAGCATCTCACATAAGCTCAAATGGAATGTCCCACCATGTGGGATATATGATCAGTGGAATTGTAAGAAACAAATTACTATCATAAAATGATACAATGTATGAATCATAAAAATTTAAGGGAATATCATTTTAATGAAATGGATATAAGGGTAGAGTGATCCTAACGAAATCATGGACGAAGCATCGGTTAATTCTTACATTCCATAGGGAATATCTAACATCATACACACACAAAAATTATCGAAAGGATGAAATAATATCTACATTCGGC
Organism: Viscum album; assembly: GCA_963277665.1. Classification (NCBI taxonomy): domain Eukaryota; kingdom Viridiplantae; phylum Streptophyta; class Magnoliopsida; order Santalales; family Viscaceae; genus Viscum; species Viscum album. The sequence goes on from OY728159.1 coordinate 500,977,447, forward strand.
CTATAAACCACAATTCTATGTATTGGAACTAAATTCCAAAAGAAACCCCCATTAAAAACCATAATATGATACATTTCATTATTCAAAACCATATTCTTCTCAATACAATGTTTCAACACGTTTATTGTACAAATGATACATTTATCAAATGAAAATCCATATATTGTAAAATCATCCATAAATTAGTCCTTGAATTATAAATTAAATTTAATAATATACTCACCATGAATCTTCAAAAGGCCTATAGGGAATTTACAATTTAAAATGGAATCATTTTATTAGAAAATGTACCCAATAGACAAGGGAATGTTGTCATATCTTTATTCAATAGAGCTATAGGAACCTGAATACATCCAAAAAATAAATCCAAGATACATTAAAGTTTTTACCCTGCTAGTCACTCAAGCATGTGATCCTCAAATGTGATGGGGGAATAGTCATTTTGGGTAGATTGATTTATTTTCCAATAATCAATACAGAAATGAATTTTTTTAGTTCCCTCATTAAAGCTAACTCATCTCTCTAATTTTGTAAAATAGTGAAAATACATTTCTTAGGAACAAATAGAATATGACTCTTCCACTAGGAATACGAAATTTTTAAAAATGATACATTCCTTTAAAAAAAATTAAATTCTTTTTTAAAAAATCCCAAAATAATTTAATTATTCACTTTTTTGGAAACCTAAATAATTTGTCCCCTTCATCCAAAAGAATTAAATGCCTTCAAATGTAGTGTAAAATCCATGATATGTAATCCAAGGTCCACTCAATTTCCATAATGCTATTCCATAAATGATTCAGAAGTCATTATTCATGTTAAAAATGGATATTGTTTTAAATTGTAATAAGAAATCTCTCTCTAATCAGCAAGTATGATTATTTTAGATTTAGGGTAAATAGATTGAGTTCCAATGACGGGGGTGTAGTACTGATGGATACACCGAATAAACTAAAATATGTGTGTAATGAAATATATATCAGAATCTAAAACATAAAAAAGAAGAGAATAATTCATCAAAACCAACAACATACTCAACAACCATGACATTATCAGAGTGAACATGATCAAAATTAAAATATAAATCTACTTCAAAATCAAATCAATGAGTGGATTGGGTATTATAAAAAGGTTATGTTGTTTTATTTTCCATTAATATAGATACAATTGTCTTAATCTCCCAAATAATATGACTATAAAATTTCATGTAGTATTTATATTGTGGTTAAAAATATGAGTAATAAACATTAGAATGGTTCCATGTGGGTTAATTCAAGGAGTCCATAATATTAATGGTCACAAGATCATACCAAAATTCATGTAATGTGTACCCTCATGGACATTTATTATTATTTTAGTTCTAATTAAGGTTTTACCTAATATAATGAGAGTATGATAATTTACTGGATCATTTTACATGTTATGAACAATGAAATCTACACGAAATATCAGGTATCTAACTAGAAAAATTACTTCAACAATGACCCCAATTGAATATTTTATAGCTTTATTTTCTCAAATTATCCACTACTATCATCATATTCAACTCACCAAATTATACTGAATACAATATTGTGTGAAGAATCCCAAATAATGAAGCTCCAAAATCATATAAAGAAATTGAAAAGTGTAACTCATCTATGGAAAATGGGATGGTGAATGTCCATAGATACTTCAACATTGTTTCAATATCTTGAGAGGGTGTAATGAGTTAAGAAACATTACTTACAATACTGATCCACATATTTACCATGATAGAAAATTTACATTTTATTATAGAAAAAACTATTACGGAAATTGTGAGAAACTGTAGTTCATGAACTAATACAAATAAAAAACCTTTAATGGAGAACTTGTGGTAATTTGAGACCTCTTTTATTAGTAAATTTTTCTTATAAAAATTTGGCATACCATGGGATTTTCATAATGGCCTTATTTAGGGGTCTTCTTATCTCCACACAATTGAATGTGCCCAAAACCTAATTTTTAATTTCTTGTTATTCTATATTCATGGTTTTAACAAAAATATTTGGAAGATTAATTGGTTTAGTAGTAACATAATCAATATTTTCCTTAACGTTGTCTTAATCCTTGGGCATCTCCTTAGTTGGGCATGAATGGGGATTATGTGGACATGAGGGGAATCTATATGTAATAGTAGGTGTAGATATCTTAGAAGATTTTTTCCCACTCCTCAATGTGGTGGATCGAATATTCCCCTTATGACATAGATTAGGTTTTTAAGGATGATTTATAGAGTTCTTACTTAATAAATTATGGAGGGTGGCGACAATTTGGCTCATTTGAGCCACTGACTCCCTCAACTATAAACCATGACTCTATCTCATTTTTTGATTTTGGAAATTAGATTTCAATAGTTCATTAGTGTTATATTCTATATATGGCTCAGAATCCCTTTTTTGATTAATTTATGTTGCTTGATCTGAAAATATTCTTTTGGGGTTATGAAAAAAACTCCTTGAAAGACGAAGGTTGTTGTATAGACCCATGACTCATTTTTTATTGATCCTTAAAATATTATCACGTTTTAAAAAATTATTCATACTTATTTTGGGGATGTGGTTGTTGTTGACCCCGATATTTTGTCCTAGAAAATACGGCTGCACAATCATCTGCCTCTTGTAATTGGGGAAACAGTCAGTTGGGTGATCTGTTTTAGTGGACAAATTGAAAGGGCTCATCAGAGAGGGTTGGGATGTATTTAGTGGAACAGAAATTGTCCTTACCATATTGGTATATCCTTAAAACATATTATCAATTAAATTATTTTCAAGATAATAAGGAATTACATTATGTACTCCACTAACATATGGTGTACCTCGATCACCAAATTGACGGGAGTTTTGTTCCATATTTTCTATCAACACACAAGATACTATTGGAGTCTTTTCGACCAATTCCCCTCCATCTAAAGAATCCCCCATGATTCTATCCACATGCACAAGTCCGTTATATATGTATTGGATACAGAGTTTCTCACTTTTTTGATGATGCGGCCACATTTCACCTAGCTTCTTGAATATCTCCAAATACTAAAACATGGACTCCTCTTGGGAATTCTTAATTCCTGGAATCTATTTTGGAATGGAAATGAATCTTCATGATTTAAAAAATATCAATAATAAAAGACGTTTCAAATAATTCTAAAAACATTCATCTTGATGTTGTAAATAATACATCCAGTCTTATTCAGTACCATCATGTGAGAATGGAAAGGCTCATAGTTTGATTTTGTAACAACCCGAGATTTTATGAGAATTATTATTTTTAATTGATATCTTTTGTCTTACGCTACACCAAAATTAGCATGTTCTATATGCAACACCGTATTATCTTGCAGTATACACAACACTATTCATGGATCGTGGTACACACAATTTCAATTTTGTTTGATAGTTGTTATTCTATGAAACATTGAGTGTGTGTATATATATATATATGTGCGTATATTAAATGTATATATGAAATATGGTTGGATTCTATTATACACAACAACAAAAGAGTCTTTCACAACATGCAACCCTGACATGGCCGACATTGCACGCAATCAGGACCTTCCTCGATAGCGTGTGTTGTACGCACTACTGGGTTTCACTAAACAATGATATATTGTTACTATATTATTATATACTAGACGTTATGAATAGTATTATATACATTTTGAATTTTATAACATTATTATTCATCTTACACATTTTCTAGAACATGGTATGAGAACAAAAAAAATCGGGTAAAATAAGTATTTTTAAAAAATTGCAGTTTTGCCGCCTTTTGAAGGAACACCAACGTTAAATATAGTTTTTGATAGGTTTATAAGTTAAATTTTACAAAATAAAATTCTTATTTGGAATCAGGATATATAAATTTACTTTGGATAAATTTTTCATATTATTCTGATATCTTTCATATTTTAATGAATATTAAAAACATGATATATTTTAATTTAAAACAATTTTTTTCATCGAAATAATTTATATTGTTAGATTATCTTTTTAATTGGTTTTAAAATTTAATTTTAATATATTTTTACTATTTAATTCAATTTTGGTCATTGAAATTAATTTCACATTGAAATTCAACATAAACAAGTGTCGATCTTTTGATAGTTATTATTTCATAAAAACATGATATTTGTTTTGATAACGGCAAATAATTTTAAAATTAATTAATTTCACTTCTTGTTTTAAATTTGAAAAAATAGACATCATTTTTGAATTCATAATATCAAATATAGCTTAGGCTGAATTTTTGGTATTTTTCCGAAAAACATCAATTTTTGATGAATTGTGAAACTACCTAGTGGTAGTTAAAAAACTGCCTCTTTCATTTAAATTAAATTTTACCACATTTGTGAATTGAAATTCAAAAACCAGACATAAATTTTTTTATCAAGAAGTAATATTTGGTTCAATAAGATGAAAATAATTTGGGGTGAATATAACTTTTGACTTTTATTTATAGCGGTTAAAGGTAAATAGTGAAATTTAGGGTAAAATTAATATTATAATAATTTAAAATTACCTTAACACTAGTCCAAACCTTATTGTTTTAGTCATTAAGGACCATCAGAATCTTTGGTTCGATTTTGGGACCCCTTTGAGCCACTTGGGATTGATAATGACAATTTAAATTAATTAATTTAATGTAAAGACAAAATTTAAATTAACAAAAATCGTTTTGTAATTAATTCTTATATGGTGTTATATAAGCCCTATTTTCAACTATAAATATTCTTTGGAAATCTAAAAATATTTTCCATATGATATTATTTGTTAATAATTTTTTGACATCGAATGAAATAAATTATTTATGACACAATAATGATGCAGTATTTACCTCAATAATAAATGATTTAAATAAATAAGATTAAAATGATTAAAATATTATCCAAAACGTGTCCAATTCTAATTAAATGATTTTATTTTTACCATGAGTCATCTTATCTTCATCTTTAATGAATTTTGGACCTTTCTAAACCAACAATATGTTTATAATAAAATAATATTTTCACACTTTCTAAAAGAGCCCCTCCCTCCCCCTTATAAAAAGAGACAATTTCTATCAAATTCCTCACACCTCTCAAGCCATTTTCCTCTTCCAACCTCTACCCAATTAAGCTCCCTACATACCTATCCTCCCCCTATAAGCATTACCTTAGTATTAATGCACTCCAAGAAGTCATTTTGGTTCAAACCAAAGGAAGTTACCACAATTAAATGATATTAAAGAACGATCGAGTCACGTCGGACGTGAGTTAAGGGAACTTCATAACCCAATTTTCGTTCATTTGGTTGATCATCACATTATTCTTAATGTCGTTATTTGATTATGTGTGAAATGAATATTTATATATTATCATGTATTTATATTTTCTTTATGTGACCTTATAGTGATTACACATATGTGATCTATTTTATTTTCAAAAAATATCTTTGTAAGGGATAATTATTCCAATCTCACTCTTATCCGAGATTCTTTATTCATAAGTATTTACTGGGGTTTTTGTTATCATCCATGTCCCTATTTTCTAAAAATGTTTTCACATATGTTTAATGGCCTTTTTCCCATTTTTTTAATTTTACCACATGTTATTAATGGAATCTTACTTTTTTTACCACATGAGGAACTTTTTGATTTTTCCAAAAAAAGTACAAGGAGAATGTTATTTTTTACTTATATGGCATAAACAGATTTTTATGGTTTCATAAAGCCTTATTTTCATGAAGTTTTCTCTAAATTATTGCATGATTATTTTTAAAAAACCCCTTTTCTTTTAAAATTCCATGGCATTTTGTGAAAACGAAATTATTTTGATGAAGAAAGGATATTTTCCTCAATAATTAATTTCAAGTGTTTTATCAAAACTATTTTCCATCTAAAATGACATTATTTAATATGTTTATGTTTCAAGTACAATGTATCCATTGTTTACATTGTTTTATTCTTCTTATGATGAAATGATATCCATTTTTTTATATGGATTATGTAATGATGGCATGATGTTTAACAATCCCAATCTATTACATTGGTTATGAAATGATGTATGATTTATGATTTTGTGGCACAAGAATGAATGATTTCATTATGAGATGGGTGGGACCTATATCTCCCTCTAATGCATTGGGTAAGGATTTAAATCTCATGAGATAGATATGGTTGTAATGGTAAGTTAATCTAGTTTAGTAATACAGTACTGGAATGAGGAGTGAACTCGATTCAGAAATGGACTCTGTCCACTAAGATGGACTTGGCAGCAATTCTTTGGCTACTATAGAAATCATATTATTAGCTTAATGGTTTTAAACAATTACATGTTTTCTTCTCATGATATGTTATCATGATAAATGTTCCCTTATGATATATGCCTTAATTACTTCTATTATTTATGTCTTTTCTCATGATTTTGATGTTTAGATTTTATGTTCATGTTTTTGCATTCAAATGTTTATGGATTGTTTTATTTTCTCTATGTTTACCCTTACTGAGAATTTGAGCTCACACTTTTTTATGTTTTTATTTCCTCAGGATATAAAGAAAGGTTTTAGGTAAGAAAATAAAAGGGGAAGATCTTTATGGGTGATGTTGAAGATCTTTCACCAAGATTATAAGATTATGTTACATGTTTCCAAAGACACTAAACTATTACGGTCTTTCGGTGTCTATTTTTGTTATGTATTAAGTATTCCTTAAATGTAATGTAATTTCTATGTACGTCAAGCTTCGGGTATCAACAGTTGTGATCAGAGGAAAGGTTTAGTCGACCTTTGGAAACTAGGATGCGAGAACTTTAGTGAGATCCCTAGAGATATTTCTAAGGTATGTCTAGGGATGTCCCTATGTTTTAGTATAACTATAGGTTACAGTCCTAGAATTATGTTGAAAATCATGAATAACCTAGGGTGAACCTATGGTGTCATGGATTAATGAATGTGTGATAAGTTAGGCATCCCATAAGTAACTTTTTATGATTACATGGTTCCTCATTATTTTAACTGTTTCTTAAACAATGGTTTTTGGTTTTAGTCAATAGAGGGAAACAGAAGGAATTGGGGAAACATTAAATCCAATGGAAAAGTTGGTGACTATGAGAAAAAGAAATATTTTGTGATTTTTCCGAATCAGTCATCACGATATATGATTAAAAAGGTGAACTTTAATGGTATTCCCAATTCATCAAATAAGAGGAAGATGGACTTTTATGCATGTTCAAATATTGAGGAGCATAGAGAAAGGAAGATTGAGATTTCTAAAGAAGGAAAGAAGAACCTTGATGAATAAATTAAATGTAGGGGAAGATGTTATCGGTATGGAGAGAAGGGTCATGGAGTGACAGACTGTTATGGATCTCAATGTATTATCTGTGGAGAACATGGGCATTACCCAACTCAATTCCCTGACCTAAGAGGTTACTTATGAATTAAGGATGTACTTATTCCATGATAATCATTTAAGAGGATGGTTTGAAGTGTTTATGTATTGGTATTAAAGAATAATGTTGTTGAGGTACTTTTATGGTATATTGGAATACCTATATATTGGTCCATTGTGGTTTTCCATAATACTATGGCATTAGTTACCATAAAAAGTGATTCAAATATATTTTGAAAGTAGATGATATGCACATAATGAAGGTATAAATAGAAAATAATATGTTTGATAGTATTCATGAGGTCAGGACTAATATAAGGACAAAGTGATATCATGGTTTGAGTATAAATAATTTTTGGGATTTTGGAATGTTGAAAGAGACATCTTTTGACAGAATTCATGTTTTCAACTAAGGTTCTATGGTATTTAATGTTTCAAGAGAATACATGATTAAGGTATTCACGTGTTTGGAATGTGACCAAAAAATATGTCGTATGATATACGGGGGATAAATGATGGTATTCGCATGCTCGGTAGATGACATTTCATGTAATTTTTTTCTTTATACTATGATCTTGGACAGAAGAATTTTAGATATGCCTAAAGATTGGAATGTATTATGTTGGACATAAGTTTGTATTGTTTAAGGATAGACCTTTTTTTTGATATTATTGATGGGATGTTATAATAATGTATTTTTAGAAAAAGGACAACCTGCAGGGTGGGCGACAACCCATCGCGTCAGACAAGGCTGTTGAAATCGAACCCACAAACAATGTGCGACATGCCTTTATCTCCTACCACTGGCCCACAGGAAGTCCCTAGTTATTAGAAACTAGTATTATAATATTAAGCAGTATGATAGATGAAGTATAAGTCCATTTTTGGAATCATATACAATTAACCTCACCATAGATGGACTTATGTATATTTGATAACTTTTTCAAAAATTTTGTTTGAGACTGATGGAATAACCCATCATTCTATCGAATGTTATGCTAACACTTCACGGCAAGCAAATTCAACTTCATTTCGTTAAGAGATGATGTGTAAAATGTTCAAGGCACAGACAATAGTGAGATTGTACCAAAATCATGTAAGTATTTATTTTAATTATTCATAACTCTAGATGAATGATCTTGAAAACCAAAAATGTTATCCTAGTGTCCTCATATCCGATTAATTAGAATATACCTTAAATCATCACAAATTTATGGATTTGTGATTGATAGATTTTTCATAGCCATGTTCTCTACCACTATCCATCATAACATCATGGTTACATTTCAATTCCATATCCATATTTTCACCTATGTTGTCTTAGGTCGAAACCTAGTGCTGAGTTACTTTGGGTAACCGTAATGATTCTAACTTCCCTTTTTAAAATGAAGTTTTATTATTCCTTTTTATGATGTTGGATTCTACGAACGAAACTTTCACGTAGTAAACCATTTATAACCCTGACGAATTTCAAGGGCGAAATTCATTTTAACAGGGGTAGAATGTAACAACCCGAGATTTTATGAGAATAATTATTTTTAATTGATGTCTTGTGTTTTACGCTACACCAAAATTATCTTGTTCTATACGCAACACCGTATTAGCTTGCAGTATCTGCAACACTATTCTTGGATCATGTTTCACACAATTTCAAGTTTCTTTGATAGTTGTTATTCTAGGAAACATTGAGTGAGTATATAAATATATATTTATATTAAATGTATAAATGAAATATGGATGGATTCTATTATACACAACTACAAATGAGTCTTTCACTACACGCAACCCTGACATGGTTGCAATGCACTCAATCATGACCTTCCTCGATAACTTGTGTTGTACGCAATACCTGGTTTCACTAAACAATGATATATTGTTATAATATTATTATGGACTAGACTTTATGAATATTATTCACTAAATTTTGAGTTTTATAACAATATTATTCATCTTACACAAATTCTAGAACATGGTATGAGAACAAAATAAATATTTCGGGTAAAATAATTATTTTAAAAAAATTGCAGTTTTGCCGCCTTTTGATGGCGCACCAACTTTAAATCTATTATTTTATGGGTTTATAAGTTCAATTTGACAAAATAATTGTTTTTTGAATTAGGATATAAAAATTTAATTTGGATAAATTTTTCATATTATTCTGATAACTTTCATATTTTAATGAATAGTAAAACATGCTATATTTTAATTAAAAATAACTTTTTTCATCTCAATAATTTATAAGGTTAGATTATCTTTTTAATTGGTTTTATAATGTGTAATTAGACTATATTATTACTATTTAATCTAACTTTGTTCATTGGAATTAAATTCACATTGAAATTGGACATAAACAAGTGCCAATCTTTTGATATTTCTTGTTTCTTATAAACACGCTATTTGTTTTGAAAAGGGGAATTAATTTTAAAATTAATTATTTTCACATATATGTTTTAAATTTTAAAAAATAGTCACCATTTTTGAATTCTTAATATCAAATATATCTTAGGTTTAATTTTTGGTATTTTTTGGAAAAACATCAATTTTTGATGAATAGTGAAACCACTTAGTGGTAGTTAAAAAACAGACTCTACCATTTAAATGAAATTTTACCACTTTTGTGAATTAAATTTCAAAAATCTGACATACTCGGTTTTTATCTTAAAGTAATATGTGGTTTAATAATATGAAAATAATTTTTGGTAAATAGTAACTTTTGACTTTTATTTTCCACGGTGAAAGGTAAATAGGGTAATTCAAGGTTAACAAGATTTATAATAATTCAAAATTACCTTAACACTTGTCCAAACCTTATTGGTTGAGTCATTAAAGACCGTGGAAATTTTTGGGTCGATTTTGGGACCTTTTTGAGCCACTTGGGAGTGATAATGACAATTTAGATTAATTAATTTAATGTAATGGAAAAATTGACATTAAAAAATATCATTTAGTAACTAATTTTTATATGGTGTTATATAATCCCTATTTTCGACTATAAATATTTTTGTAAATCTAAAAAGATTTCATACATGATAGTATTTTGTTTATAATTTTTAGACATCGAATAAAATAAATTATGAATAACACAATAATGATGCATCATTTACCTCATTAATAAATGATTTAAATCAATAAGATTATAATGATTAAAATATTATCTAAAACGTGTAAAACACTGATTGGATGATTTTATTTCGACCATGAGTCATCTTATCTTCATATTTAATGATTTTTTGACCTTTTTAAACCGAATATATGTTTATAATAAAATAATATTTTCACACTTTCCAAAAGAGCCCCTCCTCCCCCTTATAAATGGAGACAATTTCTATCAAATTCCTCACACCTCTCAAGCCATTTTCCTCTTCCAACCTCTGCCCAATTAAGCTCCCTACATACCTATCCTCCCCCTATAAGCATTACCTTAGTATTAAGGCACTCTAAGAAGTCATTTTGGTTCAAACCAAAGGAAGTTACCCCAATTAAATGATATTAAAGAACGATCGAGTCAAGTCGGACGTGAGTTAAGGGAACTTCTTAACCCAATTTCCGTTCATTGGGCTGATCATCACTTTATTGTTAATGTCGTTCTTTGATTATGTGTGAAATGAATATTTATATATTATCATGTATTTACATTTTCTTTATGGGACCTTATAGTGAATACACATATGTGATCTATTTTATTTACAAAAAATATCTTTGTAAGGGATAATTATTCCAATCTCACTCTTATCCGAGATTCATTATTCATAAGTATTTACTGGGTTTTTTGTTATAATCCATGTCCCTATTTTCTAAAAATGTTTTCACATATGTTTAATGGCCTTTTTCCCATTTTTTTAATTTTACGACATGTTATTAATGGAATCTTACTTTTTTTACCACTTGAGGAACTTTTTGATTTTCCCAAAAAAAGTACGAGGAGAATGTTATTTTTTACTTATATGGAATGAACAGATTTTTAAGGTTTCATAAAGCCTCATTTTCATGAAGTTTCCTCTAAATGATTGCATGATTATTTTCAAAAAACCCCTTTTCTTTTAAAATTCCATGGCATTTTGTGAAAACGAAATTATTTTGATGAAGAATGGATATTTTCCTCAAGAATTCATTTCAAGTGTTTTATCAAAACTATTTTCCATCTAAAATGACATTATTTAATATTTTTATGTTTCAAGTATAATGTATCCATTGTTTACATGGTTTGATTCTTCTTATGATGAAATGATATCCATTTTTTTATGGAATATGTTATGATGGCATGATGCTTAACAATCCCATTCTTTTACATTGGTTATGAAATGATGTATGATTTATGATTTTGTGGCACAAGAAAGAATGATTTCATTATGAGATGGGTGGGACCTATCTCTCCCTCTAATTCATTGGGTAAGGATTTATATCTCATGAGATAGATATGGTTGTAATGGTAAGTTACTCTAGTTTAGTAATACAGGACTGGAATGAGGAGTGAACTCGATTCAGAAAGGGACTCTGTCCACTATGATGGACTTGGCAGCAATTCCTTGGCTACTATGGAAATCATATAATTAGCTTAATGGTTTTAAACAATTACATGTTTTCTTCTCATGATATTTTATCATGATAAATGTTCCATTATGATATATGCCTTAAGTACTTCTATTATTTATGTCTTTGCTAATGATTTTGATGTTTAGATTTTATGTTCATGTTTTTGCATTCAAATGTTTATGGATTGTTTTATTTTTTCTATGTTTACCCATACTGAGAATTTGAGCTCACCCTTTTTTATGTTTTCATTTCCCCAGGATATAAAGAAAGGTTTTAGGTGAGAAAATAAAAGGGGAAGCTCTTTATGGGTGATGTTGAAGATCTTTCACCAAGATTATAAGATTATGTTACATGTTTCCAAAGACACTAAACTATTACGGTCTTTTGGTGTCTATTTTTGTTATGTATTAAGTATTCCTTAAATGTAATGTAATTTCTATGTACGTCAAGCTTCGGGTATCAACAGTTGGGATCAGAGGAAAGGTTTAGTCGACCTTTGGAAACTAGGATGCGAGAACATTAGTGAGATCCCTAGATATATTTCTAAGGTATGTCTAGGGATGTCCAAATGTTTTAGTATAACTATAGGTTACAGTCCTAGAATTATGTTGAAAATCATGAATAACCTAGGGTGAACCTATGGTGTCATGGATTAATGAATGTGTGATAAGTTAGGAATCCCATAAGTAACTTTTTATGATTACATGGTTCCTCATTATTTTAACTGTTTCTTACACAATGGTTTTTGGTTTTAGTCAATAGAGGGAACCGGAAGGAATTGGGGCAACATTAAATCCAATGGAAAAGTTGGTGACTATGAGAAAAAGAAATATTTTGTGATTTTTTCGAATCAGTCATCACGATATATGATTAAAAAGGTGAACTTTAGTGGTATTCCCAATTCATCAAATAAGAGGAAGATGGACTTTTATGCATGTTCAAATATTGAGGTGCATAGAGAAAGGAATATTGAGATTTCTAAAGAAGGAAAGAAGAACCTTGATGAATACATTAAATGTAGGGGAAGATGTTATCGGTATAGAGAGAAGGGTCATGGAGTGACAGACTGTTATGGATCTCAATGTATTATCTGTGGAGAACATGGGCATTACCCAACTCAATGCCCTGACCTAGAGGTTACTTATGAATTAAGGATGTACTTATTCCATGATAATCATTTAAGGGAATGGTTTGAAGTGTTTATGTATTGGTATTAAAGAATAATGTTGTCGAGGTACTTTTATGGTATATTGGAATACCTATATATTGGTCCATTGTGGTTTTCCATAATACTATGGCATTAGTTACCATAAAAAGTGATTCAAATATATTTGGAAAGTAGATGATATGCACATAATGAAGGTATAAAGTGAAAATAATATGTTTGATAGTATTCATGAGGTCAGGACTAATATAAGGACAAAGTGATATCATGGTTTGAGTATAAATAATTTTGGGATTTTGGAATGTAGAAAGAGACATCTTTTGACAGATTTCATGTTTTCAACTAAAGTTCTATGGTATTTCATTTTTCAAGAGAATACATGATTAAGGTATTCACATGTTTGGAATGTGACCAACAAGATATGTTGTATGATATACGGGGGATAAATGATGGTATTCTCATGCTCGGTAGATGACATTTCTTGTAATTTTTTTCTTTATACTATTAGCTTGGACATAAGTATTTTAGATATGCCTAATGATTGGAATGGATTATGTTGGACATAAGTTAGTATTGTTTAAGGATAGACCTTTTTTTTGATATTATTGATGGGATGTTATAATAATGTATTTTTAGAAAAAGGACAACCTGCAGGGTGGGCGACAACCCATCACGTCAGACAAGGCTGTTGAAATCGAACCCACAAACAATGTGCGACATGCCTTTATCGCATACCACTGGCCCACAGGAAGTCCCAAGTTATTTGAAACTAGTATTATAATATTAAGTTGTATGATAGATGAAGTATAAGTCCATTTTTGGAATCATATACAATTAACCTCACCATAGATGGACTTATGTATATTTGATAACTTTTGAAATCCTTTTGTTTGAGACAGATGGAATAACCCATCATTCTATCCAATGTTATGCTAACACTTCACAGCAGGAAAATTCAACTTCATTCCTTTAAGAGATGATGTGGAAAATGATCAAGGCACAGACAATAGTGAGATTGTACCAAAATCAAGTAAATATTTATTTTAATTATTCTTAACTCTAGGGGAATGATCTTGAAAACCAAAAATGTTGTCCTAGTGTCCTCATATCCAATAAATTAGATGATACCTTAAATCATCACAAATTTATGGATTTGTGATTGATGGATTTTTCATAGCCATGTTCTCTACCACTATCCATCATAACATCATGGTTACATTTCAATTCCATATCCATATTTTCACCTATGTTGTCTTATGTGGAAACCCAGTGCTGAGTTACTTTGGGTAACCGTTATGATTCTAACTTCCCTTTTTAAAATGAAGTTTTATTATTCCTTTTTATGATGTGGGTTTCTACGAACGAAACTTTCACGTAGTAAACCATTTATAACCCTGGAAAATTTCAAGGGAAAAAATCATTTTAAGGGGGGTAGAATGTAACAACCTGAGATTTTATGAGAATAATTATTTTTAATTGATGTCTTGTGTTTTACGCTACACCAAAATTATCTTGTTCTATACGCAACAACGTATTAGCTTGCAGTATATGCAACACTATTCTTGGATCATGTTTCACACAATTTCAAGTTTCTTTGACAGTTTTTATTCTAGGAAACATTGAGTGATATAAATATATATTTATATTAAATGTATAAATGAAATATGGTTGGATTATATTATACACAACTACAAATGAGTCTTTCACTACATGCAACCCTGACTTGGCTTTCCATGCACTCAATCGTGACCTTCCTCGATAGCTTGTGTTGTACGCAATACCGGGTTTCACTAAACAATGATATATTGTTATAATATTATTATGGACTAGACGTTATGAATATTATTCACTAAATTTTGAGTTTTATAACAATATTATTCATCTTACACAAATTCTAGAACATGGTATGAGAACAAAATAAATATTTCGGTAAAATAAGTATATTTAAAAAATTGAAGTTTTGCCACCTTTTGATGGCGCACCAACATTAAATCTATTATTTGATGGGTTTATTAGTTCAATTTAAAAAAATAATTTTTTTAGGAATCATGATATAAATATTTAATTTGGATAAATTTTTCATATTATTCTGATAACTTTCATATTTTAATGAATAGTAAAACATGCTATATTTTAATTAAAAACAACTTTTTTCATCTCAATAATTTATATGGTTATATTATATTTTTAATTGGTTTTATAATGTGTAATTAGACTATATTATTTATATTTAATCTAATTTTGTTCATTGGAATTAAATTCACATTGAAATTGGACATAAACACGTGCCAATCTTTTGATATTTCTTGTTTCTTATAAACACGCTATTTGTTTGAAAAGGGGAATTAATTTTAAAATTAATTATTTTCACTTATATGTTTTAAATTTTGAAAAATAGTCACCATTTTTGAATTCTTAATATCAAATATATCTTAGGTTTAATTTTTGGTATTTTTTGGAAAAACATCAATTTTTGATGAATAGTGAAACCACTTAGTGGTAGTTAAAAACTGATTCTAACATTTAAATGAAATTTTACCAATTTTGTGAATTAAATTTCAAAAATCTGACATACTTGGTATTTATCTTAATGTAATATGTGGTTTAATAAGATGAAAATAATTTTTGGTAAATAGTAACTTTTGACTTTTATTTTCCACGGTGAAAGGTAAATAGGGTAATTCAAGGTTAACAGAATATTATAATAATTCAAAATTACCTTAACACTTGTCCAAACCTTATTGGTTGAGTCATTAAAGACCATGGAAATTTTTGGGTCGATTTTGGGACCTTTTTGAGCCACTTGGGAGTGATAATGACAATTTAGATTAATTAATTTAATGTAATGGAAAAATTGACATTAACAAATATCATTTAGTAACTAATTTTTATATGGTGTTATATAAGCCCTATTTTCTACTATAAATATTTTTTTAAATCTAAAAAGATTTCATACATGATAGTATTTTGTTTATAATTTTTAGACATCGAATAAATTAAATTATGAATAACACAATAATGATGCATCATTTACCTCATTAATAAATGATAAAAATTAATAAGATTATAATGAATAAAATATTATCTAAAACATGTAAAACACTGATTCGATGATTTTACATCGACCATGAGTCATATTATCTTCATATTTAATGATTTTTTGACCTTTTTAAACCGAATATAAGTTTATAATAAAATAATATTTTCACACTTTCCAAAAGAGCCCCTCCTCCCCCTTATAAAAGGAGACAATTTCTATCAAATTCCTCAAACCTCTCAAGCCATTTGGATATTCTAACCTCTTCCCAATTAAGCTACCTACATCCCTCTCCCCCCCTATAAGCCTTAAATTAGGAATAAGGCACTCCAATAAGTCCTTTTGGTTCAAACCAAAGGATGTTACCCATATTAAAGGAGAATAAAGAACGATCAAGTCAAGTCGGAGACCAGGTAAGGGAACTTCTTATCCCAATTTTCGTTATTTGGGTTGATCTTCTCTTTATTGTTAATGTCATTCTTTCATTTTGTGAGAAATTAATATTTATATATTATCATGTATTTATACTTTCTTTATGTGACCTTACAGTGAATACACATAAGTGATCTATTTTATTTACAAAAAGATCAATTTAATGGAAAAATATTCCAATCTCGCTCATATCCGATATTGTTTATTCGTAAGTATTTACTGGGGTTTTTGTTATCATCCATGTCCCTGTTTTGTAAAAAAAAATCTTGTGTTTTTAATGGCCTTTTCACCCATTTTTTTAATTTTACAACATGTTATGAACGGAAACTTACTTTTGTTTACCACACGAGAAAAGTTTTAACTTTTCCGACAAAACTACGAAGATAATGTTATTTTTAACTTATAAGGCGTGAATGTATTTTTACGGTTTCATGCCTCATTTTCATGAAGCTTCCTCTAAAATATTGCATGATTATTTAAAAAAAAACCTTTTTCTTTTAAAATTTCATAGCATTTTGTCGAATGTAAATGATTTTGAAGAAGAAAGGATATTTTCCTCATTAATTCATTTCAAGTGTTTTATCAAAACTATTTTCCATCTAAAATGACATTATTTAATATGTTTATGTTTCAATTATAATATCTCTATTATTTACATGGTTTTATATTTCTTATTATTAAATGATATCCATTTTTTATATGGATTATGTTATGATGACATGATGTTTAAGAATCCCATTCTATTACATGGGTTATTCTATGATGTATGATTTATGATTTTGTGTCACACGAAAGAATGATTTCATTATGAGATGGGTGGGACCTATATCTACCTCCAATGCATTGGATAAAGATTTATATCTCATGAGATAGGCATGGTTGGAATGGTAAGTTAATCTGGTTCAGTAATACAGGACTGGAATGAGATTTGAATTCAATTCAGAAATGGACTTCGTCCACTATGATGGTCTCGGCAGTAATGCCTTGGCTACTATGGAAATCATATCATGTTCTTAATGGTTTTCCACAATTACATGTTCTCTTCCCATTTTATTTTATCATGATTTATGTTCTATTATGATATATGCCTTACGTACTTCCAAGATTTATATCTTTGCTCAAGATTTTGATGTTTAGATTTTATGTTCTAGTTTTTTGCATTCAAATGTTTATGGATTGTTTTATGTTCTCTATGTTTACCCTTATTGAGCATTTTAGATCTCCCTTTTTAATGTTTTCTTTTCCCCAGGATATAAAGACATTTTTTAGGTAAGAAAACAAAAGGATAAGATCTTTATCGGTGATGTTGAAGATCCTTCACCATGATTAGAAAATTATGTTCCACATTTCTAAAGACAATAAAATGTTACGGTCCTTTGGTGTCTGTTTTTGTTATGTATTATGTATTCAGAAAAAGTAATGTAATGTCGATGTACGTCAATCTTTGGGTCTCTACAGATATGATCCTCAGAAAATGTTCCTTGTTTCAGGGATGCCAATACCGCATTAAATTCATTTAGATGTTTGTTTGGATCATCACTGGGTAAGCTATGATACATTTGACGAATTTGAATTATCCCTTATTTCTATTAAAAGACTAATTTTAGGTTACGATATGAAATATAATTTTCTTGATAGTAAATATAGGGTGTTGATAATTCTTTAATGGTTTTATTATGATCATTTTTTTTACGGATACTGTTTCTAGTTATATAATGGATCCAAAAGTGCTTCCAATTTTATTATTACACGAATGGATTAATTCTTCAAATTGTTGAATATTGAAATTTTATATATACTAAGACACTCTGATTCAATCCCCAATGTTTTGTTCAATATCAGGGACAGGATCTAAGAGATTTCTGACATTATTTAATGTTACAATCAAATAAAAATTAAATTAATAAAATTCACCTTTAAAAAAATTGTAAGTTAGATTTGATGGTCACATAAAGTGAAACAAAAAAAGGAAAAAATAAAAATTGAAATAGGGGATAGAAGAATGGAAGATGATAAAAAATGAAAAAAATGAAAACAGTACCTCAATTTGGTTGAATAAATTACTTTACACCCTATAAAGGGTTCCAATTTGAATGTTTTTATAATGGGATCTCTCAAATGATGCTTAAGTTTTACATCGTAGGTGTAATAGAGTTGAAGACACATGAATTCTCAAAATGGATGATGTTATTAAAGAATCATATTAAAGGTATTTTAAAAATAATAATAATGAAGAAACACACTACTTTAATGGATGGGGGTTGTTTTTCTTTTACGAACATAAAGAGGTATGCTGGAAGAATATTGTATATATTTTATGTTATTGAAATTAAATTTGATTAATAAATTAGATCAAGAAGATAAATTTTTAGAAAAAACATTTATAAGGTGTAATCCATCCAACACTACCTATTCATATATATATATTAATCATTATAATTTAAATTAATATCTACTTAATATAGATCCAAAAATTTGTTAATACCTAATACTTAGAAGAATTAACATCACCACAATGTTTAAATAAATTAAACCATAGGCTAGCCTCACAACATGCAATCGTATAATATTTATTTTACTAATTTTATAAGGATACTTTATTGTAAGTAGTGAATTAAGGTTCATATTCATTCTAGAAGTGCAAATGAATTAATTTCAGGTATTATATTTGAACTCTATAAGTTTATCCCATATGGTTTTTAACATATTAAGATCATGGTCTCACAATTTACATATTAATCGACCTCACCATTTTTGTTTTAATTGTTCAATATGTTGCATATATTCATTTAATTTTTTAAAAAATTAATATATAATATTATATAAAATATATTATCTCAATGATTTCCAATAATAATATTAACAAGGTATGAGGAAGATTGATTTTTAAGAACACTGCACCTTCATGGGTAGTGTAGTAATAATAGAAATGAATTTTATTTGAAAAGGTTTTGAAAGGGTATAACCCAATAATGTTTATACTCTTTATTTACAAAATGGAGAAGTAAATAAAATAAGAATTAAATTTAATATAATTGAATTAATATAAGAAAAATAGATATTTTATTAAAATAAAAAACTATTACATCAAATAAGATGAAGATAATAACATTTTGGAGGAGGTCTTAGCTATAAATCTTCCCTCCGCCAATGGTGAATTGAAATTTCAAGGAACTAGTTATCATCATCTCCAACAACCATAAGGCATGTAAAACCCCATTAAAATGAGAAAAATCAAATTTATAGACTGGAGGTGCGCCTTGGTTTATAAGAGTTTTCATGTGCTAATGGGGAAATTGATCCAAAAAATTTATTCCCGATTTCATCACATTTATCAGCACCACAATTCCAGAATACACTATCTCTAATGAATGATGATATTTCATAATTTTATTCTCTATCTAATTTTTAAAATTTCAGAACAATCTAATCCCATAAGTAGATGAAATGGCCCAAAATATGATGTGGTTCTTAATAATGTGAGTGTAGTTCTTATTTAAGTTTATATCCCATTTATTCCAATCACATGAACTATATAGCTTATATGTATTGAATTAATGACATATAAAATTAAGTGGGGATCCCAATTTCAAATTTTAGGATAAAATAATTCACACAAAAATTATTTATGCTTGAAATACTACTATGTACTTTAATGGGTAAAACTTGAACTTTCAACAAATTTCCAATTGAATGAAATAATCCCAACAATGTTATTAATATACATATTAAACACAATGAGGGGAAATTTTATCATTTATTTTTAATAATTTGTTCATTAATATTGTGGGTTTTCAAGGTGGTTTATTTTTTATGAAATTTGTATTCTTGTCCATTTATGTACTTGGTTTTGTTTTCTTAACATGAGTAGAACCATATACCATTCTGTAATATCGAAATCAAACAAACTAAATCAGTGCCTAAACTAATATCCGATCAATTTTTAGGTGAGAGATCTCTCTAGAACCATCTCATGTTTGTAAAGAAGGTCTCTAGTATGTCATGATACAACATACATGAAGAGCTCAATAGCCTTCACTTTTTATTTATTTTTGACAATACCACTTTCAATGGATTATGGGGAACCCTCACATGACCTTTAGGCTTATGAAAAACATTACACATCTATTCATTCATAGAGAAATATTCTCAATCAATCACCTTAAAAAGCCTCTCCCAATCAAATATCATATGTCATATCTCTACCTTCAATTGGATGGTCGACATGTTGTCTTGTGTAGAGTTTCATAGGCCCGGTATCAATGTAAATTCCATACCATTTCATTATTCCATATCTGAAATGCTCTCCTCTAGTGAATGTGTATTCTCTCAATCCCCATCTAGATCCTTTTCTTGTATATTCTATCTGTTAAATCTACAATTCATCTGGTATGGAGGCCTTGACACGGACCTAATGCCTTGATATACCTTATGACTAAACCATATTCCCAAAGGACAAAACATATGAATATTTCTAACTGCTACAATACCAAATATTACCAGGTAATTTACATGCTACACAACCTATTGTAACTTAGAAACATGCCTCTTGATGGGTTTGATCCTGGGTCTCCTGGATTAATTTTATAATTCCACACCAACCTGGCTGATGATCTTTTGAGAACACATGATTCTACCTAATTAACAAACATTATATAATTATAAAAATATCATCCCATATAAAACAGGCCTCTAAAATAACAGAATAACCCACAATAATCATTATTAAATTTTCTATTATCACATCAATAAATTTAAAACCACCACACCATCCTTAGTGTCCATTACTAGTCTATTGCATGTGCATCACATGTAAAAAAGGATTTAAAAAATTCCCATACATCCCATGGTGACATAAGTTCTATAAAAAAGCATTTTGGATAGAATCCCATGTCACTACTATATCATTAAGAATTGGAAATCATAAAAACAAACCACATGGTCATCTTAAAAAACTAATCCCAGAAAAATCAAAAAATAGGTTAAAATTCCATTTCTTCAAAAGCTATCGTGGGCTTCATTACAAACTAAAATTGTACCTAGCCCGTGGGATTGCATCAAGCCCTCCCAATACCCTTGGCCTATAATCACATTCTTATGAATCATTGGACTCCTTTTGGATTGATTTTTACCATGAAAAGAAAACTGACCTCAGGACAAAATTCCCCTAACATCATTACTAGCATCATCAACATGTGAAACAATGTGGGAAAATACATAAAAAGATAAAAATTTTATAATTACAAATAGATAACAAATAACCAATTATTATGGGTAAAATTGATGAAAAAATGTACCCATGAAAAGTTGGTCAAAACCCATCCCTCCACCACCATAAATGCATACCAAAAAAGAAGCTAACATGTGTAACCACCACCACCACCCCAAAGGGATCATTTCACATACTTATATTAGTAAAAACAATGTATACATATATTTGAGGGTGAAATTAGTGTGTGAGATCAGTTTCAAATTAGGATACCACATACTGTTCCATTCATAGTCATTAAATGATATATAATCATTCTTATTTTTAAATATCCAAAATATTTTAATTTTAAAACATGCTTTGATTTAACAAAAAATAATTGGTTTATTTATAAAATATATATTTTTTATTTTTTGAAATATAATTTTCCATAAATTGATTAAATTAAGAAGAACATTAGAAAAATAACAATGATAAATCCCTATGTTTTTTGTTTTAGTCAGGACCTCAGTTCCTTATACTATCAATGATTGATCCTGGACAAGGAGGTCTACATCCAACTCAAGATAAAAAATCCATATCCTCCATGTTCTCTTAGTGTTTAAAAATGATCCAATTATATAACTAACTAAACTTTTGAATAATATATTGTTTCCAAAAAATGTATGTTTTACTATGTCATAATCATAAAATATATATATGTATAAATGAAATGTGACCATCAGGTTTTGACTATTATATGAATTTTGGACAATATAACCGTTAGAAAAAAACTAAAATAATAATTATTGTTTATAAAAGTAAATGATAATGTATAGTTAATGTAAAAAAAGTCTTGATGTCCTCATTCATTAGACCCAATCCATATAAAGCCAATTTTTTGGTTCTTGGGAAGAAGGTATAATCATTAATAATTTCTTCGGACAAAGCAAAACATGAGATTCAACATGTTAAGACTGAATGAAATATCCTATGGGAGATGTTCAAGTTGATTTAAATCACCTCTCAAGTGATTGTTTCTGAGGCGCACTATGTTTCTATTACCATTTCACACATTACACTTAGATCATATACATGTGTTATATGGGGTTATATAGCACGACCTTAGTGAATTTATGTAATACCTTGGTATATATAATGTTTTTATTTCATTTTATCAAATATTTTAATGAATTTTCAAAATACATTATATGTTTTATTGTAGACAATTTGATAAATTAATTTTATAAGAAAAAATTGTACTTTTCAGTGGTTTCTCATACATAGAGAATTATTGTGGTAAATTAGACATCTATTGTGAAATCCAAGTGTCAAAATTAATATAGGGAGAATTTATAGAAGTTTTATAAGAATTTTAAATTTTTTTAATGAATATTATTTTTTATGGGTAATATTTTTTTATGAATGGTAAGAAATATATATTTTTAAAGAAATATAATATATTTTATTATGTTAAATTATTTTCCAATAACAGACATACACAGTAGTGATGAATAAGATTATTAGAGTCCAATAATATGAAATTAATTTTTGGTGAATAGTAATCATATAATAGTATTGTTACCCTTATAAATAGTAATATCTCTAATGGATTAGAAACCTCACCTAAAGATGTATAAATATATTTTGTTCCTCTTAAATGGAAATGTGTGATAATTATCTCATAGAATGCACAATGAAATGTTTTTTAATTTTTTAGTTAAGTATTAGTATTTTATTTATTTAATTTAATTTTAAATGAAAATAATTTTTATAAAATAGATTTCAATTTTTAATTATCCAAATCAAAAAAATTTAGGGTGATATTTTTGTATTTTTCTGATATAGCTGAATTTTTTATGAATAGTAAGAATACAATTTTTAGTTTTCAGTATTTTTAATGACATCATAAATATGTCATAATGATGTAATGAGAAATATAATATGATGGTCGACACTTTTGGTTTAAAATATTTTATGCGTTGTCCCATTTGACCAAAACCATTGGTAATTACCATGAAAAAGCACATAGTTTTTTAAATAATATTTATAAGGTGTCTTTTGAAATTAATAAAACCACCCTCACGTTTACTATAAATACCCACCAATTCAGTAATTTTCATTCACAAAAAAATTATTACCCTCGATGTTATGATAGAATTACATCCCAAGGAGTCCATCAAATGTGTCTTCAAACCCCCCAAGGAACTTTTCATAGTGTTTTAGATGTTATTGTTCAAGGTAATGGAATTCTCAACATCTGTTTTCCTTTCAAGTTCTCTTTTATGTGATATGACTTTTTTATTTCCATACCATTTTCTTATTTCCATTCTATTTGATATCTCTATTGTATTATGATTCATTCATTAATTTTTTTACTGAAGTTATCACTATTTATAATTTTTTATAAAACCATGTTTCATAACCGTTACACAGCAAAATATTCATCGCAAATCATACACTTTTTCTCAGGAAATTTTTTAATATCCCTTTTGTTAATACACAAACAACTTTAATTTTTATGTTTATTCATAAATACATAGAAATTAATTAATTGTTTCTGGAATTGACATACCTAAATCTCTCATTCCCTTTATGTGGGTTATAAATCACATAATGACCATTTTTTAAGCACAATTTCAAATGCTATTATTTTCATATAAAACCCATTTTTTAATTCTTATATGGTTATTTATGAAATTTTTTATTATTATCTATTTGAATCAAATGAAGATGAATACATATAATAAAGAACCCTAAAATATCTCTAATTCATTGGGTAATGAATTTAATCTCTAGAGATGATATGTTTTATGACACCTTGGTTAATAGCCTAATTAATTTTTGTATGACACCTTGGGAATAGATCATGGTGATATGATTATTAATGTATAAATTAACTTTTTTATAAAAATATTAATATTATAATTCATTATATTATTATGATATTCCTCTTTATCACGTCTTTATTATGTTACTCATATCTTTATTGATATCTGTCAAGATCACAGGAAAACAATTTTCCTTATTATCCCTTACTGCACCTTATGCTCACCCTTTCCTTTTTGGCGTGTCGAAAGGTTACATGATGAATAAAATAGATATAGGATGAAAATTTCAATAAGCCTGTCAAGTGGATTAAAATTATGTTTTTTGTTATCATTTGTTATACACCATATTTGTAGGAAACTAATTTGTGAAGATCTTATGTTTGTAAAATGTAATGCAATGTTATGTTATAAAAAGGTACGAGTCCAGGGTTGCAATCAAATGTTAGATTAGTTATTTCTGCTAACAAGGATATGAAAAATATATGAAGAACCTAATATAAAAGGATAAATATAATAAAACCTACTGGTATTTTGGTGAAATAAATACGGTAATGGATTTTGAAAATATAAATACTTGTCTAGATACGAACAACTGTATGTGGCTCTTGAAAAAATGTATCTAATGATAAATCCTAGAAAACACTACATTGAGCTTGACATGAATGGGAACTGGTGCATGGAAATAGGCCTTGCTTCACTCATGGCTTGTCACGACCCATCCTCGGGGACCGTGCCGTGACTACCACAAGCCCGCCTTCTATAGGCCAAGGAGTGGTGACTAGAACCAAGGTGTAATTACCGATAAAATGGGAAGGCATTGCCTTTGTAAAGTAAACAAACACCAAAGAGCAAGAAAGAAGAATTAAAAACTAAGTAAAACTGGGTACAATAGAATTTGCGGTAAAGTATGTGGGCCAGAATACAAACCCAAACTGAAGTAAAGTACAACTGAAAAAGGATGTACAACAACTGAAAAGTAAGTCGCAACGTCGAGCCGTCCACTGGTAGTCCCACATGATGGGTGGGTAAAGATATCCACTTCAACTCCTCAGGTCTAGCCTTCCACTTAGTGTACGTCCCGCCCAGTGCTCCACCTCCAGGTACCGACTTCTCCACTAGCCCTTACCACGATCAGCGTTGTCCGTCGTCTACATCCAACAGAACGTAGTGCGGGCATAGCCCATGTAGGGGTGATTATACTCTACTAATTAAGGACCCCAAGACCCCCGAAGGACTCCCAGAATCCACAATGCATAATCCAAAATGTAAAGATACAATCACGAAGTAACATCTAACACTACTTAGGTATATTCCCATACATATACCTAAGTCATCAATTCCAGTTAGGCTCCAAAATCCGAGCCCATGTTCGATCACGTCCACACAGGATAGCACAACATAATCCACAAAGGATAGCAAGTCAATCATATTGAAGATATTGATTGAAAGTTAAGAATCAGCTCACACAGGTATACTTCTTGGTAAGACTATAGAGGTGATCAGATGTAGCCACTAATTCATCTAAGTCGTCGGACCCACACATGATCGATAGGTACTGACCCCCGCAATGACCAACAAAGGATCGATAGATACTAACCCTCGCAATGACCCACAAAGGATCGAAAGGTACTAACCCCCGCAATGACCCACAGAGGATCTGACCCACACAGGATTGGTAGGTGTTGGCCCACACAGGACCGCTGAGCGCTGACCCACACAAGATCTGACCCACACAGGATCGGTAGCCCTGATCCACATATGATCGCTGAGTGTTGTAGTCATCGCTGTCGAATCCATGGAGGATTTCTGTACAATCGTCGTCGTCATCGATGTCGCAGCCAGCTCTAGGGATCCCGCATATAGAAAACTCATTCGGGAGGGTCCGCTCCACGAGATGAGGTTCTGATACATCAACTGATACGAAGTCTGGAGTTTGTTGTATCCAACAGTTTTGTATCGTCAACAGGAACTCAACGTCACAGACGGCGCGTTAATCGGACGCCCGGTCTGAGAGTTATTGGCTTTTTCGTCCAAGGGGCTCGGTTGGTTTTTAAGTCAAAACCAACCCGACCATACTACAACTGTGTCCAAACCTCAAGAGGAGTAAGCCAAAAGGTCTGTCTCACAAAGAGTAAAACATCAAAGTCGACGACAAGTCAATCAGACGTCTGGAGCTCAAGTTATAAGTGTTTCCACTCCAAGGGACCGGTTCGTTTAGTGTACGAACCAACCCGCCTGAACCCAATGTTCTCTAAAACCATGATTTTAATATACTGAAACGATCGTCTTGGTCTAAGGATTGCATCGCAGCTGACGGTGCGTCGATCATAGGTCCTCAGACCATGTTATAGGGGAAAATACCGAAAGGAGTCCGCGAATCGGGGGTTCGGGCCCGATCCGACCTGGCCAAATACCACCTGGGTCGGGCCAAACCCCGGTGACCAAACGCGGGTCCGGGTCTGACCCATTAGGGCGCGGCCTGGCCCGGCCTGGGCATTGCCCGGCCTCGCTCGCTCGGCCTGGCCGGCATGGCCCAGCGGCTCGGCCGTAACGGCCGAGCGGTAGGGTGGGGGGGGGGGGTGGGGGGCCCTGCCCCCTGTGTGTAATTGCGGCCCCCATGTTGGGGGCCGCTCCTATCGGCCAGCCGGGGGATACGACCCCCGGCCCTTCTCGGAAGGCGGCTGGCCCAGTCCGGCCGGCCGGTTGCTGCTGCTGCGGGAACGCCGGGGTCCCGCCCTCCGGCTCCGGCACCGGCGGCCAGAAGCCGACCACCGCTTCCTGCTCCGCCGCGTCCAAAGGCCACGGCCTTGGTCCATCGGGCATGGAGTGACAGCGTCGCGCCCCTCCGCCATGGCCCCACTCCAACCGCGGTCTCCTCCAGGTTCTCCGGCAGAGTGCGACGGTGCCGCGACTTGTTCGACTTTAACGGTGTGGCGCGATGGAGTCGTGCTTCTTCGCCCAATCTCATAGTTTGCGTGCGGTGCAACAGAACCGCGCCGCCTTACACGTGCAACACCAAAATCAAACAACAAAGGGAGGAGGAGGGTCAACTGTGTTCGTTTGGTCCGACCTCTTCCCATTATTGCGATAACAGGAAGCCCAGTTGAAATGAAGAAAGGCAACGGAAGTACTCATGAACAAACAAAAACCCTACCTCGAGCATTGTTGAAAGAAGACTCATCGCAGAAGAAGGTTCCTTAAACGTTGACTGAGATCATCTGAGGAGGAACAATGTATCCCTTCCATTGACGTGGGAATAAGTAATGAATGAATGCACATCGGGTCATCGATCTCCGAGGTAGGCATCTCTCACCATCGTCTATCGTCGGATGTCGACGTTGTTCACGTTCGTCTTCGAGGAAGAAGAACTTCAAGACTTTAGCAAATCTCTCCCAAATCCTTTCTCACAACCAAGACAACACTAAACAAAAAAGTGTTTCCTTATTTTTATTATTCACGCCAAACATTTTGAAATTCAAAATTGAATCAATCAATTAATTGAATTAATTGAGAAGTTTAAACCGCCCAATTAATTAGGTGTTTAATAATTAGATAAACGCAAGAGTTATCTTTCATTTAAAGGGGGGTGCGGGTGCGTTACTTAATTAAAAGAGGGGGTTGATGAAATGAATAGGTGGGCCTTGTGAGGGTCCTACCCCACAAATATCCGACCTAGAGGAGTAGGATATAGTGGGTCACACTCCAACCACTTAGCTTAGGTTAAACTACTTTAAATAAAATAAAATTGGTTGCACGATTTTATTTTATTCTTTTACTTAACCCAAAATATTATGTACCACACCCGAGAAAACACAAATCCAGAAAAGGTGTTCATAAGAAAATACAGGTGCTGCGATTCCATCGGTGCCCTTAGAATTCGATTTCGAGCACTGGTTCAAAAGTTAGGAAAACCCGCTCATTCGTTCACTGAACGTACCCGAGCTAAGCTTTGGAAACTGATACCGGGCACACCCGGCCTCTGAATCAGGTGCCGTCAGAAACTGCGTTCATGTAAAATCCAGAAGAAAATTATGAAAAAAAATTCCCTTTAATTTTATGGGTCTTTTCATTACTCCCACCTTAGGGCTTTATGTCCCCATAAAGATACATCATAAACTAGGGGAACAAATGTGGGTAATGTGCACGCATTTGAGCCTGCCCCTACCATGTGCTCTCCTGGAGGATCCTGTGCTCCCATCTGATGCGTACTAGAGGTATCGACCATCCACGTAGGACCCGCTCTTGTCGATACATGATCTCCACCAGGACCTCCGTAAAAGTCACCCCATCATCAATGTTCAGCTCCCCATGGTAAAAGATATGTGTCAGGTCATGCACGTATCTCCCAAGCTGAGATACGTGGAAAACATTGTGCACCCAGTGCAACTGATGTGGTATAGTCAGGCGGTAAGCCACCTCGCCAATCCTGATGATGACCTGTAATGGTCCAATGAATCACGGAGATAACTTTCCACCGTGGCCAAATCTCTGTAATCCACTTCGAGGTGAGACCCGCAAGAAGACGTGGTTGCCATCCTTGAACTCTAGTGGCCTCCACCTCCGATCAACATAAGACTTCTGCTGGCTCTGAGCTGTCCTCATCTGCTCCTTGATGACCTGGACCTTCTCTGTCGTGGCGTGGACCATCTTCGGTCCCACAAGTGCTGACTCCCCAGGGTTTGTCCAACACACCGGTGATTTGCAAGGTCGTCCGTACAATGCCTAGTATCGTTCCATCCGGATGGTGGAGTGGTAGATGTTGTTGTACGTGAACTCCACCGAGGGTAGGTGGTCCTCCCAGCTGTGACCAAAGTTGAGGACACCTTCGTGGAGCATTTCCTCGATAGTCTGAATGGTCCTCTCCGTCTAACCATTCGTCTGAGGGTGAAAGGTGGTGCTCATATGTAGTTGCGTCCCGAATGCCTCCTGCATCCCCTTCTAAAGCCAAGAAGTAAAACATGCATCTCGATAGGAGACGATAGATGATGGTACACCATTAATCTGTACAATATCCGAAACGTAAAGGCATCCCATGATCTCCACTGATCCCTGCTCTCTATTGGGTAAGAAGTGAGCCGACTTGGTGAGTCATTCGGCAATAACCCAAATGGAGTCGTGACCCCAGGAAGTGCGTGGAAGTCCAATCACGATGTCCATAGATATGCCATACCACTTCCACTCCGGGACCTCCAAGGGCTATACCAAGTTTGCTGGTACTTGGTGCTCTGCCTTCACCTGCTGACAGGTGAGACATAGAGAAATGACCTCTGCCACAACCTTCTTCATTCCCAGCCATCAGTGCTGTCGTCTGAGGTCCTGGTACATCTTCGCCACTCCTGGATGTACCGCTAAATGGAAAGTGTGGAAATCCATCAGGACCTCCTCCCGTAAAGCAGGTGGTACCATGGTACGTCCTCTGAAAAGGATGACGTGCTCTCCTCCCACAAAGAATCTATCAGGTGCCAATCCTGAGGATATCTATACATGCCCCATCTCACAGTCATCATCCCCATGCTGCGCCTCTCTGACCTACTGTAGAAGTGGAGGAGTGACTGTGAGTGACTGTAGAATGGCTCCACCATCACTTTCCACAAAGGATATCTGCAAAGCGGCTAGCTGCTCTGTCGCCTCCCCATGTAACTGAATGCACGTCCTCCTACTGAGAGTATCGGCTACTACGTTCCCCTTTCCAAGATTATAGACTATCTCAAAGTCATAGTCCTGGAGGAACTCGAGCCATCGCCACTGTCTCAGGATCATGTCCATATGCGAGAAGTTGTATCTGAGTCACAGATGGTTAGAAAATACTATAAAGCGCTCGCCCATCAGATAGTGTCGCCACATCTTCAGAGCGAAGACCATTGCTGCTAACTCCAGGTCATGGGTAGCATAGTTCTGCTCATGCTGCCTCAATTGACATGATCCATAGGCGATCACGGCCCGCTCTTGCAGCAGTACACATCCGAGTCTGGTCCCTGATGAATCGCAGTAAACTACGTACCCAACTCCCACCTCTGGTAGCATCAAGATAGTCGCGCTGGTCAATCTTTGTCTCAGCTTCTGGAAGCTCTGCTGACATCTGTCTAACCACTCAAAGGGTGTCCCCTTCTTCGTCAAAGCTGAGAGTGGTTCCGTAACTCTGGAGAAGTCTGGCAGAAATCTCAGGTAGTACCCAGCTATACCCAAGAAACTCCACACCTCTGTCATGCTCCTGGGTGGCTCCCAATCTAACCTTGCCTCGATCTTCACAGGATCCACCACAACTCCCACCTCATAGATGAAGTTTCTCAAGAAGTGGACCTCACGTATCCAGAACTGACACTTTGAGAGCTTACCATAAAGATGGTGCTCTCAGAGTGTGTCCAGTACAAACCGCAAGTGGTAGGCGTGCTCCTCCATAGTCGTTGAGTCTATCAATATGTCGTCGATGAAGACCATGAAAAATTGATCGAGGTAAGGCTGAATGAACCTGATCATGAGGTCCATAAACACTACTGTAGCATTGGTTATGCTGAATGGAATAACCAAGAACTCATAGTGGCCATACCGACAACAAAAGGCTGTCTTCTGCACGTCCTCATCCTGAACTCTGAGCTGATGATAGCCTGACCTGAGGTCTATCATCGAGAACCATCGTGCACCCTTGAGCTAATCGGAGAGGTCATCAATCCTTGGTAGCGGATACTTGTTCCTCACGGTCACCTGGTTTAGGCGACAGTAATGGACACAAAGTCGCAAGCTCCCGTCCGCCTTCTTGGCGAACAATATCGAGGAAGCTCAGGGTGAAACACTTGGTCGGATGAATCCCATGCCCTACAAGTCCTCCAACTTTACCCGTTTCTCTCGTAGCTCAGTGGGGTCCATCTGATATGCTGGGGTGGATATCGGGGTTGTCTCAGGGTACAGATCAATATAAAAGTCTTCCACTCTACGAGGAGGTAGTCCTGGAACGTCGTCGGGGAAAACATCCACATACTGATCCACCACTGCCGGAAAACCAGGACTTTGCATGTCAACTGATCTTAGGATGAGGTTAGCCAACTGATGAGTGATGGTCTGTCCTCTCCTCTACGAGAGTCTATCCTGTGCTGCGAAGGCTCCCTTCTCACCGGTGAAGGTGAACCTGCTCCCGTCGGTGCGTATACACCACACCTTGCGCCTAATACAGTCAATCTGAGCATGGACTGTTGATAACCAATCCATGCCCAAGATGACGACTTAAGGCCTCGACGCTGCTACAAAAAGATCTCTGCCGAAGCTCCCTCCCCCTAGAGTAAGCTCACACTACCATCTCCAGTGGGTAATCGTCGAGTCTTCTCTCGTAGGATTCTCTAGCCGTAAGGATCGAGCCAACGGATCTGTCGGAGTCTCCGAGATCTGAAAAAGGGCAGCAGCTATAAAATAATGACTCGCACCTATGTTAATAAGAACTGTAGGAAGGGTGGAATAGATACAGATAGATCCTTGAATCATCTCGGGCGCGCTGTGGTCGTAGGCCTCTACTGCCTGTAGCTTTGCATGTCTCTGCACGCCAACTCCATGTGGTCGGGGTGGACCTTCTACTAGTGATGGTGGAAGATCCTCGAAGCATCTCCCACCACCTGCTGCTCGGCCAGCTCCTCTGACTCGTCCTCCTAGTTCCTGTGGACTGCCACGTTCGACCATCTGCCTCTGCCTAGATGGTCCCTCAACCGTCTGTTGTTCCTCTGCACGGCGGTTCGGGCAGTCACGAGCCATGTGGCCCTGCCCACCGCATGCGTAGCACTGTCTGCCTCTCAAAAAACTGGCTCTGCGATGTGTGCCCCGCACCTCTGAGGCAGTGTCCTTAGGTCATCTTCCTGAGGGTCTGGTCCACCTGGACCCATGTGTCATCCGTCGACTTCCAGCTGTAGAAGACTCTGCTACGTGCCGCCCTGCGGTAGGTCTCACTGCTGATGTAGGCTCAGCAAGAAAGCTATTAATGAGAAGGGCTCACTCCAATACCCATTCCTGTGTCAGAATGCTGAGGGAGATCAGCGTTTCCCGGATCTCATGCCTCAATCCATGCTCGGAGTTCCGGGACCGGAAGAATGGGTCCTGTACCATGTCCGTCGAATAGCGCGAGAGGTCGGTAAATCTCGTCGAGTACTGGGTGACTGTCATGCTGCCCTGCCACAGTTTTAGAAGCTCCGGGATGCGCACTGCAAGGATGGTGGCAGGGAAGAACTCCGAGAGGAAGAGGCTCTCAAAGTCCGCCAAAGGAGAGATGCCTCGTCGTGCACCTGTAGCATCACGCTCCAACATCTGCCTGCTGCCGTGTGTGGAAGGATCACTACGAGGATCACCATGAGGTCAGTCGGTGTCCCCACTAACCTGAAAACTCATACAACCGCCTCCAGCCAATCCTCGGCTGCCTGAGGGTCCATCTCCCCGCGGAACCTGGGCGGTCTCTAATGCTGAAACTCATGCAGTGCACTATGGATACGTGCACTGTCAGTGGCTGGGGCTGGAGGAATCGGTGGCTCTGCGGGGAGAGGTATCATCGGTGCCTCTGCTGTCAAAGGGCCCTAAACCGAGGCCTCATCGCTCGATGGGCTGTCATCACGTACAAAACTCGGAACCTCAGTTGTCTTCCATCGTGGGGCAATCCTGAAAAGAGACAGGTGTGCCACGGTCAAAACAATATACCAGGTGAGCTGACACAAATTAATCACAAATAAAACATTTAAAACACAAATACAATCAATGTTTTCATGTTTTAAGCCAGAAATCAGAAGTCAGGGTCCTGGTGTACGGATACGTCGACCACCGCACCAACACTGGACTCCCTAGAATGATAACCACGTTTAATTCCCTTAACACTATTTCTTCACATTGAAGAAAGATCGGAGTCCGGAGTTCTGCGGTAGAACCGAACTCCTCTGATACCAATTTGTCATGACCCGTCCTTGGGGCTCGTGTCGTGACTATCCCAAGCCCACCTTCCATAGGCCAGGGGCTGACGACTAACACCAAGGAATAATTTCTGATAAAAAGGGAAGGCATTGACTTTTTAATGTAAACAAACACCACAGATCAAGCAGGCAGAAGTAAACACTAAGTAAAACTGGGTACAATAGAATGTGCGGTAAAGTATGTGGGCCATAATACAATCCCAAACTAAAGTAAAGTACAATCAAAAAAGGAAGTACAACAACTGAAAAGTAAGCCACAACGTCAAGATTTCCACTGGTAGTCCCACTTGAAGGGTGGGTACAGATAGCCACCTCAGCTCCTCGGGTCCAGCCGTCTGCTCCGTGTACGTCCCGCCCAGTGGTCCACCTCCAGGTTCCGACTGCTCCACTAGCCTCTACCACAATCAGCGCTGTCCACTGTCTGCATCCAACACAACATAGTGTAGGCATAGCCTGTGCAAGGGTGAGTATACTCTACTTAGTAGGGACCCCGAGACCCCCGAAGGTCTCCCAGAATCCACAACGGATAATCCACAAAGGAAAGATACAATCACGATGTAATGTCTGACACTACTTAGGTATATGCCCATACATATACCTAAGTCTTCAATTCCAGTTAGGCTCCATCATCCGAGCCCAAGTTCGATCACGTCCACACAGTATAGCACAACATAGTCCACAATCGATAGAAATTCAATCATATCGAAGATAATGATTGAATGTCAAAATCTGCTCACACAGGTATACTTCTTCGAAAGACGATAGAGAATGTAGAGACCCGAAGCTTATCGTACATGGACGTTACATTACTTTTGCGGAATACTTAGTACATAACAAAAACACACACACAAGTATCGTAATAGTTTAGTGTCTTTGGAAACTCGGAATAAAATCTTCTAATCGTGGGGACAGATCTTCAACATCTCCCATAAAGATCTTCCTTTTTTTTATACCTAAAACCATTCTTTATATCCTGGGGAAAAGAAAAAATAAAAGGGTGAGCTCAAATGCTCAGTAAGGGTAAACAAAAGAAATATCAATCACATCATATACATAAGAACATAGCTTTTGGAAATCTTATACTGCAAAAGAGCTCATAATGGGATAAATCATAGAAGTGAAAATGAGATCCCCATAATCATAACATAAAACTTGAAACTTTGTGGCATGCACACATAATCATGGAAAATCATTTCTTGTTAGTCATGACTCATTGCCAAGACTATCTTAGTGGACAAAGTCCCTTTCTGAACCGAGTTCACTCCTCGTTTCAGTCCTGTATCACTGAACCGAAATAACCTTCCGTTCCAGCCCTGTCTATCTCATGAGATATAAAGTCTTTACCCAATGCATTGGAGGGAGATATAGGTCCCACCCATCTTATAATGAATCCTTTCTTATGTGTTCCACATAATCATAAAACATACATCATCGCATAACACATGTAACAAAAATGGGATTCTTGAAACATCATGACATCATAAATAAATTCATATAAGATAAAGGAATTCATAAACATAATTCCATCACAACATAGTCAAATCAATGTAAAAATATGGATAGAAACATAACTCTTTATTATCTTAGATGGAAAATAATTTTGATAAAACACTTGAATTGAATTCTTAAGGAAAATATCCTTTCTTCTTCAAAATCAATTTCTTTTCACAAAACATCATGCAATTTTAAAAGAAAGAGATTTTATTGAAAATAGTCATGAAATCTTTTAGAGGAAGCTTCATGAAAATAAGGCTTTATAAAACAGTAGAAATCCGTTCGTGCCGTATAAGTTAAAAAAAACATTCTTCGTACTTTTGTCGGAAAAGTCAAAAAGTACCTCGTACGAAAAACGACAAAAGATTCCTTTCATACGTATTACTAAAAACTCACCGAAGGGTAAAAATGGATTTAAACTATTGTAAGTGGATGGAAAAAAAATTAAATATTGATGGAACATGGATGTGGATGATAAAATACACCCCAGTAAATACCAACGTATAAACAATCTCGGATAAAAATGAGATTGTGATATTTCCCTTACCTTAGGTCCGACTTGCTTTGTAAGTGTCCGAACCTCCTGTATAATGATTTAAATCATGTTATTGACTTATTACAGAATCATATTCATTGTTATGATATCATATATGGTTCACTTATGACATTAAATTACCCGTTCTTTTGTAAATTCCATGTTAAAGAAGCGTTTTGGGTAAAATCGTTTCATTTATCGTAGGTGTTTTGACTTGTTGTTCTTGACATCATTATTACTTATATCATGATTTACTTACTTCCAGAATATAAAATATGATTTATATATCATATATATTCAGTATATATATATATATATATAATAGGTAGATAAATAAAATGAAAAACACCGTTCATGGAGACGGTAGTCCCTACGTACGCATGAACGATGTTTTCCTTTCCTTATTGTCTTGAAATGGAATTAAGTAGATGACATACATATGTATATATATACATAAATCCAGTAGCTATATAATGTCATATATTTCATTATTATTTCTTATATATACATTATAATCATTCTTAAATGGTTAACATGGAGAATGAATCTCATCGCGTCGTGGAGACGGTATTCCGTACGTACGCACGAGCGATGATATCATTTCTATAAATATTGAATTGAATTGGAGTGGATTATACAATATATCAGAATCAATATGATGTTGTAATAACTATGTATAGTTATTCTTTACACCATTATACCCATCCATGTAAGGTGGTGGTGGAAAATAGATTACACCACGGCGTGGAGACGGTATTCCGTACGTACGCACGCGCGGTGATTTCTTTTTCCGTAGGATGGATAGATGGTGAAATAGGGTTGTTTCATACTTATAATAACATATCAGTATATTAGTGATACTGATGTTATTACTTCATAATGAAACAACCTAAGAAGAAGAAGTGGAAGAAGAAATAAAGATGAAAGAATTGGTAACGGTAATTACCTCTTCTTTGAAGTGCCTCTTTGAGACCTCCCCTTAGGGCACTACAATTGGTCTTTGAGGAAGACCAGAACCTCTAGGATGTTGCTAGGGAAGAGGATAGGAGAAATTGGCAGGGGTTGGCCGAGCTTGAGTGCTCAAATTGGTGTGAGGAGGAAGGGGAGGAGGTGTCCTTTTATAAGGGAGGAGAGGGGCACCTTAGGAATACCTCAAAATATTATTTTATATTAAAGTTAAAATCGGTTTATAATGGTTCCAAAGGGTCTTATTTAGAAGCTAAAGTGGGGATGGGTCGAAATCCTATCAACCAATAGGATTTAGACATGTTTAGGGTATTATTTTAACCTTATCAATTAGATTTAACTCTAAGTTAAATAATTTAACTTTTACCGTGTCTTTTTGTTTTCTTTTCACTATATGGTTAATAAACTTACTATAACATGCCAAACGAACCCCAAATTGTATATTATTAATACATATATCCTTATCTAAGTCATTTGGCCGAACCTTAGATTTTTAGGAATAAAATAACAATTAATAATATAATATTTGATTTAAAAACTATTTTGTGTCAGTTTTGACACTATTTGATATATGATTTTTGTGAAAGTCATAACAGAATTATATGTTCGAACCAAGTTGATTAAATAAACACTAATATATCATAGTAACCTAGAAAATTAGTGGAATTCATAAAGAGTCTTAAATTACATTTATTTTGGTATTTATATTATCAATTATGTCAATATTTCATTAATAAGATAATTACTGCATCATCTTTGTGTCATAAATAAATTATATTATTTTATGTCTAAAAATTTCAAATAAAATACCATCATGTAGGAAATCTTTTTATCTTTGTAATGAATATTTATAATCGAATTTATCTTATGTAGAACCCCATATTAAAAATGATTTACTTATTAAACTTTGATTTTAACTATTTTAACCCTTCTTTAAATAAATTAATAATAAATGTCCTAATCTAATCCAAGTGGGCCTAAATGGTCATATTTTATTCCTAAGTTTGTTTCTGGTCGAATTACACTTGTCCAATAGAATTAGGACATGTGTTAGGGTAATATTAATATCATATTTACCCTTAGTTACCCTATTTACTATTAACCGTGGTAAAAAAAGTAAAAAGTTACTATTCACCAAAAAATTATTTTCATCTCATTGAACCACATTTTAGTCCTTGATATTAACCGTGTCTCTCGGATTTTCGAAATTCCATTCACAGAAGCGATAAAATTATGTTTTATGCAAAATTCAGTTTTTAACCTACCACTTAGTAGTTTCACTATTCATCAAAAATTGATGTTTTTCAGAAAAATGCCAAAATTTTATCCCAAGCTATATTTCATATTCCGAATTCAAAAATGAAGTCTATTTTACCAAATTCATAACATAAAAGTTGCATTAATTAATTTTATAATTAAATCCCGCTGTTAAAACAAATAGCGTGTTTTTAAGAAACAATATCTATCAAAAGATTGACACTTGTTTATGTCTAGTTTAAATGTGAAATTACATCCAATGACCAACATTGTATTAAATTGTAAAAATATATTCTAAATATACTTTAAAAACACTCAAATTAATGATTTATCACTATTAATTATTTCGATTAAAAAAGTTGTTTTTAATTATAATTTAGTAATTTTCACTATTTATCAGAATATGAAAGTTATCCGAAAAGTACCAAAATTTCACCTTAGGCTAAATTCGATACTACGAATCCAAAAATGAAGTCCATTTTGAGAGTTAAAATTTCTAAAATTTAAAAAGTGGTTATTACTATTCATAACGGCTAGTTTTAATAATATTTTAATAGCATATCATTGTTTCGTGAAACTCAGGATTACGTACCACACACGCTATCGAGGAAGGTTGCGATTGCGTGTAATGCAATGAAAGTCAAGGATGCATGTTGTGCAAGCTCCTTTTGGTGTAGCGTATAACACAAGACATTAGTAAAATAAGAAATAATATTTTTCATAAAATCTCGGGCTGTTACATTCTACCCCCCTTAAAATGAATTTCGCCCTCGAAATTCGTCGGGGTTATAAATGGTTTACTATTCGAAAGTTTCTTTAATAGAAACCCATATCGTAAAAGGGAATACCAAAACTTGGCTTTAAAAACTAAAGTATGAAATGTAACGATTACCCAAATGAACTAATCACTGGGTTTCCACATAGGTGAAAATATGGATATGGAAGAGAAATCTAACCATCATGTTCTGATGGAGAGTGGTAGAGAACATGGCTATGGAAAAGCCAGTAATCACAAATCCATAGATTTGTGATGATATAATGTACCATCTGATTCATCAGGTATAAGATCACTAGGACAACATTTTTGGTTTTCAAGATCATTTCCCTAAAGTTGAAAATTTGCTTAGAATAAATACTTACTTTATTTTGGTACAATCTCACTTTTTTTCGTGCCTTGAACAATTTCTACTTCATCTCTTAAATAAATGAAGTTGAATTTGTTGTTCGTGAAGTGTTAGCAGATCATGTGATAGAATGACGGGTCATTCCATCTATCTCAAACAAAAGGTAAGAAAAAGTTATTAAATATACATAAGTAATTCTATAGTGAGATTAATCATATATAGTTCCTAAAATGGACTTATACTTCATATATCATACTGCTTAATATAATAAAACTAGTTTCTACTAAACAGGGACTTCCTGTAGGTCAGTGGTAGGTGATAAAGGCCAGTCGCACTTCGGTTGTGGGTTCGATTCCTACAGCCTTGTCCGAAGCGATGGGCTGTCGCCCGTCCTGCAGGTTGTCCTTTTTATAAAACTATATTACTATAACATCCCATCAATAATATCGAAAATACTTCTATCCTTAAACTAACTTATGTCCAACATAATCCATTCCAATCTTTAGGCTTATCCATAATACTGCAGTCCATTCTCATAACATAGTGGAAATGATTACCAGAGATTTAATACCATCGTTGATCCCCATATATCATAAGATATGTTATGTTGGTCACATTCCAAACATTCAAAGGCCTTAATCTTGTACTCTCTTGAATACCCATTGAACCTTATTGAAAACAAGAATTCTATTAAAAGTTAACTCTTTCCACATACCAAAATCCTCAAAATTCTATATACTAACACCATGATATCACTTAGTCCTTATATCAATCATGAGCTCATGAATACTATTAAACATTTCATTTTCTCGTCTTCATTATGCGCATATCATCTTATTTCCAAAAAAAATATCTCAATCACTTTGAATACCACATCAATAAATATTGCAATACTCAATGATACAACATTATTTTGGAATCCCATTACATAAACACTTAATCATTCCACCACATCGTTGTCATATTCAACATTGCCAATAGTGATCGCATGTGATTTCCCTTTGTCCTTTTCCTTCAGTGGTTGCTCATGTTGATCATCACTAACCCTTGGATTAGGGCAATTATTAGCATAATGCCCCATTTCCTTGCACTTGAAGCATTGAAGTGTTGGTGGTGCGTTCTCTGCAGTGTTTACTTTATTCACATCATTAGAAACCCTTTTTCCATTACTTCGACACTCA
Organism: Viscum album; assembly: GCA_963277665.1. Lineage (NCBI taxonomy): Eukaryota > Viridiplantae > Streptophyta > Magnoliopsida > Santalales > Viscaceae > Viscum > Viscum album. Next base: position 501,017,512 of record OY728159.1, read on the forward strand.
GCTGCTCGATGACCTTCTTTTCCACACTTAAAACATTTTCTAGTCCCTTTAAGACAATCTCCACCATGCTTCTTTCCACACTTTGTGCATAAGGAAACATTCATCTTCTTTTCACCATTATTCTGAGATTTCTCCTTGAACTCCATCTTTCGTTTCTTGTCAAAACCATGAGATGGATATGTAACACCAACTTCCATTTCTACCTTGATAGCACAACGCACAATTTATTCATAGCTACTGAAGTCTCTTATAGCTAATGCCCTTCGAAGACTTGGTTTTAATCCACTGAAAAATCGATCAACTTTACTTTCAGGTTGGATGATAATTCCAGAAGCATACCTTGCAAGTCTTGTAAAATTTGCTTCATAGGTACCAACAGATTCATCGTCCCTTTTCTTCAGTTCAAGAAACTCTTTATCCATCTTTGTTCGAAGAATACGAGGGAAGTACTTACTGAAAAACAAGTTCTTGAACTCGTCCCATTCCATGGACTCAATTTCATCTCTTGGCCTCGTATTCTTGATAAGATTCCACCATTGATCAGCTTCACCTTCCAAACGATATACTGCTAAGATGACTTTATCATGTTCAGAACATTGAAGAACTGAAAATATCTTTTCAGTAGTACTGATCCATTGTTCAGCCACAAGTGGATCAGAAGACCCACTGAAAGAAGGTGGACGTTACCTCATGAAGGACTCAATAGAATATTGTTCCCTTCTCTGCTCATTTGGAAGTCCAGAATGATTCATAGCTTGTGTAAGTATAGCAATAAGATTTTGCACTCCATCTCCCATAACATTTGTTTGTTCAGGAGGGAAATCATTGCATTGTCCATTGCATTGATCAACACGGTTCCTTCGGGTTCCAGCCATCGTCTAAAACCCAAAAAGAATAGTGTGAGAGGCAAAAATCATGCTAGGGAAAACAACATAATAAAGGGGGAGTACCTTCAATATCTAACATCTCAGGTTTAATTCTATGACCGTTAGCGTAATTCTAGTACGATAACCTATACGTATACTTAACCTTAGGGACATCCCTAGACATACCTTAGAAATATCTCTAGGGATCTCACTAAAGTTCTCGCATCCTAGTTTCCAAAGGTTGACTAAACCTTTCCTCTGATACCAACTGTAGAGACCCGAAGCTTATCGTACATGGACGTTACATTACTTTTGCGGAATACTTAGTACATAACAAAAACACACACACAAGGATCGTAATAGTTTAGTGTCTTTGGAAACTCGGAATAAAATCTTCTAATCGTGGGGACAGATCTTCATCATCTCCCATAAAGATATTCCTTTTTTTATACCTAAAAACTTTCTTTATATCCTGGGGAAAAGAAAACATAAAAGGGTGAGCTCAAATGCTCAGTAAGGGTAAACAAAAGAAATATCAATCACATCATATACATAAGAACATAGCTTTTGGAAATCTTATACTGCAAAAGAGCTCATAATGGGATAAATCATAGAAGTGAAAATGAGATCCCCATAATCATAACATAAAACTTGAAACTTTGTGGCATGCACACATAATCATGGAAAATCATTTCTTGTTAGTCATGACTCATTGCCAAGACTATCTTAGTGGACAAAGTCCCTTTCTGAACCGAGTTCACTCCTCGTTTCAGTCCTGTATCACTGAACCGAAATAACCTTCCGTTCCAGCCCTGTCTATCTCATGAGATATAAAGTCTTTACCCAATTCATTGGAGGGAGATATAGGTCCCACCCATCTTATAATGAATCCTTTCTTATGTGTGCCACATAATCATAAAACATACATCATCGCATAACACATGTAACAAAAATGGGATTCTTGAAACATCATGACATCATAAATCAATTCATATAAGATAAAGGAATTCATAAACATAATTCCATCACAACATAGTCAAATCAATGTAAAAATATGGATAGAAACAGAACTCTTTATTATCTTAGATGGAAAATAATTTTGATAAAACACTTGAATTGAATTCTTGAGGAAAATATCCTTTCTTCTTCAAAATCAATTTCTTTTCACAAAACATCATGCAATTTTAAAAGAAAGAGATTTTATTGAAAATAGTCATGAAATCTTTTAGAGGAAGCTTCATGAAAATAAGGCTTTATAAAACAGTAGAAATCCGTTCGTGCCGTATAAGTTAAAAAAAACATTCTTTGTACTTTTGTCGGAAAAGTCAAAAAGTACCTCGTACGAAAAACGACAAAAGATTCCTTTCATACGTATTACTAAAACTCACCGAAGGGTAAAAATGGATTTAAACTATTGTAAGTGGATGGAAAAAAAAATTAAATATTGATGGAACATGGATGTGGATGATAAAATACACCCCAGTAAATACCAACGTATAAACAATCTCGGATAAAAATGAGATTGTGATATTTCCCTTACCTTAGGTCCGACTTGCTTTGTAAGTGTCCGAACCTCCTGTATAACGATTTAAATCATGTTATTGACTTATTACAGAATCATATTCATTGTTATGATATCATATATGGTTCACTTATGACATTAAATTACCCGTTCTTTTGTAAATTCCATGTTAAAGAAGCGTTTTGGGTAAAATCGTTTCATTTATCGTAGGTGTTTTGACTTGTTGTTCTTGACATCATTATTACTTATATCATGATTTACTTACTTCCAGAATATAAAATATGATTTATATATCATATATATTCAGTATATATATATATATATATATAATAGGTAGATAAATAAAATGAAAAACACCGTTCATGGAGACGGTAGTCCCTACGTACGCATGAACGATGTTTTCCTTTCCTTATTGTCTTGAAATGGAAGTAAGTAGATGACATACATATGTATATATATACATAAATCCAGTAGCTATATAATGTCATATATTTCATTATTATTTCTTATATATACATTATAATCATTCTTAAATGGTTAACATGGAGAATGAATCTCATCGCGTCGTGGAGACGGTATTCCGTACGTACGCACGAGCGATGATATCATTTCTATAAATATTGAATTGAATTGGAGTGGATTATACAATATATCAGAATCAATATGATGTTGTAATAACTATGTATAGTTATTCTTTACACCATTATACCCATCCATGTAAGGTGGTGGTGGAAAATAGATTACACCACGGCGTGGAGACGGTATTCCGTACGTACGCACGCGCGGTGATTTCTTTTTCCGTAGGATGGATAGATGGTGAAATAGGGTTGTTTCATACTTATAATAACATATCAGTATATTAGTGATACTGATGTTATTACTTCATAATGAAACAACCTAAGAAGAAGAAGTGGAAGAAGAAATAAAGATGAAAGAATTGGTAACGGTAATTACCTCTTCTTTGAAGTGCCTCTTTGAGACCTCCCCTTAGGGCACTACAATTGGTCTTTGAGGAAGACCAGAACCTCTAGGATGTTGCTAGGGAAGAGGAGAGGAGAAATTGGCAGGGGTTGGCCGAGCTTGAGTGCTCAAATTGGTGTGAGGAGGAAGGGGAGGAGGTGTCCTTTTATAAGGGAGGAGAGGGGCACCTTAGGAATACCTCAAAATATTATTTTATATTAAAGTTAAAATCGGTTTATAATGGTTCCAAAGGGTCTTATTTAGAAGCTAAAGTGGGGATGGGTCGAAATCCTATCAACCAATAGGATTTAGACAAGTTTAGGGTATTATTTTAACCTTATCAATTAGATTTAACTCTAAGTTAAATAATTTAACTTTTACCGTGTCTTTTTGTTTTCTTTTCACTATATGGTTAATAAACTTACTGTAACATGCCAAACGAACCCCAAATTGTATATTATTAATACATATATCCTTATCTAAGTCATTTGGCCGAACCTTAGATTTTTAGGAATAAAATAACAATTAATAATATAATATTTGATTTAAAAACTATTTTGTGTCAGTTTTGACACTATTTGATATATGATTTTTGTGAAAGTCATAACAGAATTATATGTTCGAACCAAGTTGATTAAATAAACACTAATATATCATAGTAACCTAGAAAAGTAGTGGAATTCATAAAGAGTCTTAAATTACATTTATTTTGGTATTTATATTATCAATTATGTCAATATTTCATTAATAAGATAATTACTGCATCATCTTTGTGTCATAAATAAATTATATTATTTTATGTCTAAAAATTTCAAATAAAATACCATCATGTAGGAAATCTTTTTATCTTTGTAATGAATATTTATAATCGAATTTATCTTATGTAGAACCCCATATTAAAAATGATTTACTTATTAAACTTTGATTTTAACTATTTTAACCCTTCTTTAAATAAATTAATAATAAATGTCCTAATCTAATCCAAGTGGGCCTAAATGGTCATATTTTATTCCTAAGTTTGTTTCTGGTCGAATTACACTTGTCCAATAGAATTAGGACATGTGTTAGGGTAATATTAATATCATATTTACCCTTAGTTACCCTATTTACTATTAACCGTGGTAAAAAAAGTAAAAAGTTACTATTCACCAAAAAATTATTTTCATCTCATTGAACCACATTTTAGTCCTTGATATTAACCGTGTCTCTCGGATTTTCGAAATTCCATTCACAGAAGCGGTAAAATTATGTTTTATGCAAAATTCAGTTTTTAACCTACCACTTAGTAGTTTCACTATTCATCAAAAATTGATGTTTTTCAGAAAAATGCCAAAATTTTATCCCAAGCTATATTTCATATTCCGAATTCAAAAATGAAGTCTATTTTACCAAATTCATAACATAAAAGTTGCATTAATTAATTTTATAATTAAATCCCGCTGTTAAAACAAATAGCGTGTTTTTAAGAAACAATATCTATCAAAAGATTGACACTTGTTTATGTCTAGTTTAAATGTGAAATTACATCCAATGACCAACATTGTATTAAATTGTAAAAATATATTCTAAATATACTTTAAAAACACTCAAATTAATGATTTATCACTATTAATTATTTCGATTAAAAAAGTTCTTTTTAATTATAATTTAGTAATTTTCACTATTTATCAGAATATGAAAGTTATCCGAAAAGTACCAAAATTTCACCTTAGGCTAAATTCGATACTCCGAATCCAAAAATGAAGTCCATTTTGAGAGTTAAAATTTCTAAAATTTAAAAAGTGGTTATTACTATTCATAACGGCTAGTTTTAATAATATTTTAATAGCATATCATTGTTTCGTGAAACTCAGGATTACGTACCACACACGCTATCGAGGAAGGTTGCGATTGCGTGTAATGCAATGCAAGTCAAGGATGCGTGTTGTGCAAGCTCCTTTTGGTGTAGCGTATAACACAAGACATTAGTAAAATAAGAAAGAATATTTTTCATAAAATCTCGGGCTGTTACATTCTACCCCCCTTAAAATGAATTTCGCCCTCGAAATTCGTCGGGGTTATAAATGGTTTACTATTCGAAAGTTTCTTTAATAGAAACCCATATCGTAAAAGGGAATACCAAAACTTGGCTTTAAAAACTAAAGTATGAAATGTAACGATTACCCAAATGAACTAATCACTGGGTTTCCACATAGGTGAAAATATGGATATGGAAGAGAAATCTAACCATCATGTTCTGATGGAGAGTGGTAGAGAACATGGCTATGGAAAAGCCAGTAATCACAAATCCATATATTTGTGATGATATAATGTACCATCTGATTCATCAGGTATAAGATCACTAGGACAACATTTTTGGTTTTCAAGATCATTTCCCTGAAGTTGAAAATTTGCTTAGAATAAATACTTACTTTATTTTGGTACAATCTCACTTTTTTTCGTGCCTTGAACAATTTCTACTTCATCTCTTAAATAAATGAAGTTGAATTTGTTGTTCGTGAAGTGTTAGCAGATCATGTGATAGAATGACGGGTCATTCCATCTGTCTCAAACAAAAGGTAAGAAAAAGTTATTAAATATACATAAGTAATTCTATAGTGAGATTAATCATATATAGTTCCTAAAATGGACTTATACTTCATATATCATACTGCTTAATATAATAAAACTAGTTTCTACTAAACAGGGACTTCCTGTAGGTCAGTGGTAGGTGATAAAGGCCAGTCGAACTTCGGTTGTGGGTTCGATTCCTACAGCCTTGTCCGAAGCGATGTGCTGTCGCCCGTCCTGCAGGTTTTCCTTTTTATAAAACTATATTACTATAACATCCCATCAATAATATCGAAAATACTTCTATCCTTAAACTAACTTATGTCCAACATAATCCATTCCAATCTTTAGGCTTATCCATAATACTGCAGTCCATTCTCATAACATAGTGGAAACGATTACCAGAGATTTAATACCATCGTTGATCCCCATATATCATAAGATATGTTATGTTGGTCACATTCCAAACATTCAAAGGCCTTAATCTTGTACTCTCTTGAATACCCATTGAACCTTATTGAAAACACGAATTCTATTAAAAGTTAACTCTTTCCACATACCAAAATCCTCAAAATTCTATATACTAACACCATGATATCACTTAGTCCTTATATCAATCATGAGCTCATGAATACTATTAAACATTTCATTTTCTCGTCTTCATTATGCGCATATCATCTTATTTCCAAAAAAAAATATCTCAATCACTTTGAATACCACATCAATAAATATTGCAATACTCAATGATACAACATTATTTTGGAATCCCATTACATAAACACTTAATCATTCCACCACATCGTTGTCATATTCAACATTGCCAATAGTGATCGCATGTGATTTCCCTTTGTCCTTTGCCTTCAGTGGTTGCTCATGTTGATCATCACTAACCCTTGGATTAGGGCAATTATTAGCATAATGCCCCATTTCCTTGCACTTGAAGCATTGAAGTGTTGGTGGTGTGTTCTCTGCAGTGTTTACTTTATTCACATCATTAGAAACCCTTTTTCCATTACTTCGACACTCAGCTGCTCGATGACCTTCTTTTCCACACTTAAAACATTTTCTAGTCCCTTTAAGACAATCTCCACCATGCTTCTTTCCACACTTTGTGCATAAGGAAACATTCATCTTCTTTTCACCATTATTCTGAGATTTCTCCTTGAACTCCATCTTTCGTTTCTTGTCAAAACCATGAGATGGATATGTAACACCAACTTCCATTTCTACCTTGATAGCACAACGCACAATTTCTTCATAGCTACTGAAGTCTCTTATAACTAATGCCCTTCGAAGACTTGGTTTTAATCCACTGAAAAATCGATCAACTTTACTTTCAGGTTGGATGATAATTCCAGAAGCATACCTTGCAAGTCTTGTAAAATTTGCTTCATAGGTACCAACAGATTCATCGTCCCTTTTCTTCAGTTCAAGAAACTCTTTCTCCATCTTTGTTCGAAGAATACGAGGGAAGTACTTACTGAAAAACAAGTTCTTGAACTCGTCCCATTCCATGGACTCAATTTCATCTCTTGGCCTCGTATTCTTGATAAGATTCCACCATTGATCAGCTTCACCTTCCAAACGATATACTGCTAAGATGACTTTATCATGTTCAGAACATTGAAGAACTGAAAATATCTTTTCAGTAGTACTGATCCATTGTTCAGCCACAAGTGGATCAGAAGACCCACTGAAAGAAGGTGGACGTTGCCTCATGAAGGACTCAATAGAATATTGTTCCCTTCTCTGCTCATTTGGAAGTCCAGAATGATTCATAGCTTGTGTAAGTATAGCAATAAGATTTTGCACTCCATCTCCCATAACATTTGTTTGTTCAGGAGGGCAATCATTGCATTGTCCATTGCATTGATCAACACGGTTCCTTCGGGTTCCAGCCATCGTCTAAAACCCAAAAAGAATAGTGTGAGAGGCAAAAATCATGCTAGGGAAAACAACATAATAAAGGGGGAGTACCTTCAATATCTAACATCTTAGGTTTAATTCTATGACCGTTAGCGTAATTCTAGTACGATAACCTATACGTATACTTAACCTTAGGGACATCCCTAGACATACCTTAGAAATATCTCTAGGGATCTCACTAAAGTTCTCACATCCTAGTTTCCAAAGGTTGACTAAACCTTTCCTCTGATACCAACTGTAGAGACCCGAAGCTTATCGTACATGGACGTTACATTAATTTTGCGGAATACTTAGTACATAACAAAAACACACACACAAGGATCGTAATAGTTTAGTGTCTTTGGAAACTCGGAATAAAATCTTCTAATCGTGGGGACAGATCTTCATCATCTCCCATAAAGATCTTCCTTTTTTTATACCTAAAAACTTTCTTTATATCCTGGGGAAAAGAAAACATAAAAGGGTGAGCTCAAATGCTCAGTAAGGGTAAACAAAAGAAATATCAATCACATCATATACATAAGAACATAGCTTTTGGAAATCTTATCCTGCAAAAGAGCTCATAATGGGATAAATCATAGAAGTGAAAATGAGATCCCCATAATCATAACATAAAACTTGAAACTTTGTGTCATGCACACATAATCATGGAAAATCATTTCTTGTTAGTCATGACTCATTGCCAAGACTATCTTAGTGGACAAAGTCCCTTTCTGAACCGAGTTCACTCCTCGTTTCAGTCCTGTATCACTGAACCGAAATAACCTTCCGTTCCAGCCCTGTCTATCTCATGAGATATAAAGTCTTTACCCAATGCATTGGAGGGAGATATAGGTCCCACCCATCTTATAATGAATCCTTTCTTATGTGTGCCACATAATCATAAAACATACATCATCGCATAACACATGTAACAAAAATGGGATTCTTGAAACATCATGACATCATAAATCAATTCATATAAGATAAAGGAATTCATAAACATAATTCCATCACAACATAGTCAAATCAATGTAAAAATATGGATAGAAACAGAACTCTTTATTATCTTAGATGGAAAATAATTTTGATAAAACACTTGAATTGAATTCTTGAGGAAAATATCCTTTCTTCTTCAAAATCAATTTCTTTTCACAAAACATCATGCAATTTTAAAAGAAAGAGATTTTATTGAAAATAGTCATGAAATCTTTTAGAGGAAGCTTCATGAAAATAAGGCTTTATAAAAAAGTAGAAATCCGTTCGTGCCGTATAAGTTAAAAAAAACATTCTTCGTACTTTTGTCGGAAAAGTCAAAAAGTACCTCGTACGAAAAACGACAAAAGATTCCTTTCATACGTATTACTAAAAACTCACCGAAGGGTAAAAATGGATTTAAACTATTGTAAGTGGATGGAAAAAAATATTAAATATTGATGGAACATGGATGTGGATGATAAAATACACCCCAGTAAATACCAACGTATAAACAATCTCGGATAAAAATGAGATTGTGATATTTCCCTTACCTTAGGTCCGACTTGCTTTGTAAGTGTCCGAACCTCCTGTATAATGATTTAAATCATGTTACTGACTTATTACAGAATCATATTCATTGTTATGATATCATATATGGTTCACTTATGACATTATATTACCCGTTCTTTTGTAAATTCCATGTTAAAGAAGCGTTTTGGGTAAAATCGTTTCATTTATCGTAGGTGTTTTGACTTGTTGTTTTTGACATCATTATTACTTATATCATGATTTACTTACTTCCAGAATATAAAATATGATTTATATATCATATATATTCAGTATATATATATATATATAATAGGTAGATAAATAAAATGAAAAACACCGTTCATGGAGACGGTAGTCCGTACGTACGCATGAACGCTGTTTTCCTTTCCTTATTGTCTTGAAATGGAAGTAAGTAGATGACATACATATGTATATATATACATAAATCCAGTAGCTATATAATGTCATATATTTCATTATTATTTCTTATATATACATTATAATCATTCTTAAATGGTTAACATGGAGAATGAATCTCATCGCGTCGTGGAGACGGTATTCCGTACGTACGCACGAGCGATGATATCATTTCTATAAATATTGAATTGAATTGGAGTGGATTATACAATATATCAGAATCAATATGATGTTGTAATAACTATGTATAGTTATTCTTTACACCATTATACCCATCCATGTAAGGTGGTGGTGGAAAATAGATTACACCACGGCGTGGAGACGGTATTCCGTATGTAAGCACGCGCGGTGATTTCTTTTTCCGTAGGATGGATAGATGGTGAAATAGGGTTGTTTCATACATATAATAACATATCAGTATATTAGTGATACTGATGTTATTACTTCATAATGAAACAACCTAAGAAGAAGAAGTGGAAGAAGAAATAAAGATGAAAGAATTGGTAACGGTAATTACCTCTTCTTTGAAGTGCCTCTTTGAGACCTCCTCTTAGGGCACTAAAATTGGTCTTTGAGGAAGACCAGAACCTCTAGGATGTTTCTAGGGAAGAGGAGAGGAGAAATTGGCAGGGGTTGGCCGAGCTTGAGTGCTCAAATTGGTGTGAGGAGGAAGGGGAGGAGGTGTCCTTTTATAAGGGAGGAGAGGGGCACCTTAGGAATACCTCAAAATATTATTTTATATTAAAGTTAAAATCGGTTTATAATGGTTTCAAAGGGTCTTATTTAGAAGCTAAAGAGGGGATGGGTCGAAATCCTATCAACCAATAGGATTTAGACAAGTTTAGGGTATTATTTTAACCTTAACAATTAGATTTAACTCTAAGTTAAATAATTTAACTTTTACCGTGTCTTTTTGTTTTCTTTCACTATATGGTTAATAAACTTACTATAACATGCCAAAAGAACCCCAAATTGTATATTATTAATACATATATCCTTATCTAAGTCATTTGGCCGACCCTTAGATTTTTAGGAATAAAATAACAATTAATAATATAATATTTGATTTAAAAACTATTTTGTGTCAATTTTGACACTATTTGATATATGATTTTTGTGAAAGTCATAACAGAATTATATGTTCGAACCAAGTTGATTAAATCAACACTAATATATCATAGTAACCTAGAAAATTAGTGGAATTAATAAAAAGTCTTAAATTACATTTATTTTGGTATTTATATTATCAATTATGTCAATATTTCATTAATAAGATAATTACTGCATCATCTTTGTGTCATAAATTAATTATATTATTTGATGTCTAAAAATTACAAATAAAATACCATCATGTAGGAAAGCTTTTTATCTTTCTAATGAATATTTATAATCGAATTTATCTTATGTAGAACCCCATATTAAAAATGATTTACTTATTAAACTTTGATTTTAACTATTTTAACCCTTCTTTAAATAAATTAATAATAAATGTCCTAATCTAATCCAAGTGGGCCTAAATGGTCATATTTTATTCCTAAGTTTGTTTCTGGTCGAATTACACTTGTCCAATAGAATTAGGACATGTGTTAGGGTAATATTAATATCATATTTACCCTTAGTTACCCTATTTACTATTAACCGTGGTAAAAAAAGTAAAAAGTTACTATTCACCAAAAAATTATTTTCATCTCATTGAACCACATTTTAGTCCTTGATATTAACCGTGTCTCTCGGATTTTCGAAATTCCATTCACAGAAGCGGTAAAATTATGTTTTATGCAAAATTCAGTTTTTAACCTACCACTTAGTAGTTTCACTATTCATCAAAAATTGATGTTTTTCAGAAAAATGCCAAAATTTTATCCCAAGCTATATTTCATATTCCGAATTCAAAAATGAAGTCTATTTTACCAAATTCATAACATAAAAGTTGCATTAATTAATTTTATAATTAAATCCCTCTGTTAAAACAAATAGCGTGTTTTTAAGAAACAATATCTATCAAAAGATTGACACTTGTTTATGTCTAGTTTAAATGTGAAATTACATCCAATGACCAACATTGTATTAAATTGTAAAAATATATTCTAAATATACTTTAAAACCACTCAAATTAATGATTTATCACTATTAATTATTTCAATTAAAAAAGTTGTTTTTAATTATAATTTAGTAATTTTCACTATTTATCAGAATATGAAAGTTATCCGAAAAGTACCAAAATTTCACCTTAGGCTAAATTCGATACTCCGAATCCAAAAATGAAGTCCATTTTGAGAGTTAAAATTTCTAAAATTTAAAAAGTGGTTATTACTATTCATAATGGCTAGTTTTAATAATATTTTAATAGCATATCATTGTTTGGTGAAACTCAGGATTACGTACCACACACGCTATCGAGGAAGGTTGCGATTGCGTGTAATGCAATGCAAGTCAAGGATGCGTGTTGTGCAAGCTCCTTTTGGTGTAGCGTATAACACAAGACATTAGTAAAATAAGAAAGAATATTTTTCATAAAATCTCGGGCTGTTACATTCTACCCCCCTTAAAATGAATTTCGCCCTCGAAATTCGTCGGGGTTATAAATGGTTTACTATTCGAAAGTTTCTTTAATAGAAACCCATATCGTAAAAGGGAATACCAAAACTTGGCTTTAAAAACTAAAGTATGAAATGTAACGATTACCCAAATGAACTAATCACTGGGTTTCCACATAGGTGAAAATATGGATATGGAAGAGAAATCTAACCATCATGTTCTGATGGAGAGTGGTAGAGAACATGGCTATGGAAAAGCCAGTAATCACAAATCCATAGATTTGTGATGATATAATGTACCATCTGATTCATCAGGTATAAGATCACTAGGACAACATTTTTGGTTTTCAAGATCATTTCCCTAAAGTTGAAAATTTGCTTAGAATAAATACTTACTTTATTTTGGTACAATCTCACTTTTTTTCGTGCCTTGAACAATTTCTACTTCATCTCTTAAATAAATGAAGTTGAATTTGTTGTTCGTGAAGTGTTAGAAGATCATGTGATAGAATGACGGGTCATTCCATCTGTCTCAAACAAAAGGTAAGAAAAAGTTATTAAATATACATAAGTAATTCTATAGTGAGATTAATCATATATAGTTCCTAAAATGGACTTATACTTCATATATCATACTGCTTAATATAATAAAACTAGTTTCTACTAAACAGGGACTTCCTGTAGGTCAGTGGTAGGTGATAAAGGCCAGTCGCACTTCGGTTGTGGGTTCGATTCCTACAGCCTTGTCCGAAGCGATGGGCTGTCGCCCGTCCTGCAGGTTGTCCTTTTTATAAAACTATATTACTATAACATCCCATCAATAATATCGAAAATACTTCTATCCTTAAACTAACTTATGTCCAACATAATCCATTCCAATCTTTAGGCTTATCCATAATACTGCAGTCCATTCTCATAACATAGTGGAAACGATTACCAGAGATTTAATACCATTGTTGATCCCCATATATCATAAGATATGTTATGTTGGTCACATTCCAAACATTCAAAGGCCTTAATCTTGTACTCTCTTGAATACCCATTGAACCTTATTGAAAACACGAATTCTATTAAAAGTTAACTCTTTCCACATACCAAAATCCTCAAAATTCTATATACTAACACCATGATATCACTTAGTCCTTATATCAATCATGAGCTCATGAATACTATTAAACATTTCATTTTCTCGTCTTCATTATGCGCATATCATCGTATTTCCAAAAAAAATATCTCAATCACTTTGAATACCACATCAATAAATATTGCAATACTCAATGATACAACATTATTTTGGAATCCCATTACATAAACACTTAATCATTCCTCCACATCGTTGTCATATTCAACATTGCCAATAGTGATCGCATGTGATTTCCCTTTGTCCTTTGCCTTCAGTGGTTGCTCATGTTGATCATCACTAACCCTTGGATTAGGGCAATTATTAGCATAATGCCCCATTTCCTTGCACTTGAAGCATTGAAGTGTTGGTGGTGCATTCTCTGCAGTGTTTACTTTATTCACATCATTAGAAACCCTTTTTCCATTACTTCGACACTCAGCTGCTCGATGACCTTCTTTTCCACACTTAAAACATTTTCTAGTCCCTTTAAGACAATCTCCACCATGCTTCTTTCCACACTTTGTGCAAAAGGAAACATTCATCTTCTTTTCACCATTATTCTGAGATTTCTCCTTGAACTCCATCTTTCGTTTCTTTTCAAAACCATGAGATGGATATGTAACACCAACTTCCATTTCTACCTTGATAGCACAACGCACAATTTCTTCATAGCTACTGAAGTCTCTTATAGCTAATGCCCTTCGAAGACTTGGTTTTAATCCACTGAAAAATCGATCAACTTTACTTTCAGGTTGGATGATAATTCCAGAAGCATACCTTGCAAGTCTTGTAAAATTTGCTTCATAGGTACCAACAGATTCATCGTCCCTTTGCTTCAGTTCAAGAAACTCTTTCTCCATCTTTGTTCGAAGAATACGAGGGAAGTACTTACTGAAAAACAAGTTCATGAACTCGTCCCATTCCATGGACACAATTTCATCTCTTGGACTCGTATTCTTGATAAGATTCCACCATTGATCAGCTTCACCTTCCAAACGATATACTGCTAAGATGAATTTATCATGTTCAGAACATTGAAGAACTGAAAATATCTTTTCAGTAGTACTGATCCATTGTTCAGCCACAAGTGGATCAGAAGACCCACTGAAAGAAGGTGGACGTTGCCTCATGAAGGACTCAATAGAATATTGTTCCCTTCTCTGCTCATTTGGAAGTCCAGAATGATTCATAGCTTGTGTAAGTATAGCAATAAGATTTTGCACTCCATCTCCCATAACATTTGTTTGTTCAGGAGGGCAATCATTGCATTGTCCATTGGATTGATCAACACGGTTCCTTCGGGTTCCAGCCATCGTCTAAAACCCAAAAAGAATAGTGTGAGAGGCAAAAATCATGCTAGGGAAAACAACATAATAAAGGGGGAGTACCTTCAATATCTAACATCTTAGGTTTAATTCTATGACCGTTAGCGTAATTCTAGTACTATAACCTATACGTATACTTAACCTTAGGGACATCCCTAGACATACCTTAGAAATATCTCTAGGGATCTCACTAAAGTTCTCGCATCCTAGTTTCCAAAGGTTGACTAAACCTTTCCTCTGATACCAACTGTAGAGACCCGAAGCTTATCATACATGGACGTTACATTACTTTTGCGGAATACTTAGTACATAACAAAAACACACACACAAGGATCGTAATAGTTTAGTGTCTTTGGAAACTCGGAATAAAATCTTCTAATCGTGGGGACAGATCTTCAACATCTCCCATAAAGATCTTCCTTTTTTTATACCTAAAAACTTTCTTTATATCCTGGGGAAAAGAAAACATAAAAGGGTGAGCTCAAATGCTCAGTAAGGGTAAACAAAAGAAATATCAATCACATCATATACATAAGAACCTAGCTTTTGGAAATCTTATCCTGCAAAAGAGCTCATAATGGGATAAATCATAGAAGTGAAAATGAGATCCCCATAATCATAACATAAAACTTGAAACTTTGTGGCATTCACACATAATCATGGAAAATCATTTCTTGTTAGTCATGACTCATTGCCAAGACTATCTTAGTGGACAAAGTCTCTTTCTGAACCGAGTTCACTCCTCGTTTCAGTCCTGTATCACTGAACCGAAATAACCTTCCGTTCCAGCCCTGTCTATCTCATGAGATATAAAGTCTTTACCCAATGCATTGGAGGGAGATATAGGTCCCACCCATCTTATAATGAATCCTTTCTTATGTGTGCCACATAATCATAAAACATACATCATCGCATAACACATGTAACAAAAATGGGATTCTTGAAACATCATGACATCATAAATCAATTCATATAAGATAAAGGAATTCATAAACATAATTCCATCACAACATAGTCAAATCAATGTAAAAATATTGATAGAAGCAGAACTCTTTATTATCTTAGATGGAAAATAATTTTGATAAAACACTTGAATTGAATTCTTGAGGAAAATATCCTTTCTTCTTCAAAATCAATTTCTTTTCACAAAACATCATGCAATTTTAAAAGAAAGAGATTTTATTGAAAATAGTCATGAAATCTTTTAGAGGAAGCTTCATGAAAATAAGGATTTATAAAACAGTAGAAATCCGTTCGTGCCGTATAAGTTAAAAAAAATCATTCTTCGTACTTTTGTCGGAAAAGTCAAAAAGTACCTCGTATGAAAAACGACAAACGATTCCTTTCATACGTATTACTAAAAACTCACCGAAGGGTAAAAATGGATTTAAACTATTGTAAGTGGATGGAAAAAAATATTAAATATTGATGGAACATGGATTTGGATGATAAAATACACCCCAGTAAATACCAACGTATAAACAATCTCGGATAAAAATGAGATTGTGATATTTCCCTTACCTTAGGTCCGACTTGCTTTGTAAGTGTCCGAACCTCCTGTATAATGATTTAAATCATGTTATTGACTTATTACAGAATCATATTCATTGTTATGATATCATATATGGTTCACTTATGACATTATATTACCCGTTCTTTTGTAAATTCCATGTTAAGGAAGCGTTTTGGGTAAAATCGTTTCATTTATCGTAGGTGTTTGACTTGTTGTTCTTGACATCATTATTACTTATATCATGATTTACTTACTTCCAGAATATAAAATATGATTTATATATCATATATATACAGTATATATATATATAAAATAGGTAGATAAATAAAATGAAAAACACCGTTCATGGAGACGGTAGTCCGTACGTACGCATGAACGCTGTTTTCCTTTCCTTATTGTCTTGAAATGGAAGTAAGTAGATGACATACATATGTATATATATACATAAATCCAGTAGCTATATAATGTCATATATTTCATTATTATTTCTTATATATACATTATAATCATTCTTAAATGGTTAACATGGAGAATGAATCTCATCGCGTCGTGGAGACGGTATTCCGTACGTACGCACGAGCGATGATATCATTTCTATAAATATTGAATTGAATTGGAGTGGATTATACAATATATCAGAATCAATATGATGTTGTAATAACTATGTATAGTTATTCTTTACACCATTATACCCATCCATGTAAGGTGGTGGTGGAAAATAGATTACACCACGGCGTGGAGACGGTATTCCGTACGTACGCACGCGCAGTGATTTCTTTTTCCGTAGGATGGATAGATGGTGAAATAGGGTTGTTTCATACTTATAATAACATATCAGTATATTAGTGATACTGATGTTATTACTTCATAATGAAACAACCTATGAAGAAGAAGTGGAAGAAGAAATAAAGATGAAAGAATTGGTAACGGTAATTACCTCTTCTTTGAAGTGCCTCTTTGAGACCTCCTCTTAGGGCACTAAAATTGGTCTTTGAGGAAGACCAGAACCTCTAGGATGTTGCTAGGGAAGAGGAGAGGAGAAATTGGCAGGGGTTGGCCGAGCTTGAGTGCTCAAATTGGTGTGAGGAGGAAGGGGAGGAGGTGTCCTTTTATAAGGGAGGAGAGGGGCACCTTAGGAATACCTCAAAATATTATTTTATATTAAAGTTAAAATCGGTTTATAATGGTTCCAAAGGGTCTTATTTCGAAGCTAAAGTGGGGATGGGTCGAAATCCTATCAACCAATAGGATTTAGACATGTTTAGGGTATTATTTTAACCTTATCAATTAGATTTAACTCTAAGTTAAATAATTTAACTTTTACCGTGTCTTTTTGTTTTCTTTCACTATATGGTTAATAAACTTACTATAACATGCCAAACGACCCCAAATTGTATATTATTAATACATATATCCTTATCTAAGTCATTTGGCCGAACCTTAGATTTTTAGGAATAAAATAACAATTAATAATATAATATTTGATTTAAAAACTATTTTGTGTCAATTTTGACACTATTTGATATATGATTTTTGTGAAAGTCATAACAGAATTATATGTTCTAACCAAGTTGATTAAATCAACAATAATATATCATAGTAACCTAGAAAATTAGTGGAATTCATAAAAAGTCTTAAATTACATTTATTTTGGTATTTATATTATCAATTATGTCAATATTTCATTAATAAGATAATTACTGTATCATCTTTGTGTCATAAATAAATTATATTATTTGATGTCTAAAAATTACAAATAAAATACCATCATGTAGGAAATATTTTTATCTTTCTAATGAATATTTATAATCGAATTTATCTTATGTATAACCCCATATTAAAAATGATTTACTTATTAAACTTTGATTTTAACTATTTTAACCCTTCTTTAAATAAATTAATAATAAATGTCCTAATCTAATCCAAGTATGCCTAAATGGTCATATTTTATTCCTAAGTTTGTTTTTGGTCGAATTACACCTGTCCAATAGAATTAGGACATGTGTTAGGGTAATATTAATATCTTATTTACCCTTAGTTACCCTATTTACTATTAACCGTGGTAAAAAAAGTAAAAAGTTAATTTTCACCAAAAAATTATTTTCATCTCATTGAACCACATTTTAGTCCTTGATATTAACCGTGTCTCTCGGATTTTCGAAATTCCATTCACAGAAGCGGTAAAATTATGTTTTATGCAAAATTCAGCTTTTAACCTACCACTTAGTAGTTTCACTATTCATCAAAAATTGATATTTTTCAGAAAAATGCCAAAATTTTATCCCAAGCTATATTTCATATTCCGAATTCAAAAATGAAGTCTATTTTACCAAATTCATAACATAAAAGTTGCATTAATTAATTTTATAATTAAATCCCGCTGTTAAAACAAATAGCGTGTTTTTAAGAAACAATATCTATCAAAAGATTGACACTTGTTTATGTCTAGTTTAAATGTGAAATTACATCCAATGACCAACATTGTATTAAATTGTAAAAATATATTCTAAATATACTTTAAAACCACTCAAATTAATGATTTATCACTATTAATTATTTCGATTAAAAAAGTTGTTTTTAATTATAATTTAGTAATTTTCACTATTTATCAGAATATGAAAGTTATCCGAAAAGTACCAAAATTTCACCTTAGGCTAAATTCGATACTCCGAATCCAAAAATGAAGTCCATTTTGAGAGTTAAAATTTCTAAAATTTAAAAAGTGGTTATTACTATTCATAACGGCTAGTTTTAATAATATTTTAATAGCATATCATTGTTTCGTGAAACTCAGGATTACGTACCACACACGCTATCGAGGAAGGTTGCGATTGCGTGTAATGCAATGCAAGTCAAGGATGCGTGTTGTGCAAGCTCCTTTTGGTGTAGCGTATAACACAAGACATTAGTAAAATAAGAAAGAATATTTTTCATAAAATCTCGGGCTGTTACAGAGATGATCAGATGTAGCCACTGATTCATCTAAGCTGTCGGACCCACACAATCGATAGGTACTAACCCCCGCAATGAACCACAAATGATCGATAGGTACTAACCCCTGAAATGACCCAAAAGGATCGATTGGTACTCACCCACGCAATGACCCGCACATGATCTCAGCCACATAGGATTGGTAGGCGCTGGCCCACATAGGACCGCTGAGCACTGACACAAACAGGATCTGACCAACACAGGATCGGTGGCACAAATCTACGTAGGATCGCTGAGTACTGTAGTCGTCGTCGAATCTAAGGAGGATTTATGTACAGTCTTCATCGTCGGTGCAGTCGCAGCCAGCTCTAGGGTTCCCGCACACTGCAAGCTCGTTCGGGAGGGTCCGCTCCACGAGCCGAGGGGATGATATATCAACTGACATGAAGTCCGGAGTTTGATGTATCCAAAAGTTTGGTATCATCAATAGGAACTCAACATCACAGACGACGCGTCAATCGGACGCCTGGACTGAGAGTTATTGGCTTTTTTGTCCCAGGGTCCTGGTTGGTTTTTAATCAATAACAACCCGACCTTACTCCATCTGCGTCCAAAACTCGAGCGGAGTAATCCAAGAGGTCTGTCTCACAAAGAGTAAAACATCAAAGTCGACAACACGTCAATCGGACATTCGAAGCTCATGTTATAAGTGTTTCCGCTCCGAGGGCCCAGTTGCTTTTATGTACGAACCAACCCGGCCAAACCGAAAGTTCTTCTAAAAATTCATTGTAATATAACAAAATGACCGTCTCGATCCAAGGATCGCATCGCAGCTGATGGTGCGTCGATTGGAGATCTGCATCCCATGTTATGGTCAAAATACCGAAAGGGGTCCGTGAAAAGGGGGTTCGGGCACGGTCCAACCAGGCCCGATACCCCCTGGGTCCGCCCGAACAGGGTCGGCCCGACCCGGGTCCGGTTCCGGCTCATTAGGTCACAACTCAGGCGGGTGGGCACGGCGTGGCCTAACCTGGACGTGGCCCGGCCTGGCATGGGCGTGACCCGGGCCGGCCTCGGCGCGGCTCGGCCTGGCTCGCTCGGGCTGGCCAGCGTGGCCAGGCGCCTCGGCCGTAACGGCCGAGCGGTAGGGTGGGGGGGGGGGGGTGCGCTTCCCCCTTGTGTGTAACAGTGACACCCATGTGGGGGGGCTGCTCGTGTCGGCCAGTCGGGGGTTACGACCCCCGGCCCTTCTCGGAAGCCGGCCGGCCGGTTGCTGCAGCAGCGGGACCGCCAGGGTCCCGCCCTCCTGCTCCGGCGCCAGCAGCCGTTCCCTGTGCCGTCGCAGCCCTACCACGGCCACGGTTTCTTCTAGGTTCTCCGGCACGGCACGACGGCGCTGCGGCTTGTTCGACTTCAACGTCACGTCGCGATGGCGCCGCGATTCTTCGCCCAATCTCATAGTTTCAGCGCGGTGCAATGGCACTACGCCTCCTTACATGTGCCGCAACAATATCAAACAACCAAGGGAGGAGGAGGGTCATCCGTGTTCGTGTGGTCCGACCTCCTCCCATTATTGTGATAACAGAAAGCCCAATTGAAACGAAGAAACGCGACATAAGTAATCACGAACAAACAAAAACACTACCTCGAGCATTGTTGAACGAAGGATCGTCGCGGAAGGAGGTTCTGCACCCGTTGATGGAGATCGTATGAGGAGGAACGATGTCTCCCATCCATTGACACGGGAATAAGGAAGAATGGAATGCACGTCAGGTCGCTGATCTCCGAGGAAGGCATATATCTCCGTCATCCGTCGTCGGAGGTCGGCGTTCTTCGCGTTCTTCGTCGAGGAAGAAGAACTGCAAGACTTTAGAAATTCTCTCCAAAATCCTCTCGCACAACCTTGACAACACTAAAAGAATAAGCGTTGCCATATTTTTATTAGTCACGCCAAACATTTTGAAATTCAAAATTGAATCAATCAATCAATTGAATTAATTGATAAGTTTAAATCACCCAATTAATGAGGAATTTAAAAATTAGATAAATGCAAGAGTTGAATTTCATTTAAAGGGGGTGCGGGTGCATTACTTAATTAAAAGAGGGGGTTGAAGAAATGGATAGGTGGGGCTTTTGTGTGCCCCACCCCACTAATATCATACCTATTGGAGTAGGATATAGTGGGTCCCCCTCCAACAACATAACTTAGGTTAAACTACTTTAAATAAAATAAAATTGTGTGCACCATTTTATTTTCTTCTTTTACTCAACCCAAAATTTTAAGTACCACACCCGAGAAAATGCAACTCCAGTGTTCCTAAACAAATACCGGTGCTGCGATTCCATCAGTGCCCTCGGAATTCAATTCCGAGCACCAGTTCAAAAGTTAGGAAAACTCGCTCGTTCGTTCACAAAACGTACCCGAGCTAAACGTCGGAAAATGATTTCGAACACACCGGGCCTCGGAATCAGGTGCCGTTAGAAACTACGTTCTTGTAAAATCCAAAAACAAATTATTAAATAAATTCCCTTGAATTTTACGGGTCATTACATGGCATGAAAATCCATGGGGATATGTTTGGCTAATCCCTTGATTTTTATAAATTATTATAAATTATTTATTGAGAAATGAAATTATTAATAAACAATAATATATTAAGTCAATAATTTTTTAGAAATCATACCACATTACATATAAAATATTCTTAATTGATAAGAGTTTCTCACTATGGTTTTTTACAATTAGATAATAGTGGAAAATATGAGAAATTGTGTAAATGAAGACCGCAATGGACTTTGATTTGATTGTCCTTTAATGGACACTATAATGAAAACATTATTGAGAATGATGAACCGAAGGACTCATGTTCTTGGAAACAATATGAATCAAGATGATAGTCGGATTTCACCAAGAAGGGAACAACATTATATTGATTCATATATTCATCAAGTACCACCATCAATCAGTGGATCGACCAACACATTGATTTTTTTTCAATGGATAAGCTCTATAGAAAATATGTTGTATGTACTCTACTGTTCAGGACAAGAGAAAGTCACGATGTATGTTTTTCATTTATAGGGAGATCCTGGTCATTGGTTGGAACATTTTAAGAACCTATGTCCAAGAGGGGAGATTGAATCATTGGAGAGGAGAGAGTTCCATGGAATCTTATTCAAGATAAATATCAATTATTCAATGAGGATGAAAATTAAGAATAAAAAATTCATGGGATAAAAAAGAAGCAGATTGAATCTATTGGATGCTGTGAGATTAACATCAAATGATTTCATGTAACACCTCTATCATTTTTACGATATCCTAATGGGAAGTTTGATCTATTCTTTATTGTACTATGACCTCGTCTACAAATTAATCTAGCCAACCAATACTATGATGGTTATGAATAGATCAGGTGGAGTGATATGGAAGTAAAAAATAAGTATCAGTGAGAGGATATGTTCCTATAAATGAAATTATAAGAAGAGAGAAATGGAACCATGTTTAGGGAGGATCATTGATAATGGAAGAGGGGTAATGCATGTGAAATTTTCTATGTGTATTAAATGTACGAAGAAGAATTTGAGGAATAACCTAAATTGGAGTAGGAAGTGTTACATGTGTGGAAGAGATGACAATATTGCTTGGAATTATCGTAGCGAGGTGGAGCCTCACCATCACCAGACTAATGAAAAATGGTATATGGGGTATGCCCTACCTAAAGTCGAATACCACACATGTGGATTAAATTGTAACTTTTCCAATCACTATCCAAATATAATTGCTGTGGAGGGGAATAACTATTAGCCACATCATAGGAAAATGTAAAAAGGTCACAATTTTTCTATCATAGTTGTTAAAGTTGAATCTCCAAATGATGTGGTTGTAGGTACGGTAGTTGTTCTCAAAAATCTAGAAAATTTCATTATATGATTCTGGTTCTACAAATTCCTTTATTTCCCCAATGTTTTCATTGAATATAGTATAAATCCTTGAACCAATAAAAGTGGACTTATCAATCTAGACTTCTATTGGGATTATCCAAGAAGAAAAATGTTTACAAACACTTGTATTTTCATTAGAGAGAACAATATTATCACAAATCTAGTATTCATTCCCAAGATGGAATTATACATTATAATAGGGATGGAATGACTCTCAAAGATTAATGCTATGATAAATTATTGAAGCAAGTATAAATTTGTATTCTTGAATTCATGACCTACAGTTATCTTCCATGGGGAGTTATATCAAAAAGATCATTGTCTACAAGAACATCCTATAGCTTTTATATGGAGTTTATTGGTGAATATAATGAAAGAAAATACTGTATAAATATAGTGAATTTACCCATCATTCAAGAATACATTGATGAATTTCTGGAGGAGTTACCTAGACCATCACCAAAAATATTGGTAGAGTTATCTATTTAACTTTTTCCTGGATATCATCCGATATAAATGACACCGTATATGATAAATCATGTGCATATAGAAGCATTAAAGAAAAAACTTCAGAATATTTAAGAGAAGTGTCATGTCCAACTATGTGTGCGTCCATAGAGAAAACATGTTTCTTTTTTCAAAAAGAATGATGGATCAATGTGGCTATTCATTGTTTATAGAGAATTGAACATGCTAACATTGAAGAACAAATAGCATTATCTATGAATCGATGACTTATCTATCCAACATTGTAGGGATATGTTATTCACAATGATTGATATTCATTCTTGTTATCATTAATTGATGGTGAAGAAAGAATATATTACTAAAACTCCTTCCTATCATAATATGAGAATTATGTGTTTTTATGCCCTTTGGTTTAAATAATCCCCCTAGAATATTTATGGATTTGATGAATAGAGTCATTAAGAACTACGATTATAAATTTCGGTAGTTTTTATTGATTATATAATGACATATTCTAAAATTCAAGAAGTTAATGATGATTAACTAAGGGTTATTTTGAAAACTCTACTGAAGGAGATGTTTTCTGGAATGTATAGAATTTTTTTTGGCTTCAACATGTTTCTTTCTTGGGGAAAATTATAAAAAAATGGAGGAATCTCAGTTGACCATGAAAAGACAATTGTTGTGGAGTAATGACCTCGTCCTATAATAGTAACTATGATTCATATATTCCTTGATTTAGCAATATATTAATGATGGTTTGTGAATAAGTTTTGATGATATTTTCATCCATTAACCAAGTTAACTCAAAAATGGGTAATGTTCATCTAGAAAAAAGAGTGTGAGGAAATTTTACAAGAGATGAATAAAAGATTGGTTATTGTGCCGGTGATAACTCTACAATCAATCGAAGAAGGATTCATTATTTTCTGTGATGCATCTCTAAATGGGATTGAGTTTGTCCTCATGAAAAATTAAAATTTCATTGGTTATGAATCTCTACTATTGAATCCACAAGAGAAGAACTATCCTACACATGATTTGTGTGGATTGTGGTTTTTTTCTCTAAATATATGGGGGAACAATCTTTATAATGAGAAATTTTATATATACATAGATCATCAATGTTATTATTATATATTCAGGGAAATTGAATTGAACCTGAGACAGTAGATATGGTTTGAACTTATTAAATACTATGATTGTTCAATTCATTATCATTCCGAAATAGAAAACAAAGTCATAGATTCATTATGTAGGAAATACCCTATTGTTATTGAAATGATGAGAATTCAATGAGATCCCCTGATCACTGACCTATTAAATATTAACATGGGAATTGTATGAAAATGGACATCATCAACCATATGGAAAATTATTTTCCAACCATAAATACTATATAAGCTCAATAAATCCCATAAAAAGATCCTTTGTCACACAAGATGTATGAGGCTGTAAAGGATTAGATGTTTCATGAGTTCAATATTGATGATGAAGGTGTCTTGAAATTTCATAAAAGACTATGTGTTCGATATATTCCTAAAATAAAGATGGAGATGATTGATGAATATCATAGATCAACATTTTCAATACATCATGGAAGCACTAAAATGTATAGGGACCATCATGACAATTATTTGTAGGATAACATGAAAAGGGAGGTTACTGATCACACTACAAGGTGACTAATTTTCTAGTATGTGACTGAAGAGAGACAACATACTTAAGTGTTATTACGACCAGTATGCATGCCATCATAGATGTGGGATAATATCACTATGGACAGTGTCACTTGTCATCCAATAAATTCCTATGGAAACAATGTGATATGGGTTATAGTGGACCGTATCACCAAGACTCCAACTTTTATCTTCATTTTGGATGATTTTTAACATGATCTGCCTACACGGATTTACGTGAAGGAAGTAGTAAGGCATCATAGAATTTCACTTTCAATTTTATTTGATTGGGATATATGGTACACATAAATATCCATGAGAATTATTCAATATGGATTGAGTAACGATTTAAATTTATGTATTTCCTATCTCCCACAAACCGATGGCCAATTTGAATGGAATATTTAGGCACACATGGTCATGATATGAACATTCTCAATTGATTTTAATAGTGGATGTGATCAAAATATACTATTAGTCGACTTCTTTTAAAACAAAAATATCCATTCAATAATTCAAATATAACCCCATGAAGCTCTATATGGAAAACATTGTAGAACTCATACTCAATGGGATTAATCTAGAGGGAGAAATCTTCTTAGGCCTGGTCTTAAGAGATAGATGACAGAAATCGTTCATTTCATCCATCAAATCATTAAAGCTTTTCGGAGTGGGTATAAGTGATGTGATAAAATCGATAGAATGTCTTTGAGTTTGATGTTGGTAGTAAGGTATTCCTTCAACTTTTTCCATAGGGGAGAGTCATGTGGTTTGGAAAGAAAGGGAAGCACAACCCTAGGTACATTTATCACTTTGATATGCTTGACCGCTTTGGAGTAGTGGCCTATCATCTTGAACATCCTCCAAATCTAGTTCATGTTCATTATGTCTTTCATTTATCCCTCTTAAAGAAGTACATACCAGATCCTTCACATATAATAAACACATAAGTAGTATAATTTGAACATGACCTCTCTAATGAGGAGTAGTCGATGGATACCTTGGATCATAGAGACACTGTAATACGAATCAAGACTACCCACCACGTGAAAGTGTTATGGAGTAACCACAAATATGAAGAGGCCACAAGAAGAATAGAGAAGACTATGAGATAGAATTTCCCATTCCTTTTATCATATAAGAGTATGAGTTGATATTTAAAGGGTGAAATTTATTAATTCAGATGATTGTAATGAAACAATGAATTGAATAATCTATTGTTTCATTGAAATGTAAATTTTATTATGGCATAATCAATTGAAATATATATGTATAAATAAAATGTGAACAATGGGTTTTGAATATTATATGGCCATTAATAAATATGAAAGTTAGAAGAAATAATAATTTTTAACATTATAATTATTATTTATAAATACAAATTATAATATATAATTAATGTAGAAAGAAGAGAGGATTTCCTCATATAATAGACTTTGGCCGTATGAGTCCCATTTATAAGAGCATGGGAAGGTGGTAGCATCAACAGGATTTCCTCAGGATGAATCCCAATCCAAGATTCAACATGTTAATCATGAATAAAATTTTTTATGGGAGAAAATATGGCTAATAGAAATCACCACTAAGGTGATGTTTTCTGGGTCTCCCCATGATTCTATCACCATTGTACACCTTAGTCATAGGTCCTATGCAGTTTTTTAGGGGGTTATATAATGTGGCCATAGTGACTTTTTGTGTCTCTCTGTGTAAATAATAATTTTATTTTTTTCATTTCCATTTCATGAATACATTTTAAATATAAAATATATGTTTAATTAATAAAAAATTAAAAAAATTCTTTTTCAAAGAAAAATTCTGGACTTTTTAGATATTTCATAAAAAAGAATTATTGTGCTAAAATAAAAATAATTTTTGAATTTGAAATTTGAAAATTAATTGGGGGTGAATTTTTAGTACCATTCTAAGAATAATCCTTGTTTTGATGCGTAATATTTTTTGATGAATAGTATTTTATGAATAGATTATTTTTTTAATGAATTATTGAATAATTTATTCAATGAAATGGTTTTCAAAAAACAGACATACATGATTTTGATCATTATGTAAAATAGAGTACGATACGATCAAAATAATTTTTATTGAATATTAACTTTGTAATAGTATTGATAACTATATGAATAGAAACATTTCCAATGGAAATGTAACCTAAAAAAGGTAGCATCAATATATTTTAGTCACCTTAAATGGTTTTGTGAAATAATTATATCATAGTATTAGTAAACAGATGTTGGAAAAAAATTTATTAGGTCATATTATTATATTTAAATTATTTATTATTAGATGAAATATAAAATTATAAAATAGTTTTCATTTTTTAATTCTACACATAGAAAATTACATAGGGCCCTTTTTATGGGATTTTTATAAAATAGCAGAAATTTGGATGAACAGTAAAAATACAGTTTTGAGTTTTCGGCATGTTTAATGACATAATAATTTTGTTAAATGATATAATGAAGAATATAAGTCATTGGTAGAATCATTAGGATTAATATTTGATATTAAATGTCCCATATGGCCAATACCATGGGAAAATACCCTAGGAAAACTCATGGTTAAAGAAGAAAACTAATTAGGTGTCCTTTGAAATTAATAAAAATCCATCTCTCTTTTACAATAAATAGCCTCCCATATTTTTGGATTGATTAATTACAAATTTATGTCCCTAAATTAAGTTATTGTTCTACCTCCTAGGGAGTCCTCTAGTAGTTTTATCATGTCCCCTCCAACGTCCCAATAATATATTTGTTGGAGATACTTTTCAATGTAAGGGAATTCTAAACTTCTCTTACCATTTCATGTTATCTTTTATGTGATATGACTTTAAAATTTACAGACCATGATTTTATTACTTCTTAATTCTATCCATATATTGTATTAAATGTATTTTATGAGTGGGTGACCCATGTCCCCTAACTTTTTAATGTTTTGTAAAACTGTGTTTCATACATGTTATGTTGTAAAATGTTTGACTCAAATCTCATGCTTTTTCACAAGATATTATTTTTCATTATTTTTTTAATACCCAAAACTCCTTTATTTCCATATGTATTCAGAAAAAAATAAGAATGATTTAATTTATTAATTAATTTACATACTTAAAATCCTCATTGACATTCCTTGTGTAATAAAATACATAATGACCAAGTTTATATGATCTTTTATAAAATGCTATGATTTTGATTTGAAACCAATTTTTTATTCTTGTTGGGTTATTCTAGGAATGATTAATTATGATCTATATTGATCACATGAAAATAAAAACATATTCGCAGTGTTCATTGATTGATATCCAATTCCCTGGGTAACCAAATTAATCAATATAGATGACATGTTTTATACTATGTTGAAAAAGTATGGTAATTTTTTATGACACCTTGGGTATAGTTCATGGTTATATGCTTAAGAATGTCTATATTAAATTTTGTAGAAATATTTTTGATGGTATTATTGAAGATAATATTATGATATATTCCTTTATCAATTCTTTATGATATTCCACACGTTCTTATTGATATTTTTAACAATCACATGCAACCTATTTTCACTATTTTACTTTACAGGTCCTTATGCTCAACCATTACATTGATGCATTTTCCTAGGTTATGAGATGCATTAATTGTACTTAGGATTTAATTTTCATTAATAATTTCTAATGAATTAAAATAATTTTTTATGGTCTCATATAATCTATTCATTATTTCAAATACAGTAATCATTAAAGATCCTATATTTTTTAATTTTTTTCATATATTATGTTATAAAAATGTGGGATTCCATATATTAGGTAGGGAATGTCATGCCTTTAGTACATTAAAAAAAATCATACCAAAATACCTAGAATTTCTATGTTCTTTTCATTATATAAATAATAAAACCCCCTTTAATCATGTACCATTCCTTCAAATACCAAATAAATAATGATTCCATGGGGTTTTAATATCTCATATACTATCACAGACCCCCACTTTGGAAAATCACCCATTTACTCACTAAAAAATATAATTAATTTAGAAATATGACTAGAATATATAATTCATAAAATAATATCTATGCATGTAAACACTTAACAGTTCCTTGAAATCACTACACCCCATTTTGGAATCTTCATTAAAAAGAAATATTGGATCCTATAAAAGAGAAACCACCTCATAGATATAAAATCAAAAACCAAACAGAAGGTATTAAACACATTATAGACCACCAAAACATATCTATAAAAGGACTCCCTCGAATAAATAGAGATGGATTCGAAAATATGAGATGAGTGACTTAAATTTGGATTTAGTGAAGTTTCAAGCTCAAATCCACCAAAAAATGAAGCCAATAAAGAGTGGAGGGGGAGGAGAGGTTCACTTAGGGATGGATAACATTGAATGGTGGTTAATAAGATGGGTAGAGTTTTTAAATATATATGAGGGGAATATTTGGATATTCAATATTTTTTATCATATAATAGGAGACATGGTTTGTCCACATGGTTTGGTAGAAGTGGTGCATAGTCATCCACCTAGCCCTATTACAAGGATAGTGCCACTATCTAGGCCACACAATTTATAGTAAATATTGTGAATGATTTCCCATAACCATGTATAATACATCAAAATCCTTATATAAATAAAAAAAATCACAATTTTTCTTGGAAATAACCATAATGACTATAGGTATTGAGTAATAAAAAAATGAAAAAATACCTCAAAATAATAACCCTAGTGTAAAATTATTGAGTAAGGATTATATATATGAGGATTCCCTTAGAATATTATTGTCATTATGGGGAGGTTAAATATTTAATTGAACCAGAATATGGTCCATGAACCAATAATGGATCCATTATTCTCATTTATCCAACATGTGGGGGGAGATGAGTAAGTTAAACACTTAGTCAGGGGACTTGAAGGTTAGTTGTATGTCATACACTAACGTTGGAAATGAACTTCAATAAATGGACTTGAGAATCCACAAAGGAAAAAAACAATCAGATATTCTATGAATATGGAGAGATTTGGTTTGATGTATTAGTTATGGTATCATTGATATCCCTATGATGGGGACCCTCATTATTAGTGTAATTATTGATTAATAATTCCTTGATCTGCATATCAGTTAGGTTGGAAAAGAGGGAGTCACCATCTTAAAAGAGAATATATGATTTTAAGGTTGTAAGTGGATGTAAATTCATGAATCACTTATATTATGTGGCCATGTAGGAGGTTTAAATTTTCTATTTTAGGGGTTTTTACCTTGGTGTAATGAATATATTAGGTCATTTATTTATTCCATCTATAGATAGGGGTCTTGGATGAAGATGGGGAAACATGGAAAGTCTTTCATTCCAATTTATATGTGTTTTGTGCTACTAATGCTGATCAGTTACTCTATAATCTGTTAATAAGGTCCACAAATAATATACTATGTTGATAACACAATTATCATATACTAATTTTGATCCATGTAACATAGTTTTTTCACCTAACCCCATTAACATACAATATTTATGCTTGTCCCATACACATAGTCTGTTTTTCATAGTCCCGTTTTATTTGTGTATTTCTCATAGTATCATCCTTCTAATTCATTCACATGGTCCATGTATCATAGGGAATATTTTACCTCACACATGGGTGGGGATAGGTAATCAAAATGAACATGATATAAACATTCTAGGTGACATATTTAACTTATTTATGTACACATACAAGTATGTTTCCACTCTCTCTCTTGTAGTTTCCACTATAGGGTGTATTTCCATAAAACCTGATCATGAATATATATTACCTATAATACTCTCTTGAGGGAATGAATTAACTATTTATAAAATTTTATTATCCTCCTATATCGCCTTACATCCAATGTGTTGTCCTCAAAGAGTAATCCATGTATTTGTAGCCATGGCTAGGATATTGGTTCGTCACAGTCAGAAGACAGCTGAAGTAAAAATTTTGTTGTTGTGTATGATATCATTATATCATCACATTGTAGTAATTTGGGTAACTTAATAGGAGATAATATTAGTGTCACCTATGAATTACATGTGAATTTCATACGAGTAAGGGTAAATAGAGGCATAAGGATTCAATTACATTCAGTAGGTAGTCAATCACACTTCTTTCTAAGAGTCTATTGGAAGTGTGTGAACATCCCCTTCTTCGTGAACATTGTTGGGTGAGGATGCATTATCATTTAACATATTTAAGGGTGGAATTTCAAGATATCACATAGAGTACATTTCATCAATGTTTTAACTTCATTGGATTAACCTTTTAATTTGGTAAGACTATGTGGTGATGATAGAATACAACAATGATGTTGATGTCATATACGGTCTTGTGTTCCACTTGAAATATATTTATACATTTTTCACGGTTTTAATTTTTGGATATGACTTCATACAATCCTAGTAACAACCACACAATTTCACCATTAGTAAATGTGAAGCAAGATGTGGTTTACATCTCGGTGGTTACATTGCGATCACACAGTAGGGATTCTTGCATTCTGTTTTAATAAAAAATGGGGAATATATTAATATGGCTATAATTTTTGATTCATAAGTCGATTTTGTATATATGAGAAGATAAATTGATCCATTAAATGTGATCTACCCCCAGAATATGTAGACAACCATCACATAAGTTATTTTATAATGATAAAATGATCTAATAAAAAACATAAAATGGTTTTTTTTGGTATTAACACCATTTGGTTCTGTAACGGATGAAATATATGGCCTACTCCTAGAATGAGTATCTCAAAACCACATAGTTATATTGAATGAAAATTTAGATTATTCATCCTTAATAACATTAACAATCATATGGAATATGTAGAATAAATCACTCACACATTGGGAAGGGAGATACTTTCCACTCAAATTTTAATTTTTTCCAATGTGAAGACAATGTTATTGATTATGTATCCATTTGAATGGAATTAAATTTTGAGTTTCAACAATTGTGGATTTTTTATAAGGTAATTAAAACCATATTAAATATTACCATTTTTCATAAATCATTCCTCTTGCATTTCAAAATGTTAGTTTTACTGAATATTTTCATCATTAAATCTAAATGGATTTCCCTCAATTCATGGTGATGTAAGAACTCCCTAGTAATAGATTATATTAACCAATATATGAAAAAAAACAATAATAAATCATATAAACATATTAGTATGTAAATATAGGGACTTTGTTTTTAATTTTATCATCATTTAGCATTATCTTTCAGACACTTTTATTTGACACTATGGTGATGGAAATGTGTTTCAAACACAGTGGATGATCATCCCAATCTTATTCCCTATCATCAATTCATCTCAATTTGATTAATAATTATAATAAATGATTTACCCTATTCCATATCTATTAATTCATGTCGATTAATGCCTTTTTGTATTACATCTATTTATCACACAATATATCCAGGAGAACTGAGGTCTTTCAAAAATTTCTCATCATTTATTATATTTGTGGTTTCATTTATATAATGAGAAAAAGAAAAAAATTTAATTGTTATTAATTAAAGTCGATGGATCATCTAAAAGCTAGAGGCATTCTTAAAAAATTATACACATATGAAGGGGTGAATAAAACAAAAAAGAAATAATAAGGAAATGTGATCACCCCAGAAACTACAATAATTCAATTATTTATTATTATAAGGATTACAAAATTTCAAGATATTTTATTATTAATGGGACTAAATTTTTTCTTTTGGGTGGCAGTCATCAATATTTACAAATGTCCCCCTCCAACATTCCAAGAATGAGCATCCTCCACTCACACTTCCTCTACTATAACCTTTATAATTTCTAATTTTTATATGTATTTCCTATAGTTTATATCAATATATTAATAAAAAAGTAGAATTATGATAAATATTCTTTCTACTCTAAAACACCATCTATGATAATTGGTTTAAATGATTTTGAGAAATGTGCATTATATTCTTACTTGATGAGGTAAATTTAAACAAAAACATTTGTTCCTAATAAATAAGTCGGACTGTTATTATCGTTTGGACAGTATGATAGTAATTTTTTTGGAGATTAGGATCAAAAATAGTTATTTCAAGAAATTTAACATACCAACTAGATTTACCATATTATATTTTGTATAAGGACCAAGCCTTAAAAAATACATAATTTTGAATGAAATTAATAATCTACATTGAAGATTATTTCATTATTAGTGTTTTTGAAAATTAGGCCACAACAATTACATTACATCTAAAAAATTACAAAGTAGACACATCTACTCAGTTTCCATTTTTTCATAAAATAAAAACTCTTGGAAAAAATAAGTCTTGTCTAGTTTCATGCTTTAGAAATCATGACTTTTCCCTGATCCCATCCTTGACCCTATTCATCTTTATGTCTTATGATAGACATTTGAAAACATGGGATGAGAATAAAATGCTCAGTAAGGGTTTTAAAATAAGTAAAAAACATTAGCCCATCAAAAATACAAACCAATGAGACCATACTTTTCAATCATAACATACCTCATGAAATCATATGATTTATGAATAACAAAAAATAATAAATTATATAGGTTACTTATGGAATTCATAAAATTATATCATTTTAGTTATCAAAACTACATAAGGAGTTACATTGGAATACCCATCACATTATATTCCCTAAATCATTTAGTAGAAACATTAATGTTTACCTCTATCACATTACCCAATGTATTGGAGAGCTATCTCAAGCTCACCAACCCTAGGTTAATCACTGAATCGCCCATATAAATATACAGTGACCAAAAAAATAAATTAATCATGACACATAACATAAAAATAATGTAAATATAACATTTCCATATTGAAATCACAATTTATCATTTCAATATATTGACATAATCAATTCTTTATAAATCATCTATCAAACCCATTTAAAACATTTAATAATGTAATTTTTGAATCAAAGTGTCTCATACCACTTTGAAAATTTTAATGGGATAAAATTTTTAAAACATTAATATACATATAAATAAATCCCCAAATTCATTTTTAAAACAATTAAATTAATGAGAAATACATATAAAAATAAATCGTTGAAGCTTTTAAAATGATATTTTAGTTAAGGAGTCTCATAACAGTTGATAAACACTTGACTAATCATAATTAAAGAATGAAATAAAATAAAACATATAATATCATGATAATAATGATATTTGTGATATAATATTTCAGATGGTAGTATATAAAACATATAAAATTGAATTGGTTCATAACAACAATTAAGTCTCAACAGAAAGTAAAATGAGACGAAATCCCTTACAATGATCGTACCATTATATTAAGGATAAATAAATGACATGATTATGTGTGAAAAATATAAATACAGACAATATATGTTGATTTTAAGGGTAAATAAATAATCGTTAATTCACACATATTCATTTAATTACATAATTAATATGTATAATTCAATCCAAAAGAATGAAAATAGGGTGAAAATGATACCTTAGATAAATTTGACTGCCTATCAACGTCACATTAAAATTAAATAAATGATTTAATGAGAGATAAAATGTTATATCATCACAAGGAAATAAAATTTATAGCATTAAGGATATAGAAGAACATATCCTCACATAATAAAAAGGAAATTAAAAGACATGAACTAAATGAATTCTTTGACTAAAAGAGCACAACGAAAGGTTCCCTTACCGATTTGGAAAATTATGAAACGTACACCACATGAAGGAAGGATCATGAAATTAAGATTTAAATACCCTTAAATTTATGTATATTAAAAAAATAATAAAATCATGGGAAGTAAATACACCACACAAAACGAAATAGTTGAAAATATAGAATGAATCTCATGAAAATAAAAAGTTTCATTGAAAATGAATACCTCGTGTCCAACGTGACTCGTTTTTTCATTGTTTTTATTGAATAATAAATATAATATAATTTAAAATTTCATAAGAACATTTTATAATTAAATTATTCCTTTTATATCAATTTTTACCTTGTGATAAAAATTATTTAATTATTTTTTGTTCATATCTTACATTTTGTCCATGTTCGGAATATGAGTTAAAAATGAACAGGTTATATTATAAATTGTCCATGTGGTCAAAATTTCATTATCTCTATAATTATATTATTGATTTATATATTATATATGTAATATATATCTAGAATATGTGTACGTATAATATTCTATATAATATAGATATATGAAATTTAAATGCTTTTTTCATGGAGACAGTAAGTCGTACGTATGCATGAACCCTACTTCCATTTCCTTTTTTCATTTTAAAAGTAATGAAAACCAAATGAAACATATGTATACTATTATTCAAGTAAAATATAATATTTTATATAAGTTCATTATTTCATTTACACTATCCCTTATAGGTTCCATGTATGGTATGAATGATTCATATCACTTTGAGGGGCCGTAGTCCCGCACATCCTCAAATGAAATTATCTTGTTTAACCATTACAGAAATCGTAATGTTTGAAATAAATAAAAAAATAAATATTTATATCGATAATATAAATATAATATCTATACCATATAAATGTATTTCCACCATAATGGCCTCCATAAGAGGTGGTATGATATGATTGAACAATCATCATTTTGTGAGGTAGTGGTTTCTCATCCACAGAAACAGTATGTTCATTACCCATTATATTAAGGTGTTTCTATGTTTAGTTTGACAAATCACATAACAGAAACCTATTGAATTTTGGGTGATGGTTTTTTTATAAAATAATCTAATAAAGTTTTTTATGGGGTTGGAGACATAAAATAAAATAAACGCACTTAAGAGAAGAGATTACCTTTGAACCGGGTAACTCTGTTTGGGTTGAACCAAAAGGATTTAATGGAGTGGATTCTTCACATGGTAAGGCTTCTTGGTGGAAGAGATAGATCTTGGGAATTATTTGGGTAGATGTTGGATGAGCCAAGGTTCCTGGGAGGTGTGAATAATGGATTAGTGGTGAGTGAGTTTTATACGGGGAGAAGGGGCTCTATAGGAACATTTAAAAATATTATTTTATTATTTAAATATTTTAGGTTTATAAAAATACAAAACTTATTAACGGCGAAGATAAGATGAATATTGTTCTAAGTAAAATAATATAATAATAAATGGTCATTTTTTGGATATTTTTTTAATCATTATATTGTTATTTATTTAAATCTTTCATTAATGGGGTAAAAACTACATCATTACTGTGTCATAAATAATTTTATTTATTTCATGTCTAAAAATTATAAATAAAATATCACGATGTAGGAAATATTTTTAGAAATATAATAAATATTTTTAGTTAAATATATCAATTAAATAACCACTCATTAAAATTGTATTATCAAAGAAACACATGTTTATGATATTTCTTTTACATTAAATAAAAAATTATTAATACCATTATCTTACCCAAATAGCTTTAAAAGGAAAAAAATCACACCTAATGATTTTATTGGTCAGACATGAATCATCTAAAATGGTTATGAAGTGTGTTAAAGTAATTTAATTTTATTATAATATTTTTTATGTTGAAATACCTTATTTACCTTTAACCGTTGAAAATAAAACTCAAAAGTTACTATTAACAAAAAATATTTTCATCTTATTGAACTATATTTTATTAATAATAAAAACCATTTCTGTAGGATTTTAAAAAATAAATTAATAGAAGTGAAAACATTTCATTTAAATGAAGAAGTCAGTTTTTTAATTACTACTCAATGTTTCCAGTGTTCATTAAAAATTGATGTTTTTCAAAAAAATAGCAAAAATTTAGCCTATGCAATATTTAATATTATGAATTAAAAACTGTGGTATATTTTACCAAATTCACAAAATAGATGTTTTATTAATTAATTCTAAATTAATTCACATTGTCAAGACCAAAAGCGTATTTTTATGAAATAATAACTATCAAATGATTGGAAAATGTTTATTTACAATTTTAAAGTGAAATTACTTACAATGACCAACATTGGATAAAATCGTAAAAATTTAATATAAAAAAATTAAATACCATTATAAATATATTCTAACGATATATATAAATTACATTAAAATGACGTTTTGAATTAAAATAAAGTATATTTATCTCTTTATTAAAAATGAATTTTATCATAAAAATATCAAAATTTAACCTAATGTAAATTTTGATGTTCCGATTCTAAATAGGAATTTTATTTTGTCAAATAGAACATATTAAAGTGACCAAAACTAAATTTAAATATGGTTCTCAATCAAAAGGTGGAAAATCAACCTTTTAATGAATATTATACTATTTATGCATAAATTCATATTCATTCACATTTTAAGCTTCTATCTTTTATTGGATAAATGTAAAAATATTTAATGAGCATGTATAATCGTATTGCAGCTAGACCTGTTCATTCCATCCAATAGAATGGATATTCATGAAAAACTATTTAAAATGATAAAAATATTATATTTTTTCAGTATAACTTATCATTGTGTGTAACGTATGATTTCAAAGAGACATGTTGTTGCATATTGGGTATGCCATAGATAATGGAATCCACATTAAATTAAAATTAATATCTAATTTAAAAATATTAAAAAATATAAAAATTCTATGTCCATTATTCAACTGGGATATTCTATCCTTCCCCCCTTTTAGGAATTCTGTCCTCGAAATTTTAATATTGGGATTAGAAGCATCATTAAAAGTTACACATCGAAAAAATAGTCAATAAAACTATCACTTTAAAAGAAAGAAATATAAGTACAATTGTCACCCAATATAACCCATACTAGGATTCAATGTAGGAAAAATTGGATATGGAGGAGAAACTAAGTGTAATGTTCGGATAGAGAGTGATAGAAAACTTGATTAAGGGAAAGTTAACCACTAGAAAATCACAAACATGTGATGAGTTAAACAGTCTTTGATTCCCCAGAAGAAAAATATAAGAGACAATGCTTTTGATTTATGTTCTGTTTCATAATGATGTCAAATTTATTAACTATATTTACTAAGGACATAAATAAATATACATACTTTTAATTTAGAGTTTCATCCTTTAGTATGTTTTTACCAAAAACTCATCTTTTCACCAAACAATGAGTATTCAAGATGATTTGGTCACACCTGAAGTGTTATAATGAACTTCTATTGAATCACATAATCCTAAAAATATGAACAATATGTTTCCAATTTCTTTATACATTAACAAAAAAAAGGTTAGTAAAACATAAGATAATCTACAATAGAATAATATTTTATAAAAAAGACAAATAAATCTATTGGGCCATACAAGGAAAACCATACAAGGCCTTCACGATATGCCTTTGATTTTTTCGATACCCCTAAATGCATTGTTGGTCACTTCATTTTTTGGGAGAAATATAGTCTAAAAAATGACTAGGTGATCCATGATTTTGAGAGAAATTAGGAATTCATTCAATGATACCTTAAAGTTAAAATGGATATCAGTGAATATAATGGGTATCACATGGATCATAAAAAAAGTGTAGTATATTTTCGGAGGTCGAATGTAGAAATCTTATGGTGTAAAGAAATTATAGAACCCCACCTATTAATGGTGTTGGAAGAAACAACCTAAAAATAGCCTAAGGGTGATGAATAAATTCACTAGGTGTGGGAGGAAGGGAACCTAGATAATAATTTCTGAGAGGAGAAACCCACTAATGCAATAGAGGAAGTAATGATCCAATAAACATTTAGTGAATTTTTCATTAATATAACTACAAGGAATTGTGGAACCTTGCAAACCAACACCCCAAGCCAGGTGTTTTCAAAGGAAACCACGATCCTCAAAGGTTATAAGTGAACGATTTTCCATCACAATTTCTAAAGTGAATCTTGAAAATGAAGTGGTGACATTTTGGATAATTAAAGATTAATTAATACAGAACATACTTTTTTATTCTTGTTCTACACAATCGTTCATATCATTAAATTTTCCTAGAATTATACAAACACCACCACAAACCATGATGTGGAGATGTCAGCGAAAACATAAGATGGGTAAATTATTGAATCCAAAGTATATAACTATTCCTCTATCACAATTTCAGGGTTTAACATCCTACAAATCATTTTCATTCATACTTTGGTGGAATTTGATAAATTCATCACATGGATTAGCATTACCTATTTATAACCAACATAAATTTATTCAATAAGGAAATCACTCTCCATATTCCAAACCAACCTCATATTATGTACAATTGAATGGTGGTGGATGAAAATTATTTAGAACCCTCATCCATTGAATGGATATTATTTCCCTATAATAAATATTACCAGGTATAAATGATTAATTGTACAAAAAGAACCGTCCTTAAAGAAATCCATTTTGTGCAGCAATACAATGAGGTATTTTCGAATGAATTTAAAAGTCTTTCTTTTAGCCATGTGGTTGAATTTTTCAATCATCCTTATACTTTGGTAGTTTCTAGTATCAAGGAAATCGTGTACGATAGATGTTTTTGAACTTGTATAGCTATAAAATCTATAGGAAAATATGGAAAAATAGTTTTTAATCCCACATTGTTCATGATGTGGTGCAATGGTTGTATTCATTAAGAAAGAATATGGGTCAATAACCCTTTTAATTAATTATCATGAGCTAAAAAAGATCACTATATATAACATGTATTCTTTTTTGTGGGTTGATAACTTCATCAATCATCAATTTTTATAACAATACTTCTCCAAGTTGGATATTCGGTCAGGATATTATCTGGATAGGGTGAAGAAGGAGGATATCTACAAGACTAATTTTCGTTTAAGGTATGGGCAGTATGAGTTTATATTTATGTCATTTGGACTCACAAATGCACTATCTATTTTTAAGGATGTGATAAATTGTGGAATTGTAGATTACCCTGAAAATTAATTTGTTGTCTTTATATATTATCACTTATTATACTATAAACTGAAGGAAGAGCATCCTATGTATGGGAAAACTATGCCAAAGACCATACAAAATGGAAAGTATTATGCCAAGAACATGAATAGTTATTTCTTGTTTAAGGATGTCTCATTTTTGAGGCATATCAACACTAGTAATGTGATATATAATGATCGTTCTATTAAAAAAATAAATCAAAGGATTGTAGAGGAATCATTTGTGATATATATCCATAGTTCCCATATGTTATCTAGGTATTATATCAATTTTTTTAGAACTTTTGTCCAGTTGTTGAACCCTCTTACCAAGAATGATCAAGAGGGACTAATGTTTGTTGATAATGATGAATTTTAGTGAAGCATCAAGAAGTTAAAAAGTGTCTTAGTAGTTTTTCAATGCTCACACTACATATGTTGATAAAATTATGTATTACTCCCCATTGCCTTTAACAAGGTATTAGGAATTGTGTTAATGTTAAATGAAAAAATTCATAGACTATTCTTGAAGGACATTGAATGTTCCTAAATAGAACCATCTCCTCATGATATAGATTTGGTAGTAGTGATTTTTTCTTTTAAAATTGGTGGCCTTATATATTTGAGGAGAAGATAGAAATATATAAATATCATAAAAGACTCAAATATAAATTCACATAGAAATAGATGAATATGTGTTAATGATGATCGTTAGAGCTGATCAAATACTATGATTAATCAATTCACTTCCATATTGGGAATGAAAAAATGCGGTGGATGCTCTATAGGTAATGGATATAGAAATTTTATCAACGATGAGAACCCATAATGATTCAAAATTGTTAGAATTGAAGAGGATGGACAAGGGAATCATAAAACATGGAACATCGACAATCCTTTAACAAATTATCTCACATTCCTCCCTCCATGGAAGGTTGATGTATTCTCTAAATGATGATGTGGGAATTCCAATGAATTTTAAAAAAATACAAAATGGGAAATTATCAGAGTTCAATGGTAATGAAGAATGAATTATGAGATTTGGGTCAAGACTATGTGTTCTATCAAATCATGAGTTCAATTAGTAACAATTGAATGATTCACATAGTTTGTGAT
The DNA here is from genome assembly GCA_963277665.1 of Viscum album. Classification (NCBI taxonomy): domain Eukaryota; kingdom Viridiplantae; phylum Streptophyta; class Magnoliopsida; order Santalales; family Viscaceae; genus Viscum; species Viscum album. Next base: position 501,058,790 of record OY728159.1, read on the forward strand.
TGCCAATTCTCATATGAATCACAAAGATGAATCAATAGATCTTAGAGAAGTAATGATGGGGAGACATTGAAAAGGAGATCACTGATTATACATCAATGTACATAGTATGTCAGCTAGTTAAGGTTAAAATGAATAGGTATATGGTGATGGTGTAACCATTACCCATACCAAACATGAAAATTGGAAATCATATATAAGGATATTTTTACTGGAATTCCAAATATAGAAAATGTAAGAAATGATATCTAGGTTGTTTTGGATCATCACATAATGAATTCACACATCCATTCTCTTTGAATGATTTTTTCGTTGGATCAATCTATACTGATATACATAAGTGATATGGTAAAGATGCATTGAATACTACTATCTATTACATCCAATCAGGTTCCAAGATTCACCTCCATGTTTTTTAAAAGACTCTAGCATTCACTAAACACTTAGATGGACTTATGTGAAACTTATCACCCTCAATATAATGACTAGTTGGAGCATACTATCAAACACAAGACGACATATTGAGAGCATGAGACCAATATATTTCTATGGTCATTTTTTCTTACAAAAAAAGATTCCACATGAGAATCCAAATGTCCCCTATAAAGACCTTTATAGGAAGAGGTGTATAAAAACTCTATACTGGGATGATGTTGGGGAATGGAAATTTATAGGTCATGAAATGTTCAAATAAATGGTGGAAAATATAAAGATAATCTCGTATCACAATAATGCTTCTCATAGTTGAAAAAAGATCTATTATCAAAATTATCGATCAGAACATGAGTTTGATGATAGAGACTTGTAATTCCTCCACATATCCCCATGGAATTATTTGATTAGATTATAGGACAAGAGAATGTTTACTCTATGTTACATCATCCCTTTTGAGATCCTAGTTCCCATTGTAGTGGTGGCCAATAAACTTGCTATCCCATCGAACAAATCTCAAGTATATGAAGTATTAAATGCATCCCTCTTTAGAAAGTACATACCATACCATTCACAACTAATCAATCAATATTTGTTACCATTTGAGAATGAAATATCCTATGGGGAGTATTCAGTGAATATCTTAGATCGTAGAAAAGAAGTTCTATGAAATAAGATGATGTCACTAGTCATAGTGTTGCGGGGAAGCAAAATGTTTGATGAAACCATGATGTAACCATAATAAGTGATGAAACATAGTTACAATAAATGGTTTCAGTGTTGGAATAGAAAATTTTTATTGTTAAATTAATTTCTACATGAATATTGTAACAACCCACACTATTAAAAATAAAATTCCCCTTTCTTTTTTATTAAATGTCTAATTATATAATATAGTTATAGAAAAAACAAAAACCAAGTTTGTATTATTATATCCAATTAGATTTAAATGAACATTAATTATAATTAGCATTGATAATATATTCTTTTACTGGTGAATAGATTATTAATAAAAATATTATTTTTTTTAAAATGTAATTTTCAATAACAAAATAAGTGATTCCCTCAATCAGTAGGATCATACCCTATGAATTCCATTTATCGATTCTTTAAATGAGGATATTATTTTTGGTCATATCCATAGACCAATCCGAATATGAGATACATTAATGTTAGAATGTGTGAAATATTTTATGTGAGAAGTTCAATTTCATCAAGATAACATTCCAAACTTTGTTCATCGAATGACCCCCTGAAAACTCCACCATCACAAACTTTACTCATTGGGAATACGCAGATGTATTAATGGTATATGTATCAAGACCATAGAATTATGAAAATATAATTTTTTTATATAATAATTAAAAATATCCATCCTAGTATTGTAACTTTGTAAAATATTTTTAGTTTGATACAATAAAACACAAATTTTATTTTTGATTAATATTCAAATTAAATTAATGAATTTTGAATTTATTTTTTTGATATAAATAATATTTTAATAGAATATTATTATTATATAATTTTTATTGAATATAAATGATCAATAATTTTTATTAATTCAAATGTATTGTCTTATTACAGTTCAAAAACTCTTGTTACCAAAAACCAATTTTTTTATAATCAATCATTATTATTTTAAAAGGGTACATTCTAATATTCATAAAATTATTTTGATAAAATTAATACCATTCAATGAAGTATAATATCAAAATTATCCAACGTTTAATTTTTCATATTTTACTTAGACAATCGAATTTTCGTCTAAAAATTAAATACCATATAAATAAACTTTGTGTTTTACGACATCAAAATGACCAAAAATTGGAGTAATAGGTAATATTAATGAGATAAAAGACCAAATATATTATTTTACATTAAAATTATGTTATTTTAATTTTATTTAATTTATTTTTTAAATCAATTATAAATCCAACAAATATTATTATATATTTTATGGTTTTGAAATCATTTCGTTAATAGTGTGACCCATATCCACATCACCAATGCTAATATCATTATATGTTCGGACCATTCAGTAATAAATTAGTGTATAAAAATCTTATTTTTTTCAGAAACCATGGATGTAATCTATGGTATGGTTTTTGGTTTTGAATAATTTATTATGTACTGTAATAATCAAAAATAATAATGAAATCCCCATCTTTACTTATATAATCCCACCTAATATCCCATTTATCATCATTAAAAATCATTGGATTACAAAAATTGGTTTACCTAAACTCCCTATAGTCAAAAAAATGTCTCCAAAATGTCTAAATATTTCCTTCCCAAGCCTTTTGAGTCACACATTCATGTATGGGATCCTCAATTTCGTTTCATCCTTTCAAATTAAATCTCTTATTTGAAATTAGTTAATTTAATTTCAATTAGTTATATTGTATCTCATTTATTGCCATTAAAATATTATATATTTTTTGTCATTTTAATGATGGATCATTTATCTTCCACTATTTGGACCCTTACCTAATTCATTAGCACACTGAAATTCTATAATTGTTCCTCACCTTCTCTTTATTGTTAAATTTTCATTATGATTTTAGAAATTCTATTTCCATTTACTAACATTTTCATATTCCTTTCCATATCCTTTATTCATACAATTTTCTTTTTAAAATTATGATATCTTTATTTTCAATCATCATCTTTTAAAGGATTTTTTATGGAACATCATTATTCGACCGAAATTTCACTGTGCTTTTCCATACCAAAACAACTGTGTAGTCACTACCATACAAATTTTTCTATCAAAGGTACTCACCTTTTTTCCCTTACAACTATATATTAGGTAAATAAATATAATTATTCCACACTCCATGATCTTGGAATAAATTATGGTGATGAATGAATATATGTCGTATGATATATGATGGACATTTAAGCATGAGTGTGAAATTATTTTGATAGGTGCACAAAGATAGTGATACAATGCATTGAGTAATGTTTAGTATAAAGATACATCATATTGGGAAAGGGGTTTACCATATTCCTTTAGGGAACTTTTTCCACCATTAATTCTTGGTGGATTAATCCTTGAATTAAATTTATGATGTAGTGTTTTATGTTATTACCACATTTCCCATGTTATTATTATCAACATATATCATGGCTCGTTGTTCATTTTTTTGATTACTACAATTTTTATGACCCATTGATATGTCTATTTTATAAAATGTATTATCATAATCATGGTATGTCTTGTTAATTCCCTAACTAGGATTCATAGCTCACCCATTTTATTATTTTTTCCCCAGGATATACTATTCAGTTTTATGTTCATTTAAATACAATAATAATTCCATGTAAGTGTTCAATAATATTTTCTATCACATGATTATCTTTTATATATAATGTACCTAATTCCAAAATTCACTAATACTCTCTATGGTTTGGATTTTATAAAGTGTACTATTATTTATTAAAATATATATTATTGTGATACAAATAACATGGTTGTTATATTGGAGGTGGTTCATAGTAAAAAGCATTATCTACGCCATTAGTTATAAAAATATGGGTTAGAATGCCATTTTTAGCGTGGAATACTCAGAAACATAAAAAATTATTTTTTCTATGCAGGTAATTATATACCATATTTCTAGCCGTTATGACCACATACAATGACTATTTCATGGCATGTCTATGCCTATATATGGTTACGGATTGATGGATCCATAGGGAACTGTTCTGTAGTCAAATGTATCAAATTCATTAAGGATTTATCAAAAATAGTCATGATTAATGAAAATTCATTCAATGTATGCTTTTTCAATGTATGTTGACTATAGACTAGTGATAGTGAGTGGTAAGATCATTATTGCAACTTTTATAGGGACTAATTTATTTGATAATGGTACCTCTCACTCTTTATTATCCCATTTATTTGATGTGTTTGAAATTCCAATTGATATCAATCCCTTTTTATATTATTGTAGAAACTGATTGCAAAGAGTCAAAATGAAAGGGTCTTAGGCGTCTTTAATATTCTCTTTTGATTTAATATGTGGATTTACTCTAGAATTGTATAATTCCCAATCTATATATATTTAGATTTATCATCATGATGAATTTTCATTTTTCTCATAGTGATGGAGTTAATTCTATTCCTCAGCATGTATTGTTCGAAGATATAGATGTTATCTCTCAATTGTATTAGGGATCGTGGGATATAAATTCTAGTAATGGATTACCTTTACTCATAGAGATCATGAGTTTGATTCTAGCTATAATAGTGTATCATGATAATGTTTCTTATCTTTCTGATATTATCATGGTGTTAGAGTCATTATTGATGTTTTTCTATATAAATTATTATGATTCTTCTTTACTGAGAGTAATGTTCCTGAATGATTTTGTGCTAGGAACGTAGACAATCATTATTACATATATTATTATAGAACCAGATAAGGTGAATGAGATCAAGATGTGGATGGAGGATCAGATGAAATAGGTTTCATTCTCCCCATTGTTTTTTGGAAAACCCCATTTCTATTTCCCAATATGGTTGATTGTTCTCTTTGTTTATGCATGGACTATCAGATGTTTAAGTAGATGACTAATAAGAATTAGTTTCCTTTACCCCTTAGGGTTGATCATTTTTATCAGTTAAAGGGGGAAAAGTAGTTTTCAATGATTGATCATCAATCAGGTTATCATCAACTAATGGTTATGTAGTCTGATATTCTAAAGTTGACAATCTGTCTCAGGTATGGCTATTATAAAAATGTTATGTTGAAATTGTTTGACAAATTATCTTAATTTATTATGGATTTAAAGACCTAAAAATTGATCCAATATATAAACACTTTATTTATAGTGTTATTTGATGATATTATTGTTTATTTGATATTCTTGTTTGAGAATGAGAACCATTTGAGTTTATGTTTTGAAATCTTAATGAGTCATTAGTTCAAGGAATGATTTTAAAATGTGATTTTTGAGTAATAGAAGTAATGTTATATCGGAATGTTATTTTTGATTATGGAATGTTAATTTGATCATGATGAGGGGAACAATAGCATGTTATGGGAGGAGCCACACAATTTCATTTATATTAATCTCATTCTAGGTCGTTATAGATTATATTGACAATTTTTAAGGGATTTATCAACAAAAAAATCATATTTGACTTCCCTCACCAATAATGTGGTTAATTTCAAATGTGATGTGAAATTTCAATGTTCTTTTTACTAATTAAAATGGATTCTGAAATAAACAACCATTCTAATATTACATGATCTTAGTAAGGGGTAAAATGTATATTTTGATTCCTCTGGAGCTCTTATGGGTTTAATTCTTATGAAAAATGGTCGTTTGGGGCCTATAGATCTCATCAACAACAGCAACTAGGAAATAATTACTACACTCATTATTTGTGTATTTTCCACTATTTTTTTTCTTGAGAATTATTGTTTTTGTAATTATAAATTTGGGTATAGGTTCAGAATATATTCATTACATAAGTGTCATATATATATAAATATATATATATATATATATTCATAGAATAGACTAATTTTTAGATAGTTATTGCGGGTGTCATACCTTTTGAATTTATACATCAGCGTCACCTACTCCTTGGGGATAGGGAATGTCATTGTAAACTTTTTTATCAATAATGTTCCACCACAAGAAATTTTTTAATTGAAGTAATAGATGAACCTTATGGGACTCTTCAATCAGTAGCATCCGGATGATTAGGATGATGTTTTTGTTTTAGTTCTGACCATTGTTTAGTTATCATTATCTCATAATGATTCTATTTTACAAGTTCAATGATATTATGATGAGTTCAATTAAATTCAAGACTCCCTTTGTAGTGGGGAGTATTTTTTTCATGGATTATCCCTTCACATGGTATTCAATTTTTTTTGGATTAGTTTTTCACCCCAACATCTGTAAAAATCCTATTATCATTTAACTATCATAGTTCTTTATGGTCAGTTCATCCATATAGTACAAAGATGTATTATTATATGATATGGTGATTCTTGTGGTCCAGCATGAAACACAACATGATAGATTATGTGGTCTACTGTTACATCATCCAATACATAACATTAGGGAATTTATAATAATATAGTTTAATACAACCTCTTTATGCAATAGTTTATAAATAGGATAAAGTTTCCCTAGAATATTTTGATAATATTAACATCGAATCATTGAGAGAATAATTATTTCTAGGTGGTAATTGATTTGTTAATGAAATTTAATTATTTAATTTTGATTAGGGACACCACTAATATTGATGATTTGTGTAAGTTGTATGTGATATAAGTTGGGATTTAACATAGAGTTACATCTCCCACTGTTTTGATTATGGGTCCTCGGTTTACTATACGATTCAAGAAGTGTCTTTCAGAGGACATGGGGACTCAGGATAGTTTGAGAAAAGATTACCATCCAATAACATATTTTAAAAAATGGCATTCTATTCATATCTAAGAGGTGTTTCCCCATGACCATATCATGTCTTTCTTGGATCATGATATAACAATATAGAACATATTGAGTTTCCATATTACAATAGTTATAATTAATTGATATGAATACATCCCATTAAGGCCTTGTATGGTCACCTCTGTAGGATACCAATTTTTTTAGAAGATTTGGGTGACGAATCACTTGCTGGTCTGAGAGTCTTTTAAGAGATGTTAATGAGGGGATATGATATACATGAGTCTCTAGTTATAGTTATGAATCAGTAGAAATCACTTATGGATTGTCGATGTGTTCCTTTTATTTTATATTGGTGACTAGGTTTTCTTGATGGTTTGTCATTGGTTTGGTGAAAATGAACTAGGGAAATATGTATTGATACTCCTATATATTTTTATCAATTTGAGGAAATTTATTGGCATGGGTATATTGCTTATTAATTGGAAATATCGACCCAGTTTACACGAATCTATGATTTTTTCTAATTATCTCAGCTCAAGAAGTTTCATCCTAATCCATCTCACTTTCTATGATGTGAAGAGATCGAGATATTACATGAAGATTACTATTTGGATAAACTAGTGTAGATCATTGATTATGAGGTGAAATTATTGAATGGTAATTATATCATGTTTTTAGTGCGTTATGATAAACTGGAACAAGTTATCATGATACATGGTAGCATGAAATGCATTTAAGGGAGTAGTGTCCTTATCTTTTTATGGTGTACAAATCTTCTATAGGAATTATATATGATTAAAAGTCTTATAGTGGGAATTTTGTATCATCTTGGTTTAAATGATACCCTCTCTTGTTGTTTCCCTTATTTTTGGTGAGTTATTGTCCAATTAGTGATTGTGAGAGTTTTTTGGGGGAAAATTACCTAATTTTAATAGATTTATGTTTTTTTGAATTAATTTTGTTTGACAATACATGTGTCAATGGATTTTGCGGTTTTCCATTGGGGATGTATTTGAGTAGGTGGATTTTCTTAAAAAAATATTTTTTTGGCATCTATTTACATTATACAGGAATGATTCCCAATGTGAATGTTTTTCATAACATGATTCTATTTCTCATAAAAATCTTTGAATCATCTCTATGAAATGGATTTTGTATATGTTTTAAATGGATTTCATAATTTTAAATTGTTAGGATATAGATTGTTTCCTCAATTCACTACCTTATTTCATTGTATATGAATTTCATTGATTTCACATCATGAATGTGGGGTTTAAATACACATTTACATTAGTACAAAAATTTATTATATAGTAAATACTACAAAAAATCATTTTACTCATCAATATCTCTCAAACCTTAAATGGTCTCTTATGAGATTATCGACGTCTCTTCTCATTTAAAATAATTTAATTTTTTGATTTATCCATATGGATATCACATCGCTTCTCCCTATTAATCATTAATTCATCTTATTTATTTCCATTGGTCAATGTAGCACCCTGACACTTCATTTTTTGATATGTTGATATTTTTAATGATGTAATCCATTGTCCTAAATATATTTATGAATTAATTTTACCAGGGTCATTCCTTGTTTGTTGTGGTGTGTTATGTTCATTGTTTTCATTGTTTCGGTGGCCCAAACACTCAAACATCATCTTTTTTAATGAATATGATTATAAAGTGATACAATCATTGATAGGGCATAAATGTTTTGTTCTTTATTCCATCTGCTACTTTTGGATACCATTATTTTTTAGTGTGTGACCAGATTTTGAGGTAGGTGGTTCTATTTCTAGAATATGATTGATGAACCTATAATATAGTAGATAAAAAAATTTATAATGGAATTCAAATAATTTATTGATTTTTTTGAGTGGAAATGGGTTTTTGAGAAAATGATGTTTTACCTTAGTTTTTTTAAAATAAATTTTATTTTCAATGAATTTTAAACTAATATTATCAATTGGGTTTGAATGAATGGTAATCATGAATAGATTTGGAAAATGTAGCATATTTGAAGGATTTGGTAGTAAGGTGAATGGTGTAGTAATAGTAATAGTCTTGTCATAATATTTTAGGGGTCACTCATGAGGTTTTCCTATGACCTTATGGATCGTTATTCTAGAGACTTGATAGTAATGTTGGGGGTTCACTTTCTAGTATGTTCCTGTACGATTTGGATTCGATGCATATTCCTAGGGGTGTGATTCACGTGATTATACATGTGTGGGTATGAGTGTTCTGCCAGGCCTAAACAATAGTGATACTTGGAATAATCATACCTTTTATTTTTTTTAATAATATTTTTATTTTACTACTTTCTTTGATAAATGATTTATATTTTCCTAAAAAATAGATAATTTAAAACTTTTGTAAAAGGGGAATGTTTTACAATTTTTTTGGTATATATCCAGTTTCACTGATTATAATGACTGCTTTTCTTTATGTTTTGGAATGTTTTAAATGTAATATCTATAATTTTATGAGAACACCATGGTGAGATACTATTGATCATATTTACTCACACATTGAAATCACCTTCATAAATATGTAGACCTGGTTGTATATTTTTATGTAAGGAATGAAAAGGAACCATAAGAAGGAGGTGGGTTTTCTAAAAGCTATGTTTTTGTAGCTGATGGTGAGATGGTGGGAGTCTACATAATAAATCATCTAGTTTGGTTTGTTTTTGTTTTATTTTTCTTCTACTAGTGGACATTTTATTTCAGTTATTCTGACTACTTGATTTATATCATTTGTGATATATGCAATTAGTTATGGAATATATTTTCATATTTTATATTTGGTTCTCTCATTATACAATGTTTATAAGTGCTATTGTTTCTTCGTCATTTTGGTCAATATTGACCCCTATGGTTATTGTTTGATTACTCGGATATAGTCATCATCCTATAGGGATTGGTTAATTACATTGGGTATGAAGTGGATAGGGTCACATTCAAGGTTTGATTATATCATACGTCAGTTTGTTAAATTTAATAATGGATTTAACATAGATGAAGGAGATTCCACCATTTATAAACTTGTAATATTTGAAGAAGTGGTATTTTTACTGAAAAATAGAATCACATACTACTAAAATTGATAAATTGTATCAAATAAACCATTAATTAATATTAAAACCCATCAGAACATATCATTATCCAAAAAATGATATTATATTATATTCTACTATATCAATTCAAAAACACTCATAGACTTTTGTGGTTTATATTTTCCATGGATCATCCAATGATATTGAGAATGATTATAACAGAAATTTGGTCTCATACAAGAAGAATATTATAACCTAAAAGTTAGGTATGAGTTTTTTTATTTTCATCCAACCAAATAGAGAAATGAAATATAAATCATGGAAAAATGCACCCTATACATGGAAATATAACAGCTCAATAGTCTTTGGAAAATGTAATCAATGTTGTTGGAGTGGAGTAGGTGAGATAATAATGTTGTAAGGACACAACATTTAACATTCCACATAAATGAACCAACGAATTTTCAATGATTCCATTGATAGATACATATAAAAAAATTTTAATCATAACTTATATGTCAAATTTTTAAAATAATAGATATTTGAGAGAATATTTCAATTGGAGACAATAGATTTATTTTTTGTATAGATTCATTCTTTTAAAATTAATTTTGTCATAATTATCTTTCAATATATGAAATCTATAACTCTAGTAATGGATAACGTACCTAATGATTGATCTAATGGTGGAAAAAAAAAATTTACCACATATCTCATTATTAATTTTCTATATATATTTTTAATATTCTACTCTGAGAAATCAAAATTGACGATTCAACTGATTTTCTTGGGTATTTATACTCATATGTTTTATCAGATTATTAGATTTTTTCTATTATGTTATACATATTATTATTATGTTCCATGTTCTATTATTTTTTGGATAGATTTATAAAAAAGAATGAAGTGTTGATATAATTATTCCTTTCATTTTTCTATGGTTAACTAATTAGAAATTAGATTTTTAATGGATATTTCTCTATATCATGTGATGTTTTCAGTAATTAAGATCCAAGGAATAACTAAATCCCATTATTATCTTTAATTAATTTTTACCAGTTCTCATTATAAATATAGGTAATAGTTATGAAAAATTTACATTGTCATTAGGATTAAATTATATGGATAGTGAGAGGCAATTGAATGAATAAAATTGAGTTTAGTCACTAAGGGAGGATAAATCTATAATAAATTTTAAGTGAACTATAATGGAATGATATTCAAAATATTATATGGATTAAATATAATTTATTATGATAAATTCATCCTTTTTATTTTAAAATTTTTATGATATTTTCATCTAAAACATATTTATTTCGTTGTTTTTATTAAAATTTACAAAATAAAAAATTTCAATGAAAATAAAAAACAGTGTCTATAAGAAGGCCTAGATCATATAAAAATTGATGTTTTCACTCTATTGAATTTGAAAATTTTATAAAATAATATTTGTATCAAACAACATATTAATGCTTTGTTGAAATGAAAATTCTACTTATTTAATTTTTTAGAAAAATATATTATATAACCGCCCCACCATATGGCCAATAATTTCATGGTTTATCATAATTCCTCTATAATATATATCATAACAACACAATATACTATATATAATATATTTAAATATATAATGTGATTGATGTTATTAATATTTTCATGACTTATTATATTCCCCCTTTACTTATTTTATATGAAATGTGCATAATTTGTGTGAAATATTAATGTTTTAATATTAAGTATAATATTTGAGCATTTTTAGAAGTTGTCAAATTAAGTCAGTTTAATGTTTTAATTATAACTATCCCTATACTGATCCAAATTATGTGGTTCTTGTTTTTTAGGATTCTCCTTTCAATATACAACATTTCATTAGAAGGAACCATGATCCAATTCTGCCATTTGAAGGGTCATATGGTCCTCACAAACAAGACCAAAGAATCTGTGAAGAAACTGGACTATTCATGAAGATTGATTTACTGAGCTCAATATAGAAGTTCAAAAACCTTAACTCTCCACCATAATTTGGGGGACACTACATGTCATCTTGGATAAAAATTTCATGGCCCAAATCCTAGTACAAGGGGCCCAAATGAATCTTTGAAGTCCAGCCCACCATTCTGGCCGAGAATGAAAATCAGTATAGTATGCATGACATATCTCCTGATGTAATCATCCAAGCGAGCTGCGATTTTGCAGTGTGAAAGAGGGGATGTAGGCGGCCGACTTTTTTGAAAAAACCATTCGGATTTGAAGGCATCTTAATATTCAAAAACCCTTTCACATTATGGACTTCAAAAAGACTAGATTGAAATGGACAGTTTATGTTTGTTTATTCAACCGGCCATAACGTTTTATCCGTACGTCCAAATGAATCCAAATTTTGAGAGTAGTCGGAAAAAATTATTGCCTACAACTTTTAAGAAGAATATATTTGAAGATTCGGCTGTCTGTATTGCCAAATTGGCGATGAAAGTGGAGGGACAGATTGGGAATGCAAACAGTCCACTCCTTGGGCTATAAATACTCTCCCCTTCTCTCCTTGAGAGGGGTTGGCATTTCAGAAGAGAGGAGATCATATTGGCACGACCAAAGCTTTGCCAAAGGCTTGGGAGGACCTGCCAAACTCACGTTTTCACTTGAGAGACCTTTCCTCCTCTCTTTCTTTTCACTTACTTTTGTGTTCTTCATTTTTGTAATCTTGTAATTCTCTTTCTTTGTAATTCTGTTTTAATGCAAGTTACTTCTTCAATATCTCTTATTCTCTTCCACCATAAGTATTTTAATATTAATGTTCTTAAAATAGTTTAAATTCAGTTCAATCCCCTTCCCTTCTTAAGCTTCCTCATTCAATCGAAATTCCATTTTTGATTCTTAAATTATTTCGTGTGTGTGTTCGGCACACTACTCTTATCTTGTCCCTTTCTTTTTCTTCTCTTTATAATTCATCACCATAAACATATATTACCAGATTATTAAACATCCAAATGGCTGAGTAAATCTCTCATTGGGGTGAGTTATAATTTGGGGATGTTAATTGATTGAGAGTTTTGCTCGATGGGTATTCTTTAAATTAATATTGTGTATGTTAAACTTAATATGTCATGGATTAATGATATGTTTTGTTTAACAAGTGGTTTACATGGATTATTGGAACCATAAATACACTACCATAAATAAGTTTTGATTGAGATTAGAACCCTATGTTAAGTTAAGGCTTGGATTAAAGCCTTCACACTTAGGAATTCCAATCAACATCAACTTATGACATTGGTGTTAATTTAATGCAATACAAAGTAAGGCTCAAGGATATCACATGCTTAACTCCCCAATGATGAACTCACCCCAATCTTTATCAATTTGGTAAATCAAACATCATCCATAAATCATTTCAATTAAGCTCTGCAAACAAACCCCCTAATCAAAACACAATCAACTAAAAACAATCGACTATTACGAAGTACCATCACCAAGGATTCGACCCGAGTGCTGCTATACACATTAGCAGAGCACCAAAACATTGACCGGTCGATAGGCGACAATCGGTCGTGCGTTTCAAATGGCGCCGTTGCCGGGGATGGTGCTTTAAGTAGTCATTAGTTTCTGGTTATTGTAAAAAAAAACCCAAAAAATACAAAAGTTTAAAAAAATTGAAAAAAAAACACAAAGAAAAACCTGTCTTCCTCTTAAAAATCATAAACTAAAAAAATACAAAGAAAAACCCGTCTTCATCATTCTTCCAAAATCTCTCTGAATGCCCCGTAGCCTTCCAAACAATCCCTTGGATTTGTTTGACCCTAAAATTAAGCGAACACTTCACCAACTTAGGAGGAACATAAGAGATACCCAAATAATTCAAGAACCAATCCTCATTCAACCAATTGAATTAGATATGGCCAATCCTAGGGAACAAACATTAAAAGAACTTTCTGCCCCTGATATGAATTACCAACCTCTTGGTATTCAATATCCAAACATAGAGGCTGACTTCGAACTCAAGTCGGGTTTGATTCATCTTCTTCCTCATTTCCATGGTCTAGCTGGTGAGGATCCTCATCTTCACCTCAAAGAGTTCCAAGTGGTCTGCTCAACCATGAAACCTCAAGGGTTTCTGAAGAACAAATCAAGATTAGAGATTTCCCCTTCTCCCTAGCGGATTCTGCCAAGTCTTGGTTCTACTACCTCCCACCTGGTTCCATAAACTCATGGGTTGACATGAAGAGACTTTTCCTTGAGAAGTTCTGTCACGCCCGGATTTTTTAGGTATGCGTTTAAATTTTTAACTTTTATTTCATGAGTTTATTTTGTCAGTCTGTTTTTATTGCTTTGTTAAGCGAGGGATGAGTCGTTAGAGAATAATTTTAGAGGCGCTGATAAGCGCGCACTTACTTCACGTCGATCGTCATGCAGTGCCGATGCTCGGACGATGAATTCTGGAAGGAACTTTCATGGTTTTAGTTATTATTATAACATGGTTATTTTATTATTGTCAATGTTATATTATTATCATTGTTATTATTATTATTGATGATATATTATATATTATTAAGTCATTAGCATTACTATTATAATATTAGTATCATTAGTTTATTATGATTAATATAATACTATTATTATTAACTTTATAATTGTTTTGATAATGTTATTATTATTGATAATATACATATGTTATATTATCATTATTACTAATACTATATTATCATTATGATTATTATCATTTATTTATTTTATTGTTATTATTGTTTTTAAATTTTTTTATTGATTATTATAATCATTGTTATTACTTTTAATTTTTATTATAAATTTTGTAATTTGTTAGTATTATCACTTTTGTTTATTTTATTTATTACTTTATTTTTTTTCTTTTCATTTCTTTCTCTCTCCCGTAACCAATTCTGTTACACCTTTTCTTTCTCTCTCCCGTAACCAATTCTTTACACCTTTTTCTCTTTTATTTTTTTTTTCTCTCCCTTCCTCCTTTTTCCCTCGGCCTCCCGCGCACCCGGCCTCACCCCTCCTTCACGCGGCGTGCACGCAACCTCCTCCGCCTTGCACCGACCCTCCTGCTCCAGCCGGCCAGCCCCGCTCTCCCACTTCAACTGAAGCCGCCCTGCTCTTCCGCCTTGCGCCGCCCCCGCGCCGCCGTCCCAGCTTCCCGACGCCATCCCGGTTTTCCCTCCGGCGGCAACCCCCCCTGCCTGCACTGTTTCCGCCTCGGCCTGCTACTCCCCGTCCAGCCGGCGCGCCCCTGCCGCCTCTCCTCTCTTTCTCTTCCTCCTTTCTTCTTCTCTTCCTCTTCTTCTCCTCTTCTCCTCCTTCTCCCTTCTTCTTCTTCTCCTCTTCCTCTTCTCTCCTTCTTCTTCCCTTTCTTTTTCTTTCTCTTCTTCCCATGCCGGCTCTCTCTCCCTCACCCGCACCTTCCGCCGGACCTCACCCCTGCCGTTTTTTTCTTCTTTTCTTTCTTCTTCTTCCTCTCTTCTTCTTTCTTCTTTCTCTTCTCCTTCCTCTCCTCTTCTTCCTCTCCTCTTCCTCTCCTCTCCTTCTTCTTCCTTTCTTTTTCTTCCTCTTCTCCTCTGTTCCAGTGCGCCTGTTCGGCCTTCTCCGCAGGACTGCTTCGTTTTCTTTTTATTCATTTTATTTTATTATTTTAACTTATTTAATAATAGATTTTGTTCTCTTCTATTATTATTATTAATATGTTAGTTATTATTATAAATATTAATATATTATTATTATAATTATGTAAACAACAATATTACTATTAATATTCTTATTATTATTATTATTATTATTATTATTAATATTATTATAAATATTATTGTGATAGTATGATTATGATGATGATGATTATTATTATTATTATTATTATTATTGTATTATTATTATTATTATTACGCTATTATTATCATTAATATTATTATTATTGTTATTATTATTATTTATAATTATTATTATTATTTCTATTATTATTTCTATTGCTCTTATATTATTATTATTATTCTATTATTATTATTATTATTATTATTATTATTATTATTATTCTATTATAATTATTATTATCATCATTATTATTATGTTAACTTTTTTTTCTAAAACCATTGAGCGTTCTGCTGTTTTAGGACCTGGTTGACGGCTCAAGGCAGTGCGGCCGCGACGCAACTGGAGTCCTGCGCCGTGTCTTCTTCCGCGCCCGTTTGAGGTAGGTGGTTCCGCACTCAAGTATGGGTTTATAATCCTTTGCTTGCACTCGTAGTTAATCAAATGTTTTATCCCCTGTTTACATACTATGAACTTTTTCCCCTTATTAAAAAAATGTCATGTGTTTATTACTTGGACCTAGTTAAAACTTTGAATGTCTTTCTTTCTCTCTCTTTTAAAATAGTTATCAACAAGTTTTAAAAGTACTGTTTTGGTTTACCTGATTGAAGAAAAGGAAAAGGATGTTGTTTATTTTCAAACTGTGCTACTGGTTTTATTTAGCGTACTTGCAATACATACTATGTTTTGAAATGCTATGGTGTGCGTGTGGTATTTTCAAAAGAAAGAATATCAGTGTGCGGGTGATATGGCAGGTGTTTTCTGAATTGGGTGAGCACAAGGAGGGAAGCCTGGGTATTAGGTGGGTGGACTAGGACTAGTGAGCTGGTAGTCCGGAGATGACTCGACCCGGTTTCACTGGCAGGTTTGACGATTGCAACACTAACTAAACATATGATATCTGAGGGTCGTGGCCTTCTAAGCCACGTGTTTTGAGGGCCGTGGTCTTCTAAGCCACGTTTTCTGAGGGTCGTGGCCATCTAAGCCACGTTTCACTGAGACATGATGTCCTAGGGTCCCACTGTTACTAGTATCCTCAGGGCATTCCCATCCTCTGGTGCTACTGATACTTGTGCGCACACTGATCCGCGATATTTATACCATTTGAATTTCACTCTGGTATGTGACTTGAAACGTTTTTCTTTGAAAGCATTTTGTGAAAATCTTTTATTTACTTTTGCACCTTTTACTTTATACAGCATTGCAAATGGATTTTCTCTTTATACTTGTGCGTGGAATCTTGCTTGGTGATATCATGCTGGGCGATTGCTCACACCCTACTTACACCTTTGGGTGTAAGTAGATCTGTTTACTTCTGACACAGGTAGGGGTCCAGCTTTTGGGAGCAGGGGTTCAGGTTGCTAGCCAGACTATCTACGTGGCGTTTTGGTGGTGGCCAAGAGGCGGTGTCCCTACGCCGGGCGACAGTCCTTAGGTGGGTTTTTGGTTGTCTTGTTTTGGTGTTATTTGGGTTTTGAGTACTTGTGAACCAAAGACCTGTTTGCTTATCTACATGTTTGACTGTAACCTTTATCTCTGTTTGGTTTACTTTGGTTGGCTGCTTTATGTTTATTCACTCGGGTAAATCGTTCCCAAGGTTTATTTTGATACCCGGGCACTTGTGCCAGCCCGTGGGGATCGGGAACGCCCTTTGGGCCTTGCCGCGGGCCGCGTCGGGCGCCGGTTCGGATGGCAACCCGATTCGGTTCGTGACAAGTTCTTTCCCGCTTCCCGAACAGCTTCTATCCGAAAGGAAATAAGCGGCATCCGTCAATTCCCTAATGAATCACTCCATGAGTATTGGGAGAGGTTCAAAAAGCTTGTGGAAACTTGTCCACACCATAAAATCCCTGACCAACTCCTGATCCAATACTTCTATGAGGGGTTATTGGCTATGGAGCGAACTCTCATTGATGCCGCAAGTGGCGGTGCTCTTGTTGATAAAACTCCTGCAGCTGCAAAAGAACTCATAAGCAACATGGCTGCAAACACGCATCAATTCCATACTCGAGCACATGCTCAAGTGAAACAAGCCCAAGATAATCAATCCATAGAGCCCAACAAGATGACTGAGTGGATGAGTGAACTTACAGGTCTTGTGCGTCAACTAGCGGTGGCTACCAAAGCCCCAACCTCATCTTCTCCACAGTCACTATTCCCTGGACCTATCAAGAATTGTGGAATCTGCAACTCTCCATCTCATCCGACTGACACATGTCCACAACTTCAAGATGATCCATCTGATTCATCTAGTCCAATGGAGCTCAATGCGGTATATGCTCAGCGAAACATCAACCCTCAACAATCAGGTCAGTTTGTTAGAAACTTCAACCAACCCCACTCTGAGCCCTTCTCTTCTACCTTTAACCCACCTCTGAGGTATGGTAATCCCATTTCTCATCCTTCTCAATTCCCTCCTCAAAACCCAAACCAATTCCAATATGGTCAAGGTGGTGGTAACTTCCATCAACCTTATCCTTTTGTTCCTCAACCTCAATGGAACAATCCTCCTCCTGGATTCCACTATCCTAACGAGCCTTCCCAATTCCCCACCCAATACAATCGCTTTCCCAAGAACCAAAATCAAGGCCAACCCAATTTGGGACATGCCTCTTCTTCTAAACAAACATGGGAAAGTGCTGTAGAGGATCTTGCTTCCTTCACCCGTTCTAGCCTAAAGAACATTGAAACCCAAATAGGTCAACTTGCATCCCACCTTAGCCAGGAACAACCATCCAATTCATCCCAACTCCCAGCTCAACCATTACCCAACCCCAAGGGTAATGTAAGTGAAATTGCACTTAGATCAGGAAAGCAACTTGCTATGCCTCAAGATAAATCCTCAAACCCCCCTTTCAATGTTGATCTAGAAAATGAAAAGAACAAAAAGCTGGAAAAGGAACTTGAATCCACTCCTTCACCTTCTTCCATTCCACTTAGGAACCCAATTCCTTTTCCTCAAGCCATCTCCAAGCCTAAGAAGTCCTTTGAACCTGATCCTAAAATGCTTGACATGTTTAGACGTGTTGAAGTGAACATCCCCCTCTTAGATTCCATCAAACAAATCCCTAAGTATGCCAAATTTCTTAAGGAATTGTGCACCCATAAGAGGCAACTTAGGAACATTGAAAATGTTTCAACTCAACAGTCCATTCCCATGAAGTGCAAAGATCCAGGGACCTTCACGGTTCCATGTCAAATAGGGAGTTCCAACTTTGATGATGCACTCATAGACCTAGGAGCCTCAATTAATGTCATGCCCAAATCCATTTTCTCCAACCTTGGTCTAGGTCCCTTTCACCCAACGGGTATTGTCATTCAATTAGCCAATCGAAGCACTACCAGTCCTGAGGGGATAATTGAGGATGTTCTTGTTCGGGTCAATGATCTTATCTTCCCAGCTGATTTCTATGTCCTTGACATGGAAGGTGAGACGACCTCTTCTCGATCTCCCCTAATTCTAGGAAGACCATTCCTCATGACTGCGAGAACCAAGATTGATGTTCACTCAGGCATCTTATCCATGGAATTCGGTGACCAACTGGTCAAGTTCAAAATTTTCCAAGCCATGCGATACCCATCTGAGGATCACTCTGCATTCTCAATCCATGCTTTTGAGGACACTTCTAAGATTCAATAGAACCCCAATCCACCATGTTCTTCATGTTCTAATGATAAAGGATCTTGTGAAATCTGCACCATGATTAACAAAGTCATAAATGGTGAAGTTGATGTGGACCTCTCATTCATAGACTCCATCAATCTTGAGGAACTTGAAAAGTCTCTTGAATCCCACATCAACTCTGATCTCTACTGCTCCACCTTGGACAGTGTTGAGGAAAATGATCCAAACCCATCTAGAATCCCTTATCCTACTCCTAACTTGTCTAGCTCTCCAATCAAGGCTGAAACTGATCTAAAACCACTTCCTTCACACCTCAAGTATGCATTCCTTTTCCATGATCCCTCCTACCCTGTCATTATCTCTGCTTCACTTTCTGAAACTGAGGAGTCCCAACTTGTTCAATTGTTAGAGGAAAACAAAAATGCCTTAGGTTGGACCCTATAGGATATTCCAGGAATCAACCCTGCCCTTTGCATGCATCACATCCATCTAGAGGAATCATCCAAACCAATTAGGCAACCTCAAAGAAGACTCAATCCACTCATACTTGAGGTAGTTAGGGAAGAGATTACCAAGCTTCATCAAGCTGGTATTATCTACCCAATTTCTGATAGTGAATGGGTTAGTCCAATTCAAGTTGTTCCTAAGAAGGGCGGGATAACATTTGTCACAAATGAACATGGAGAAGTGGTCACAACTGGAGTGAAAAACAAATGGAGTGTGTGCATCGATTATCGCAAATTGAATGCTGAAACACGAAAAGATCACTACCCACTTCCTTTCCTTGACCAAATGCTTGAGAGATTGGCCGGAAAGTCACACTATTGCTTTCTTGATGGTTACACCGGCTACTTCCAAATTCCAATCGCACCTCAAGACCAAGAAAAGACCACATTCACTTGCCCCTTTGGAACCTATGCCTATAGGAGAATGCCTTTTGGCCTTTGTAATGCTCCAGCAACATTCCAGCGGTGTATGATGAGTATCTTTTCTGAATTCATTGAGAATTGCATGGAGGTCTTCATGGATGACTTTACCATTTATGGCGAGTCATTTGAATCTTGCTTACATTCACTCTCTTTGGTCCTTCAAAAGTGTGTCAAGTGCAACCTTGTGCTGAATTTTGAAAAATGTCACTTTATGGTTTCAAATGGGATTGTTCTAGGGCACATAATTTCTCAAGAGGGTATCCAAGTTGATCCAGCCAAAATTGAGGTGATCCAATCACTTCCTGAACCCAAATCAGTTCGAGACATTTGGTCCTTCCTTGGTCATGCCAGTTTCTATTGGCGATTCATTCAGAACTTCAGCAAGATTTCCCTCCCACTCACTCGTTTACTTCAAAATGATGTCACATTCAATTTTGATGTGGCTTGCAAGAGAGCCTTCGTCGAACTCAAATCTGATCTCACATCTGCTCCAATAATCCAACCCCCAGATTGGTCCTTACCATTTGAATTGATGTGTGATGCTTCTGATAGGTCCATTGGGGCTGTTCTTGGTCAAATAAGAGAAAACATTCCTCATGTCATCTTTTATGCCTCAAAAACCTTGGATGAAACTCAATCACACTACACTGTGACGGAAAAAGAACTTTTAGCTGTGGTTTTTGCCTTGGATAAATTCCGGCCCTATCTCTTAGGTGCCAAAATCATCATCTTCACGGACCACTCAGCATTAAAGTTCTTACTTAAGAAAAGTGATTCCAAACCAAGGCTAATAAGATAGATTTTAATGCTCCAATAGTTTGACCTTGTGATAAAAGATAAACCTGGAAAAGAAAACCCTATGGCTGACCACCTGAGTAGAATTTCTAATTCTTCTCATTCTGAAATAATTGATCCTGAATTTCCAAATGAACACCTCTCATATCTCACTCCAAAGTTACCATGGTATGCCCCAATTGTCAATTAGATGGTTTCTGGTGTTTTCCCTGAATATTTTTCAAAAGAACAAAAAGAAAAGATGAGAAGTGATTCAAAGCATTATTTTTGGGAAGATAATAAACTTTGGAAAACTGGGGCTGACATGGTAATTAGGAGATGTGTTGATGAAACTGAACAATCCTCCATCTTGGAATTCTGCCACTCAATGCCTGGAGGTGGCCACTTTGGACCACAAAGGACTTCTCGAAAGGTCCTAGATTCTGGATTCTTTTGGCCTTCACTCTTCAAGGACTCACACGAGTTCTGTCAATCATGTCCCACTTGCCAAAAGTTTGGCACAATTTTTAAAAGAAACGAAATGCCTCAAAAGCCATTAATCTTCTGTGAGCTTTTTGATGTTTGGGGCATCGATTTCATGGGACCTTTTCCCCCTTCCAATGGATTATCCTACATTCTCCTTGCTGTTGACTATGTTTCTAGGTGGGTCGAGGCCAAACCCACTAGGAAAGACGATGCTCAAACTGTGAGTGAGTTCCTCAAAACTCATATCTTCCATCGATTCGGAACACCACGTGTTTTGATATGTGACTTAGGAACTCATTTCTGTAATAGAACCATGGAGTCACTTTTGAAAAAGAATGGGGTTGTACATAAAACATCCACTGCATATCACCCTCAAACAAATGGAATGACTGAACTTTCTAACAGAGAAGTGAAAAGAGTGCATGAAAGAATTGTTAAGCCCACAAGAAAAGACTGGCCCGATAGACTTGGTGAAGCACTTTGGGCCTATCGAACAGCCTATAAGACACCCATTGGGATGTCTCCATTTAGGCTAGCCTTTGGTAAAGCCTGTCATTTACCAGTTGAAATCCAACATAAGTCATTTTGGGCTGTCAAAACATGTAATTTTGATTGTGAAAAATCTGGTGAAGAAAGATTGTTGCAGTTGACTGAATTGGAAGAGCTTCGACTCGATTCGTATGAGAACTCCATTCTCTACAAAGAAAAGTCAAAGTCACTCCATGACAAGCACATTATTCGAAAGGTATTTCATGAAGGTGAAAAGGTAATGCTCTTCAATTCTCGATTTCAACTTCACCCAGGTAAGCTCAATTCTCATTGGGATGGACCTTTTATTATTACTAATGTTTACCCATTTGCTGCAGTGCAAGTCGAAGACCCTTCTTCAAAAAGAACATTCATGGTAAATGGACACCGGTTAAAGCATCACCATGAGAGGCCATTCACTTCAGGTTCCACATCAACTTCCATTGACCCACCACTAGATGGAAATGGCGACCCACCAAATCCAAACCAGGGGGCACCTCTTTCCCTTTAACTCTCTCTCTATCTCTTCCTCTCTCTACCTCTTTCTTCTTCTTCCTATCTCTTTCATTTTGTTACCACTTTATTCATCAAACCCTTTCTTTTTATCTTTCTTCTGTGGGTGTGTATTTTTAAAAAAAAACCTTAAAAACTAAAAAAACCAAAAAACACAATTACTTAAAAAAATTTACAAAAAAAGAGTCATGCTTACTCACCATCTAGTTTTGAAATTTTGTCCAACCATTTTGGGGAGTCAAAGGCCTGTTTTAAACTCAAATATATTGAATTTTTATCTCAAACATGTGTAAACAATTTTGTGTCAATAACAAACATTTTGAATGAACAATTTTTGGTGGAAAATGATTCTCCCCTACCGTGAGGAATAACATTAGCCTTCATTCCAAGGTCATCTATGGCCATATTTTTCATTGTGTGTCTTCACCACTGATTGTGAGTCTTGAGTTTGTGGACCTTCGAGCTGAATTTCCATCTTTTGTGTGCATTAATATGATAGAGGAATTTTCTAAGCCACATGAGAATCAGAATAGCCAAATAGCCTCCCGTTACCCTTACATTGATCCTACTTTTGAAAGCCCCTTTGATCCTATGAAAACCTTTCTTTTGATAGCCACATTACAAGCCTAATACCTTGTCCCACCCAACATCTTCATGGATTTTCATTGTACAATTTATTGAAATTTAAGTGTGGGGGGATGGACTTCATTTTTGGGCGTACTTTCATTGATTTCCAATGTGTCATCATATGCTTGAGGGCAAGCATCCATTCAAGTGTGGGTGAGAGGTTGTAATTCTGTTATCTTTGGGGTGTATATGTGTAATTTTCATTTGTACAAAAGTCATTGAAAAGTGTTCAAAAAAATGAAAATAAATTATATTAAAAAAATGATGAAAAAAAAGGAATGGGTTGTGTCTTGGGTGGGTCAAAAATCATTCATCATCAACCTTTGATCGTGTTATAACTACTAAAATTAGTTCCATGAGAAGATCAAACATGGGTTGGGAGATGACTGTGAGACTTGTTTCAAGCACAACTTTCGAAAAAAAAGAGCAAAAAGAAAAAGAAAAAATAAGTACACTTGAATCTTTTTTTATTGTGTCATTATTGGAAGTCTTCCATGTTGTACATATTCCATCATCTCACCCTATTCCATTTTCTATCTCCCTCACTTTTCATTCATCACACATTCATGCCCTTGTAAATATGTGTTTCTATTTCCTTTCAAATCAAATTTCAAACAAAAAAATGTGCATTGATTTTTCCATGTTGGTGTTTTAACCCCTCTTTTCCTTTGGACATTATATACCTACCGTCCCATAGCCACTGAAAACCCCCTTAAAAGACCTCTTGATTCTTGTACACATTAGATTTGGGAATGGAAGCTGAGAGCTCTTACAAACTCTTGATTTTCACTTTTTTTTGGTGAATGAGTGAACCTCCTAAAATACATTTTTATCATCTTGAGAGGAGTAAGTTTTGAGTTCCTACATTTTCTAATTCAAACCTTGAACATGAAAAAATGAATTGTTTCTGATTCATTATTGTGAACCAAATTTGTGATGGAATTCAATATGGATGAGTGAAATAGTCTAAACCTCCCCTGATTGAAGAAAACAAAATTTTTATATTTGTTGGTGAGTGAAAATGATTTTGTCATGTTTTTATATTTGTTGCACATGAGGACACGCGGAAATCTAAGTGTGGGGGAGTTGATTTTATTAATATTTTCATGACTTAATATATTCCCCCTTTACTTATTTTATATGAAATGTGCATAATTTGTGTGAAATATTAATGTTTTAATATTAAGTATAATATTTGAGCATTTTTAGAAGTAGTCAAATTGAGTCAGTTTAATGTTTTAATTATAACTATCACTATACTGATCCAAATTATGTGGTTCTTGTCTTGTAGGATTCTCCTTTCAATATAAAACATTTCATTATAAGGAACCATGATCCAATTCTGCCATTTGAAGGGTCATATGGTCCTCACAAACAAGACCAAAGAATCTGTGAAGAAACTGGACTATTCATGAAGATTGATTTACTGGGCTCAATCTAGAAGTTCAAAATCCTTAACTGTCCACTATAATTCGGGGGACACTACATGTCATCTTGGATAAAAATTTCATGGCCCAAATCCAAGTACAAGTGGCCGAAATGAATCTTTGAAGTCCAGCCCACCATTCTGGACGAGAATGAAAATCAGTATAGTATGCATGACATATCTCCTGATGTAATCATCCAAGAGAGCTGATATTTTGCAGTGTGAAAAAGGGGATATAGGCGACCGACGTTTTGGAAGAAAGCATTCGGATTTGAAGGAATCTTAATATTCAAAAACCCTTTCACATTATGGACTTCAAAAAGACTGGATTGAAATGGACCGTTTATGTTTGTTTATTCAACCGGCCATAACGTTTTATCCTTACGTCCAAATGAATCAAAATTTTGAGAGTTGTCGGCCAACATTATTGCCTACAACTTTGAAGACGAAGATATTTGAAGATTCGGCTGTCTGAATTGCCAAATTGGCGATGCAAGGGGAGGGACATATTGGGAATGCAAACAGTCCACTCCTTGGGCTATAAATACTCTCCCCTTCTCTCCTTGAGAGGGGTTGGCATTTCAGAAGAGAGGATATCATATTGGCACGACCAAAGCTTTTCCAAAGGCTTGGGAGGACCTTCCATACTCAAGTTTTCACTTGAGAGACCTTTCCTCCTCTCTTTCTTTTCACTTACTTTTGTGTTCTTCATTTTTGTAATCTTGTAATTCTCTTTCTTTGTAATTCTGTTTTAATGCAAGTTACTTCTTCAATATCTCTTATTCTCTTCCACCTTCTGTATTTTAATATTAATGTTCTTAAAATAGTTTAAATTCAGTTCAATCCCCTTCCCTTCTTAAGCTTCCTCATTCAATCGAAATTCCATTTTTGATTCTTAAATTATTTCGTGTGTGTGTTCGGCACACTACTCTTATCTTGTCCCTTTCTTTTTCTTCTCTTTATAATTCATCACAATAAACATATATTACCAGATTATTAAACATCCAAATGGCTGAGTAAATCTCTCATTGTGGTGAGTTATAATTTGGGGATGTAAATTGATTGAGAGTTTTGCTCGATGGGTATTCTTTAAATTAATATTGTGTATGTTAAACTTAATATGTCATGGATTAATGATATGGTTTGTATAACAAGTGTTTTCCATGGATTATTGGAACCATAAATACACTACCATAAATAATTTTTGATTGAGATTAGAACCCTAAGTTAAGTTAAGGCTTGGATTAAAGCCTTCACACTTAGGAATTCCAATCAACATCAACTTATGACATGGGTGTTAATTTAATGCAATACAAAGTAAGGCTCAAGGATATCACATGCCTAACTCCCCAATGATGAACTCACCCCAATCGTTATCAATTTGGTAAATCAAACATCATCCATAAATCATTTCAATTAAGCTCTATAAACAAACCCCCTAATCAAAACACAATCAACTAAAAACAATCGACTATTACGAAGTACCATCACCGAGGATTCGACCCGAGTGCTGTTATACACATTAGCAGAGCACCAAAACATTGACCGGTCGATATGCGACAATCGGCCGTGCGTTTCAGTGATCCTATTTCATAGATTTAAACTACATGAACTGATTTCACAAATGATTGTTACAACTATGTGGAAAAACATAAAATTAAATTTATTCCTTATATATTTAAAGTTTCATTCACTTGATACACGAATATAATCTATAAAAATCTTATCAAACTAGTATAAATGAAAAAAAACTACATTTAATTCCATCCTTGAATGGATTAAAACATCATGGTATACATTAAAAAGGGATATAATTTCACTATTTTATGGTTTTAAACTATATGACTTGCTTCATAAAGGATGATAATGATTCATTTTCAATATAGATTTAATTTATACCACACCCACTTATTAATATCTCTTGTTAAGTTATCAAGATACATGGTATGTATTTATTTCATGTATTTAGACCATAGATCTATATTTCATGTTCATGTGTCATGACCTCCTCACATGGATTTAATTTTCAAGAATCACTTTTTAGGGGTGATATTTATGCCCTTGTTACATTACCATAAACTATAAAAAATACATTAAACTAAACAATATTTTTCCCAATTATCCTGAAACATAATAATTCTATTTATGGAAGAATCCAAATGTCCACTAATTTTATCCTTTTATACAACTTTGTTCTCACAATAGTGTGTGATGATCATTAAGATAAATGTTAGTTTATATGATGTGAGATAAAGAATTAATTGATTATGAACCCATAAATAGAAATTTATACACATATTTTAATTATATTATCCTATTAATTATGGTATGTGTATTTGATATTTTTACAATGACATTTGGGTAGTGGTCTTGACAATGTAAAATATTATACAAGAATAATTTAAAACAATTTATAGGTGAAGATCTCATTGGGAAAGTACCATATAAATGATTATTGTGTACATTAATTTATTTGATTATCATTTGGATAAATTCAAATGTTCATGATGATTATTTATATGTCATCAGGTTTTATAAAAAGGACATCATCTTTCCCCAATTCCATTTGTGATGAAATTATTTCTAGAAATTCATGTGAATGATAACTGTAAAGACAACAATCATCACATTCTTTCTAAAAAATGTTCCATTTTTTTTAGTGAGAAGATACTATGGAATAAATATATTTTAATTTCATATGCATGTACATCATAAGTAACTCACTGAGAATAACCTCTATCACCATCTTATAAATGATTAAAATAATGTTCATATGTCTTATGACTCATAATCATAGAATTTACTATGTTTGAATATTTAATGTAGTGTATAAATAATATTAATATAAACTATATAGTGAGTTATTTATTACTTTAAACTATAATGAACTATAATATATGAAATTAAACTAAAATTAACCATTCCCCTCATTATTTTGACAAAAAAATATTCCCTATCAAAAGTATACTGAATGATTTCATTTCATATATAATGCATAATTCTTGAACATAACTAAAAAACTTTATTATGGTTATTGATCAATATAATTTTCTATGTGTTGTAATTAATATTTGAAAATAATGATTTTTTCTGATAAAATTTTTAGAATGTGATAAAATTAATTAGAGTACATTATACAAGACTATAAGATCCATTTTGAGATGACTTCACATCTAATTTTAATTTATTTTTACAAATAACATGAATTTTGGAAAAATAAATGATGTGATAAAATTCTAATATTACCTTTTGGTTATTTGAGAATTATATCACAACAAAACAACATTCCATGTAATTAATCCTTATCTTAGTAGGTAGGGGATTTTTGATCCTGCTAATTGATAGTTGTCATGGGATCATGAATTTATCTATTAAGGATGAGTGATGATGAAATGATTTCAACAATTATTAACTGTTAATTTTCTTTATCATAATTTAATTTATATAATATAATTTATCCATAATCTCTAGAGAACCAAGGAAATTATGTCAAGCATTTGGGAAATCCATGAATTGATCATCACACTAATAGTTATACTCGGTTGGATGTCTCCATCCCCAAACGGTCATTATAAATTGAAATAGGATTTATAATTATATATGAATTGTAATATTTTTATATTTTATCCTATAATAAATATTGTTGAATACGTATACATTGGATAGATATTTACACAAATCTCAATAATATAGTAGATTATAAATTTTGGATTCCCCCTCTAGATTTTATAAAATTTCTTAACACTAATCTAAAAAAATTATAGCCTCAGTTATATATATATATATTTATATATATTTCATTACTGACAATGATTAAATTTATTCCGTCATATAGAGCCAGGATTCTAGCGTACCTGGGCTCTAGGTACAAATTTCATGAGATGATATTAAACATCAATGAGTTAAATAATATCCCAATACATTTTCTTACTTAGATATGATAATTATTACATTTATTATTCATAATATATAAGATTTCCTTACATAATTGGGAAAAATAGGAAAAGGGATTACTCATATACTCATTAAGGGTTTCATAAATATATTTTTTTTCCAAGTATAATCATCCTTAGAACATGGGATCGATCATAATATTATAATAAAAATTTAAAAAAATTATTAAAAACTGATACATATTTTATGGAGAAATCATTTTTGAACTTGAGTAATGAAATTGACAACATGAATCATTTTTAATCTCTGATTCTAATATATATTATCATAGAATACTAATAATATATAGGTAATTTTTTTACCACATTATGCGGTACAAAATATATGAATCATTGAATGTGTTATCAATGAATGAACCATTTGTGAACATAAATAATGATGTTATATGTAATGCATGAATCTGAACATAAAGAATCTATTAAAATTTCGCATTATAAAAGTATTAAAATGAAATTAACAAGTCCAACCACTAATGTATCATTCATATCATATTTGTCTCATAACCATGTAATCATATCATGTTACTAAGGACCATCAACAAGGTATCATATAGTCAAGTCTAACAACCATGACATCACAACATATATAAAATTATTATAACCTTATTCGTTGGGGGATATAAAATTATAAGTCCACCAATCACAAAATATATATGAAAATAACTTAAATTAAATTTTTATACATGGTCACATATAATAAAACATTCAATGAATTAGAACAATCATCAAAGGATACCCACATACAATAGTAGTTAGAGAAATATTTATGGAAGTTACTAAATAATGAAAATATGAAATATTGATAAGGATAAAACTATATAAATAAAAATTAATACTGGTGAAAATCATATATAATAGAAATTCCATGCTTCAATGGTTTATTGTGAATTTGTTTATATGGATCTCATGAATAATACCCATTACATGTATGAAATTAGAAGATATATTGACACTATTAATGTATAATATTTTTAAATGGATTAAAATAAAGAATGATAAAGGTAATAATGAATAAATAAAATTTAAAATTAGGATTATATAATCTGTATATTTTATTTTAATTAGTTTATACAACATGAAATAACATACATGATATCCATTATTGATACCAATGGTTCACTTTATCAAATATAAGGAGTATTCCCAATTGAGTAATTATAAATGATTAACTATATATAAATTTTCATATATACAATATATCGTACATATTATAAATTATATATAAATTATACAACAAATATATATAATACTTATGTACTTATAGATATTAAATTAAAGGTACTTTTTTAAGCATTAATGATTATTCCAGTAATTTTTTGAACCCTTGAACTGTAGTGATCCTAGCCATTAATATATAACATTACAATATTGTAGACGCCCAAAAAAGTCCATAACTCCGGGATGAAGTTTCAAAATGATGAAGTGAAGTCATATTCGGACTCAGAGGCCCGATCCGAAGGACCTGGAAGGGGTTCACGAAATTAAAGGGTACTCGAATTGAAAAATGTTGTTCATGCGAAGAACTCTCGGGATTCGCGAAAAAGAGCCGGTGTGGCAAGCAATTTTGCACGCCCGGTTCCGCATAGGAAGGCCTTGCACGCCAAATGGTCCAGGCATGGAAGATTTCGTGTGCTTCCCTGATTCCATGACGGCGGATGCCTATAAATAAAAGGAGACCCCAACCGGTTCGGGGTTGAGGAATTCGGACCCGCTCAAATGCGTGCAATTCAGACTCCCGCTCACGCAATATGATTTCCAGGTAAAACACCTTTTTGCGCAACCTCGCCCTGGGGTTCGCCTTTGCGCACAATCCCATGGGCTTAATTGAATTTTCCAAACTCCACTAGTTCGTCCTTTGTGCACAATCTTTTCCCCTTGCGTGCAATCCCATCCAATTGCACACAATCCCGTCCAAATTTCTTGAAACAATTTTGTTAGGTTTCTCCATACCTTAGGGATCATCCAATGCCCTCACGAACAGTACAAGCCCTTTGCGTGCAATCCCCCTCGCCGCACGCAATCCTTCTTCCCCAATTGCATGCCATCCTGGAGTTTTTCACGCAAACCTTCTCATTGCACACAAAACCTAGGACCCCTCACCTTTGCACCCCCCGGGTGCCTCCCTACATAGGCTCCCGATGTCCTCCATATCGGGCATGCATGCCATGTGTTGTTTTCTCGTACAACCATCCAGGCTCGTACGAAGTAACTTCAATGTCCCTTGGGTTGTGTTTCCCATTTTGTTTCTTTGACTTAAGCTTCTTCACATAGGCATGCTAACAACTATTTTTTCTTCACATAACCACGCTAACGTAGACCCCTCAATGGTTCGTCCTGTGGCCCCCCTTCACTATGACCTTGCTGATGTCGTCCCTCCCACAACAGGTAGAGGGTATTGGGCATGTAAGCCCTAGGGGTGTGGAGCGAACCCACCTCGTCTGTGATGCATGACGTTAAACTACCAATAACTTCATTCTCAACACATGACATTAAACTGTGGTCTGACCCCGTGCCTCGCACGTAGGATCCCCCCGGCTCAGACATTCTTTATACCTCTCGTCTCCATGGGAATGGATTCTTCCTCACATGGAATGATATCCTCCCTCTCGGAGTGGCATTTGTCAACGGGGGAAGGGAGGCCTCAGAGTGTAATCCCCTAGCCTCTCTTACGGAATGTTTCACCCATGAACCTTCATACTTCCCCACTTCCAATGCCAGTGGAGGGCGTGATAGGGAAGGGGCATCTCCTTTGTTCGGTCCCTAATACCTCTCCCTCTGTGCTTTGTCACACCACAGGCCTCCATCCTAGAGTGAGCCCTGGCACTAAGGCCTTCTAACCACGCGTAAGCCCCTATTTTATCTTTGGGCCGCTCAGTGTGTATGCCCCTTTCCGCTTCTCACTGTCACACCCTTCGCGACATGATCGTCTGGTGCCTACTGCCTCTCATTTCTCACACCGAGCATGACTCACGTGGGATTAGAGCGAGCATCGACCATGACATCCACTATGGGCCGCCTCAGAGCGTAAGCCCCATCCCAGCAAACTACGTGGACTTTGATCCGTGGTAACACATGGTATGTAGGAAGCCTCCATGAGGTTCAAGACCATTACCCGGTCGTTCCAACCCCTCCTTCGTGTCGGTTCGCCAATCCCATGGGCCGCCTCAGAGCGCAATCCTTATGCCTCTACCCCACATGACGTTAAACCATATGCATTCGTCCTGCATGATGTAAAACTCTATGCATTCGTCCCGCATGACGTTAAACTGTATGCCTTCGTCCCACATGACGTTAAACTGTATTACTTCCACCCGCATGACGTTAAATTGTATGCCTTTGTCCCACAAGACATTAAACTATATCACATCCCGCACGACATTAAACTGTATGCCCTGAACTATGTGTACTCTGATCTGTATTAACGCATGGTACGTAAGAAGCTTCCACGAGTTTCAAGCCCAACACTCAGTTGTTCCGACCCCTCCGCGTCGGTTCACAACTATCTTTATGGGCTGCCCCAGAGTGTAAGCCCCATATTAACCATCATGGGCCACCTCAGAGCGTAAGCCCCATATCCAAAACCCACGTCTCATCCTGACCTCTCCCTCAAGCCCATGTTCATCGGGAAGCTGATGCCCTAGCCCGGAGGTCTTACTTCTTCCAGGCACCAATCCATGTGTTCATTGTCACGGGTCTCCCTTCAAGTGTCCCACTATATCACTGAACTACGCGGACATTGATTACCTACCATGTGGATACGTAGGAATCCTCCATGAGGTTCGAGCCCCTCTTCAATCCATCACCCATCCTGATTCCTACCGGGGTCGCCACATCCCGGTGGGATCATTCCACCTCATTCCACTCCATAGTATCCTGGAAGCCGCCCATGTGTTGGCCCCAATATCGGTGTTCCCCCAGGGGGTCTATCAATCTGATCCACTCTCAGTGTTCCGATCAGTCTGATTCATCTCTGCATGATGTTAAAATCACGCCATACCCTGTGTTAATCATGGGATGTTGAAGAAAACATCATATGGTACAAAATTCCTCGCGTTCTATGTGGGATGCCTTGGGCTACTGTGCCCTCATGAAAGCCTATAATAAGGGACAGAAGACAGACATTCCAATCCCCCAGCATCAAGGTGTACCAACGACACCCCAGCGTGACCATTCCCCTCACCGAAGGTTGTTGCCCTAACCAGACCCCTTGGAGCGTCCCGACGGAAGCAGCGTAATTAACTGGCGTCCATGAAAATATGGAACCGGGAACAAGGTTCATGAATACGTGTTAAATATATGAGGGAGGCCTGGAATAGGTAACTATCTCTGAGGAGGAATCCATGGAAGGACGAACTGACATCCCATCTTCCCGGTTTCGATCAAGGTGAAGACGTCCCTGAACAAGGAACAGATGTCGCCCACATTTGGAAAGCAGGTATGCGGGGCAACAAGCCACGCGCCCCCCCCTGCGTGACGGATGCACGCACACCCCCAGCGGAAAGCGTCAGAAACAAAAAAATGGTGAACCAGATGTGAAGCTCTTCTCCCCAATACAGAGACTGGTAGCATTCGGGGTGTCAAAAGATTAGCATGTCTCAGGTCCGGGCACCTAGCACCAGGATGTGAAACCCGATAGGGGTTGTGGCAGTCAGGACATTGAGAACTCCATTCTGCGATGTCGTCATTGTGGATCCCTCTTACCGACCTCGGAAGATGGAATGGTTTATCTATTGGTTGTTGATTTCATTTCCTGTTAGTATTAATGGGTTCATCTCCCTGCATCCAGGAATCAGATCGCTTCATCCGGAGCTCGATCGCCAACATCCCACAAGTGCAGGGGCATGGGAAGTACCTAGACGGCCACCCCGCACGGTCCCACCTTTTCCACAGCTGCTCTGAATCCAACCGCCGTAACTGCCAGTCGCTCACGCCCCCTGTCCCCATCAGAGATCGTCCAGAAAAGGTTGATTAATGTCCTGGTTCATAGGCACGAGGAGGAAGGGGTCATCTCCACCAGGGACATGGCCTATTTGGATCTAGAGGCATGTGTGCCTCACCTGCGTCGCTGCCCCCAGGTGCCGCGCCGGGAGCCACCTCTCCCGACTCCGACGTTAAACCATTTCGGGAGCCAATCCCCAGAGTGCTTTGACACCTCCCATCCCTACGCCAATGAGGTGGGGGATGTCTGGGTTCGCTCGATCGGGGACTCGCTTCAAGGGTCCACAACAAGGGCCCCCGCCAGGCTACGTCGACGCCGCTGCCCGACTCCCCGAACTAAGGAGCAGGCGATGTATGTGTCCGCACTACCATCTCCAACCCATCTGACTCGACGCCAGTGTCGGGCACGAGCGGAAGAGAATGCCTGCCCCGGGGCACCAACATCAGCAACTATTGTGGCCCGAGCCACTGCTAACCCCTATTATCAGACCCACACACACGTTGAGCAGGGGGCAGTCACATGTCCGACCCGGACGGGGCCCTGACTGCCCTGCAGGAAGGTTGGGTCGACTCTCCTAGTCACTGGCACATGTAATGGCCACCCCGGGCCAATCCGTGGTAGTGCCATCCACCATGAAGGCCTAATCATTGCCACTGATCTGGAAAGAAGAGGGCTTCTCCGTGACAGCTATGCTCCGGGAATGGCTTTTTCCAGCGCTCACTGCACTAGGTATGGGGTCACTTCCCCTACTGCTGGATGCGAGTATGGAGTCGTTGCAAATCTGGTCGCTCAGCCACATGAAGGTCCTCCCCATGTCCCTTTGGACATCTGTCCCGGTGCTTCTCGCACCCCTGCCTTCAGTCCTATCTACCCCAGCACTATTGCGGCCAGAGGACTCCTTGACGGAAATCAGCCATGCCTGGAGGAGCCACCCAGGGGCAGGAAGGCGGGACCTCTTCACCATAAGAGAAATGTAAAGGAAGTCTGGACGGAAATAAATCCAATCCATTTCCCGGACACTGAGGTAGAGTACGTCTCGGTGATGGAACCTCCCCCCCAACCATTTGGGTCAAGGTCGGGGATAGGGACGCGGCGCGTCAGCCTCGTACTCCCCGAATACGAGATCAACATTATTCCCTCCTCCCTTCGAAGGTATATCAAGGAGGACGAGGACTTGATGTACCACTATGGATAAAACTTGCAGTTTCTGTTGGCCTCTCCGGAAGCAGCTTCCCCCTCGGTCAGAGAGGGTGGATAACATTTCTGCTGACCGAAGGAAGAGTCGCGACATGACACACCCTTGGAAAGCACCGATGCTATGACTGGAGGCATGTTCACCATCCCATCCAATTGTGACTTGGCAGCCAGGACAATACAACCCTTGGCAGATTACATAGGATTTGGTGGCCAATCGTCTAGCTCGCCGTATTCTCCACCGGCCAGCCCACCGGCCCAGGGGCCAGCTTCGGCACCACTGCCAGTTCCCTGGTCATTCTAGGTTTATGAGTCGGGACAGCAAGGGCCGGATCCCGAACCAGTGTCGTTGAGCTTCTGGACCATCCTCACAACAGGCCACATCCTCGGGACGTTTTGGCTGGTCGCAGGATCATATTTTGATATACCAGAATCGTTCACCCCGGTAGAGTTTGAATGTTTTCGCCAGACTCTCCGGGTGACTTACTCCCGTCTTCACCATCAGCGAGCAACTTATCCCAGGAGTCAATCACATCTTGAGAGTATCTGTGAGTAGTGTCGTCGGGTTGACCTGGACACACTCCCCATGGTTTGAAACCCCGAGTCACTTGTCCACTACAGGGCCCTCCAGCAACAATGCGTCCAGAGTTTTGAAATACTCAGCAAGGTTATCAAGGAGGCCACCACCCACATGCACGTCTGTGGATGGGGGAAGTATGATGCCCTTATTTTCGGTGTGATTCGCTGAAAGTCCAACTCGCTGGGTGGATTTGAGGGAATTCCGCCAAGGGCAGTGGCAGTCAACATGTCCGACCATTTGGGAGAGGGAAAAAGTGTGGAACATCTCAATGGGGAATCTCCCCCTAAGGATAGGCCGTTAAAGAATCCATCTGGGAGGGTTACATTGCAACAAAGAAACCTCCAAGGTCTCCCCACACCCACTGAAGCCTTAAAACTGAGCCGAAACATCGGCAAGGGTAAAGAGCATGTTGGGGCTGTCAAGATCGTTGACCCATCTTCCTCGGTACAGAAGGTAGGGGAAGATCCCGAGAAGGCCATGTTGCGCCAACAGCTTGCTGGGTAGAAGAGTCTGGTTGATGAGCTATTGGCCGAATTCATTGTTGAGCGGTGTCTTAACTACGGTGATCCTAGGCCCAGACATCAGGGGCAGGAACAACTACCCCTCGATGAGATTCTCTCGGGCAACTATGATCATGTTGTGTTCACCGAAAGAGGAGAGGTTGGGACTCATGGAAAGATGGCACTAGATGTTTCGTTGAACCCTCTTGAGCGGCGTGATCACCCAGGGGACCCCGCTCGGATTCCTCCCGGTGCCCCAAGAGCCGCTCCGCCAGTCGCCCCGCGAGCTGCTGAGCATGAATATCGGATTGAAGAGCCCGACAATGAGATTGTGGTTCGGGATCCCTGTTAGGACAGGAATCAGCATCCAGAAGATCCGATGGAGGCGCTCATCGCCCGCTCAGAGGCTCTGGAAACTTGACAGGTGGCAATCCCACCGGACATCAAACCATACCCAGCCTAGGTGGATGACAATCCGGCCCCGTCGGGATTTGGGAACCCCACTTTCACCCCCTTTAACAGGACCAGAGACCCTCCACAACACATGGACCACATCAAATTGAGGTGTGGGCCTATATTAGGGACTCTAGTGCAGCAGGAGGCCGCCAAGCTCTATTTCATCATTCAGAGACTAGGAGGACCAGCGTTCGTCTGGTACAGCCAGCTCCTTATAGGATCTCTGACTAGCTTGAAGGGCCTTTGCAGGAAATTCCTTTACCAGTTCAGTTGCACAACTTGGAAGACGAACATCACAGACCACTTCAGGTGAAAACATAGGCTCGAAGAGCGAGTCGCAGACTTCATCGGCCGGTGGAAGGGGCTCACATACTCCATTGACATGCCACTAAGTCAGGAGAAATTACTAACAATGTGAGTAGGGAACGTCAAGGAAGAGACAGTTCCTTATCTGATCACTCAGAATTACCCCGGAGGGTTCCAAGACTTCTCAGACAAGGCTCAGCACCTCGAAGAGGACCTGCAACAGGCCAGTCAGGCACACCCACTGCCTTCTGTGATCCCTTCAAGGATAGCTGCCAGATCCGAGGACACTATTGTGGCCTAGATAGAGTCCCCCAGGTATCTAGAGTTGCTACTAGTGATTCCATCTCTGTAGCCCCATTGGGGTCCACCCCCATGGGCATAGCCTCCAGCACAGTAGCGAATGCCTCAAAATCTGTAGGTGCCTCCATGTAACGCACCGCCACCACATAGACAAGATAATCAGGCTCCTCCTCCTCGGCATTCTCCTCCAACCCTGCGTCAGAGCCAGCCTCCATGATCCCCCTTTCCAGATAGAAGGAATCAAACATACTCCTTTGATGAGGCCCAGGTCCTCGATTATTTCCGTAATGGCTTAGAGTAGAGGATCGTGGGGCTGCCTGAGTGCCGGTAGCCAGAACAGGCGCGTCTCACAGATCATCCTAACTACTGCCCTTATCACCGGACCGTGGGGAACACCATCTAGAATTGCTACATGTTCATGGACTGGCTCATAGATCAGATTGACAGAAACATAGTCTGGCTGGGTCAAGCAACGGCGCAAGTGGAAGGTGTCTTTATGAGATCAGATGGCAGTAGTGGCGACGTGGATGAGTGGCATCAGGTTTCCGACCATGGGTCACGGAATTATAACGACTGAATGGCCCGCAAGATGGTCACCCATGACCATGGAATCATCTGTGCCCGTCTAGATTATCCAGATCCCTCAGAATTTTCCACCGCTACCTCGACATCGTCGTCCCAGCCTCCCTCTTCCCAAAAGAGAATGTGGTGACGCAGGAATAAATAAAGCGCCCTGCCAATGCTTTCGTCATCCATAACTCTTTGTGATTTTATGCCCTCAGAAATGGGGATCCCTCCGAGAATCCGTCCGGTAGTGTATGACTCCTCGAGTGAAAGCCTAGGGTATGCTTCAGTTAACATTGTAGAGTTTGTAAATCCATTTTTGACTCCTGACGATGAGGAATGCTAGGTGGACCTCCCCAATGTCCCCAGCCATCGCCAACATCGGCAGATCCGCGGCTACATGAATCGCCGAGGCACGACAGTTGGCACTTTTAGCCAGGCAGTGCACGCCACTAATACTAGGCAATATTCCCAATAGAGATCTCAGCACACATGAACCTTTCATCCCGTATCAACAGGTTCACCTCTACCCCTGTTTGTGTTGCTGGATCAGGTAGAACCGCCTCATCCGTGCCGCGATCAGCTCTGCCCTGCCACCAGCAGACCCCATCCTTCCGGTCCTAAAACGGAAGCCACTCTACGGGAATGGACTAGTGAACAGAAAGATTTTCCTAGTACCAGTCAGCCACCGGTCCCACCGATAGAGACCGTCATGCCTCCAATCGCAGAGCGACCGCATATGAGCAGAAGATCGCGTTTGGCCCAAAAGAATGATGTTCTGAAGCACCTGGCCAGCATTTCAGCAAGGCTTTCCATCCATGAGGCTCTTCTCCTATCGTCCAAAATGTGTGAGGCGCTCGCCGTGGCCCTACAGAGCCCCCTCTAGTTTGAGACAGAGGTAGTGGCTGTAGACGCCTTCCAAGATGATGCAATTGAGAACGCTGAATGCCAAGAAGTTATCTAATTATACGGTGAAGATAAAGACCCTCCCATACAGAGGAACATTCTCACAATGTACATCACCGGCTAGTTCAATAGCGTGGAAGGCCGACGCTATCTTGTTGGCACGGGTTCCGGGATTAACCTAATCCCAACTCGGACACTGTGGAAGATGGGTCTGTCTATGGATGATTTATCCCTCTCCGACCTTAGGATCCAGGGGCATTACGGGACAGAGAAAACTCCACATGACAATATTTTCTTGAAGACCTTGTTTAGTGGCCTAGTTGCCAACACCGAATTCATGGTTATCTCTCAGGACACCGCCTACAACGAGTTGATGGGTAGGGCGTGGAAACACCTTCACGCAACGATCCCCTCATTGTATCACCAGTGCCTCAAATACTCCCTTAATGGTCGAGTAGGTGTGCTCCAAGGAGATGTGTCTCATTTTTCCTCTTGTGAAGCCCGTTATCTGGACGACGACTATTACAAGAGCAAGGATAAGTTGGATCTAGCAGGTGAGGTCGAGCCCACCACTGTCACCAGTGATCCCTGTGCGGGTTTGGATGACACTTATGTCTTTACAATCCATTGGTTGGAGGCCACAACCACCGACATAGGGTAGTGATTTATTGTGTCGGGTACCAGAGGAAGGCATATTTTCAGGTCCAAGCGACGGTGGGAAATCACCTCGTCCTGCTACAACAACCAGGCTCAGGTGATCCTTGAGCCTCCTACCCCTGTACGGTATCCGGACATCATGCCCTTGGTAACAACAGTACGTCACACATGTCTCTTCCGCCGGGATGGAATTAATCAGCTCAGGTCGACGCGCCACTACTGATTTGATTTCATAATGCAAGGCCCTTTGGGCTGATGACCAGATGGGATTGGATGAACCTCCTTTGTCGCCATGGTCTCCGTAGTGCATGAGTCTCCTAATGTGACGACCACTGTCGCCCAAGACGACACTAGCTTCCCATCAGGGTCTGGTAGCCCCAAAGCGGCTCCCCCCATGGATGGTCCCTCCACAAGTTGAGAGGAGGACATGGAAGATGCTCCCCTGCCTTTGAGGAGGGTGTCTCAACCCCGGTCGATGATTTAGTGAAGGTGAACCTCAGTAGAGAGGCGGACCCAAGACCCACATTGGTCAGCGCCACTATGCCCCCCAATGATCGGAAGCAGTACGTGGACTTTCTTAGACAGCACCGTGACGTGTTCGTTTCGAGTTACGATGAGATTCCAGGATTTGATCCTCTGGTAGCCATCCACCACCTTAGACTTCCGTAAAACCATCGTGGGTTCACGCAGCCTCCCAGAAAGATGCACCCCTCTCACGGTGCCATGGTTGAGGCCGAAGTTGATAAGCTCATCAAAGAAAACATTGTCAAAGAAGTTCAGTACCCCCGGTGGCTATCCAACATTGTGCCGGTCAGAAAGAAGAACAGACAGATCATGGTCTGTATCGACTTCCGCGATCTCAATCGCCACTGTCCGAAGGTTGATTTTCCCCATTCAATGATATAGTTGTTTATCGATGCCACGGCCGGGTTCCAATCCATCACCTTCATGGATGGGTATTCGGGGTACAACCTGATCCGGATAGCCCCTAAGGATAAAGAGTTCACTGCCTTCAGGGCCCCCAAGGTACTTTCTGTTGCCAGGTTATTCCTTTCGGAATGAAAAATACAGGTGCCACCTATCAACGAGCCATGCATCGCATATTGAAGCCAATTCACAGGACAGTGGTGGAGTACTACATGGAGGATTTGGTGGTTAAATCTCACCAGTGCCAGGACCATCTCAGAGACCTTGAGAAAGTGTTCGGCTTCCTATGTTCTCGCCACCTGAAGATGAACACGTTGAAGTGTGCCTTCAGGGTCACCTCCGTAAAGTTTCTTGGCTTCGTTGTCAGATACCGAGGCATCATGATCATCCCGGAGAAGATCAAGGCCATCAGCAAGATGACTCCCCCGAGTAATATTCGGGAGCTCAATGGCCTCCAAGGCCACTTAACCTATGTACGACGATTCATTGCGAATATGGACGACAAGTGTAAGCCCTTTTCACCACTCATGAAGAAAGGCGCTGCCTATGATTGGGATAGAGAGTGTCAGACTGCCTTTGAGGAAATCAAGAAGTATCTGCTCCAACCTCTAGTCTTGATACCACCCGTTTCCAGAAAGCTGATTGTCCTTTATGTGGTTTCCATGGAACGGTCCCTTGGCGCACTTATCACCCAGAAGAACATCGAGGAAATAGAGAATAGCCGATAATACCTCAGCCACATTCTCCTCAATACGGAAGTTAGATATTCTCCCATCGAGAAGAGCTTCCTAGCTCTCTTATTTTCCTTGCAAAAATTGCGGCACTACTTGCAGCACCATGTGGTACAACTGGTCTCTCGGATAGACACGTTGAAATACATCCTGAATTGACCTATATTGACTGGCTGACTAGCGCGCTGGGCGGTGATCCTCCATCAGTTCGACATCAGGTTCATACATCAGAAGGCTATCAAAGGACATGTGTTGGCAGACTTCTTAGCTTTCCACCCAACATCGGCAGATCAGCCACTGGATCTAGGATTTTCTGATTAGGTAATCCTCTCAGTCAATCATGCCATCCCATGATAGCAGTTTCACTTTGACGGTGCCTCCCAAATCCCCATCGGTAGAAGGCTCAACAATCCTAGGCTCAAAAGAGTGGGTCTGGGTGTCGTCTTCATCACCCCAGAGCAAGCCGTTCTACCGTATTCATTCCTGCTGTCAGAAGGATGCACCAACAATGATGCAGAATATCATGTCCTCATAACTGGCCTCGAGCTGGCTCTCTAGATTGATGTGCCCCATCTGAATGTGAAAGGGGACTCTGGGCTAGTCATCAAGATGGTCAATGGTGAATATGTTGTCAGAAATCCGGAACTCGTGTAATTTATAGAGTGCACCCTCCGTTTAATGGATAAGTTCCCTTCTCGGCTAGGGGTTGTTCATACTCCCCGTTTATGGAATAGTCAGGCAGACACTCTGGCCAACCTGGCTGTGTTGCTTGTGGAGCCCGAACATGGCATCCTAATTATGCACAAGGCACACCGGAGAGTCATTGCTCCCGTTATCCCAGAGGATGATCGTGGACCTCGAGTGAACAATCTCACCGCTAGTGACCCCACGTCAGGATCCCCTGGGACTTCAGATGTGGTAGTCGATGTGGTTTCTGACTGGAGGATGCCATTGGTAAAATACCTCCAACAAAACAATATTCCATCAGACCAAGCCGAGCTTGAGCGAATCCGACGCTGCACGCTGCAGTTTACCCTTCAGAGCGGTACCGGCCTTGAACAGCTCCTTTACCGACGCGGATTTGATGGTGTTCTCCTCCATTGCCTTCAAGGAGTCGAGATCCCTTAGGTCATGCCGGAAGTTCATGTGGGTTCTT
This sequence comes from Viscum album, assembly GCA_963277665.1. Lineage (NCBI taxonomy): Eukaryota > Viridiplantae > Streptophyta > Magnoliopsida > Santalales > Viscaceae > Viscum > Viscum album. Next base: position 501,100,594 of record OY728159.1, read on the forward strand.
GTGGCACTCATCAGGTCGGGTCGATGTTTCGCCACCAGATTCGGAGGGTGGTGTACTTTTGGACCTCCACGATCCATGACTGTATCGAGTTCGCCAAGAGGTGTCACGCGTGCCAAATTCATGCCCACTTTGTGCATCGGCCACCGGAGCCCCTCCACACTACTACGTATTCTTGGACCTTTGCAGTCTCAGGGTTGGATGTCGTAGGACCTTACCCACCGGTGACGGCTCACCAATGCCTGTTCATCCTGACCGCTACAGATTTATTTTCCATGTGGGAAAAGGCAATTCCGCTCAAGGAATTCAAAGCCCATTCTATTGATGACTTCATGAGTTCAAACATCATCTATCAATTTAGAGTACCTCACGCTATCCTGACAGATAACAGAACTAACTTCTGAGCAGCCGAGCTGAAGAAACTGTAAACCATGTACAACAGTCGCTCTATATAAACCTCTCGCTATCATACGTCGGTGAATGGACAGATCGAGGAATTTAACAAAACCCTCTCTAACATTCTGCAAAAAATTGTTGGTCATAATATGAAAAGTTGGCCGTACTAGCTCCCCAATGCCCTATTGACTTATCAGATGACGACTCGTAACTCCACCTAGGTGACTCCGTATTCCCTGGTGTACGGATCTGAGGTCATCCTGCCCATCGAGATTCAGTTTCCCTCATTGCGCACGACGTTCTACGACCATCAAGCACCCGATAGAGTTTCTAAAACCTGTTTAGTTGAATTGGAAGCGCTGAACGAGTATAGGATTTGCACTTTTCACAACCTGGAAAGGCATCAGAGCAGGATGGCTCGAGCTTTCAACAAGAAGGTTCACCTCCGCTCTTTCCGGCATGGCGATCTGGTACTGGGCCTTAGGGTTCCAATGATTCCCCGCAGGAAACCACTCAAGTTGGAGACGAAATTGGAGGGTCATTTCATTATCCATATGGTCTATCCCAATGGTGCGTATTACCTAGTGACTATGGATGGAGATAATGTAACTCCTCCCACCAACGCCATGTACCTCAAGCTATACTTTTCTTGAGGCCCTCAGGTCCTGCATGAACCTAAACAGCATTTGGTCCTACATTTGGACCCCTAGGGTCCCCCATGACCTTAAACTGGATAAGGGTCCCCCATGACCTTAAACTGGATAACGTTCCAGCATGACCTTAATCTACATTGGGCCCTGCATTTGGGCCCCTTGGGCCCGAGTTCTAAGACCTTAAACTAGGAACCTTATGGTCTAGCATGACCATAAACTGCATGATCTTCCTTACTGCAAGTTGATCAAGTCTTTTTGACCGAGACCCAGCCTCATTCCCCTTGGCCTTCTCGATCCCCTTAGACTAGTCCTTACCTGGAGTGTACGATGTAGTGTATGACTATTTTCTCATTCACCATGGGTTACCCGCCACGCCGTACACATTCCTGGAAGAAATTCCCCTTATCGTCCTATATGACGTTAAACTGTACTTCAAGAACTAAGTGTGGCTTGATTCCCATCCTTATGGGATATGTAGGCTGGCCTGAACACCTAGGATTCAGGTCCAGCCCCATATCTTATGTGATCCCATGATCTCCCGGTCACCTCGGCCTCTCGGCCTATCCCTCCCCGTGGGGGGGATATGTAGGTGTGGCATAGTGTTTTTGACACCATGCCCCACTCCTCTCGGGAATCCGCCATCTTTTGGTTACTCTCAAACTGATCCCTTCAACCCTTACTAGTGGTCCACTAATGTGATCAGAGTACTCTAGTCTGGGACATGGAGTGTCATATTCGACTTAGGAATGTTTTCATCCACTTTCCAAGCTTCATTCTCCCTTTCATCCGAGCCCCTGTTATTTATCTCACCTGGAGGGTCCCCCAAGAACGGCTTGGATACAATGCCTAAGGGCTCTCCTACCATCACGGGCCAACGCCCCCATGGGTTTCAGAGAACAAATTGATACAAATCCCACATTGAGAACATGGTCAGCGGTCGATTCTCATTTGTTTGTCCCCATTTTAGGCTAACATGACAGGGTGCTGTGTTGTGAACACGGTCAGCCGTAATCCTAGGTCACCATGCCAACTCCCTCGGGCCCTGAATGTTGCTTGCATGATTCAAATTATGTTCCACCCCATCATGTCAAGGTGGAATTTTTACACTCCTTTCACTATCCCTTAGTACACCTCCACACGTTAGATAGAAAAAGTTGCATAACAGTGTCTCCCAGGGCTCCTACGATCCGAGCGCTATAGTATGTTCTTGGGTTTTCTCTAAGGATTGTGCACAGCTTGACCCTCATCCCCATTAGAAACTAGGTGTTTCCCAGACATTGAATTTCAGGCCCAACTTACATAGAAGCTAGCCTCTCCTACCCCCTGATTGTTGGACCCTCATCGGCTCCGTGGCCCGAGGCTCCTCTCCTAGAACCGCCCGTGGTGACGGTATGGGGATATTTGCTCACCCACCCTGGGTGGGCCTTATCGTATCGCGCGTGTTCCCCGAGGTCCAAGCCATACAACCTTAAACTGTGATGTCAGTTGCAAGCCACATGACCTTAAACTGTTCTCTCAAGTCCAAGCCATACGACCTTAAACTATGCTCTCAGGTCCAAGCCATATGACCTTAAACTATGATGTCAGGTCCAAGCCATACGACCCTAAACTGTGATGTCATGTCCAAGCCATTCGACCATAAACTGTGTTGTTAGGTCCACCACATGACAATAAACTGTGACAATATCATCCTGGTCACACGACAGAAAATGAAACAGCATTGTGGTGAACTCCTCATAGGGGACATCACGTCGGGTATTGGTCAATTTCCATAAATTTTTTCAATGCCTGTTATGGCTTGATTATGGTGGTGACGCCAGGAATTTCTAACCTTGGTCAGTCACTCCACAAAATAAAAACCATTCACCTTTAAGGACAAACAAGATATATAAAATAATGCTTCTTTTGGTGCAAAGTCTAGACCCGCACGCCTCCTTCGTCCTTTGTCCAGGCACCATGTCGTGCCATTCCACCACTCCAGAACTACATATGGCTTTATTACAATCCTTATGAGATACGTTGGAGCGCATGGGCACTTCCCCATAGGCCCAGCCTAACATTTCTTATTCGGTCCCTCGGCCTTCACACGTCCACAAGGAGCACATGGTAAGAATGACCCCATCCTCATTCACGATGGGTTGCTTCAGTAACTTTACTATGCGTCTCCTGCCCTTCTTACTGACCCCTTTGGTCGGAGTTCTAAGACCTAAAACTAAGATCCTTTCAAGGTCCTGCATGACCCTAAACTGCATTTTGCCCTATATCTGGGCCCTTTTGGTCCGATCTCTAAGACTAAAAACTACGATCTTCTAAGATCTAGGTTTGGCTTGATTACCATCCTAATGGGATATGTAGGAATGCCCATACCTCATGTCTTTGGGTCTAGATCAAGTTCAGCTAGTTCGTCTCTTTGGTCCCGCCTTTGGGACCCCGACCACGGGACTGCGTGGTGTAGTGCGGGATTATGTCCTCATTCACGTCGGGTTTGCAACTATTGCACCCCACTCACCCCGTTCTAAGAATTATCCTTCATGTCTTATCATCCTACATGATGTTAAATTGTGCTTCTAGAACTACGTGTGGCTTGATTCCCATCCTAATGGGATACGTAGGAATTCCTTGAAATTTTGTTTGGGTCTAGCCCCTGGGATTACCAAATCCTGACCCTCCTTTCTGTCAGCCCCTCAGCCAGACATCATGGGGAGTGGTGTAATTGTGACATCTACCCTGAATAAGTTTGGGATGCCCCATAAGTGATGGTGGAAAGCGACCGTTCTCTCTCTAGAGAGGTCCTGTCTGAAAATTGGGACGATCCGTGACCAGGTTAATACGTCTGCCTAATGCGCCTCCACCACAGCGGCACAATTTTGGGAGTGTTGGACTCTGTTCGAACAAATCACCACTCCACTTTCCATGCTTTTTGTGCCCCTTTATTCGGACCATCATCCTATTTCATGTTTGATGGGACTGCCTAACAGTATAGATGATAGTCCTTGGTCCACCTGCTACAACAATATGGATGATAGACCTTTGGTCCGCCTATTGTAACAATATGGATGATTGACCTATGGTCCGCCTGCTGTCATGGGATAACGTTCCAGAAGACTGGACATGTTTTATGGGACCCCCTAATAGTATGGATGATAGACCTTGGTCCGCCTACTGTTACACTATTAATGATAGACCTTTGGTCCTCCTATTGTAACAATATGGATGATATACCTTGGTCCGCCTGCTTTCTTGGGAAAATGTTCCAGAAGACTGATCGACAATATTTGTGTTATGCCCCGTGTTGCGAACATGGTCAACGGTCAGCCCTCATTTATTGTCCCATTTTAAGGCCAATGCGATATGGATTCTGTGTTTCCACAATGGTTAATACTTATCCTCCATCATTGCGCCCCTATAGTGTTCCGAATTCGGGTAACATGATACACCTTTTTCATCTCTCTATGTTGGGATAGATTTCAATGCCCCCGGAATTGCCCCGCTCGTGTGTCAGAATGAATTGAGAAGGTGGTATGTCAATCGGCATGAGGTCCTCTGCTCAGAAATCAAGGCATGTGTTCGGATTCATGATGTTTGGTTAATGCCCCATAGTTGGATGAAATGATAACATGAGCATCCATTACTTCTCACATTGGGTGCGACCCACAAGAGCACAGGCGTGAGTTTTTATTGATTTCAAAATTATGGTGAGAATATTAAACCAAGGGGATATATAAATATATTGGTCCATATATTGGATCAAAATTTTGAGGAGTAAAAGGAAAAAGGTCATGAGATGGCCAATATAGAGCCCTTAGGGATCAACGTGCTGGATTGATCTTTTCAACGTTGCTACCCTTTGGCCGGTAGCATCCAAGACAACTTATAACTCCTTAAAGACACTCTCTTCTTGGGAAGTGGCATAGAGCATCTCTCCAACCCTATCTTGTGCCTGCACCCGCTCAGTTTGATGTACGATAATCTGGTGACTCACCTCCATCAGTTGTTCTTGGGCGTCATCCAGTTGGGCCGTCAGTTGCTCCACGAGATTAGATCATGTTGCAATAAAGTCCTCATTCTCTTCCGCCTGCCCTTCGAGGCCCCTTACCTTCTGTTCCACCCTAAGTAACGCTTGGGTGCTCGATAATCTTTCCCAACAATAGGAAACGTCGGTGCATCGGCTTCTCTCGCGTATCTTCTCGACCATGTAATCATGGACAGTCAGATGAAGATGTTGAGCGTCAGCCACTGCGGCGCACAAGAAGCGCAACCAGGTCTGGAGTGATCCCATATGCCTCAAACAATTCAACTGAGGCTGCCTTAGAAAGTGCTGGATACACTTCCACCCTTGGTGTCGTGTCATCAGGCTCTCCTTGGTCGCATCTGTGTCCGAGTCGTCTATCTCCTCGGGATCAATAGGCCGATACGAAGGAAAGGCAGCCAGTAAGTTGACAGCAGGATATGCCTCAGGGACGTCTTAATGAGGAATGGGATCCTCGATGTCTGGGAGACCTTCCTCACTCAGTGCGAGAAGCATGTTCTGGACGAGGTGGTATGCCCGCCACCGGTTTGATCATGGACGGCCCGAGCTCAGCATCCCGACGAGCCTCCAATGTAGAGATCACTGTGCATGACACACCTTGAATAGTGGGGATCTTTGATAGAAATCACCAGTAGTGAATCATGGGACTAAAAGGAACCCAGAGTGTCGGCCTCTAGTGTTCTGGCCGCTACAGGATCTGTCATAATAGGAGACCCCTCAATGCTTGTTAGTTCAATGATGGGCATCGGGGCCCTATCTAGTCCCACCGGCGCCTCTCCTCCATCCTCTATTAGGGATGCCTGATCAGCACCTAGGTGATGTTGAGTGAGATAGAGAGGTGGGTTAGAAATTGCAGAAGGGAATGGATGAAGAAGGAGGATGAATAGAGGTACAGATAGGCCTCAAGTATCTCGGTTATGTCAAGATCAGATCCGGAAATCTCACCGCTCTCCCGGAGACTCCCTTGGTAGGTCGCCCTCGGCAACCCCTCACCTTCTGGTTCTTCTTATCATTCTCCTTTTCCTTCATCTTCTCCATCGCCTTCATCTTATCCTATTTCCTCCTCTCCCACTGACTCCTCGTCACTATCACCATCTCCTGGTGGCATCACTTCCGGATCATGCTCTGGCCGAGCATCACTTTCACCAAGAAAGGTGGCTCTGCGTGCCTATCCCGTTGGTGGGTGTATGTGTCCATGGCCGTCATGTATGTATTCCATCGATGGAAATTAACTCTGTCAGTAACTCGAATGAGCACGACCTCTGGCAGTTGGATTCTGTCCTGCATTATCTTCTGCCAGATGGATTCAACACTCATTGATTGCCACACGGTCATCCAAGATGACCACAGTGCTGGGAAAATTGCATCATGGGAAGGTTCAAGAAGGTATCTTATATGCTTCCTGGGATGTTCTCTGGCCGCCTCGTGTAAGCCCCCCTCGGGGAAACGAGTTCGCAGTGATGCCGCGTGATGTCCCCGCTACTGAGGTCCTGGCCTACTCAGGCCTCACTGCCTGGCGCGCCCCTGGTTCACCCCTTCTAAAAGCACCTTTCCACCCCTGTTGCCCGGTTTCTATGCAGGTAGTCTCGAGTTACTGGACTCACTTGTGTAAAATCCCCTCAGGGTACACAATCGTCCAGTGATCGGCGTACTCAGTTTCTAGGACAGAATCAACCCCAGGGGGAGGAAGGGTGATAACATCACCGGGGCCGAAAGTGGTGAACATCAACCACATCTGGTGCAGAACGCAGTGAATCTGCTCCTCCTAGAAAGTCATTAATACCATCATCGACATTATTTGGAGGCACCTAAATTACCAGGCAAATCTGGATGGCACGTAAGGCTCACAGATCACCTTCCCGTCGATCCGATTCATGAGCACCCCTCCCCGGATGCTCTGAAAAGACTCCTGCTACTTGAGTGAGCCTCTCCCATTGTCCACCATATGGCCGACCGGGGAGGGGAACTGGCTGAAGTTGGAATCGGGGTGGATACTGATTTGGTCGCAGGCCATTTCCCGGAGGACGGATGGCGTTCGGGAAATTATACCCACTGAAATGAGCAGCCGCCCAGCCGTGAAAGATCTGGATAGGGCCACATACCCTCCGAGGCGACCCCCCTCTGGATATGCATCCCAAAATGGCATACAACCTAGCCAACACGGGGACCCCCAAGTTGAACCTTTTGTTGGCGGCCATGGTGCCTGACATCACCAGTGTTGCTGGACGGACGCCCATCCTCACGTCCCTCACTGTCAGAAGCCACCCGCTCAAGAAGGCAACAAGGAACACGACGTACCATATGTTCGGGTCTCAGGCCTCGATGACGCGGTAGCCCCACGATTGGTATTGGCCCGCCTCCAGGGTCCTCCAATACGACCCATCCTGGCTCCTCTATTCCATGGTTGGGCACCGTTTACCCTGTCCCGGCATCTTGATCAGCGGGTAATTCTCTAGGAACTGGCTAAACTAGACCTTGTAGTCAATTTCCTTCAGGAAGTCCTTGACCCCCAGCTACTCTTTGGCCAGCACCAATAGGTGCCTGGTCAGCATGGGGGTCCGTGACCTATCTTCCCTGGTGTTCTTTGGAGGAATGAAATCATCGTATTGGTATCCTTCATGTGGGATACCTTCAATGCAGTGAACGTCCAAGAGGTTGATGTCAACTTCCTCATGGTGAAGGTGTAATGTGTTGGTATCAGGGGACCACCAGGTGAATAGCTCCAGCTCGAGCTCAAGTTGACAGCAGAAGTAGAACTGCGACATCCATACTGCCTCGAACATGCCAATATGCCACAGCTCGACCCTAAACTGGTCTCAAGTATGGCAAACCCAGAACGCCCAGGGCCACTCACTGGTATAGTTTCCCCCGGACCGCATGTCCCAATCATTCAGCTAGCCCTAAGTGTCATTCGTGATGCTCTGATGGAACGTGCTTGCATAGAGGGATGGAGAATCCTCTACGGCAGGCTCATCCCATGTAATGGTTTTGGTCCTCGGTTTGAAGACATATACATCCATGTGCCTGGTTTTTCCTGGCAAGACGGCCGCTGTTGGTGATGTTTTAGTAAGGAAGCTCATCCTGCCGGGTCACCCATGACCACGGTGTTTCCATCTCGAAGACCGGCAAAGAAACCTCCTACAAGATGCCAATGTTCTAGAGCGGGAGGTTGTCCGACAGATGATACTCCTTCTGGGCGGTTGTCAGCAGGTTGAACAAGGTTAGGTTGTTGGAAACGACCACCTTGGAACCATAAACCTCCTCATTCACCGCCATTTCAGTTCTACGAGCGGTGGCTTCCCCCACACCAACATGGGTTGCAGCCATTCCATGTTTTCATGAGAGTTGAAAGAAATCAGGAAGAGGTTCACGGAATAGGAAAGGGTTTCACGCAATCTGGACATGCGGCGTGCAATTCTGGAGTGAGGCATGCAATGGGCATCATTGGCGTGCAAAACCCTGAGTTTGCGTGGAAATGTGCCCGAAATTCGAATTGAATTATGTGCTGCCAAATCGTTCTTACGTGAAGCTGCAGAATCAATATCGCGCATTAGAGAATTGAGCTTATCAAGTAGAAAAGCATCAGTACAGAACATGGGACCCAGCGCCCGTTTTTATAGGCGAGGCCATGGTTCCGCGCCACTCGAAAATCGAATTACACGCCGACCCAGAGTTTTGTGTGCCCGTTGGAGTTTTGCGCGCAAATTGACCAGGAGATCTACCACGTCAGTATTTCTGTGTTTCCCTCGGAATCTGAATGTCTTGACTTCTCACCGATCCAATTCTGAGGGGGGGCATTTGTAGACGCCGAAAAAAAAGTCCGTAACTCCAGGAGGAAGTTTCTAAATGACGAAGCAATGTCATATTTGGAATCAGAGGCCCGGTATAGAGGACCTAGAAGGGGTGCGTGAAATTAAAGGGTACTCTTGTGGAAAAATGTTGTTCACGTGAAGAACCCCTGAGATTCGTGAGAAAGAGTCGGTGTGGCGCGGAATTTTGTGCACCCGGTTTTGTGAAGGGAGGCCTTACACCCCGAATGGTCCAGGCGTGGAAGATTTCGTGCACCGCTCTAAATCCGCAACAGGAGGTGCCTATAAATAAAAGGATACCCCAACCAGTTCGGGGTTGAGGAATTTGGACCTACTCCCCTGCACGCAATTCGGACTCCCCCGCCCGCAATATGAATTTCTGGTAATACACTTTTTCTCGCAACATCGCACCGAGGTTCGCCGTTGCAAGCAATCCCACTGGCTTAAGTGAATTTTACAAACTCCTCTGGGTTCTTCCTTTGCGTGCAATCCTTTCCCCATGCGCGCAATCCCCTGCAATTGCGCGCAATACATTACAAAATGTGAAAAAAAAATTATTAGGTTTTTCCATACCTTAGGAATCGGCCAGTGCCCTCGCAGGCAATCCACGCCCTTTGTTCTCAATCCCCCTTGTCGCATGAAATCCTTCTGCCCCAATTGCATGACATCCTGGTGTTTTGCGCGCAAAACTTCTCTTTGTGCACAAAACTCAGGACCCCTCACCTTTTCACCCCTCAGGTGCCTCCATGCATAGGCGCCTGATGTCCTCCATACCGAGCATGCACGCCATACATTGTTTTCCCGTACAGCCTTCCATGATCGAACGAAGTAACCTCAAGGTCCCTTAGGCGGTGTTTCCCATTGCGTTTCTTTGTCTTATTCTTCTTCGCATAGGCACGCTAATGGCTATTGCTTCTTCACATAGCCATGTAAATGTGGACCCCTCGATGGTTCTCCATGCGCCCCCCCTTCACTACAGCCTTTCCAATGCCTTCCCTCCCTAAAGGGGTAGAGGGTATTGGGCATGTAAGCCCTAGAGGTCTGGAGCGAACCCACCTCGTCTGAGATGCAAGACATTAAACTGCCAAACACTTCGTCCTCAACACATGATCATAAACGATGGTCAGACCCCATTACTCGCACACAGGGTCCCCCCGGCATGGACATTCTTTACGCCTCTCATCTCCATAGTAATGGATTCTTCCTCACATGGAATGATATCCTCCCTCTCAAAGTGGAGTTTGTCCATGTGGGAAGGGCTACCTCAGAGCATAATCCCCCAGCCTCTCTTATGGAAGGTTTCACCCATGCACCACCGTACTTCCACACTGCCAAAGCTGGTGGAGGGTGTGATAGGGAACAAGGAATCTCCTTTGTTTGGTCCCAAATCCCTCTCCCTTTTTTCTTTGTCGCACCACGGGCCTCTATCCTGGAGTAATCCCCAACATTATGGGCTTCTAACCACGCGTAATCCCCTGTTTCGTCTTTGGGCTGCTCAACGCGTAAGCCCCTTTCTGCTTCTCACGGACGCACCCTTCACGACGTGATCATGTAGTCCCTGCTGCCTCTTGTTTCTCACATCGAGCATGACTCATGTGGGATTAGAGCGAACATCGACCATGTCATCCACTATGGGCTGCCTCAGAGCATAAGCCCCATATTAGTGAACAACATGGACTTTGATCCGTGCTAACGAATGGTACGTAGGAAGCCTCCACGATTTTCAAGCCCATTACCCGGTCGTTCTGACCCCTCTTTCATGTCGGTTCACCAATCCCATGGTCCACCTCAAAGTGTAAGCCCCATGCCTTCATCTTGCATGATGTTAAACTATATGCCTTCATCTCGCATGACGTTAAACTGTAAGCCTTTATCCCACATGACGTTAAACTCTATGCCTTCGTACCGCATGATGTTAAACTGTATGCCTTCATCCTGCATGATTTTAAACTATATTCCTTCATCCCGCATGACGTTAAACTGTATCCCGTCCTGCACGATGTTAAACTGTATGCCCTGAACTACATGGACACTGATCTGTGCTAACACATGGTACGTAGGAAGCCTCTATGAGGTTCAATCCCATCACTAAGTTGTTCTGACCCCTCTGCGTCGGTTCACAACAACTATTATGGGCCTCCCCAGAGCATAATCCTCATATCCTCCATCATGGGCCACCTCAAAGCGTAAGCCCCGTATCCAACACCCACGTCTCATGCTGACCTTTCCCTCGAGCCCATGTTCCTCGGGAAGCTCATTACCGAGCCCAGAGGTCTTACTTCCTCTAGGATCCAATCCATGCGTTCATTCTCATGGGTCACCTCTTCAGGTGTCCCACCAAATCACCGAACTACGCAGACATTGATTCCTTTCCATGAGGATATGTAGGAAGCCTCCATGAGGTTCAAGCCCATATTCATTCCATAACCCATCCTGATTCCTACCCGGGCTGCCACATCCTGGTGGGATCTTGCCACCTCATTCCACTCCATAGTATTCGAGAGGCCGCCCACGTGCTGGCCCCAATATCGGTGTTCCCCCCAGGGGGTCCTTTAATCTGATCTACTCTCAGTGTGCCGATTAGTCTGATCTGTCTCCACAAGACGTTAAACACGTGGCATACCCCATGTTAATCATGGGAAGCTGAGGAAAACCACAGATGATACACAATTCCCCACGTTCGATGTGGGATGACTTGGGCTTCCGTGACCTTGAGAAGCCCTATAATAAGGGACAGAAGACAGAAATTCCAATCCCCAAGTGTCAAGGTGTGCCAACGACACCCAAGTGTGACCATTCCCCTCGCTGAAGGTTGCTACCCCGTCCAGACCCCTTGGAGTGTCTCGACGGAAGCTGCGTAATTAACTAGTGTCCATGAAAATATCGCACTGGGAACGAGGTTCACGAATACGTCTTAAATCTACGAGGGAGACCCGGACTATGTAATGAGCTCCGAGGAGGAATCCAGGGAAGGAAGAACCGACATCCCATCATCCCGGTTTCGAGCAAGGAGCAGACGTCCCTGAACAAGGAACAGATGTCGCCCGCCATTGGGAAGTGGGAATGCGGGGCAACAAGCTGCGCGTCATCCCTCTGCATGGTGGATGCACGCATGCACCCCGATGAAAAGTGTCAGAAACAACTATTTTTAGCATAATTATACATCAGAGTACATGTCAATGATCATGAAATCTAGTATACTAGAAGACTAAGTACATAAAATTGAAAACCTGGAACAATATAAAACATTTCATTATTTAGTCCTTGTAAAGGGAACTAACTTTCATTGTTCTCTTATATCTTTATTATATTACCTGGGGAAAACATGACCAAAGGAATGAGGTAAAAACCCAGCAAGGGAATTAGAATAGGAATAAATCCATATCACACGGGTTAGAAAATGTGACATAATGAAATAACAATGCATGTAACATAAGGGATAATATCATATAAATATGGATTCATATAAACATGGAATCATTGAAATATGTCAAAAATATAAAATATTTCATTAGTACGAGTCAAAAATAACTACCAATCCAGTTTCCCATAGTAGCTGAAGCCAAGGCTAACTGCCGACACCATTGCACCTATCATCTCATGAGACATAACTTTACCTAATGCAGTGGAGTACTATCTGGGTTCCCCCATATTACAGTTCATGAATATTGTTTCCTCATAAATAATCATACATAGTCAATATTACATAAACATAGTGGTTAACCAGTGAATTAATTAGTTACCAAAATCATGACATAAAGAATAACCAATAGGCATATCATGAAAGTGTCCATGAAATAAAAAAATGACATAAATGAAAGTTCATAAGGTATAATAAGAATATATCCTGGAATATTATTTCATAAAAATATGACAACGTGTAGGAAATATATTAGAATAAAAAAAAATTGTTCGTTTTTGGGAAAATACAAGAGAGATTTTAAAATATAAAAGTGTAAAATATTTTATATAAAACATGAATTTAACAAAGAAGTTTTTCATAATAAATATAATTATATTAATAATAAAATGGTGTCTTAAAGAAAAGCATATAGTTATCATAAAATCAGTTAACATTCGGCATGTTCTCTTAATATAGGTTTTCTTATCGGAAAATACTAAGTGGGCATATTTTTAAAAAACCCTTATATCCCTGAATGGGAGGGATGAACCGGTAATCATAAATTAATATCATAAAACAAAAGAGAATTTATAATATCCACATAAATAGATAATATATCTCAATTTTGATATAACAATAGATAAGTCAACTTGAAAGAACAAAGGTGGTTCGGGTAGAATTTGTTACAAATTATCAGCATGTATGAGGTGTACCTATGAGAGATTAATGAGAGATAAAAGTGGATTTTCAACACATAGAAATAATTAGGGAAGCATGGGGGAGGATTGAAATCATACCCTATTATTTGATATTACATATAAAATGGTATAACATGGAGGAAAATATTGATTAAGAGTGAAAATGAATGGATCCCTTACCTTAAGTCATGTTGTATTCTCCACTTGTTATCAACGACCTTAATAAAAAAACATAAGTTTATTCATTAATAATTACTAAAAATATTATATATTTAAAATATTTTATATAATCATTTTAGGTACATTTATAATGATTTTTATTAATTATGAGGTTCAATTTCATTTTTTGGGTTAGTATGCTTTCTTGGTTTTAATGATCAGTTTAATTAAATTAATGTTCAGATAATCATGTATGATGTAGGTGGTTCTCTAGAATTTATTTTATATTTTATTACTTAACATATAAGAGATTACATGGTTATAAAAATTCATTCATTTTTTGTGAGTGAAGATGAATTTTTATGTAAATCTTAAGTGATAACTATATTTGTTAATCAGTGGGTTTGATTACAATGAACATGTTTTTCTTTATAAAATAATACCATTTGTAAAAAATGATTACATAACATTAAATAGGATATATTACTTAAATAATCATATTTTTCAACCATAACACAAATTTTTTCATGTATAGAATCAATTATTACAATTTAAATTCATAAATTGTTGTCTTTGAATGTGCAAAATTAACACATCTCAAACAGTGTTTTCATTTCATTTTAATAAAATATAGAAATATGAGAGATGATAATGAAATATTTCATTACAATAAAAAATTCTAGTATAAGTATGTAAGTAGAGTTACCACACCATTTGGGTGAGGGGTGTTGAGGAAATAAACAAGAAAAAAAGATCATAAAGGAAATAAAAGAATGGGAATGTGGAATTTACCTCTTGAGTTTATATCCTTTGAGAACCTCTTAAGGGAAGTTGTTAGGGTATTTTGAAGAGACTAGGAACATTTTTATGTTTGAGTGGTGCTTGGGGACATAATTGTTTTGAATATTGTCATGGAATAAGGCCTGAGAGCAGTGGTGAAACATGGAGTGGGGGGGAGGGGTTATAGTGGAGGAGAAAAGGGTTTTCATAGTAATAGAATGATCAATTTATTATTTCCTCATAAAAGAAAAAATATTAAGTATTCAATCACCAATAGTATTAATAAATTCATGTGAGCTAGAACCAATGTTCATTTACATCATCCATGGCTCAAGCATGATGCAGAAATTCAGGTTTTAGCATTTATTCTGAAATATCAGATTTTACTATTCATAAAAAATTCTAGTATTTTTCGAAAAATCTCATAAAATAACCCTAACCAATTTTTGACAGATACAATCAAGAAATTAAATACCTTTTAATTTTTTTTAAATATTAATAATTAAATATTTAATAAAAATTATAATTCATTTTTAAAAACTAGTTTTAAAACATCCATTTACATATTCTAAAACATAGGTACATCATACTTCCACATGATTATTATTTTTATAATATCATAGGCATGGTTACTATTCAGTAGAGTTAATAAATACTTATATTTTACAATTCATAAAGGTAGGTTACAATTAACCAAAATAAATATTTTCATATCGGACACCAAATAAATTACTGATCGCTACCGTGTGTCTCTGATTTTTCAAATTCAAAACACATAAGTTTCAAACATATGTTTAAATATCACACTGCACATAGTAGTTCATTATGATGTGTCAACATGTGATTTTATGACATAATTATAAGAATAAAATTTATATTGAAATCCTTGGGTCAATACATTCTTCCCCCCATTAGAGATTTTTCCTTCAAAATATCGTTTCAAATTCTAGGAAATAAATAGGTGGAGGTTCTTTTCTATCATTGCCACCTCCAGTTCCAATTTTTCCTCCTCATACTTATGGTTCTACCATAATACATTGACCATTTGAGTCATCTTGTTATGTTTAACATTATCTCAATGATCCTAGATCGTCACTGGCTACTCCTAATAGAAAATATCATCCTCCAACTGTACCACCACTAAAGAGATCACATGTGAAGGGTCTGATATGTAATTCCTGAAGAGGGATACATGAATGAAGTCATGTATATTAGACATAGAATGTTGATGTGCTAGTCGATATTCCACATCCCCAACATGATCAATAATCATGAAGGGTCTGGTGAACCAGTGACTTAACATCCGTTTATTTCTAAATCTCATGATCTTATCCAATAGATATGTGTTTAGAAATACCATATCTCAAACATTGAACTCAAGTTTTCATCGATGATTGTATACATAACATTTCTATTTTTTGGGCTGCCTTGATATACTACGGAATGTTTTTCACCTTATCCACAATTATGTCCACCATTTCAGGTTCTTTCCACTTATGCTCACTAACATAATCTCAACATGTCGGTGTTATGCACCATTTCCAATAAAGGGATTCATATGGGACCATTTAGAATCTTGAGTGGAAACTTTTGATGAAGGATAATTCAACAAGTGTAATATGTTTCTCCCATCCTCCTTTTAATTCTATAGAACATGCTCTCAACATTTCTTACTCTAACTTAACAGATTGATTAGATTGGCCATCTGTTTGAGGATGATATGTTATTTTAAACGTCTATTCAATGCATAGAGCATGTTGAAGACTATTTCGGAACATCAAGGGGAGTCTTCCATCCTGATCAGATACAATATATAGTGGTTCCCTATACATACATACAACATTATTGATGTTAATCTATGCAAATTGATCCAATTAGAATTCCTCTAGAGTTGCGATAATGTTATCTCTCTTTGTAAGACGGTCCACAATGACCCATATAGCATTGTATCTTTTGTATTTCCTTGGATGACCAGTGAAAATGTCTATGGTAATGTTCTCCCACATCCATGTTGGTATGGGTAGTGGTTTCATTATCCCCTTAGACCATTGCCTTCCAACCTTCACATACTGACATACCATGCACATTGATGTATATTCAATAATCTCTCGTTTCATGTTGTCCCACCAAATATTTTCTCAGAGATCTCGATACATCATTGTTCACCATGGGTGGATAGAGAATGTAGATCTATGTGCGTCATTAAAAATATTCTTATTTATCTCAGGAGATGGTACAAATAATCATGTCCTTAATTTACAACTCCTTCCACCTAAATCAAGAACTCAGAGGATTTTCCAATTCTGATATATTCCACCCTTTTCAGACGTTCCACATCTTTTCATTGAACATCAATTATTTCATCATAATGGATGGTTGAGAAAATATTTGAGAAAGGATTTATGATGGTCCTTCCTTAATTATTCCCATTTCCATCCTCATCATTTCTAAGAAGATATTATTATTATCAATTACGAACATTGATAAAGAATCATGATTTTTTTTACTTTGACCATATTCCACCTTTTTTCTTGAATGGGGTGATAGTGGATTAATAATTCATTATGATTGATGAGATCTATCCATTTTTTGGCATACATTAAGTTCTTTTTGTGTTAATATATATTTGAGACTCTTGTGGTTAGTATATTTCTCATAATTCTCCCCATTGAGATAATTCTTAATGATTTTCAATGAAAAGATCACAGCCGCCAAATCCATATCATTCGTGCGATAGTTTTGCTAATGGATATTCATCTTCCCTGAGATGTAAGCTATTACTTTATCATTTTTCATTAATAAACATCTAAATCACTT
Organism: Viscum album; assembly: GCA_963277665.1. Classification (NCBI taxonomy): domain Eukaryota; kingdom Viridiplantae; phylum Streptophyta; class Magnoliopsida; order Santalales; family Viscaceae; genus Viscum; species Viscum album. Next base: position 501,117,555 of record OY728159.1, read on the forward strand.
CTTTGAGGCATCATTGAACACCACAAAGTGTTCTCCACATGTTAAGAGTGTGAGTACTGTCACAATGAAAAACATATTTCGCAACTCCTTGAAATTATATTCACATTATTGAGTCCAGAAAAACTCTACCACCATCCGCATTTTCTTGGTCATTGGGTTTGGAAATTTTGAAACGTTCATCACAAATCATCAATAATACCGTACTAGACCCAAAAAATTTTTGATCTCCATTACAGATGTTGTCTTCTTCCACTCTTCAATTTCCTCTGACTAAGATGGGTCCAAAAATATCCCATTGATAGTGTTAAAATTCTCCAAGAATGATACTTCCTCCATCCAGAACTCACATTCACTATATGTTTCATATAACATCTACCATGGAAAATTCTTTTACATAGTATCCTAATGATCCTCATGTTTTTCCTTGCACTTGGATTCTATCAGAATAACATCAATAAAACTACCACAATTTTTTTGAGGTAAACTATAAATAATTTATTAATTAAATCCATGAAAATTTTAGGAGAATTATTGAGTATGAAGGGAATCAAAATGAACTTATAGCTTCCAATCCTTTATTGAAAGGAAGTCTTGGGAATATCTTATTTCCCCACCTTTAATTTGATATATCCTGACCAAAGGTCCACCTTAGAGAAATAACAGCGCTCATACTATTGATCGATTAAGTCATCTATTCAGGGAAGATGATATATGTTCTTTATCATGATTTTATCTAGATCATGATAATCATTGCAGAGGCACATTGATCCATCCTTCTTCTTGATTATTAGGATTGGAAAACCCCATGCTGAAGCACATGTGGTAATAAAACCCTTCTCCAAATTCTCATGTAACTATTTCATCAGCTCTTCATCCTCTACAGTGACCATTAAATAAGGATTCTTTCAGATAGTCATAGATATTGGGATATGTTCAATTAATAACTCCACATATCGGTCAGTAGGAAGACAATTAAACTATTCTGGAAAAGTACATCAGGGTAATCCCTTACAATGGGAATGTCTTCAAGAATGATTCATTCCTATCTCCCAATATTTTTAGCTTGATATTCATGCTCATAAGGCAAAAATATCCACACTTGAGATGACAATTCTAGAAGAGATTCATCTTCCTCCATACGATTGTAAATAATTGGAAGATTCTTTAGGATGTGAAGATTGATTTACCTTTCCTGACAGCTGATCTTGGGATCGTATATAGATAACCAATCCACGCCCAAGATAGAGTTAAACTCCACTAAAAAAAGTTTGATGAATTTTTCTGGGAGGCTCAGTCCAGAAACACAAACTGGGGAGGAGTTATAAACCAATGACACAATAAGTTCTTCATTTTTTGTTCAAACAAATAACATGTTCCCAAATATTTGAGGTGGTGATTGTATAGATCTACCATACATGCAAGATAGTAAATAATTTGTAGAACCATAATAAAATAGTATGTTCTCTATTCTTGAATGAATAACTAGAATTCATAGCACCACATCGTTGTATGAATCCACATCAGCAGTAGTTGTAGTATAATACCTACCATGTTTTCATAGAGGTTTTGTTCATTTCATCTTCCAACCCTTGGGTTTGGGAAATTGGTCGCAATAGGATCATGCTTCCTATTGCAGTAATACTTAACCATTGGCCGAGCATTTATCTGAACATTCCTTTCTTTTTCAACATTAGTTGGATTTTTAATATCCTATTAAAGAGTTCATAGCGAGATGACCAATGTTTCAACATTTGAATTAATTCTTGGTTCCGTTTATAAAGTTCCCAGGATGATTCTTCCCACAACATTTACAATTGGTATATCCAGGATTCTTTCCATCATGTTATTTGTTTGATGAAACACCCATGTTATACTCCATTTGTTTCTTCTTGTAACCGGGCCCACGAGACCACTAAGAGTCTAAAATCTCCATTTCTTCCTTGAGGGAACAATGAAAAATCTCATCATAACTATTGATGCCTTGGATCACCAACCCATCCCTAGACACAAAATTTTCAACTAAATAAGTGACCCACATTGCTTTCATTTTTAATGAAAATTCAAGAGGTTTGCATTGAAATCCTTGTAATGTTTTATATATACACCACGATAGACTCATCTTCCTTCTTCTTGAGTCTGACGAACTCACTTTCGATATTGAGACAAAGGGATAAAGGAAAATATTTATTGAAATACATCCTCTTGAATTAACCTCAATTCATGGAATTAATTTCTTCTTGGGACTTAGCATTCCTGCTCAGTTCCCACTACTGATCAGCTTCCCCATCAAAATGATAGACTTCTAGTACACCAGTCTCTTCATCCGAGCAGTAGAGGATGAATAATATATTTTCAATTGAGAGAATCCACTATTCCCCAATTAGGGGATCAAAAGATATACTAAAAATGGGAGGCCTTTTCCACATGAAGTATTCGATGACAACCTGTTCATTTATTGGAGTAGGAGGGTGTTCAACACGATTCTATTTATTATTCATAAATAGATCATGCTTTTTAAGTACTGCCAGGATGTTTTGAGCACTCATTCCCATCATATCTAACATATTATTAGAGAAATATTCACATTGACTATCACATTGGTTGTAGGAATTTTTTCTTCTATTTCCATCCATTAACTAAGAAAAATGACATACAATTAGAGGGATTGAATACACAATTATTAAACATAGAAAATTAAACTTTTGAACATAATAATAAATAAATATAAAGTATAAGAATATCCAAACATGTGGTTCCATGTTTTTCAATATAAGTTATCCTCAATCTATTTATTATCTTGTATTATTATGATTTTCAATTCCCTAAATTAGGGTTATTTACTACGCTAATGAATTTGCCAATGCATATCCCCCTAGAGTGTCAATACCAAGAGTACAACAAGTCCCATTGTTGTGTACCAGGATATCCCAAGTCATGAATGAAACTCCTTATCATTTTTTCTCTTATAGGTACATCTTTCCTCGAGCCGCCTCTATTTGTTGGAATCTAGAACTGGATGTATTTTCTGGAAAACCCACATTCTCAATGCTTACCATAACATAGGAGTGTTTTCATATACTTCATCTCATCATTATTGATATAACTAAAGTGAAATATTCTTAATCTCTAAAAATAAATAATCCCCACTATAAAACCATATATAGTGACCCTAGACTTTTACATATAACATTAAATGATTTTATGCATAACTATACATCAGCGTGTATTCCATGTATCGTGAAGTCTAGTTTCATGGAAGACTAAGTACCTAAAAATAAAAAAAATCGAACTAAATAAAACATTTCATTATTTAGTCTTCATAACGATACCCTAACTTCCATTCTAGTAAATCATATTTATATGATAAACTACAGATAACATGAACAAATTAATGAGTGAAAATCCCAGTAAGGGAATATGAATAAGAATAAATCAGTAGCAAAAGGGATAGAGAACATGAAATAAAAAATAAAAAGGCATGTGATATAAGGATAATAACAAACAAACATGGAGTCATATAAACATTGAATCATAGAAATGTGACAGAAACAGAAAAAATGTCATTAGTACAAGTCAATTTTGACTGCCAGTCACATTTCTTATAGTAGTACGAGGCATGTCTAACCACAAATCATTTATCCCACGGTAGCACAGGCCAAGGCTAACCGTTGAGACCGTTGCACATATAATCTCATGAGACTTAAAATTACCAAATGCATTAAAGAACTATCTGGGCACACCCATATTACATTTCATGAATATGTTTTCCACATAAAGAATCATATGAAATCAATCGTACATAAACATAGGAGTTTCCAATGGAATGAATTATGTACCACAACCATGACATAACTTATAACCAATGGGTGTATCATGAATTTTTACATGAAATAAATGAATTAGAACATACATGGACGTTCATAAGGTAAAATAGGTATATATCATGTCCTGTGATGTTAATGAGAAGTGACAACATGTAGGAAATGTATTAGTATCCAAGCCTTTTTGTGTTGTTTCAATGAAAACTCTATTGAGATTTTAAAATTGAAAAGTAGAAAATATTTTACATTAAGCCATAATTGAACCCATATGGTTGTCACAATAAAAATATATCTTTTATAACAACATTTGTTGCTTAAAGTAGTGGATACTGTGCTTTGGTAATTAGTTAAAAATTCAGGAAGTTCCAATAAAATAGGATTGCTAATCGGAAAGTACTAAAGAAGGGAATCTTTTAAAGAAAACGTATATCTATGAAAGGGAGTGATGAAAGGGTCATGGTAAATTAATTTTGTACAAACAAACAAAATTTAGACTATTCACATAAATATATATGACTATTCCTTTTTGTTATAAATAATGATAAGGAAACCCGAACGAACAATGAAGGTTTGAGTAGAATTCGTTACGGATTATCAGAATGGTATCGGGTGTACCTAAGAGGTATTTTTGAAACAGAAAAGGGGTTTATCAACACATATAAATCATGATGTAAGTATGGGGGAGGTGTGAAATCATACCCCAACAATTGATATTACACATTAATATTCATAGCATGGATGACAATCATAATTAAATGTTTAAATTAGAGGATCCCATAACATATGTTGTGTGGTGTTCTCCATCTGTTAATAATGACATGAATACAAAAATAGCATTATTAATTAATATTTCCATACCCTATTATATTTCTAAAATATTTAGTATATTAATTTTAATTTCATTCATAACCACTCTGATTGGTTATGAGGTTCAATTTCATTTTCTGAGTCTGTTGGCTTACTTAGTTTTAATGATCGATTCACTTATATTCATGTTCAAATAAACATGTATGATGAAGGTGGTTATCAAAAATTGAAGTTATATTTTATTACTAAACATCCATTAGATTACATTGTTATAAAAAATCATTTGGTTATTGGGAGTGATGATGAATTATTATATAAAACATTATTGATAACTGTTTTTGTTAATCGATGGTTTCGATTACAGAGAATATATTTTACATTACAAAATAATACTAATTTTAAAAACGTATTACAAAACCTTAACATGGATATAATTCATATATTATAATCTGTTTCAATTATAACTAAAATGGATTTATGACCAGAATAAAAGATGATAATAGAAACTAATAAACCTTTGTCAGTGAATGTTCTAAATTAACCTATCTCAAATGGTGTTCTCATTTATTTAAAATAAAATATGGAGAAAAGGGAGATTATAATGAAATATTCCATTAGAATAACAACAGTCCATTACATGGATATTACTAGAGTTATCATACCATTTGGGTGAAGTTCGGTTAGGGAAGAAATAAGAACGGAATAGAACTTAAAGGAAATAAAAGAATTAGATAGAGGAATTCAAATATTGCCTTTATGACTTTTGAGAACCTCATAATGGGATAGGATTGGGTATTTTGTAGAGACTAGGGGCTGTTGGACATGGGGGAGGATCTTGGGGAGATATTTGGGAAGAATATTGGCATGTCACGAGGCATGATAGGAGTGGAGATAAGTGTGAGTGAAGGGTGTTCTATTGTGGATGAGAAGAGGATTTACATAATATTATTTTCATTAATTTTTTATTTCTTCCCAAGATATGAAATATTAATTATTATATGAAAAGTAATAGTAATAAATGCATGATATTTTGATCAAATTTCTATTTACATCATCCATGACTCAATCATGAAGCATAAATTCATCTTTTAGTATTTATGTTTTATTATCAGATTTTACTATTCATAAAAATTCGATTATTTTAAAAAAAATCCCTAAAATTTAAATTGACCAGTATTAGATGGTAGAATCCCAAAATGAATTCCATTCTTCAAAAATAAATTTCTAAATATAATAAATTTAATATTTAGTTTAAATCATAATTTATTATTTAAAAACTAGTTTTAAAATATTCATTTACTTATACTAAAATATAGGGAAACGATTATTCCACATTAATATTATTTTTATAATATAATAGGAAATGATTATATTAATTACGGTATATCTCTATTAAAATTTTACTACCCATAATTGTAAATTAATATACATTAAATAATAAGTTTTTCCTATTAGACTCCAAATAACTTACTGATCGCAACCAGGTATGTAAATTTTTTCGAAATTCCAAACACAGAAGTGACAATCATATGTTTAAAAGTCACATATCACATAATAGTTCATTATGTTGTGTTTTTATTTGATTTAATGACATATTTATAAGAAGACAATTCGCATTGAAAACTTTGGTTCGTTACATGAACATAGTTAAAAAAATGTGTTTGGGAAAAAAATATTTAATACTAATTGAAAATAATAGTAATATATTATATATTGAGTATTAATAATTTACAAACTAAAATAAAAAGTTATTATTACAAAAATTAGAGCAATATGTAAATGCATAGTGGCATAAAAAACCATTATCATAAATTCAAATTTCATAAAAACTGAGAGAAATCAACTTAAAGTACAAGGGGTTTCCTATAGTGTTATATAACAAAATAAATGAGTAGAGAATGATTATAAGAGGATTATGAATAAATCTAAATTGATGGAGAGTTTTATTAATAGTAAAACCTATGGGAATGATTAATCATTGGGGTTGGACCCTTTTAATAATAAATATAAAATATTATTATTTGGAAATGGAAAAAATGTTTATGAAACATATGTTTTGACAACATATATAGTATAAATAGATAATAAAATATATTTAAGTAAATATTAAACCATAAAAAATCAACAATATTATAAATAATAAATAATACATAATTTTTTTAATAATAGTATTTTAATGGTTGAAAATATTCTTTATGTTTTTAAAATTTATGTTATTACAAGGAGGTTTGGTAATATATTTTGAAATAATATATATATATATATATATAATAAAAACATCTTCTTATGTAATTGTTTAAATATAATGAAATTATATAGTAAATTTTACAAATCTTTCAATGTTCATAATTTTACCCAAAATTTTATTTTCTCTATAATTATAAAAATATAAAAATTAATTACATTTAATTTGATGGATACATTCCAATATTAATATTATTAAAATAAATATCCAACTAGTAAATAATAAAATAATTATAAATCTATTTCATTGATGTTGTTCATAATGACTGCACTATAATTCAAATAACCACATTGCATTTAAAAACACTACCATATACATTTTTATATAAATTTAATGGCAAAATAACCCATGTATATTCTTGTACAATCATTACATTCCCATTACACTTCCTATTTATATACTTTCTATTTTTTTCTAGGTCCTACATTATTATTCAATTGTACCAATACTATTTTAGGTATAATATTCTTTGGAAAATACAATATAGGAGATCAAATTGTTGAAGTTATAAAATTTATTTTTTAATTTCTATCGACACTAAAAATTAATACTTCCAAATAAGATTGAAATTTTATTTTATGGTTTTAAATAATTATTATATTGAAATATTTATTTATATAATTATTTATTATTATAATCTGTTTTTATGATTAAATAAATTCTATATAGTCATGTAAAATAAATTACCGTTATGATTGTATATATAAATTTTTGGATCTCAGATATTTATATTTCAATGTTTTTGTTATGTAATGGAAGTGTGATTCATCATATAACTTGAGTTGTTTTATGTTTTCCTCCTCTAGTTATAATGCTATAAAATCATGCTTAATTGTGATAAATTTTATATAATTTTTTGTACACATGTTTATTTATAATTCTAATCTATTTTGATAGTATTTTATATCATATGATAGGTTTTCAATATTTGACTTTGTATGTGTCACCATGGAGGTGAAATCACTGTTAGACATTTCATCATTGGTAGAAAAATTATTAATTATGAACTACCATTACAATGAACCTACAAATTAAATGTCTCACTACCACATGTCTCATCATCAGCACAAAAAATAAATTCTGAAAAATGATAAGACAAATTCACTCAAGATACTGACGTACTAAGTAAAAATTTTTCAACCTACCGAAAAATTATCATAGTTTTTTTTTGAAAGGACGAGACATCATTACATTGTCCTACTGACAGAATGAATTGTCAATGGAATCATAATTTTTCACTATGTATTTGTTACCACTATGATTATCCGATAGAAGGAGTCACTGTCATAATGACCTACCATTAGAATAAAAAACCAATATTGAGCCATCTCTACTTGACTCACAGTTCCAGATTCAAGATTTCTCCATCTATGAGACAATAGTTCTAACACACTGTTACCTGACCATCTATCTGTGAGACACCGCCAAAACATACTTTTCCATTTAAATTCAAATTCATTCTAACAATAATATTTTTGATATTACGGTGATTATTTTGTTTAATAAAATTATATGTTTTTTATACAACATTAATACTGATGTCAGAGACCAGTATGGTGTAAATGGTAAAATAAAAAGTATTTCTATCTGGTTGTAGTGTATAAAGTGAATACCTAAACAAAAAGGAATTATTGAGACTAAAGAAAATTGTGGAGCTTCTCATGCACTTATGAAAAACTAATGAACTAAAAAGTGTAGAATAAAGAAGAAACAACCGAGTTATTAAACAGATGAACATATTGATGTAATAAACATTAGAGGGGAGAACAACCTCTCGATAAAAATATAACCTCACTAGAAACATCATATAAAATCTCTCACAACCCTCTATTTTGATACCTATTTTCAGATGTTAACTGAAGTATCATTGGAACACATCTTTGAGGAGTCAAATGATGTATTTCCCATCTCATAGAACCTTAAAAACTATATTAGTTATATTGTGCTTTATTTATGTATTTTTTATACATATCTAGAAATTTGTGTTTCTTTGTTTGATAAACATACGCTAACTGTAGTAAAATACTGTAAGAGACAAAGATACTTAAAAACCCCTTTTATTTTACTTATTACAATCCCAATAATAATAGTGGAAGAGGTCATAGTGTTTCTATGATTTTTTTCACTCAAAAAATAATAAAGAGGACTTCTTGTTGACATTGATAGTGTGTATGTTGTTGTTTACACCAATCCAGGGTGTGTATCCCAATTTAGTTATATAATCTTCTTGGAGGAAGGTGATCATCATGTGGGGAGGATTATATATTTTCTTGATATTGAACAACTTTGGGTTAATTGCACTATTTTCTTTTATGTTTAGTTTTCACATCATATATATATTACAATAAGAAAACATTACATTACATTGATATATAATCTTATAGAGTTTTATATTATAATTTTATTTAGTATATTGTATTGAAATGTTAAAATAATATCTCAAATTTTTTAAACTGATAATTAATATTTATTTGTTAAATCTCTCAATTAATCAACACATTAATAAGTCAATTACAATGTTTAAATGGAAATTTTATATTTTAAAAAGGGTAATTTTTTATATGTTATTATGAAAAAAAATAATATCATGTTTTTTTTAATGGTAAAAATGATCAAAATATGAGATTTAATAATATAATGTTTGATTCTAGGAGATTAGTTTATCATTGTTTTTATAATATGAAAATTATGAAAATAATTTTTTTTATAGGAAAATAATTTACTACATTTATAGTTTATTTAATTGATTTAATACATTCCTTTGTACATTAATTACAACTTTAAGATGCAAAAACTCCAATAAATAATATTATAGTATCGTAATTATTTAATTTTTTTATTTTCATCTAATAAAAGACAATATTTCTATATAGAAAAAATTTATTATATTAATAAAAATTCATATCTCATGGATTATGAGAAATACTTCTTAGGTATCGCCAAAACAAAAAATAATTAAATTAAACAATATAAAGTACCCTAAATTCATATTTGAAAATTTTCAATAATAACGAGACATTAAATAATATTTTTGTTTTAAAAATGAAAAAATATGATACCAAATGATTAGAGAATTAGATTTTTTTTTAAATGGATTATTCTTGTTGATGGTAAATATGGAATAAGAGTAAACATAAAAATATGAATTATTCATATAATATATATAATGTGAATAATGATTATATTTTAATAAGTGAAAAACAATAGGATAGAATCATATTTTTCTCAACACTTATGTCATTTAATTTCACATATATAACCTTGTTCATTCGATGTTCATGAATCAGAAGTTTATGTTCTTTAATATACATATTTATATATCAAATGGACCCATAAATTACAAAGATGTTCATTTTTTAAAATTTTAAAAAATGTGAATTGCATTTGGAATGTGGGTTACCATTTTGAGTGAAAAAGTTTAATTTTATATCCTTACCAATGAATGATCAGTTTGGGTTGGGATAGTATGAGAAATGAATCATCTAGATAGTATATCAAATATTTTTAAGAATATTTTTTTAATAGTTTCTATTTTGTTTCTGTTTCATTGGATTCTATTGTAATATTCATAATTGGGTACATTTCATGGAAATTTTAGTACCATAATGTGTTTAAAAACTGAATATTATTTTTGGGATTATAGAAACAAAAGACCAAATAATGAAACTGATTATACCATTAAAACAAATATGGGGATATTTTTTAGTGGGACATTAATATTGTGTTTATTTCATATATTTTGATTTTTTTTAGACCTGTGTTATATGAAATAATATTTATAAAAATTATGAAACATGATAAATAATCCACTTACAGTTTTTCTAGAAGGAATTATTTTTTATATGATGATACCAAGAATGAAACCTCTTCAAAGGTGTATAGAGAAAGGGATTATAGGACATAACATCCATATATTATCAGGGGCATTTTTAATTGATTTTGATCTGGTTCATCCCTGTTTACATGAATTATTCATCATTTGTATTTTAAGTTTGAAGAAAAAATCCATTATTTTAGTAAAAATTAGGAACATCTATCAATGAAAAGATATTGAAGTCATGAACCTATGGATAAAATAATTATATAATTATAAACTGTAGTTCATGATGTTCTATAGTGAGAATTTTTTTAATCAATTTTAAATTCTGTGATAAGAATTACATATGAATCAAATATCAAAGTCAAAGGTATTTGAAATTCAATGTATCATGGAGTGGAATATAACAATACCAAGATCATTTAAATATGACATACCATCTAAAATATATCATAATGTAATTATTATTAAAATTAAAAATTCCTTTTATATTTTAAAAGAATTAAAATTTTATTCATTGTTTATAACTACAGTTTCTAGATACTTTTTCCATGAAAACTCATGTCTTGAAATTTTATAATGATCAATGATAAAAACCATTATTTTTTTGGGATACGTAGACTAATAGAATTTGTAGGGGATGATAGGGACTTAGACATATTCTTTTGGTGAAATGAAAGATATCAGATCATCTGTATTATATTATAAATAGTATCATACATCCCACCCATTTCAATAAAGGAATAACAAAATGCCGAGCTTTAAAGAGGTTTTGGAACCATATAATTCGTGTGATGGTATATTAATAGGAGGTGTTTTTGGATTATCTAATCCATGTTCATGTTCAATGAATTACCTATGTATCCAATATGTCATATTGTAGATGAGGAGCAACAAGTTTGTATAAAAATTGTCATTTATGTGGTTTCACTATAGAATTTCGTGATTAAAAGTGATGATAGAAAAATATAGTTGTTCTAAATGGTCTAAATAGGATAAAAGTATTCTTTTTAACATCAGGGTCTAATAGAAACTATTTTGAAAACTTTTTAATTAGTTTGGAAGTTTAATTTAACTTCTGTACGTTAATATAGGGATGTTTGATCCTGTTAACATACCAAAGTTCAAATATTTGATGATATAATGATAATGTAAATCATTAACTATCATATTGATATTTGAAATTTATAATAGTGAAGAAACAGACTAATTATTATGCTATTTAATAATTTTATAGAGTAATATACATCTCATGTGGATGATATGGAAATATTTTGATGATGTTGCAGATTTTTTTATAAACAATATTGCTGGCATTAAAAACTATAGCCCTAATCAGATGAATTCAGGTTGGTTAGTATTTTTTTCTATTAAAAATACCAATGATGTATTTTTAAAACCATTATCAGAAGATATGTTATTTTAGTGATGATGATATACATCTGTAAGCATTAATCATGGATTGAGGTTCATTTTTCAATATACTGATGTGATTACGTCGTTTTTTTAGGTGTTGGTGGAGATTATAGGTGATATATTTGACTAAATTTTAAATTAATTATATAAATTGGTGATAAAGGTTATCAATTGGGAACAAAATTTTAGAAGTCACATTAGAGATTGAATTTGTCTTGAGGGACCCTAAAGAATTATTGGGTTATTTATCACATTAATTTTCATAGGATTTTGATATCTTGGAGAAGGTTTTTTATGTGTGTTAAATCTTTTTATGTCATCTAGCTTTATTCATATTTGTTTTTTTACATGGGGAGTCTCTTTTGATTGTGGTTTTGGAGAATATTTTATCTCTCTTAACATGAATAAATCCAGTACTTATTCATTTAATATATTACCAAACATTATAATTCAAGTATTTGTGTATTCATTAGTTTGTTAATTTGATATTTTTTTATGTGTGAAGGATTTTTTTTTTGTTTTGATGTGATTTTTAGTTTCTAGGTGCCTATTATGGGAACATTTTTTTTCTAATTTCATTTCTACATCATTTTCATATGGAAAGTCATTATAACTAGATCCATGATATACATTGATGCTTATTTTCTAATAAAATATATTTTTTTTATGGTTGAATTATCATAATAGAGATGCTTTATCATGAGACATATGAATCATTCGTAGGTGATTAATTGAATATAAGAATTTTTTGGATGGGAGGTTTTATAAATTTTTATGATATTATTAATGTAATTGTTATTTGAAATTTCTAATCTGATCACATTATAATCCAAAATTCATTTTGAAGCATTTTATTAATTTTTAACTAGTTTTGAGATTAATTTACAAATAAAATAATTAATTTCACCTATCATATAAATATTTTATTTATTGATAAACAATAAAAATATTATTACATTCACATATTCTCATTTATTTCATGGTAGGTGAAATAAATTTTGATGGTTATTGAAATAAAAAAAATAGAAAAAATATATATCTATAATAAAGTTAAAAAGATATTTATTTCTATTAAATTGTTTATATATTATGTGGAATTATTTTTAACTATCCGCCATACGACTATATGTAAGATAAATAATACAAATCATTGAATTTGGAGTGAAAAAATGATTCATAAATGGATATAATATTAAATTTATATAGTTAATTATTTTATTAAATAGTATTCCAACTCATTCATATAATTATATAAATGATATAATTTTTTTTTCAGTTGTAACCAAGTTGATGGGAATCAACATTTATTTTTTTTGAAAATATATAAGGCCATATGTTTTCCTAAATCATTAACCAAAGTCATATTGTAAAAATTGTTTTCAAAATCTACCATCCCTTTTTGTGATAACTTACTACCTTCTGAAATACTTTAACAAGTTCATCTAATGGATTGGAACTTTTATATATTGGAGAGGATAATTGTTATTCCAAAATTAATATATATTAAAATGTATTTATATTCATCTGTATATAATAGATTATATTGGAGATCTTATAAATCATCCTCCTCCTACAAATAAGAAGATAAACAATGGGAAATCATTATGAGGGGGCTACAATATTGGAGAGAGAGAGATAAAACTATATTTTTCTAGAAAATTATTGTATTTTGTTTAAGGAAAAATACTTTTAGTTGTATATTATATTATTTCTAATTAAAATGAAAATTAATTTTATGATTGAAAAAAATAATTTTTTTTCACAAAAGCTTTGATTGAGATTTTAGGTAGTCAACTTGGGTTATTAATATTAGAGACACATGTTTCATTTTCTTATAAAAAAAACCTAATAAATCTAGATTCTTTTAAATATATTATTATATTAAACTTAGAATAACAATGACTAAATTATGTTTTGGTCACAAATTTTTTGCAATGACTCATTTCAATGGGATAAAAAGAAAATCACGATCTTAAATATAATTGAAAAAATATTAAAATTTATCCTAGTAGACAATTTAAATTCATTAAATATGATAAAATATACAAAACATATGATGATCTATATTCCATATCACTCTTATACCGCTTCTCAATTTTTAATGATCACTCATGGATTTTTACTTGTATAATATTGTTTACATTATGTAAATCTAATTTTTTATATTATTCATTCAAAATATTTATAATCAAAACCTTACACCTTCAATTATGACGGTGATATTACAAATGATCCAAAATACACTACATATATTATTTTAAAATCTAATTAATTTAAAATGTATGAATTTTCACTCTTTGTCATACGGGTGTTATTGATGGGTATAAATAATTAAAATTCTATTTATGTGGCTATCATCGATAAATGCTTCAAGTGAGTTTGAAATATATGTAAAGGGATGAATAATTTATGAAATCAATATATGGAAAAATATATATGAATATTAAATATCATTGAGTAATTGTAGGTCAAATGTAGGTATTTGTTTGATTTCTTAGATTCATGGAGTCCATTAGGTGGACATAGTGCATGAGAGATATTTTATATTTATATTATAATGTTTTTTCTACAGAAACACACACAGAAACCTTTCTACACATGTATATGAGTATACAGTTATTTTATTATGGGATTTTTTTTTTGTGACTCATTTATAGAATAAATGGGAAAATTAATGATATATTTGTGATTGGATAATATATTTAAATTATTCAATTTAATTGATTTTCTACACAACTATTAGTTTTACTTTGAATCAACTCATTTGGGGTGATATCCATATGATGTATTATTAGCAAAAAAATATGCATAGTTATGCATCCTTCATCTTGTGATATTGCAAATTAGTTATTATAACATGAAGAGATTTATTGGGAAAAAGATTGAATGATTGAAAATTTTTAATGTCAACATTCAAATGGAATAAAGATATCACAATTCTTGAGATTTTTTTATTTATTCATTATTGAAAATGGGTTATTTTTTTGGATTTTTTATCGATATCATATATATTGTTTTTATGTTTTATAGAATTCATTCATGTTTACATTTCATAGAGTAGGATGTTTATTTGATATATTATGGAAGATATTTACATGTTAATAGACTATAAATTATTTATTGGGTTAATTATTTATACATTTTATTGGCATACCGATAATTATTTTCACTATACACTGGCCTAGAGAAGGAATCTGTAATGACCTGGGAATTTCAAGGAATTTTTTTTCTTAAATTATTTCGAATTTTACGAGTCCCCAGATTTTGACGAAACCTGATTCCAAGGCATGGTGTGCCCGAAATAATTTTATGAAGTTTTGTAATGATTAAATTAAAATGTGTAAGGAGTATTACTGAAAAAGTGGAATAACTCTAAAATAGTAACTCAGATTAGAAATCTGAGGGCACTGTTGTGCTCAGGATGGAGGGTTTACCCTAGGCGCGACTTAAGTCTAGTCATTGCAGGCCTCCTGTGAGAAATTCCAAAAATTGCATAACCGTAAATAAAATAATTAAATAAATTATTTTATTTTTTCTATGGTTATAACTCACAAATGGAAGGTCGGATTAAAAATCTAGGACCACCGCTGAACTTCTGAGCGCATGATTTATTTAAACATATACTATCTTTTGTCGGAGCGGGCCACCAGAAAATGTTAGTTTCTGACGGAAAATAAAATAATTAATTTATTATTATTTTTGTAAAATTGATAAATTCTAAATGGTAACTCGGAATGAAAATCCGAGAGTACCATTGGGTTAGGTGGGGTGCGTCTCACTTAGGTAGTGCCTAACCTCGACCGGCACTGGTCGAGGGTGACTGATAATAATTTTCCAAACGTTTGATCTTGTGTGTTCAGTAAACGTACATGCGGGTTTTTGTATATTTTGAACTGGTGCTCGGAATCGAAATCTGAGGACAACGATGAACTCGCAGCTCCTGTATTATCATAAGGGGGCCTTTACCATAGTTGTGTTTTATACAGGATGGATGTTATAAATTGGGGTTTCTAATTAAAAATTAAAAATTAAATAAAAATGTGTGTGCAACACATATTTATTTGAAAGGTGGTTAAAGTCTCTAGGTGGTGGTTATGAGTGGGGCCCACCACACCCTAACATCCCTTGGGAGTATATAACTAAGTGTGGGGCCCATATGAGTTCCAAACTCTTCAACTCCCCCTTAAACTCCTTAAACCCCTTGAAATCCCAAATTAAGGAGGATGAAACTTCCTTTATTAATTGGGAGCCTCTTCATTTCCTCCATCCCTTTTTAAAGAGCCAACTCAACATTAAATTAATGAATGGAAGTGGCTTAATGAATTTGAATCCCTTTGAATTCATTAATTTATCCTGTAAATAAGTGGTGTGTTTTTATTTTATGTTGGTTGGACATATTATCTTGGGAGGCATGGAGAAATAGGAAGAATGTGTTCTTCCCACAAAGAACACGAAGAACATCACCAATGTTGAATGACGTCCTCTTGAAGAAGAACACCATTTCCACCGAAGAACAACGACGTGAATTCTTCTTTTCTGCAAACCTCATTCCGTGTTAAAAGAGTGGCCGCCATCCGCAAGGATCATCGACAACAGTCCATTCTCGAATGTTTCCCAACGTCAACGAAATTGACGTCCGCCCTCTTTCCCGCGAATCCGTCAAGCGAGCACCATTTATGAGGTAGTGGAATTTGTTTAATTTTATTTGAATAAAATTATATCCTAGATTCTTCAATGATTCCATGATTCGACGGTGGCCATTGTTTATCATATAACCTGGAGCGCACGGGCCGAACAAACACGGCCCGACGTCCCTCTGTTGGATTATGATTATTTGGCGATTGAGGTGGAGACGAGAGGGCGCACTGCAATCACACTTTTCCAGAGGAAGGAGGCCACGGTCTGGAGGCATCGATGACTGAAGGCATCAGAAATTGAAGGCAGCGGCGATTGGAGGTAGTGGCAACAGAAAGACGGGTTGGGCCAGGCCGCGGTGGTGGAGGACCGGCTTCGTCACGCCAGCCGTGTAGGAGGATACCACGGCCCGAAACCATGGGCCGCTCGGTAGCAGAAGAACTGGCCAGCTTCATGCCGGTAGGCTGGATTAACCAGCTGGATACGGCCGACCGTGCTAGAGAAAACTGGGGCCCACAAAAGCGGGCCGCTTTGTTGATGAACCTGCAAACCGTCTTCTGGTCGGGCTGAGGAAACCATGGCGCTGCTTGGTGTCTCGTCTGGAAAAACCACGACCTACAACCATGGGCTTCTCGAACCAAACAGAACCGTCCGGATAAGGCTGAATGTGCAAATGAGGCAGTGCGCTCGGCGCCGCCGGATGAAATGAATCGGCCCGCTATGAGGGTCAGGTCCACGGGTAGGTCGCGCCCCACCGGGCCGGGCCGACCCCCCAACCGGGTCTGACCTTCTAGGTCGGGTCTGTGGGTGGGCAGCACACCATCAGGCCAGGCCGACTCCCAGCAGGGTCAGACCTTCCAAACCAGGTCAGACCGACCCGCTAGCCCATTGGGCTTGACGGGTCGGGCCCGTTTTTCTTAAACGTAAATAACATCTAGTCCTAGTGTCAGATCGACACGTCATCTTCGACACTGAGACTCTCGTGAAGAGATGGTCATTTTTCGATACACTGAGTGAGTTTTGGAGAACATTGGAAAATGGTTGGGCTTGGAACGAGCGTAAATCCAACCAGGCCCATGGAACAGAAATGCTAATAACTCTCCGACCGAGTGTCCAATTGACACGCCGTCTATCGCGTTGGATTAATTATAATGATATGGAACTACAGAATACACCAACACAGGACTTCATGATAGTTTATGTATCGACACTACGCTCGAGGAGAGGACCCTCCCGGAATCGAGCATGCAGTGTGCAGGAACCCTAGAGCTGACAGTAACGAGACTGGACTAAATCCTCTATGGGTTCGACAACAACGAGACTAGACTGAATCCTCTGTGGGTTCGACAACAACGAGACTGGATATAATCCTTCGTGAGTTCGACAACAACGAGACTGGAATGAATCCTCAGTGGGTTCGACGACAAAGAGACTGGACTGAATCATCCGTGGGTTCGACAGCTATAAGACTGTACATGAATCCTCTATGGGTTCGACAACAACACCATTTGTACCGGGATTCTGCGTAGGATCGATCACTATGACAGACTACTGTTTAGGAATTCTGCGGGTATCTGCCGTTCAACAGTGAAAGATGATTCAGTGGATACAACTAATCAACTCTTACTCTCTTTAAGTTATGTATACCTTCTATGAGCTGCGTCATTACTTTTGTGTTCACCTCATGTATGATATGTGTACTTCTGATGACTAAGGTGTATGTATGGGAATATACCTAAGTAAGGGTATATGTTTCTTCATGGATATGTTGTGGTGAAGCCCACGTGGCTTTCTTCTTTGAGCTGTACCTATGGGATACACCTTGTGTTGTACATTCCTTGGGAAGTGTTTTTACACTTGTGGAACAGAATGGTGTTGGGATTAAGAGTTGGATTTAGAATGTGACTGGTAACATAGGTATATATATGGGAATATACCTAAGTAAGGTTTTTAGATACTTCGTGATTGTATCTTTCTAATTTGGTTTATCCTTTGTGGATTTTGTGAGACATTGAGGGTCTCGGGGTCCCTACTTAGTATCATTATACACACCCCTGCATGGGCTATGCCCGCACCTCGTTGTGTTGGATGGAGATGACAGACATCGTATACAGAGGCCGAGAGTGATCGAGGACCGGACGGTACCTGGAGGTGGACCACTAGGCGAGACGGAAAACGGATCGGACTGATAGATGTGGAGTGCTATGGTGGACATCTGTACCTACCCTTAATTTATGATACTCGATGGACGTTCCAGGAGTTTCCCTATTACCTTTCAGCTGTTGTCCCTTTTTTAGTTGTAATTTCTTTCCATTGTACCTATACTTTACTATAGGGCATGTATTTCCTGCCCCTTTATATCCAAAACTACTATTTGTATATAGTATTCACATAGTGCTTTGCTTCATCTTTCTATGTTTGTGCGTGTGTTACTTTTATTAACAAAAACCCCTCCCAACTTAGTGATTTATGCCATTGGTTCTAGTCGTCATCACCTAGCCTATGAAAGCCGGGCTTGGGGTAGTCACGGCATGGGCCCTGAGGACGGGTCATGACAAATTGGTATCAGAGGAGTCAGTTCTACCAAGGAACTCAGGACTCTGATCATTATTTTCTATGATGCAATAATGTTAAGAGTATTGAGTTTGGTTTTTAGTCCAGGGAGTCCAGTGTTAGTGTGGCGGCCGACGTATCCATACACTAGGACCCTAACCTATGATTTCTGACTCAGTGCACGAAAACACAGATTGCATGTGTGTTTCCTTTGAAAAGTTTTATTCGGGATTACTTTGTGTAATCTCACCAGGTATGATTTTCGATCATGGAACACCTATTTCATTTCACGATGTCTTCACCTAGTCAGTCAGTGAGGGTTCCAAGTGGAGAGTGCGATGGTAGACCACCGAGAAACGAGGCCACAATGCATGGCCCCATCACAGCGTAGGCGCCATCTATAACACTAACTGATGGGATACCATTTCCACCAGCCCCATCAGTAGAGTGTGCGTGCCACTTGAGTGCATTGCAAGTGTTCCTGCGCTAGAGACCTCTGAGGTTTCGATGCGAGATAGATTTTTGAACAGCTAGGTGTTGTTTGGAGGTTGTACCGCGAGTTTTCCACACAGTTGGTACACCTTCTAACTTGATGGTGTAACTAGTTATTAGTCTCTTTCAGGGAGCAGATGGAAGGCGGTGGATCCTGATGATCCGGTTTTACGATGACGGACCCTCACCTGGGGTGGCGTCGAGGGTCTTCTCAGAGCAGAGTTTGTACCGCAGACTCTACGCTCGGTGCAGGATCAAGAGTTACTTCACTTTCCATAGGGCTTTACGACCATAGAGTATTCTTCTCCAGTCAGTAGTAGATAGATGTCATAGAGGTCCAAGCGGAATAGGCCAATAGGTAGGGCGACCCGAGGATATAGGTACGGTTGTGTGGGGAACACGAGATAAGACCAGCCATACGAGGAGCAGGCAGTGAAATGCATGCGGCGAGAAGGGTCGCATGGCTCATGACTGCCCGACCCACCCTGCCAAATAGCAGGAGGTAGTAGAGGGACCTCCCAGGCCGAGGCAGAGGATCGACCGTGGAGGTCAGCCTGGAGTAGACGGACATGGCAGTGGAGCTGGCCGAGTAATATGTGGTGGAAAAAGTTTTGAGGCCCAACCACCACAGCCACCAGGAGGTCCACCCTGACCGTAGAGAAGGGGTGGATAGGGGAGAGCTCGGAATAATGCAGTTGAGACCTATGACCATAGTTCTCTGGGAGCAGGTGGACAGGAGGAGGACTAGTTCCAAGTATAGAGTCCTTTGTTCAGGATGCGTATAACTTCATTGATATCTTTGTTTGTGGTTGATTTGTGTCTTTGTACTTTGATCTATAGTAATAAAAGACACATGTCCATGTGACGTTTTCTTTCCTTACTTTTAGGTGTGGTTGATACTGAGTGGTTCTGGTAAAAACTATGGAATTGACCCTCACATTCGAGATTCCTACTTGAGGAGACCCAATGACCACACACTACTGCTGACAGTGTGACTCGACCTTTGGAGGCGAGTGGAATGGTTGGGTCTCATGGTAGTGGTGTCGAGGCCTTACGACGTCGTCCATGGAATGAAATAGTACCATTCATGTCAGGATTAACTATATTAGGAAAATGACTTGGTTCATCCAAGGGATGAGACCAGATTTTTCTTTTCTTCAAAGGAGAAATCATAGTAGCTCTTGTAGGACATGAGCGAAGAAGGGTGTAGTAGAGTTCTTTAAAACTGGCTAGTCACACCCATAGTTCGTTCAACAAATAGTTTATGGTTTACTCTAATCTCAATAGTCTCTAGTGTATCTTCTCATAGTAGAACCTGAATCAGATACATCGATGATGGCTTGAGTTCTTCCAGGACTATGACTTTGAGATAGTCTATACTCATAGAAAGGGGAACGTCATAGCTGATGCTCTCAGTATGAGATCAGGCAATCAGCTGCTAGGAGTGGTGACGAAGCTGCTGGTCACGTTGTAGATATCCTTTGTGTATCAGGATGAAGCAGTCATTCTACAATCTCTCATAGTCACATCCCCACTTTTTCAGCAAGTCGAGGAGGCGTAGCATGGGGATGCTGACTACGAGACATGACGGGCTTAGATATTCCCAGGGAAAGAACCCGAAGGATTTTATGATGTTGGGGAGCACGCCATTCCTTTCAAGGGATGTACCATGGTACCAGTTTCACTTCAGGAAGATGTTATGTGGAAGTTCCACACACCCCCTTTAATGGTATATCCAGAAGAGGTAATGATGGACTAGGACCTTCGATGACAGCACTGGTGGCCAGGTATGATTAATCCAGTAGCAGAGTTTGTCTCTCGATGCCTCAGTTGTCAGCATGTGAAGGTAGAGAATCAGGTACCACCATGCTTGGTTCAGCCTTTAGAGGTCCCAATTTGGATGTGGGATGATATATCCATGGACATTGTGATTGGTCTTCCACGTATGTCCAGGGGACACGACTCGATTTGTTTGATCGTTGACAGATATTCCAAGTCGTCCAACATCCTTTTGACGAGAGACAATATGATCTACCGCTGAGGAGGTGCATGTAATTTAGGAGCGGGTTCTGTGTGGATGGAGATTCCTATTGTTTGTGTTCACGGTAGGCACGCTAACCTCTAGAAGAGCACATGGGAGAAAGATGCTAAAATTCATGCTCAGTACCCTAATTTGTTTCCCTAATGTGTGTTGTATCTTTACAGGGACGTAAATCCTTGAGGTGAGGTTAATGTAAATACCTAGAAGTTTTAATAATTTTTTTTCATAATTATTTGAAATTTTACTAGTCCGCAGTTTCGGACGACACTTGATTCCAAGGCCCGGTGAACCTGGAATAATTTTTTAAAGTTTTTTTTGCTTAAATTAATGCGCGTAAGCAGTTTTACTGAAAATGTAGAATAACTCTTAAATGGTTACTCAGATCAGAAATATGAGGGCACCGTTGCACATAGGATGGTGGGTTTACCCTAGGATTGACTTAAGCATAGTCGGCGCGGGCCTCTTTTGAGAAATTCAAAAAATGGCATAACCGTAATTAAAATAATTAAATAAATTATTTTATTATTCAAATTCTTATAACTCACAAATAGTAGCTCAGATTAAAAATCCATGAACACTTATGAGCTTGTGAGGGCATGCTTTATTTATTAAGATACTCTCTTTGGCCATTGCGGGCCACCAGAAAAAGGTAGTTTTCGGCCACAAATAACATAATTAAGTGATAATTATATTATTGTAAAATACATAACATCATAAATGTAACTTGGATTGAAAATCTGAGATTACTGTTGGGTTCTCTGGGGTGTGTTTCACTTATGTAGAGCCTAAAATCGGCCAGTGTGGGTCAAGGGTGACTAATAATAATTTTCCGAACTTTTGTTCGGGTACGTTCAGTAAACGTACATGCAGGTTTTTCTATCATTTGAACTGGTTCTTAGAATCTAAATACAAGGACACCGATGAACTCACTACTCCATTATTCTCTTAAGGGGACCTTTACCGTTGTTTAATTTTAAACAGGATGGATGTAATAAATTGGGG
The DNA here is from genome assembly GCA_963277665.1 of Viscum album. Taxonomy (NCBI): domain Eukaryota; kingdom Viridiplantae; phylum Streptophyta; class Magnoliopsida; order Santalales; family Viscaceae; genus Viscum; species Viscum album. The sequence continues at coordinate 501,140,384 of OY728159.1, forward strand.
TTTCTAATTTAAAAACAAAAATAAAATAAAAATATGTGTGCAACACATTTTTATTTGAATGGTGGATAAAGTATCAAGGTGGTGGTTGAGAGTGGGGCCCCCACACTCTAACCTCCCTTTTAAGGATATAACTAAGGGTGGAGCCCACACGAGTTCAAAACTCTTAAACTCCACCTTAAACTCCATAAACCCCTTGAACAACCAAATTAAGGAGGATGAAACTTCCTTTATTAATTGGGAGCCTCTTCATCTCCTCCATCCATTTTTAATGAGCCAACTCAACATTTAATTAATGAATGGATTTGTCTTAATGAATTTGAATCCCTATTAATTCATTAATACATCCTTTAAATAGTTAGTGTGTTATTATTTTTTGTTGGTTGGACATATTATCATTAGAGGCTAGGAGAATTAGGAAGAAATTGTTCTTCCCATGAAGAACACGAAGAGCATCTCTAACGTGGAACGACGTCCTATCGACGAAGAACGTCGTTTCCATATAAGAACAACAATGAATCTTTTTCCTTTCCGAGACCTCTTTCCGCATTAAAAGTGTCGGTGCGGTCCTCAAGGAACATCAACGACACTCTTTACTTGAAAGTTACTTGACGTCAACAAAACCGAAGTCTTCCCTCTTTCTCGCGACTCCGCCGGGCGAGCACCATTTACCAGGTAGAGGGATTTATTTAATTATAATTGAATAAAATAATATCCTCGATTCTTCAATGTTTACTTTATTCGACGGTGGCCATTTGTTATCATATATTGCGGAGGGCGTGGGCAGAACAAACACGACCCGATGTACCTCACTTGGTTTATGATTGTTTGATGCTGGAGGAAGATCCGAGAGGTCGCGCTACCGTCTCATTGTGCCGGAGGAAGAAGGACACTGTCTTGAGGCGGTAGTGACCAAAGGCAACAAAGATTGATGGCGGCGGTGACCGAAGGCCAGGACAGGTCGGGCCGCGGTGGTGGAAGACCGGCGTCATCGCACTGGCCATTTGGGAGGAAACTGTGGCCCGAATCCACATGCCTCTCGGCTGATGATGAACTGGCTGGCTTCATGTTGGTCTGGCTGGAAGAACCAGTTGGCTATGGCAGGCCGGGCTGGGGATGATCGTGATCCGCAAACGTGGGACGCTCGGTGGATGAACCGACCGACCGTCTGCCAGCCAAGATGAGGAAATTGGGGCACTGCTTCGTGCCCTGTGTAGAGGAACTGGGGCCCACATCCGTGGTCTGATCACGCAGGATAGAACTGGTCGGGCAGGAGAGGCGACATTGCTTGGCGTGGCCCGATGAACCGAACTGGGTCGCTATGCGGGCCCGGTCAATGACTGGGATGCGCCCTTCATGGCTGGGATGACGCCCCATCTGAATCGGACCCACCGGGTTGGGTTCGCGTGTGGTTCGTGCACCACCATGCATGGCTGACGCCCAGCCGGGTCGGACACACCGAACCGGTTCGGGTCGACCCGCCTACCCACTGGGCTTGATGGGCTGAGCCCATTTTAGTTAGACGTAATTAACTTCTAGACCGTGCGTCCCATTGACACGCCATCTATGGAACTAGGACTCACGCGACGATACAGTACTTTTACGATACTCTAAGTGAGTTTTGGACAACTTTGGAAAACTGCTGGGCTTGGAACGAGCGTAAATCCAATGGGGCCCCTAGAACAGAAATGCTAATAACTCTCAGACCGTGCATCCAATTGACGCTCCATCTATCACGTTGTGTTCCTTACGATGAGACGGAACAACAAGATACATCAACACAGGACTTCATGATAGTTGATTTTTCGAATCTTGGCTAGAGGAGAAGACCCTCCCAAAATTGAGTGTGTTGTGTGCGGTAACCCTAGAGCTGACAGCAACGATACTAGACTGAATCCACTGTGGGTTTGACGGTAACGAGACGGGACTGAATCCTTAGTGGGTTCGACAAAAATGATACTAGACTTAATCATCCATGGGTTCGACCCCTATGAGACTTGACTGAATCCTCCGTGGGTTGGACAACAATGAGATTGGACTAAATCCTCCATGGGTTCGACCGCAACGAGACTGGACTGAATCCTCACTGGCTTTGACATCAACGATACTGGACTGAATCCTACGTGGGTTCTATATCAACGAGACTATATAGAATCCTCCTTGGTTTTGACAGCAACGGTACTGGACCTGAATCCTCTGTGGGTTCAACAACAATGACTTTTGAACTGAGATTCTGCATAGGATCGACAGCTACCATAGACTGCTGTTTAGGGTTTCTACAGGTCTCTGCTATTCGAAAGTAAAATATGATGCAGTGGCTACAACTAATCATCTCTTAATCTCTTTATGTTATGTATACCATCTATGAGCTAAGTCATTACCATCGTGTTCACCTCATGTATGATATGTGTAATCCTGACGACTTAGGTATATGTATGGGCATATACCAATTTAAGGGAGGATGTTTTTTCCTGGATGTGTTATGGTGAAGTAAACATGGCTATCTTCTGTTAGCTGTACCTATAGCATTTAACTTGTGTTATAATTTCCTTATAGAGTGTTTCTACCCTTGTGGAATAGAATGTGGTTGGGCTCGAGAGTTGGTGTCATACTGTGACTAGTAACTTAGGTATATGTATGGGCATAAAACTAAGTAGGGTTGGTTGATACTTTGTGATTGTATCTTTCAACTGTGGTTTATCTTTTGTGGATTTTGTGAGACTTTGAGGGTCTTGGGGTCCCTACTGAGAATCATTATACTCACCTCTCCATGGGCTATTCCTACACCTCATTGTGTTGGATACAGACGACAGAAAGCATTGACAGAGGCCGAGAGCGAGCCAGGACCAGACGATACCGAGAGGTGGACCGCTCGGCGATACAGTACACAGAGTAGACCGATAGATGTGGAGTGTTGAGGAGGACATCTGTACCTACCCTTCAGGTAGGATACTTGGCCGATGTTCCAGGATCTTCCCTTTTTCCTTTCAATTGTTTCCCCTTTTTTAGTTGTACATTCTACCAATTGTACCTGTACTTTACTGTTGGGATTGTATTTTAGGCCCCTTTACTTCAAAACTACTTTTTTGTATACAGTATTCACTTAGTTCTTTGCTTCCAGCTTTCTCTATTTGTGTGTGTGTTACTTCTATAAAGGCAGTGCCTTGCCATCTTAGGGATTTACGCCTTTGGTGCCAGTCACCAGCCCCTGGCCTATGGAAGGTGGGCATCGTGTAGTCACGACACGGGATCAAGGACATGTCGTGAGAGAATCATTCAAAATATTAATGTTAAGAAATAATAGCCCCTAGATTTGGGGTGCTGGTGGACTCATAATGATATAAAATGGTATCATGTTATTTTTTATAAATTAAATGGTTGGCACTTGGAATGTTTTGGTTAAGATAACATGTGGTGGTGATACCAAAGAAACAATGATTCACATATCCACAATAATGAATGTAGTAAATGATGTTTATTCTCATGGAAATCCTACAAAGAACTCTTATTGTTAATTTAAAAATCAATAATAGTTTTTAAATGTTTTCATTGAATAAAATACGTAAATGTAGAAAACATATATCTATATCATTATATTTATATTTTTTGTTAATATAAAATATATTTTAATGATATAAATAAATTTATATTTTCCATATAACTTTCCTTGAACAAAATCGTTGGTTCTATCAAAATGTGAGGCTCAGAAAGATTTATATATTTCATCCCACAACTAAAAAATAGCCATTTAACAGAACTAGAGAAGCACTTACTACTAGATCAATGTTAAAAGAACTAGTATTTTATCATCACTAAAAAATCACTCATAAAGAATATCTTTATTAGTGCTTATAGAAGTGTAGATAAAGGACACATTTTTTCAGCACATATAAATGCATAGATAATGGGGCATACTATAGCGTGTTGTTACAACACACTATCTCTCCAGTGCATTGTGTTGAAACAGAACACCGTTGCACCAAAAACACCAAATTAAATAATGTATGAATAGAAAATTTAATTGAACGAAAAATTATATAGGCTCATTTTCTCGATCATGGCGATATGATTCATGTTTTATATATAAAGGATATTTTTATATTAAAAAACAATTTGAATAATATATGTGGCACTGTTTAGTGTATTGAGATATGTATAATTCATACAAATTTCCATTGACATACATATCATTTTCCTAAAATATCAATACAATTCTAATGTGTTCAACCAGTTTTGAGTACGTCACATGACTTTTTTTTACAAAAAATTACATTTTAAATTGGAAACATGAACATTGATTCATAAAATTTATATAAGGTATCAGTTTGACATGATACCAATTTTTACAAGTCAAATAATACTTATGAATCATTTTCCTAAAATATATAGATAATTTTATTATCTTTTCCTTGTTTGTAGTGCTTGATTTTTTTAACTAAAATGGTTATTTTAAACTAATAACAGACACATTGAGTCATACAAGACATATTCTGTATCAGATTGAGGTGTGACCAAATCCTATACATCCAAAATTATATATTAATAGTTTTAATATTATATCAAAATAATCTAAATATGTTTTCTTGGTTTTTAGTAGATGAGTATTCCTTTTTTTTCTAAAACATAAGTCAATTTTAAATAAAAAGACATTCTCTGAGTCAATCAGTCACACAGTGCGTCAGAATGTGGTGCAGTTAATTTTGCCACATCAAAATGGATTGTGGATCACATTTTGAAATATAAAAACTATTTTAATGTGTTTAATCAGTTTGGAGTATGTCTCAAATGTTTTTACTGAGATGACATTTTATACTAGAAACACACACTTTGACTCATACTGATCAGAACATGTATTATATTTACATGAAACATTTTCATACATGAATTAAATGAATTATGAATCAATTTAACACATTGTTAAGAAAATATGACTTAGATTTATTAGTATTTATTTAGTTATATTTTTTAATCGAAATTATCAATTTTAAACTGATAACGGACACATTGAGTCATACTAGGAACATAGTTCATGAGATTTAGGTGCGGATAATTACTACAGATCAAAAAAAACTTATGGATCACCTATATATTCTATAAAAACAATATAACTGTGTTTTCTTGGTTTTTGAATAGATAACCTATCATTTGTACCAAAATTTATGTCATTTTTAAACAAAAAGTCACACTTGGAGTCATAACTGTCACACCGTGTGTTGGAATAAAGTACTTCTAATTCCTACACATCTCAAATGACTTATGGATAATTTTAATAATGTATAAACACAATATGATTGATCATTTTTAGTTCTGAGTAGGTGATTTTTATTTTTATTAAATTTATAGTAATTTTTAGATAAAAAGACACACATGCAGTCATATAGGTCACACCAAGAATCGGATTGAGGTGTGGCGAATTCATAAACACCACAAATGGAATATGTATGGTTTTAAATAATGTATCTAAATTATATTAATTTTTTTACTTGGTCCTGTGTAAGTTAAATTTATTATTTACTAAAATTTAATTTTAATGTAAAAACATGAAATTTGACTCGTACTGATCAGTTCATGTATCATATTGATGTGAGAAAAATTGATAAAATCAAAAATTTCTTATTAATCTATGTGATAAATTTTCAACAAAAAATCCATGAATGTTTGATCAGTTTTCAATGAGTGATATTTTTTGAATTAATTGTCAATTTTAAACAAATAGCATACACATTGAGTCATACCGTGAGCCCCGTGAGTCGGATTGAGATACAGATGATTCTTACACTTAAAAAATTGCAAACAGATGTTTTATCTAATGTATTAAAAAAATTAATGCATTTTATTGTTTTTGAGTATGTTATTATTATTTTATTAAAATTGATTTAATATTTGAAAAAAAAGACACACTTAGAGTTATATAGATCACACAGTTTAATGGATTGATGTAATAATAATTCTAATATATTTCAAATCATATATGGATCATTTTACAAAAGTATCAAAACAATTCAAATAATTGTTATAGTATTTATGGCAGTTATTTATGCTCCTTACAAAAATTTATGTCAATTTAAAATAAAAATAGACGATTTGAGTCATATCGATCACACCATACATCTGATTGATGTGAGGCTAAATCGTTCATGTCAAAAATCAAATATTTATAGCATTAATATTGTATCAAAACAATATGAATGATTTTACATAGATATGAGTATGTCACATGTCTTTTTTTAAATTTAAATTTAATCTCTAAACACACAAATTTAATCATACTGATCACACCATGTATCGGTTTGATGTGAGACCGATTCATTATTATGATAAATGGATTCGGAATAAATTTCATAAATTATCAAGAATATTCTTCCAAAATTTCTATGTTTGTAGTGATTGACATCTTTTGAAATAAATTATTGATTTTTAACTGATAACAAACACATTGAGTTATATTTGGCACATCTAGTGGTATATTAAGTTGAATCTTATTCGTAAAAGTCAAAAATAAAATATAAGTCATCTACCTAAAGTATCAAATCAATATATATGTGTTGTCTTGGATATGAATAGTTTATTTTTATTTTATATTAAAATTAATGTAATTTTTAAATAGAAAGGTGAACATGGAATCATATCGGTAACACCATGCGTCAGATTGATGTATGAATGATTCATACAAGACTAAAATGTCTTATGGATCATTTCCTAAAAGTATTTGAACAATATGAAGTTTTTATCTTAGTTTTCATTACATATTTGTTATAATAAAATTTTATTTTAATTCGGAAACACAGACATTGACCTATAATGACCATATCGTGTATTATTTTTACATGAGGCTGATTACAACACTTCAATAATAATGTATGAATCAATGTTCTAAATTATCAACACAATTTGAGTGTGTTTTTTTAGAGAGTATCATTTTTTGAAAAGATCTATCAATTTTAAACTGATGATATCCCAATTACCCAAAATTATAATTTTTTATAATGAATAAAATTAAAAAACAAATTTTTATTTTATTATTTTACAATCATTTAAAAAAATTGAAATATATATTGAATAATATATTGTATATTTAAATAAATTTAAATATTTTAAATAATATACACACACATATGTAATTATATTAAAACGATTATACTAATATAATACATATTTATATATAAAATATATATAATATTTAGGTAGATAAACATTATTTATCTTTGTATTTAATGTGGAGTGACCTCCATTTTATAGTTTTTGATTCTAGAAGGAAATATCCATATTTAGGTTTATTCCCTATCATGGTAGGGGTGAAAGATGTACACACCGCCGTGAACATATTTTTTCCGGTAAAATAAAACCCAATATCACATTTAATTAAATCAAACCTATTAAAAATTGACATTTATATCAAAACAACATTAAAAAATGGTCCACCATTTATTCTAGTAATGTTTTATTGAAATCATTATGGGTAAATTTGAGGATAACAAATGAAATTAAATCTTTAATAACAATGCCTTCACATAAAAATAAATAAATAAATTTCAGTAACATAAACTTGTTAGTTGAAATTATTGTGTTTCAACCCAGGAACCCTAGGCTGGGAAACCCGACAGTTATATATTCCTAATCTCTGGTCTCCACCCTCTCTATTTCATATCCTCTCATTACTCTATCATTCTACTGGGTGTGTGGAGATTTTCCATCAAAGGAGACGATGTAAATAGAGGCATCTATATGATAACAAGTTTCAATGGTGTAATTCTAACAAATGGGAGACATTTCCCTTTTTGGAGAACATAATAAAGGATAATTTTCATCCTCATCAACTCAAATCTTGAACAATTATCATTGATTTTTTTTGTTTGACAGACATTCTATATCACCAGTGGACATGCACATATGTTTCTTATACTAATGCGAGCAATAACCATTTAGCTTATAAATATTACTTCAACTATTTCTTATTACTTAGATGTTGATAAATGATTTATAGTTGTAATTATAAAGAAAAACAAGTATATATGTACTTAACAAATATATATAAATATATAAATAATAAAATCATTATTTATTTATATATATTTGTTATAATTTTTTACAAAATTTTTTTTATTTATAATTATATAAATATTTTTTAATAAGAATATTTATGTAATTATATATATATATATATTTTATTCATTATTTATGTAAATTTATATTAAATATAATATATATTTATATATAAATATTTAAATATATATATATATCTATTTTCTATTATAATTATATAAATACTTGTTGAAAATTATTTATTTCATTATTTTTATAAATATATAATTTTATAAATTTACTATGCACATTTGTAAATATATTTATTTATAATTATTTTTTTGAAATATTATTTTAACTATAATTTTTAACATTTTTAATAAATATGTAATTTTAATTCCATGAATGTTAAAAAGAGTGAAATAGAATGAATTGAACATATATACACTTTAATAATATTGAAAAAATGGATTTTTTATGTCTGTATATTTTATATAAAAATGCATCTATTTCATTAATGTCAAATCAATATAACACACATTTGATCTATGATAAATTGAAAAAGAAAACTACATTCAATTATTAGTCGATTAAAATATGCAATTATTCAGTATTTTAAATTCATATTGATTTTAAATTATAAAACATTATTCACTAAATATAACACATAGTTTTTTTAATATATATGTCATATTTATATAAATTAATATATATATCTATATATTTAATATATACTATTTATTAACATTATCAACAATCATCTAATCAATAAAATGTTTAATACGTTTCTCAATTTCCTTATATTTATTTTTCTATTTTATAAATTCCATTTTTCATATCAATATATTTAATACATACTACTTATTATTATATATAATTTATATATAATATAATCAATTTCTTCTTTTTTATAAATAAATATTTAATTAATAAATATGATAAAATTTATTTTATTAATGTAATTTTTTTTATTTTTTTTATTATCTCATTTTATTTATTTGGAAATTTATTATCACTAAAAAATGAGGAAAAATTGCACCTCTATGAGCGCTATAAATATAGAATTGATATAGTTCACCCTTTATCAATGGTAAAAATAATGTTCTTATGAAGGGAAACCTTTATTAGTAATAAAAAAATGTTAAGATAAATGGTACCTTTTATCAATGAAGGAAATGATGCGATAATAAAGGGTCCTTTATTAGATTTACAAAAGGCATTGATAAATTGTTTAATTTAACAGTGTTTTCTTTAGAACTGATAATGATTCCATTTGTCAATTATTTTCTAGTATTGATAAATACGATCGAGGTTAAACATGGGTTCTTTTTTATTGTCACCAATATTAAGCATTTAAATTGATGTTGCTGGGGTGATGTATCATAAACCAATGTAAACATTATTGGGAGATGATGTTCAGGTTTATTATGTAACAACGGTTAAGAGGTAGACATACAAGGATGGGTTTCCAAAGTAAGACGAAGTTGTGATATAAAGTGGTTTGGATGATTCAGTATGTGTAAAATCAATGGGCACAATACTAACAAGATTCTAGAGGTAGTATATTTTTACATACAAGGGTGATGATTTGAATTGTTTTGTGTTGTGATGGAAAGAGGACGTAGATATTATACTCAAACTTGTATGGTATCTATATGAATTTCACATGTGTATGTCAGTTGTTTACTTTAGGATATTGGTTGATCATCGTACAATAATGATCATATTTGTTTATTTATGGGGAGGCTATTCATACTCCATTTAATAAATATTTTTTTAGTTAATTGGTAAAAAAATTAATAGTAGTATCTTTTGGAGAAATGTCAGAGATATTATAGTTTCATATAGTTCTTATATCCCCATACATGATTGTTGTGCGATTCATGAAATTATATAGTGCAACCAATATATTGGTTTTCAGGTTGATGATGTGGCCTTTAATAATTTATTTATTCCATATCTATTTTGATTTACAATATGTTTATTTAGTGATTATTTGCGACTTTTATTTGTATGTTACTATATTTTATTCATTTGTATATATTATTTTTAATTTGAATATTTTTATACTTAAATTATTAAATGATTTATTCTATAAATTTTATTCATAATATTTCATTATGATTTTTAAATTTTAATTTCAAATGATTTAACATAAATCAAGATTCTTCATAATTTTAATTTATTGATATTAATTTTTTTGTTAAAACATATTTTTAGTCATTCCATTTGGTTAATTGTTTTATTTATGTATCTTAAAATTTCATTTTTTCTATTTTTTAGCCTATTTATTTATTTCTTCCTTTCAATAAATGATTAATTGTCAAATTTCATTTATCTATTCTGTAGTGGGTCATAAAATATTCCTCAATAGTAACAAATTAAAGGGAAAACTCATTACATGATGGAATTCCTAAAGTCACATAACATATATTTGGTTATATGTAATAAAATTCAGGGGGATCATCCATAAGAAAACAATTTACCTTTATATTATCATGGATATTTGAAAACCAAAAAAATCAATACCCGATCTCCCAATGAAATTTTATCCTATTAATAGAAGACAATTTCAAGTCAAACCTATGCTGTAACATATTTATGAATCATAATAAATTAGAAATTTACTATAAAAATGGGGATCGAACTTCAATGATTAGAGACTATTCTTAAATATGATCACTTATACACAAAATTAATTTTCAAGATTCACGGTTCAAAATCGATAATTGGAGGAGATGTCCTATCAGTGATCATGGGTTTCATGGATTGATCGATGTCGAAGTGAGAAACACTATTTACGAGTTTGATACCATTCCTAAATGAGTGGTAATGATTTATATCAAGTTTTGTAGGGGTGATGATGATAGAAATGAAATTTTATTTAGGGGAGAAATAGGTTTCAATGGTTTCGAAAGGTAATTTAAAGGGGAGAGAAATTATAAGGGGATAAATGGAGAGAAATATATTTCTCTCCTTTTATTGTTTATAAATCACCTAAAATATGGATGATTTGGAATGAAATGTTACTGGATGGTAGTTAATATTTTAAAATTCCAATTTTAACACTATTTTCTCTATGTATCGAAAAATAATTTTATTTTTATTCCTTTAAAAAGTTCACCAAAAAAGATGGAGAGAAATATAAATCATTTATTTTCATATACTATGTTATTGATCCAAACACATGGAGAGAAGTTACAATCATAATATTTCAATTATTTTATTTTATAAACTATCAATTAATATATTTTCATTTATTTAAATTTCAATAAACAACCTCAAAATATGACAAGAGTCCATATCATGTTTAGAATATAATGAATCATTATGTTTGAGTTTTCTATTACTAAAAATGATCCAAATTTGAATATTTATGAGTTTGGATTTTGTTGATGAAGGTTTTTCATGCTTCTCTAGAATTGAATTCCTTTGATGACATTGATGATTCACTAAATTTGATAATGCACCATAGCTGAATAGATTTTATCTATCCAGGAATGCATCATTATAATTTTAATGGGATCATTAATTGGTAATGTCGGCTGAACTCCTATTAGGTTTCCCCGGATCATTCCTCCAGTCATGGTGCAGATGATTTTTGTGATGATGTTTAATCATTGCATTGTTTAATAATTTAATTGACTACATCTTGTTAGTTTGATGAATAATTGATGTTGATGGGGAATGTTTTCTTCCCTACATTAAAATTTCTAGAAAAGATAAGGTTACACTTATTGTTTTTTTAAATCATGTGGTAGTTAATGGTTGTATGAGGTAATGAATCATGTACTAATATTTTTGTTAGTGAAAATTATGATTGATTACTTGACCTTGACAAAAAAATAGATGACTGAACTGACACATAGTTTTAATGAATTAATGAAGATGACCCTAAATCTATTCGGATCCAATGAAAAAATAAGATCATTCCAATTTGATGAAAGAAGTTTTTTCAATGTGTCCCACCAATATAATTGGTGCTAGAAGAATATATTATTGGGTGTGTTTTAGAGATCCTTTTTAGTGTTTCTATCAGTTTGGGTGATGATTGACAAATTGTAATTACATATATTAAATTATATTTAGGATCCAACACATTAACATATATGGGATGTAACATTATCGATTGATGTATGGAAAAGTCATTTGAAGGTAATGCTAAATGCTGAAGGTTTACAAATGGAGTAATCTTATTGTTTGTTAATGTTGTAAGTATTTTCTTCTTGTATTCTTTTAAAGTGTTTTTTTGGGATTCTATATTATGAGTATGCTTTCCAGACAACATCTATTCTCATTCATTTCCCATCCCTTTTGAAATTATCCATTTTGTAAATAATAATTGTTTGTGTGTTACATATTCTCATGTTTATCTATAATATTCTTCCTCTAGACAGGGATGTGATATTTGAAATGTTACATCTATGGGATGAAGGTCAATTAATTTTTATTCAGACTAACCATTGGGGTTTTCGATAATCTATATCTATGGAAAATATAAATATATCTTTCATTGTTCAAATGATAAATATAAAAAATTTGTGACATTATCGGGGAGACAAATTATTTATTCTAATTATCACTTTTATATTACTTATTACTTATGTCAATGATGATGTACATACAAATTATTAAATATTCGTCACCATTATAATCATCACCTGACTAATAACTCAAACATGACATATAATACATGAAATGTTTGATTTTTTAAAGTGTTAATAAACCCCACATAAGGAGGAATTTTGTTTCTCTTTAGTAGCTGTAAATTTTTTATTAAACTATATAAGTGGATTTATAAGATCAAAAAAATAAGGAATAAATTATGAAACCAATTTGATAAGGTGGATCAATATAATTTTGATAATTATTTTCCCTTAGATAAAAATATGGAAATTCAGAATCTATATCTTGGTACTTGTTTTCAGTAATGGGAAGTGGATAGAGAAGAATATTTTGAAAATTATTGACATTCATTAGATGAATAACATTCCAATGTATTTAATTTTGATGATTTTAACGGTACTCACTTTTCGATGGGTTTTACCACACATTTAAATGATAATAAAATTTAAAATCCCCTCCATTTTTTGTAAAGACCCGGAAATTTCAAGGAAAATTTTTTGTTAATTTTCTTTGGAATTTTACAAGAGAACAGTTTTAGACGGCACCTGATTCCGAGGTCCGGTGGGCCCGGAATCATCAACCGAAGTTCGGCTCAGGTACGTTCAGTAAACGAACGAGCGGGAATTTCTAACTTATGAACCGGTGCCCGGAATCAAAATTCTGAGGGCACCGTTGGAACCATAGCGCCGGTATTTGCTTAGGAACACCTGTTCCAGAGGTGCGTTCTGACGAGGGGTGATGATAAAAATTGTGGAAGATTAATTAATAATTTATCTACGATTTTTATTTTACACTAAGTGTTTTATCCATTGGGTGGAAGTTGGGTAACTCCCAACTTCCCTTTAGAGGTTATGAGGGTGGTGGGCCCACACGAACCCCACCCCCTCATATTCTCTAAACCCCCTTGTCTTCCCCTCTTTAAAAACTCTCTTAATTAATGTTATAACTCATGGTTTTTAATTGAGGAGTTATCTAACGTTATTGAAATTCAATCTATTGAATTTCAAAAGACTTAGGTAGTGTTATTAAATAAGTGGATCCTTTTCTTTTTTTTTGGTTTTTTGCTGTGCGGAAGAGAAGGGAGAGCTTTCTTTTCCCATTGAAGTTCTTCTTCCTCACGATGACCTTCTCCGACGAAGAACGCGGCGACCTTCTTCCACGACGTCGGACTGCAACGCGTTGGTTTTCCTCCACGACGCCACAACGCATCCTCTCCGCGACGTGCTTTCTGCGGCGAACCTACGTCCGACGCCGCAACACACTTTCCGCGACGTGCCTCTCGCGGTGAACCTATGTCTGTCTACCGCGACGCCATAACCGCGATGCCGACGACGTCTACCTCCGTGACGTCCGACCTCCGCGACGCTCTTCCTTCGCGGATCGTTGACGAGGTTCGCGAGCTTCCTTCGAGGTAGGGGTTGTACCTTTATTCTTAATTTAATTTACGCCTTCGTAAATAAATTATTGGACCGCTTGTTATCATTAACATGGGAGGGGATCGGACAGCACAAACACGGTCAATCCTCCTCCCAAACCTTGTTATTGGATTTTTACTCGTGGTTCGAAGAAGAGGCAGAGCGGTGCCGTGACACCACGCTTGGACGCAAGGGGTTCATGGGAGTGCGCAAGATTGACACGCCACTACGGACGACGAAGGCCACGGCCAGTTCCGGGCCGCGGCGGATTTTGAGAAGACCGGCAGCAAACCGGGCCGTCGGTGTCGGAAGACGAAAGGGAACCGGCCGGCCAGGTCGGGCCGGCCGGAAGGAAGTCAAACCGGGGGAATTAATTTTCCCCGGTTTGCCTTTAATGGCCCCCAATTAAATTGGGGGCCGGTTAACTTTAGAAGGGGGGCAGCGCCCCCCCCCCCCCCCCCCCCGTGTCGTCCAGCAGGCCCCCTCATGTGAGGGGGCGGTTTTATTTTGAAACCGGCGCGGCACGTGCCGCGCCGCCAAGGGGAAAAACGGGGGGGCGGGGGTCTCGCCCCGCGCGCCGCCTGCGCGCCCAGCGCGCCGCCGCGCCGCCTCCGCGCACCGCAGCGCGCCGCCGGGGTCTCGCCCCGCGTGCCCAGCGTGCCGCCGCGTTGCCTCAGCGCACCGCGGCGCGCCGCCGCGTGCCGCCGCACGACCCGCGCGCCGCCGGCCGAACCGGCCGGGCCGGTTCGGGCCGGGTCGGCCCGGACCCCTTCCTTCTCGAACCAGAACGGTTATTTGCCCGTAACATGAGCTACGGGCCTCCGAATGACGAACCGTCTGCGGCTACGCGATCCTTGGATCGAAACGGTCGTTTTGGTTCAACTCACTCAAAGTTTTGGTTTACTTTGGGTTCGGCCGGATTGGTTCGTACACGAAACCAACCGGGCCCTCGGAGCGGAAACGCTCATATCTTGAGCTACGGACGTCCGAATGGCGTGCCGTCAGTTCTGATAAGTTCCTCTTAGTGAGACGATCCTTTGGTATACTCCGCCCGAGGTTTGGATGCAGGTGGAGTACGGCCAGGTTGGTTCGTTCACGAAACCAACCAGGCCCTCGGAGCGGAAACGCTCATATCTTGAGCTCCGGATGTCCGATTGACGTGCCGTCGACTTTGATGGAATCCTCTAAGTGGGACGGACCTTTTGGCTTACTCCGCTCGAGGTTTGGGTGCCGACGGAGTACGGTCGGGTTGGTTCGTACATGAAACCAACCGGACCCCTGGAACGAAAAAGCCAATAACTCACAGACCGGGTGCCCGATTGACGCGTCGTCTGTTGCGATAACTTCCACTTGATGAAACTGAACTTTTTACATACTCCGCCCGAGTTTTGGATACAGTTGGAGTATGGCCGGGTTGGATCGTATCTAAAATCCCACCGGCCCCTGGAACGAAAAAGCTGATATCTTTCAGACAGGACGTCCGTTTGACGAACCGTCAGTGGCGTTGATGATCACGATGAGAAACGGTCCCTATGAGCATACCCTATGAGAGTTCGGGGTACAGTTGAGATGTGACTGGGTTTGGTTTGCTCACGAAACCAACCGGGCCCCTGGGACGAAAAGGCTAATAACTCACAGATCGGGCGTCCGATTGACGCGCCGTCTGTTGCGTTGAGACCCCTGTGACGAGGCGGACTTTTGTGACACTTCATTGCGGGACCTTGTGATACTTGGAGTATCAACCAGTAGCTTGTGGAGCGGACCCTCCCGGAGACGAGCGTGCAGAGTACAGAGACCGTGTAGCCGGCTGAGACCTGACGACTGCTTGACCGACTCGACTTGGAGTGAGTCGACTAGACCGGTGGACGGAGCGCCCGGTATTTGGCGGTAGACCCACGGCGGACGGAGCGCCTGGTAGTTGGCAGCAAACCTGCGGTACTCGACAGAAGGAGTACCTCAGTAGGCTATTTGGGTGAGCGCCCGGTATTTGGCGACAGACCCTCAGCGGACGGAGCGCCCGGTAGTTGGCTGCAAACCCGCAGTACTCGACAGGAGGAGTACCTCAGCAGTCTTAGGTTAGTGAGCAGTACCTCGGAGTCGTGACAGGACCACTGTACACTCTAGAGACGGAGCTCTTCAGTAGTTACGGTTTTGATAATGAAAATCCTGGTTTGAGCTGAGTCAATGATCTTTGTATTTCCTCATGATTGAGATGGGTCGCTTGATAACTTAGGTATATGTATGGGCATATACCTGGGTAATGGTTATCCGTTGATTTCATAAACTTGTTATAAACTGTGTGGACTTGTACTGTTTACTCTTCTTTGTGGATTGGGTTGTTCTTGGGCTCGGTGTTGGAGCCGAACGGAAATTGGTGACATAGGTATATGTATGGGCATATACCTAATCAATACTGGATGTTGCTTCGTGATTGTATCCTTCATGTGGTTTATCCTTTGTGGATTTCGGGAGACCTTCGAGGGTCTCGGGGTCTCTACTGAGTATCTTATACTCACCCCTGCACGGGCTATGCCCACACTTCGTTGTGTTGGTTGCAGACGACGGACAACGCTGACTGCGGTTGAGGCTTTTGGAGTAGGTCGGTACCCGGAGGAGGACCACTGAGCGGGACGTGCTCGGAGCGGACAGTTGGACCCGAGGAGTTGTGGAGCTATCTGTACCTACCCTTCAGGTAGGATCCGTGGTGGATGATCCAGGAGCTGAGCCATCTGTACCTACCCTTCAGGTAGGAATCGAGGAGGACGTCCCAGGAGCCGCTTGTACTTTCAGTTGCAGTTTTCCCTTTCGAGTTGTACTTTACTTTACAGTTGGGCTTGTATTTCCGGCCCCTTTACTTCAGCACAGTTGTTCTAGTTTTGTGTACTGCTTTACTTCCACTTGTTACTCTGAGGTGCTTGTTTCATTTATTAAGGCAATGCCTTCCCTTTTTACTGGGATTTTACACCTTGGTGCTTGTCGCCAGCCCCTGGCCTATGGATAGCGGGCTTGGGGTAGTCATGGCACGGGCCCCGAGGGCGGGTCGTGACAAATTGGTATCAGAGGCGGTCGGTTCTACCACAGACTCTGATATTTTTTCTATGTGAAGTAATAGTGTTTAGTGTATTGAGTGTGTTTATCAGTCCAGGGAGTCCAGTGTTGGTGCGGCGGCCGACGTATCCGTACATCAGGACCCTGACTTCTGATTTCCGACTTAATGCACGAAAACACTGATTGCGTGTGTGTTTCCCAAAAGGTTTAAAGTCAGCACAAACCAGGTCAGCTCACCAGTTATAAATCGTTGACCGGGACACAACTGTTCAGGACGTCACCATGCAGATAGTTAGCTGGAGTTCCGAGAGAGTTCTCGATGATGGCCCACCGAGTAGCGAGACTCCGGTGCAGGGCCCTTTTTCAGTGTTGGCACCTTCGGGTGGTGTACCAGTAGAACCACCACCCGTTAGGCAGCAGATGCCACTAGCTGACGGTGCACGCTAGCAGAGCGCGATGCACGAGTTCCAGCAGTAGAGGCCTCTGAGGATACGAGGCGAGACAGATTTCCCAGGCAGCAGTGGACTGGATGGAGGCGGTTGCTAGAGTTCTACGCCTAGCTTGGATACTAGTAGAGCGGATGATGAACTTAGCTCCTGGTGTTTCCAGTGAGTTACCATGAGGTTGGTCCTTATAGTAATGAGGCATCGGTACGCGAACCGATACCTGGGATAGTACCTACGGGTAGTGCGCCAGCTATGTCACTACCTGTTGGTCAGCAGACACTACCGGCGGTACCGGTAGCAGAGACTCACTGGCTTAGTGCCTTACATATTTTTTAGCACCAGATATCCCTCATGTTTCGAGGTGATCCTAACTCGTAGGCGGCTGAGGACTGGCTTGAGGAGGTGGTTGTGAGTTTTCTGGAGCTAATACAGCTTCGACAGTATGACATGTCGGAAGCAGAGCACTCAACGTGGCTTACCAATCAATCTTGGTACTCGTTGGATACGTTGTGATCAGTTCTTTAGACTCGAACTTCTGAGCGAAGTGTGTCTAAAGAACATCTGAACCATTACTTTTCCTCTATGCATTCCTACCTATGCTAGGATGCTAGAGAGAACCTTTGTGGTTGTGAACGTTAGCAGTGAAAGGCAGGAAACTAGCGCCAGTCTCAGAGACTCGGGCGTGTAAAATGTTTCAGGAGGAGGATGTGCTAAGGAAAGATGAATCTGCTGGGTAGCAGACGTGGAAGCGGATCTTGGAGAGCAGCATGTGGTGGTGTACATTTCGACATGTTACGACCACCCGACTTAGTAGTCCCCGCCAGGCTCAGGGAGCAGGAGGGCTGGGGAGGAGAGTAGCTGCATTACGGTCAAGGAGTGTGACCCAGGAGCTCTAAGAATGATTCGGGGTACGAATTATGTCTACTACGAGCTGCCATATCTATAGACATAGGAACCAATCATTCTACCCTTCCACGAATCATGTCCCAGCCCTAGAGGTTCCGGGTAAGCCGTAGACTTGACCCTCACGTCTGGAGATACCTTTGGGAGGAGACTCGATAATCACACTTATACCGACGGTGTGATTTGACCTCGAGGTGAGAGTTTCGGTTGGAATCTCTTGGTGGCAGCGTAGAGGCCTTACGACGTTGATCTGGGTATGATTTTGATTCACAAATCATACCCCGGTTGACTGTTTTAGGCAAACGTCGGAATGGGTTTTCCTTGGTCGGCGAAAAGGAAACCCTGGGCAGCACATGTTAAACTCAGGCATAAGAGGGTGTGACTGATCACTCTTGAGTTGTTCAACCCTACCCTTGTGGCAGCAGGAGTTTTGAGTTTCAGTTCTAACCTAAAAAGGGAAACCTCTTGAGTTCGAGGGTGACGAACACGTTCTTATACGGTCTCAACCCGATGAGGTTTCGGAGATGTGGCCGAGGTGGCATGTTATCTCCTAAGTTCGATGGACCCTTTTGATCTTCAGCAGGGTAGGCGAGGAGGTTTACCGCTTGACCCTACCACCTCAGTCGCACCGGGTGCATAATGTCCACCACGTGTCTCAGCTGTGGAGATACGTGTATGTTTCTTCACACGTCATCGAACTCGGGGAGTTGGACGTCGATGACAGGGCGACAAGCACAGAGGTTCTAGTAGAGAACGAGGATCGACAGGAGTAGGTTCTACGTGAACGGTTGCTTCCTCTGGGGTGCTTCACGGGTAGCACGAGATCTTCAGGTGAGCATATGAGAGCGTAAAGCTCAGTTGCGTGCTCAGTACTACTTTGTTTCCCTTAAGTGTGAGTTGAAGCTTTACGGGGACGTAAAGCCCTGAGGTGGGAGTAATGTAAAGACCCGGAAATTTCAAGGAATTTTTTTTGTTAATTTTCATTGGAATTTTACAAGAGCACAGTTTCAGACGGTACCTGATTCCGAGGTCCGGTGGGCCCAGAATCATCAACCGAAGTTCGGCTCGGGTACGTTCAGTAAACGAACGAGCGGGAATTTCTAACTTATGAACCGGTGCCCGGAATCAAAATTCCGAGGGCACCGTTGGAACCGTAGCGCCGGTATTTTCTTAGGAACACCTGTTACAGAGGTGCGTTCTGACGAGGGGTGATGATAAAAATTGTGGAAGATTAATTAATAATTTATCTACGATTTTTATTTTACACTAAATGTTTTATCCATTGGGTGGAAGTTGGGTAACTCCCAACTTCCCTTTAGAGGTTATGAGGGTGGTGGGCCCACACGAACCCCACCCCCTCATATTCTCTAAACCTCCTTGTCATCCCCCCTTTAAAAACTCTCTTAATTAATGTTATAACTCATGGTTTTTAATTGAGGAGTTATCTAACGTTATTGAAATTCAATCTATTGAATTTCAAAAGACATAGGTAGTGTTATTAAATAAGTGGAACCTTTTCTTTTTTTTTTTGGGTTTTTGCTGTGCGGAAGAGAAGGGAGAGCTTTCATTTCCCTTTGAAGTTCTTCTTCCTCACGATGAACTTCTCCGACGAAGAACGCGGCGACCTTCTTCCATGACGTCAGACTGCAACGCGTTGTTTTTCCTCCACGACGCCACAACGCATCCTCTCCGCGACGTGCTTTCCGCGGCGAACCTACGTCCGACGCCGCAACACACTTTCTGCGACGTGCCTCTCGCGGTGAACCTACGTCCGTCTACCGCGACGCCATAACCGCGATGCCGACGACGTCTACCTCCGTGACGTCCGACCTCCGCGACGCTCGTCCTTCGCGGATCGTTGACGAGCTTCGCGAGCTTCCTTCGAGGTAGGGGTTGTACCTTTATTCTTAATTTAATTTACGCCTTAGTAAATAAATTATTGGACCGATTGTTATCATTAACATGGGAGGGGATCAGACCGCACAAACACGGTTGATCCTCCTCCCAAACCTTGTTGTTGGATTTTTACTCGTGGTTCGAAGAAGAGGCAGAGCGGTGCCGTGACACCGCGCTTGGACGCAAGGGGTTCATGGGAGTGCGCAAGATTGACACGCCACTACGGAAGATGAAGGCCGCGGCCGGTTCCAGGCCGCGGCGGATTTTGAGAAGACCGGCGGCAAACCGGGCCGCCGGTGTCGGAAGACGAAAGGGAACCGGACGTCCAGGTCGGGCCGGCTGGAAGGAAGTCAAACCGGGGGAATTAATTTTCCCTGGTTAGCCTTTAATGGCCCCCAATTAAATTGGGGGCCGGTTAACTTTAGAAGGGGGGAAGCGCCCCCCCGTGTCGTCCAGCAGGCCCCCTAATGTGAGGGGGCGGTTTTATTTTGAAACCAGCGCGGCACGTGCCGCGCCGCCAAGGGGAAAAACGGGGGGGGGGGGGGGGTCTCGCCCCGCGCGCCGCCTGCTCGCCCAGCGCGCCGCTGCGCCGCCTCAGCGCACCGCCCCGCGCCGCCGGGGTCTCGCCCCGCGCGCCGCCTTCGCGCCCAGCGTGCCGCCGCGCCGCCTCAGCGCACCGCCGCGTGCCGCCGCGCGCCCCGCGCGCCACCGGCCGAACCGGCCGGGACGATTCGGGCCGGGTCGGCCCGAACCCCTTCATTCTCGAACCAGAACGGTTATTTGCCCGTAACATGAGCTACGGGCCTCCGAATGACGAACCGTCTGCGGCTACGCGATCCTTGGATCGAAACGGTCGTTTCGGTTTAACTCACTCAAAGTTTCGGTTTACTTTGGGTTCGGCCGGATTGGTTCGTACACAAAACCAACCGGGCCCTCAGAGCGGAAACGCTCATATCTTGAGCTACGGACGTCCGAATGGCGTGCCGTCAGTTCTGATAAGATCCTCTTAGTGAGACGATATTTTTGTATACTCCGCCCGAGGTTTGGATGCAGGTGGAGTACGGCCGGGTTGGTTCGTTCACGAAACCAACCGGGCCCTCGGAGCGGAAACACTCATATCTTGAGCTCCGGACGTCCGATTGACGTGCCGTCGACTTTGATGGAATCCTCTAAGTGGGACGGACCTTTTGGCTTACTCCGCTCGAGGTTTGGGTGCCGACGGAGTACGATCGGGTTGGTTCGTACACGAAACCAACCGGACCCCTGGAACGAAAAAGCCAATAACTCACAGACCGGGCGTCCGATTGACGCGCCGTCTGTTGCGATAACTTCCTCTTGATGAAACTGAACTTTTGACATACTCCGCCCGAGTTTTGGATACAGTTGGAGTATGGCCGGGTTGGATCGTATCTGAAATCCCACCGGCCCCTGGAACGGAAAAGCTGATATCTTTCAAACAGGACGTCCGTTTGACGAACCGTCAGCGGCGTTGATGATCACGATGAGAAACGGTCCCTATGAGCATACCCTATAAGAGTTCGGGGTACAGTTGAGATGTGACGGGGTTTGGTTTGCTCACGAAACCAACCGGGCCCCTGGGACGAAAAGGATAATAACTCACAGATCGGGCGTCCGATTGACGCGCCGTATGTTGCGTTGAGACCCCTGTGACGAGGCGGACTTTTGTGACACTTCTTTGCGGGACCTTGTGATACTTGGAGTATCGACCAGTAGATCGTGGAGCGGACCCTCCCGGAGACGAGCGTGCAGAGTACGGAGACCGTGTAGCCGGCTGATACCTGACGACTGCTTGACCGACTCGACTTGGAGTGAGTCGACTAGCCCGGTGGACGGAGCGCCCGGTATTTGGCGGCAGACCCACGGCGGACGGAGCGCCTGGTAGTTGGCAGCAAACCCGCGGTACTCGACAGAAGGAGTACCTCAGTAGGCTATTTGGGTGAGCACCCGGTATTTGGCGAAAGACCCTCAGCGGACGGAGTGCCCGGTAGTTGGCCGCAAACCCGCAGTACTCGACAGGAGGAGTAACTCAGCAGTCTTAGGTTAGTGAGCAGTACCTCGGAGTCGTGACAGGACCACTGTACACTCTAGAGACGGAGCTCTTCAGTAGTTACGGTTTCGATAATGAAAATCCTGGTTTGAGCTGAGTTAATGATCTTTGTATTTCCTCATGATTGAGATGGGTCGCTTGATAACTTAGGTATATGTATGGGCATATACCTGGGTAATGGTTATCCGTTGATTTCATAAACTTGTTATAAACTGTGTGGACTTGTATTGTTTACTCTTCTTTGTGGATTGGGTTGTTCTTGGGATCGGTGTTGGAGCCGAACGGAAATTGGTGACATAGGTATATGTATGGGCATATACCTAATCAATACTGGATGTTTCTTCGTGATTGTATCCTTCATGTGGTTTATCCTTTGTGGATTTCGGGAGACCTTCGAGGGTCTCGGGGTCCCTACAAAGTATCTTATACTCACCCCTGCACGGGCTATGCCCACACTTCGTTGTGTTGGTTGCAGACGACGGACAGCGCTGACTGCGGTTGAGGCTTTCGTAGTAGGTCGGTACCCGGAGGAGGACCACTGAGCGGGACGTGCTCGGAGCGGACAGTTGGACCCGAGGAGTTGTGGAGCTATCTGTACCTACCCTTCAGGTAGGATCCGTGGTGGACGATCCAGGAGCTGAGCCATCTGTACCTACCCTTCAGGTAGGAATCGAGGAGGACGTCCCAGGAGCCGCTTGTACTTTCAGTTGCTGTTTTCCCTTTCGAGATGTACTTTACTTTACAGTTGGGCTTGTATTTCCGGCCCCTTTACATCAGCACAGTTGTTCTAGTTTTGTGTACTTCTTTACTTCCTCTTGTTACTCTGAGGTGCTTGTTTACTTTATTAAGGCAATGCCTTCCCTTTTTACTGGGATTTTACGCCTTGGTGCTAGTCGCCAGCCCCTGGCCTATGGAAGGCGGGCTTGGGGTAGTCACGGCACGGGCCCCGAGGGCGGGTCGTGACATTTTTTCCATGTAAGGTACCACAGATTAAGTCCTTTATTTTTAGGGTATATAACCACACTCTCTAGGTCCCCTTAATTTAACATTTCTCTATCCTTTCTTCCATATTTTCTTCACAGAGAAAGATCATCTTGGTGGCCATAAATCAGCCATTATATATGACTCATGCTAGTTGATAATTTTGTTTTATTCTATTGATACATCATATTTTTTCATATGGTTTTTCATCCCCTTGGTTCTTCTCCCAATGAATTTTCATCAGGAATAGATCATATGGTATTGGTTCACCTCTAGTATACATTAGGATATTCTTTATCAATTTCATCTAAGTCTAGTCTTCCGTTTACCATCTTCTTTCCAGTTTATTCCTCATAGTATTTCTATATTCTCTAATTTGTTTTCCTCTACTGAACTCAATGAGTGTCTTATCGTCCTCTTGATCAGTTGGGTTTTAATCATTTTATCTCCCCTAATGGCCTTTCTTCTGGTTTCAAAACTCCCTAATGATGCCTCCAGTGCATATTCCTCTACACTTACCATCTAATTTTTTGTTCTAACCTTGTTCATCTAAAGAAATGGTTTGTCAAGATAGTATTAGAGGTGCTGGATGAGGCATCATTGGAATCCTAGGATGCATTGCTCATGTTTTTTATTGATAATATTGGATTTCCCTTTCTTTTATCTATAATGTGTTTCCTTCCTATGTTGTCGGTCATTTTTGTTGCTTCAACATAATATGGGGTGTTCAATTTTTCTAGGGGACTCTATCCTATAGATGATTGATTTATGGGTTAGTATTTGTTGTTTGATGATCCTCTCATTGGATGCAGTTCAATGGACTTAGAACAAGTTAAAACTCTCCATTCAGTCTCAAATCCATTCAAAATCTGATCAGGCTTCATGTTCATTCACTCCATTCCTAGTTGGTCTTGTGTGATGGCTTCAAATAGTAATTGGAATGTGTAGTTCGATTGGTCAATGAAAATTCATGAGGCACGTAATGTATATGATTGTCTTAGTGGTCAAATGAAGATGACAATGGAGATCGACGAAGTTGAATATAGACCAATGATACAAATTTTTCATGTCATCTGAATTTTTAACATGCAATGTTTTTTTGATGGGTTTTGAATGAGGACTTTTAGCTGGTTTCTATTTTTGATAATGTTGTAGTGGAATTTAGATTTTGGATGTTGGTATCTGAATCATATTTGTTATTTCTTTTATGTGATGATATTTTTTTGAGGGTTCAAACGTAACCCATACAAGTGATTTTTCATTAATATTAAAATATTGACTTGGAGAAAGTTGTTTATTTTGAGGAGATTCTAGAGGACATTTACTAACTCACTATGTAAATAGAAAACCCTATGTAGAAATTATTGTAAATGAACAATAAATTTTTTTCAAAATTCAATGAATTTTCACTTAATTGAATAAAATTTATAACATATTATATTCTGAGTACAATGTAGCTAATTTTGATGAATATTTTTTTTACATAGGTTATGAAATGTCATTCGATCTTATTAAAATTCTAGATGGTCTTGAGAAGGATTATACATCACCAAATGAGGTAGATTACTATTATGATATATACACTAATAAAATAATTATACGGTATAACATTTAACTACATAACAATCCATCTCATCTTCCATCATCCATTTCAACTGACCATTCAGGTTGTTTCCTTCCACCCTATATATTCGAGAGTTTTGATATCTTTTACATCTTTTAAATAATGTGTGGCTGAGCGGTAAATACCAATTTTATTTCTATATAGGTATTAGAGATTGAGTATCTTAGAGGAATCTGATTTTTTTGATACATATTAGGTATTCAATGATTAATTTATCAAAGAGATTTAATGGGATAAAATAACATCAAATAGTTATATATTTACAACCACCCTACATCATTTATAAATTTTAGGAAAAAGTGATATACCCCTTAGTTTTATCCAATAATTACTCTATTAGTGGTGCAATTAAAATGAGTGATATTGGATTGGATAATAAAATGGGGTCCTCCATAAGATGTATATGTTGGAAGTAGTTGGCGATGAGAAGCATCACTTGTGATAGTTCTTATGCATGTACCCACATGCACCAATTGACTAGGTTTGAACCAAAGACTATTTTGTTATGGAAACTATAAATAAAACACCTATTATGAGGATACTAATAAAATTATTTTGTTCCTTTTTTATTGTTTCCTTATTTTACATTATTCAATACATGTTATTGGTAATTATTGTTAGAAAATAACAAGTATGTAGAACATTACACTGCATGACCACCCATCTCATCTGTAATCTTTCATTTCGAGGAAGTATTTAGGTAGTTTCCATCAACCCTATGATTTCAAATATATTAGATTTCAATTATAGATATTAAATAACATGTACATGATGGGTAAATTATAAATTTATTCCTACTTTGGTATTTTGTATTGAGTATGTTTGAGGATGATGAATTTACTGCCAAACATTGCATAAAACATAATTTTATTGAAATACATTTTATAGTCATTAATAAATTAATTAGATTACATTATAATTATGTTTCTTAAGTGTTTAGGGAATTTTTTTCTTCTTAATGAAATAGAAACCATTTTATTCTTTAAGTTAAAAATAGATATTCATATTAGAGAAACCATAATAAAACTTCTCAAACATTTATTATGGTTTTGTTCTGTGATGTACATTAAATTTTGGAGTTTAATTCTTGTACATTTCAACTTTTCAAGGTATAGAATTTCATACATGGGAGACTTATCTGACTATGACATATGGAGGTGTCCCATTTTTGGATTCTTCAGGTTAGGAGACAAGATTAACTTTCGTTCTTAGATAAGCCACAGGGGAATTGGGTTTATTGAAACACTCTTACTGCAGGTTTTAAATTGAAATTAGATGGGACCTGTGTTATGGGTGTAATGAGAGGTGGGGTGTGGTTCATGATTTTTAGGGTATATTGGTTATATCCTATTCATTGTTCTATGGAAATGTCACCCCACTTCAGGCTTAGGCCAAAGCAATGATCACTAGGCTCACAATTTTTATGCAAGAGAACGTAGACGTCTCTTAGGTAGAATCTAATTATATTGTCTTTCATGATTACCTAAGTAGTAATGGTTCTTCTCCTTGGATAATTTCATATACTATTCATAAATACAGATCCCTTCTAAGTACCAATATCCTTGTCCCCCAGACATGGCTTGTGGGGAAGTAGTTTGCAGATTAATTGGCCTCTTTGGAGGACCATAGTTCCATTAGTACTCATATCATTTTCTTTTAACTGTCTGAAACATGAGGTTGTGAATCTAGTTATAGGGGTTTCCCTCATCCTACACTATTTTATCCCCCCTTAGTTTGGGGCGTCGTGTTTCTCTATTTTAATTAAAAATTCTTCTTTGATTGATGGTGTCTCATGATGAATCATTAGTGTTAAAGCTTATAAAAAGGAATGTAATTTTTAAAAATACGTATTTTAATTATATACTTTTTCTTGTTGATTCAAAAGCTTATAGTTATAGATTGTGGTGTGTTTAGTCATTGAGTAATATATAATTAAATTTATATGAATGTTGAATTTTTCTTGTGAAACATGTTCGCAACAAATTTTATTTTAATCGAATATTTGTGCTATAAATTCGGTATGCATTCTTATTTTAACTCTTTGATGAATAACATGTTAAACATTAAATGTTATCATTCATCTAATTTGGAATTATTTATTATGAGATTGAGTTTTTAATTTAGTAATAAATTGTTATCTACAGAGCATGTAGTTCTCGTTTTTATGTGGAAAACATATTTTTATAGTAATTGTGACCAGAAATAATTCATTTAACTACTGATTTCCAAATGATATAGAATATAAACTATCAAAATTGTTTCTCCCACCATAGAGATAATCATTGTTGACCATTATCAGTTTTTTTGAGTGGGGTAGAGGTCATTAAATGTGATAAATTATAATTTTTTGATATTCCATTAAAATTCCTTTTTTTTGAAATTTTCTGTTAATTAGTATTACCTAATTTTTTTCTAGTTTAATTTTTTTATAAATTTTCAGAATTTAGATGCCACTATAGGGAGGATAATAATTTATACTTCTTGTATTTAATTGTGTAAATAATTTTTCGTTCCAACTTGGAAAAAATTTCCCCAATTAAACCATGGGGGAATGTTACAGAATAACTATTCACGTAGATAATTTTAATTAAAATTTATATAATAATATATAAATCCAAATTCATAATGAAATAAATATCACCATCAAGGTTGAACTCATTCTTTTTTTAATTATTTACTCTTTCAGAATATGGATGAGCTATTTATAGTACTTTTAAATTATTATAATCTCCCAACCAAACATAGAATATCTTTATTCTGTCATGTTATTATATGAGTCCTTTATTCGAATAAAAAGTGGATTTTGTAATTCCAAATGGATACAAATTGATATTTTGTTAAATTGACTTTGAAATTTAAAATTTTGTTTATTTTGTAAAAAAGTAAACATTTTTACAAAAGATTTTCAATTTGATTGGGAAACCATATTTTACTACTTGAATGTATCCCTGTGTGAAACAAATTTTGAAAATAAATTAAAAGTGACATTTAATATTTTCCAACGTGAGATTTTATTTATACCATTGAATTTAACTATGTGATAACATGATGAAAAATAATGGCTTATGTTTAATGAAATTTTATGAGGCTATTATTTATTCAATTTTAATATATATATTAATATAAAATCTAATTATATATTTTTAATTTTTTTTTAATTTTTTGGAAAATTAATGTAACATGTTATTTTTTGTTATAATTTTATTAATTTTATTAATTTATTGTTAAATTGTTTGTTTTAATGTTTAAATTATTAATTTTTTTATTCATTAAATTAATGTTTATAATGTTTTTTTATGAATTTTTTTAAAAATATTAGTTAAAAATATTCAGACCTAAATATTCATTTTTTAGTAATTTTATAGTCATCATATTTAGATTTTCATTAAATTATTATTTAGTCTTGTTTCAATATTATTTCCATTTATTAATATATTTTTGTTGTATAGTTTTTTAGATATTAAACATAACATAATTTTTTATATTTTTGTAATTATTTATTCTTTTTTATCCTTTTAACTATTTTTAAATTTATCTAGAATGTCGAGAGTCGGATGTTTTTCCATTTTTTAAATTTTTTTTTGAATGCATGGAATATTATAATATTTATTCTAATTTGGAATTGGTGTTGCGTAAGAGAATTATCATATGCATTCTATATGATAAATTTATACTACTTCTATGTAAGATATATTTACATCTATCATTAATATAATTTGGTTTTGTGTAATAGAATTGAGGGTGGTGATCATTATGATAATATTTCAGTTGTGGATTCTTATGTATGTTTGAAGGGAAACAAAATCAAATCCTAAGATCAATAGGTATTTGCACTTTAAAATGGAGGATGCTTCTAATAAAAACCTATGCTTAAACCGACCAATGATGCTTATGTAATTTCAATTACAATTAATAAATTTGGACAAAGTGTTGAAAATATATGACAAATCTTTGATAAGATAACCTTTACCCAAAATTACATTTTGGTATTTTTCTCATATTCCACCAGTATATGTGATGTTTGAACTGAGTTATGATATTTCATAGATTAAATAATTTCATGGAAGAAATAACCCTTTAAGAGATTGAATAAATTCTCGAATGTGTGTTTGAGACTAAATATTATACGCTTCTACGTTGAATATGGAAAACTGTGAATCATTGTGTTTGAGTTCATCATTTTTGAAGTCATTCCAGAATTGAATATTTCTGATTTTACATTTAGAGGATAACCGTTTTTTGTGTTTCTCTAGAATTTAATGGATCTAAAAACATTATTTTGTTAATGATATGGTAAAATCGTCATTTTTAAAGGTAATTCATTGATCGATGTATAAATCATCATCTTCTGGTAGGTTCTATAATTTTCATTGAAGTACGAACACAGATGAGTTTTTTTAGGATAGAAATTCTAGTGGAGATGTTGAAATTTTTTAATATAAATCCTCCTCATCATTTTCTTCGAGAATTTTATTTTCATCTTCTTGTTTATTTTATTGGGTTTTAATAGTAAATCAATTTATACAATTGATAATGGTTTCAACTATCCAAAAGGATGTTCAAATTATTTTATATCATTCATGAGAGAGTGTGTGGTTCATTATTCCAATGAATCATTTACCAAGAACTATCCATGTGATCATGGTGTTTGGATTCATGAGTGTAAAAAAATTATAGTTTACTAAGATCACATAGTGTTTTCCATAAGCAATGAAGATGAAATTTTTTCTTTCAATGTCAAATTAATTAAATATGATCATGTTGAATTGATGAAGGGAATCAAGGATATGTGTTATTCATATGTAATTAATAACGTAATAATGTTTTTTGGATTGTTGAAAAGTTCCTTGTTTGTGTTTTGGTCATTTTGGGACATTATTGACACTCATTTATCAGGGGGTTGTAATTATTTTTCATTGACAACACTTTTATACATAGGGGTTGCAGCATTTTTGAATTTTGTCACCTCAAGTCACAGGGTTTGAGTGTTACATAAAGAAGATTTACATGTTTAATGTTCTTATTGTAAGTCAATTTTATAAATATTTTCTTCTTGATTTCTTTTAAATTGTTACTAGGGATTATTTATTCGAGAGTACGGTTTTGTAACACATTGTATCATATAACATCGTATCACTATCTTCTGTAATTATTTATTTTTTAAATAATAATTTTTATGACTTTTCATCTCTTCTTGTGATCTCCAAACTCACGATATGGATGTATAATATGAAAGGCATGTTCTAGGAGATGATGATCAAAACTACCTCCTTATGAATGTCCCTTGTGTTAACCACTAACATATATCAAGGGAATTTTTTTTTCTATTATAGTTAGAATGATATCCTATCTACGAACAAGGTCAACATTGAAAAATTATTTTATAGTATTTGGTTTTCTCAACAGGGATAGGGTTAAACTATAAGTTTTATATTTGAATATTTATATATAAGTTAGTAAAAATATTGTGCAAAGATGTGAGTTATATGTGGTGATGTAGTGTGGTATTTGATAACATTAAATTTAAAAATATGGATGTGGAGCATGTATCAGAGTTACATTCAATTAGAGAGAATAATAATCTAACTAAAATCTCATACCCCCACTTACTAATAATTTAGGTATTATAAGAAACCAAAACTATGTATCCATGGAAACTCAATCAAGTGATTAAAAATAAATTTTAATTAAATTAAACTTACCCATCATGATTATAGTAAATATATAATTTAAATACTGAATTTAGATATCATGGTGTTGTCTTGTGTGTTTTAATTGTATAAAGTATCAATGCTTTTCTGTGCTGATTTTAGAGCCACAATGATGATAGTTTACAATACATAAAATATTTAATCCATTTTTTCATCTTAAAACTTGTGAAATATTATTTCATTGAATTAAAGTACATCACAATAGTCATTTTATCATCCGTCCATTGATCAAATGAGTGAACCATATATTCATGTGATTATGATCCTGAAAAAAAAAAATTTATTAACCTTTATGTTAAAATAAATTAAACTTCAATTTAAACATTCACATAATTATACATCATGAACATATAATGAATAAAATAGGAATTTGTGATGCAAGGGAGGATAATTACAATTAAATCAATTTGAGTTTCACTCTTAAATCCACCCCCAATCTATAGATTTGTTCACATATAAATTATATAAGTCCTTCATTTTTATCCACATTTTAGCAAAACATCACCTCTCAAATGAACTATTCATATCCTCCTTGATAAATAGATAATATGAGGTACCATGTTTCATCATCACATATAAACATAAAACTCTCCCAGATATTTTTATTTTGTTCCTAGATAATGTACTAGTGTTGTTGAATGTATCCCCTTCTATTTATTTGATTGGTGGTTCTTTTCACACCCATACTACATGGGAAAGATTGGATTCATATCCATAATTATCTTTCCTCTCAAATATATAATAATCTAGAATATAGACATATTTTTACTCAATTATTAATTTGGTTAGGTTTGACATAACCTGAACTACAAATACCTCACCTAGCTTGGTAGTGGTCTATGTGTGCCACACCATGTCTTTGTCTAGTTTTATTGAGGCCCTCAATAATTATCAGCAAGACATATACCTCATATGGGATTCCATATCCAATAAAACTATATAGAAAAATATATTTTCCTGATATTTTATATAAAAAATGAAAATAACATATATTACTTAATATATTATACCATGAATACAGCTCATAAAAATTGTAAAAATATAATAAATACAAATTATGATATGAAATAGTAATGAAAAGGGCCTAACATTCAACGGCAACGGAAAACCTAAAACAAGAGGGGTAAATAATAATTCCCATGTCACAAACATTCATATGAACACTATTATAATTCAATTATACAAAATAATTCAAAGTACTCTCCCAATGAATTCCACATCTAGTGAAATCAATTCAAAATTGTGCATTTCTTGTATAGACACAACACATTTACAAATGGGGCCTATGTTGTGTTGATTATAAAAAACGAATTTGTAATCCCTGAAAGGGAAGTAATTAAAAATTTAATATTTCATATTTTATAGGATAATCGATGATATGATTTAGTGGTATAATTAATACTAGATTATGAGGGATCATTGTCTATATTTCTCTTCACTATATAGGTAAAATGACAAAAGAAATGATAAAAACACATAACAAAACCAAACATCAATAACTTGTATTACATTTATTTTTTAACATACACATCATCATAGTATAGTAAATTTATGTGACCCACACCATAAAAAATAGATATCATCTATTGAGGGGGTATTGACCACTATTGAGTAAATACAACTCATCTTATTTTATGTTTTTTATCTAAGGCAGTTACCCACTCAAAATGTGGAGAACCCACATCCCAACAATAACGGGTGTTACATAACTTAGTAATTATGTATTTGACCCATGATATATAACTAGTATGAATATTGGGATTATTTACCCTAATTACAATGTAACCATAACTCCCACTCTCCATCCTCATCATCATAAAGAAATGAAACTCTATACACCCAAAATACTTATGAAAAAAGCCTCATATGGTGAAGATATACAAACTATCATATTCTATATAGAATGGATGAAAATTAGACTAATATTTTTCTTAAATATAACACATTATTTAGAAAAAATAAATATCATTTCAAAATATCATGTGTGCAAAATTTTCTTTATAGTATAAGTATTCTATACCTCAGTATTAGCCATGAACTAACTGTTGGGATCTAGTGTATGTGGGATCAACCTATATGTTGTGTCTAAATGGATTATACAACATATTGGACAAATTATTATGTATTTAATGTATTATATTTTATTACAATTTCATGTATTATAAGTGTATTGCATATACTTTTTTCCACATGACATATGGACGTCTATTATGAAATTATCATGTATTGCTAGAGACACTCTATCTAAGTCACCATTATACATAGTGTTTATATTTTCCCTTATGATATATGAGATGAGGGAGTAAAACAATAATGTAATCAGGAACATGGTAAGACATGTTTCCAAAATATATATTGTGTTTCCCTTATGGTAATACCTTGTGTGATCTTATTAAAATCATGTAAAATTTTATATGAAAGGGTAATGAAATAAAAAATTCCGATGCACAAGGAATACATTCTATATAATCACATTATATGGATCCATGATGTATTTATAATGTAATATTCAACTATTTATTCCACTGCCATCTTCGCCTATATCCCTGCCTCTATTTTTGGTAGAGTTCAATTTCTATAGAGCATGTGTTTCACCTTGCCAATGATTAACCAGTATCCACTTCCTTACTAATTCATCATTACTATACTCCATCATTTAAATATGAACTCAAAACCATATTAAAAGAACCCTATTTGATAACCATATGTTCTATGATAATAGATCTATTCATCTATAATCTATTTTTATGATACATAACTTCTAATGAATTGATATGGGAGGATGACAATGTGGTAAATGGATGACAGTGGTCGATGGGATTCCAAACAAAATAAAATGGATTATATTGGTGTTGATCATTGAAGATAGTCAATGGAATTAGAATGTATAATTCATGAATTGGTCATCTTATTTTATTTCTTAAATCATAATAATACATCATTTATATCCATTAATCATTCAGAAATCAGAAATTCAACAATAAAATTGATATAATGATTCTAAAATTGTTATCTTTGATCAATATTTAACTCAATAATAAGCTAACCTCTGTAATAAAAATATCTTAAAGATAATCAATTAATTGATTTTCAATGAAAATTTTTATCAAAAAATGACTTTAAATATATAAGTCACTATGGTTTTTGAATACTTTTCTTTATTCATTTTATCGATTAAGATACCAAATAAATAAGGGGAAAGAGAAAAATTAGATGCTGTGAGGATTTTAATATATAATATGATAAATAATAAAATAGTAATAATAACGAAAAATGGGTTTGAGTTGATTTTTCTAACCCTATGGAGTATATTTTGATGATTCATTGATTTCACCTTGTTCTGTGTCTATAGTTGTCACCATCATCATGTATGAATAGAAATATATACAAATTTATAAAGGATGTGATGAATCTCCCTTAGAGTTCATCCCACAAAATAATTTACCACCACTAAGAAATATGACATGGAATAATATTTATAATGAAAATATATATTATGGTCATAATAAATGATTATATCAACTAAAAACATAAAAATCCACTATTCGAGCCATGCTTCCCAATCAGGAAGATTATACCTCTCCTTGGAAAAACCCACCAATTCAGAAATAATCTATAATTTTTGAACTAAAATGATATGCTATGATTAATACTGATTAATGATACCATGGTTTCAATGTATCCATAGATCAATCAAAAGTATATGGTGGTGCCAAAAAAATCAATTTTTAATGAGACGAAACATGAGACTATGTAAAAAAACAAGCATTCCCTTAGATCACACTACCATCATATGATTCCTATAGGTTTTCATTTAATAAAAATTCTTGATTTGAATTATTTAAATCATTCCATATAATTGATGGAATTATTCAATAAATTATACCCCCAAAAGAAGTAATTGATTCCATGATTTCCACACAATTTGGCATATACAGATAAAAGTTTTCATTAAAAGAATACCATTATACATGCCTATAAATTAAGGATATATATCTATTAGGATATACTTGTGAATGTTATATTATAAATCCCTGTTATTCTTGGATCATCATTTACGACTATGGTGGAGGTTCTATCAACCATTAAACAATGAATGATTTTGAAAAAGAGTTCTAGGATCCTCTTCCTAGTGAAAGGCACATAGAGATTTAAAGATAATTTTCTACAACCCATATCATAATCTTTAAGATATTATATCACAAGAAGAATATGGAAATAGATTCCATCACTTTTCAAATATTAACATTGCATTACATATGTGTAATACCTAATTAGTATAAAAAAAGTTTCACAAAGACTGTATTTTGTATAGTGCCTTTGGAAATATGTAAACATAAACACTAGTAAATAAGTGAGATATATTATCTCTCACCTGGTTCTTTAAAACTAGCACCCTTATTAGACACATCAAAGAGAATACGAAGATTCATAACCTGTTGAAGTAAACACTAAAAGGTGTGATAAAAAATTATCAGTACTGGTAATCATGGAAGACATGTAATAATAAACATGTGCATAAGGTTATGTGAACATGATCATGAAAAAATAATATCATACCCTTCATTTCAAAGATCATATACACGAATCATGGAATAAAGATCAAGAATTGATAAGTCATGAATCAAAAGTATGTAAAGTACATGAGTAATGCAGGAATAACATATGAGTAATATATGTAATTGTGGTAACACATATGTATATAATGATTTCCATTATAGCTAAGGCAACAATTCCAAGATGATATTAGTGGACTATGTCTTTTATCGAACCACATGAACCCCTATTCCATCCCTATATTACTAAACCAATAGAACCCTTATTATAGACCTATATTACATAACTAATTAATCATTCATTGTATCCCTGTATTACTGAAATGAGTATACCCTAGTTCTATCCCTGTATATCTAATGATATATAAATCCAAACACTATGTATTTTAGGGAGAAATAGGTCTCACCCATAACCAAATAAAATCATTCATACATGTTCTACAAGATCATAAATGAAAATAGCGTAACCCATGAAATGAAATGGTTATCATATTTATTTAATCATTTAATATCATGTCTAAATAGAAATGTATCATAATAATTTAATCATAATCATATCCTACAAAAATAAGTGGGTTTTAAAAGCATATAAACCTTGACATAAGGACATGTTTTGTAACATCATTCCTTTGAAACAAAATCAATTCAAGGAAATAATATGAATATTGAAATTAAAAAATTCCCCTTTATTATTATGAGTAACTTTATTGGATGTTCTATTATATGGGAAATAGTTTTTAATGGTCTTTTAAATACATTTCTTGTTGAAAAAATCAATTATTATTTAAAAAATTATTTTTATAGCTTTAAATGATAAGATTCTCTCAATAAGCTCTTATAACTTAGTGAAATGGGACGATAATCTCTATATAAGAAAATTAAGTTAATTTAAGCTTTATATATCATGATAATAATTATATTCATGATATAACAATTAATTTTTATTTATATACACCTCAAATATTGTTTAGGTGCATAACAAAACATGAGTCTCAATGAAAGAAAATTGAGATTAAACTGTGTTACTGATTTAGTAACTTATGAATGTTTAACACCCAAAAATATGGATAAATGAATTGTAATGTTCATACCCAAAAATGTAGTTATAATATTCATATAATTAAATCATGTTTAGTACATAAACCTTACAAAATGAAAGAGGGTAAATAAAATCTTGAATCTCACAGAAATTAGAAGAGAGATGAAATCCCCCTTACCTTGGGCCTTTACTATCTATATAATCATACAGGAACCCAATAAAATAAAATTATTTTTATTATAAATATTTTATATATTAATATTTGTTTACGTAATTTCATATATTATTTTATTTTAACTTATATTACCCTCTTGTTAATTATCCTATTTTAATGTTTCACTTTGGGTAATCATTCGCTTTGTTCTATACATGTGTCTTATTTTGTTATATCATTGGTCATTATACTTATATCATGATTCTATAATGTTGAAAATGATATAAATTGCTGATATATGCATTATATATATATTATATTAATTTATTCCATAATGATGTAGGAAATTGAATACACCATTCATGGATACTTTATGTCATTCGTATGCATGAAGGTTGTTTCCATTTATATTGTCATATTGAAATAAAGTATGTTAATGAAACATGAATAAATATATGTATATATTTAAATACATAATTACTTAATTTTAATTATTATATCATATATATCATATTAGTTCATTAAATCTGTTCTTAACACATTCAATGTGGTGTCTGAACGAATCACATCTCTTAGAGGGGGCGTCAGTCCCCATTTCTTAAAACAAGATAATCATATTAACACAAATGGAAGTTATAAATATGTGTGTTAAAAAATAAATAATGAAGAATAAATACATAATTAATATAGTATATTAAATTTTAATATATAGTTTCCATCATAATGTTCACCAGGATTGGTGGTAAAGAAAAAATGAACAACCATTGTTTCGTGAGGCCGCAGTTCGTCGTACATATAAATTATAAGTTCAACAACTGTTATATGAAGGTGTTATTAAATGTAGGATAGAAAAAATTAATAAATAAATCCTATTATATTGAATATATGTGATTTTTCTCACAGTAGGAGAATAATGTGAGTGGAGGGGTGGAAAAGGAAAATAAAGGAATGGATCTTGAGAGAAGATGTTGCCTCTTAATCGGGTAACTACACTAAGTTTCTTCCAAAATGATTCAATTTGAAGGTTTCAACCAAATGGGAGGCGTTATGGTATAAGGGAAGATTTTTGAGTGGAAATATTGGAAGGTCATGGCAGAAATGTATTCTTGAGAGGAGTGAGGAATGGGTAGATGTGGTGGCCTTTTATATAGAGGGAAAAGACTTAGTTTGAATTTTTTGAAACAAAATAGGTATACAAATGTTTTTATATAAAAAATATTAAAAAACCAACCAACCTTTAGAATGGAACATATTTTGTAGAAATATTTATATAAAAGGGGTTTGGACAGTGGTCTAGGTCATTTGGGCCTTTAATTTAATGGTTTTGTACCCAATTACATTTAATTTAGCCTTAATTGATGTGAATAATTTTAATCACATTAACTAACCATTCAGGTAAAAAACTAACATGGTTTTTTTAGAATAAAAACAATATTACAAATACAATGGTGTATTTTGGATTTCTAAATTTCTAATAAAATAATAGTAAAAATTAGGATTAGGGCTTCTCCAGCAAATGATTCGAAATAATGAGGTTTTCATGTAGGAAAACGTGCTGTAGTTTGTCAAGATTTTATATTCAGATTCAAAGTGAAAATGATCTTAATTAATTAAATTGTATTTATAGATATTCTATTTAACTAATGTGAACATATAAAAATTTATAATATCATTTGAAATTAATAATTAGTTAGACAAAATGATGTTTTAAATTGAAAATATATTTTCCCAATGTTCATCAAGAAATGATGTTTCTCAAAACATCCCAAAACATTACCTTATGATGATTTTAATACTTTTAATTAGAAAAATGATGTTTATTTCCTGCAATAAGATTTATAAAAGTTTCTAAAATTACAATAATTATTAAAATCAGTTCATTCATGAAAATAATGTTTTTAGACATAAAAAAGACTACCAAAAATCATTTCTATTATTTTCAATATGTTTTATTTATATAAAATGACTATAAAAAATATTTTAAAAGTAGATATCACTATTAATATTACTATTTTTATAATCTAGGTTATATTTTTATAATTTAAATTATTATAATAAAAAAATGATATATTTCCAATAAAAAAGGTGTTTCATGGATCATATGCCAAATCAGTGTTGCTAGTATCACACACCATGTTAGTGTAGCATGGAACAATTCCAATGTTGGGGTTGTGTGTAATTTATGCCAATTAAATTATTTTTGAAAGGAATATTTTACTTAGTGTATTTCATGATATAATGTTTATTTTATGTTTATTCGAAAAAATGAAGCTCATAATACTATTGGTGATACATTTTAACCCCCCCCCATAAAATGAAATTTTCCCTCAAAATAGAACACATAGTTAAAAAAATGTTAGGATAATTCTTAATCATCAAAGCCACATGTTCCCATGTAGCTTCCTCTAACTGAATATTTATCCACAAAACATTTACCAAGAGAGTTTTCTTGTTTCATTAAACATTCTCTCATCTGCCCATTATTTCAAAAATTTTCTCCTAATAAAAAATATCATGCTCCAAAGGTATGACTAGTGAGTTTAGTAAATGCATAGTGTCAGTTATATACATTATCAGGATTGATACCCGGAACACATCATTGACTTGTGAAATATTTGAATGATGTTACAAGTGATAGGCTATTGTCCTGATATGATCATGAATTTCGGAGGGGATGATATAGAAGGGGGTTTGTTTCCCCTTTTCTCGGAATCTCATAACATTCATCCATGTTGATGTTCATAAATACAACCTAACTTCAAATTACACATCATTCTAATGGGTATTAGCATAATCATTTAGCTGGCTCTGAGCTACCTTTATGAGTTACTGAATGGTTCTTACCCTCTTGATCATTTCATCAATAATCTTAGGCCCTAATAGGATTCATTCCCTACCCAAATCATAACACGTTGGAGCTCAGCCTTTCTTACTATGTCGGGCTTTAGCATGTTCCATGTGAATGATTGAGTGGAATCTATTATTGTACAAGAAATCAACTAGAGTAATTTTTTTATCCCAACCACCTTTGACTATAAAAGAAAAAGGTCTCAACATATTCAATAGTGATAGAATTGTAATTTTATACTGACCATCTATTTTAGGATGATAAGAAGTGTAGAAATTCAAATATGTATCATGTGACATCTAAAGAAATCAATAGAACATTGATGTATACCTTGGATTCTGTTTTGATACAATGGAACATGGTACTCTATGAAACCTCACAACTTCCATAATTTAGATATAGTTATTTTCATCAAGAGATAAATCATCTCAGATATCAATTAGGTGTGCTGACAGAGTGTGGTGATCAAATAACACGCATATAACATTTAATACTCTATATGTTTTGGGCATTATAGTGAAAAAATCCTTAGTGTTGTTCTCATATTTTATTTTTGGTATGCTTAATTGATTCAGCATCGGTTTAGGTTTTTTTATTTAAGCCTTAACTTTCTAGCATACCCAACACTGAGATGCGTACTCTTCGGTATCTCTATTACTTCCATCCAAACTGAAGTATACCATCAAGTCCATATACGTCATCATACATCCAGGGTTAATAGATAATAAATACCTATGAGAATAAGCTAACAAATCCTTCTTCAAATAAAAAACTTATTGGACACATGGATACTTATTGGACCTTATGATTTCATTTTGTTCATGGTTAAACTCAATAAGATTACAATCTTTATTGTAGCTCCCCATTTTCCTTTTGTGCCTCTTTAATCATTACATGGATAGAGGGAGGAATATTCATTTGAAAAAGAAATGTTTTTCACTTTCTTCCAAGATTTATACATCTATACCTTGAAAATATAGAAATATTGGATTTTCTATGATCGTCAGCATGGATAAGCTATAATGATTCTTCCAAACCAATGAATCATCCTCCTGGTTAGTTTTTTATGGGAGGTAATGTATTGAGTAGTCATAATCCTTTATCAACTCTACCCATATTCTATAGATCATGTTCATATCCTTATCTATGAATATATATTTTATACTTTTATAATCAGTATATATATGTCAGAATTTTCACCCTAAAGATAATTCATCTATATCGTTAATGTCAAGATGACCGTCACTACCTCCAAATCATGAGTTCGGTAATTTTTCTCATGAATCATCAACTGTCACGAGGAATAAAATATAA
Source organism: Viscum album (assembly GCA_963277665.1). Lineage (NCBI taxonomy): Eukaryota > Viridiplantae > Streptophyta > Magnoliopsida > Santalales > Viscaceae > Viscum > Viscum album. The sequence continues at coordinate 501,181,032 of OY728159.1, forward strand.
CCATATTATTTTGAATAATAACTCTACCAAATAAATTATTTGATACATCTCTATAAATTACAAACCCTTATCCACTACAAAGTAATGTAAGCACATGTACACTAACCAACATTCTCTTTGGTATGTTGAAATTTTTCTCACATTCAGCTATACAGAGGAACTCAACCCCCTTCCATGTTATCAAGGATAGAGGATTACATATTGATGATAAATTCTCCACAAATCATCGATAATATGGAGCTAAATAATGTAATATATGGATCTCAGTCACCGTGGTTTGTCTAGGTCAGCTTTTAATAGCCTCTATATTTGAGTGATCTAATTCTATACCACCAATTGAAAATATGGGCCCCAAAAATGATTTCTTTTATATCCAAAATTCACATTTTCGAAAATTTATATATAAATTATACTACATTAGGGTCTTCAGTACAATTATAATATGATCTTCTTTCTCTATGTTACTCATTGAATATGTATGAATACCATCTATAATTACTACCACAAAAAATATCAATATAATATATAAATACTCTATTCATTATGTCCATGATTATAGAATGGGTATTACTGAGGCGAAAAGTGAACAATATATATTCATAATGACCATACCTTGTACTAAATTTATTGTTGGGTGTATCATCAATCCTAACCATCAATTGATGATATCCAGAACGAAGTTCAATCTTGGGAATGTATTGAGCTCTATACAATTAATTAAATAAGTCATCAATATGAGTTAGAGGATATATTTTCTTGAATGTTATCTAGTTCAACGTCTGATAATCAATGATGAGTCACATTGAACGATCTTTCTTCTTCACCGATAGAACCGGTGCACCACTTGTTGACCAAATCGGTGAATGAATCCCTTCTCATGGTTTGTATGGATTTTAATCTTCAATCCATGCATCTCTGTCTGGGCCATTCTATAAGGAGTCTATAAAGCATGCATGGAACCATGATTAAGTTCTATTGAGAAACAAAATTCATGAATTTTTAGAAGAAAAGGAATATATAAAACACATACAACAAAAAAAATACCTAACAACAATCACATAAACGATTTCAATCATCTCCATAACCATTTGAGATTAATCACCCTTTCGAATGGGAAGTGAGACCCATACACTGGATATTTTCTCCATAGGATGTTTCAAAAATTTGTCACATTAATGGAAGATCATAGGTGGGTATGAAATATATAATGTAACTTACCTTACATGAAAAATGGTATGGTATTTAGGTAGTGATATACAATCCATTCGTAATATGACATCCAATTCGACCATAGTTAGAATGATAAGATTTACAGGAAGCACATTCCTGCAAATTTCAAACTAAGTGGAATCATAAAACTAAGATGAAATTATCATACCATTAAGGATTTTCACGGATAATTCATCCTAAAATTGTATTGGATAAATTATAAAACCCTTATAAAATTGATTATATATGAAAGATTGGTTATATAAAATATCTAATATGATTATTGTAGCTGTTGTTTTGATCGTATGTGTACCCCTTATCACATCGTTATCACACCCCACCTCAGATAAAGAGATTACATGATATTTCACCTTATCCCTCAAGATTAATCGGTTGATGACTTCAATCGTCATCACCAACCCTTGGGTATTGGAAATGGATAGAAAAATTCCCCTTCACCTTACACTTTTAGAATTGAATAGTAGGTGTTGCATTCTATTTGGATTTTTTCTCAATTATAAATATTATAAAACATCTTTCCCATCACACCAACAATTAATATCCTAATTGCATTCCCTTACACACATAAAACATTTATTATACTGCCTATAGAAATTCCAACCATGACTTATCCAACACATATAGAATAAATGAATGTTCATCTAATTTTCTCCCTCATTCATGTAGTTTCCATTGAACTCCATCATCCTCTTCTTGTCAATTCAATGAGATTGATATGTGAATACCACCACCATTAAACGTTGATATCATAATGAATAGTATCTTCGTAGCTTCAAATGTCTATTTTAGACTATTCCATTCAGGTACATGACTTTAATCCACCGAAGAATATATGAAATATACATTAGGGTTGGAAGAAAATTCTAGAAGTGTACCTCACATGTCTTGTGAAGTTATCCCTTTAGGTAACAACAAACTCATCATCGCTCCAAATTAACTCAAGGAACACTTTCTCCATCTTGGTTTGAGGAATTAGAAAAATTTCATCTTCATAAATAAACTCACAAACATGTCCTGAATCATGGATTCAATATCATTATGTTGCCCTGTATTCATGATTAGAGTCCACCACAAATCTGCATTTCCATCAAGGCGATAAACAACCAGAATTAATTTCTCATTTTCATCACACTAAATAATGAATAATATCATTTAATTGGTATTAATCCATTGATCAAAAACAAGTGGACATTGAGATGATTTGAAATAACATGGATGATACCTTGTGAATGACTCCATAGAATTTTTTCCCTATATTTTTCATTTCGAATTCCACCATGATTCATAGCCTGTGAAATCTGGGTGACCATAGCCCCATGAATCTACATTCCATCTCCCATAAAATTTTGTTGCTAAGTAGGACAGTCATTTCATAGTCCTTTGAAATCACTATTAACATAGTTCCTTTGTGATCTATCCATTATCTACAACTAAAACATAGAGTAATAAAATGTTATTTAATGAGGAACCAAATAAACTTGAAAAATCACTCGTATAATTTCTAACATATGAAATCTTCCATAATCAATGAAACATTTGTTTTATCCAAGGTTTTTCATAGTCAAATTAAACTTAAATCCTTTATAATGGTTCATGAAGAGTTTGTGAATTATTAATGTATATCCCCAAGGACTGTCCAACCATATGCGCATCACAGATCATTTTCACGTACAAGATTACCCTAAGACATGATATTAACATATTGTCAATGTTGTTACCCATATGTACAACATTTCAAGAGACACATCCACTTTTAATGTCCAAATTAGGTTTTTTTTATATAAAATCAATCATATGGAAACATAGAAACATAAAAACTAGTACATAACTGAGATACATTATATCATAATATGTTCTTCATGACTAACACCCTTATTAGAAATATCTAAAATAATACATACTTTCAAAACTTGTAAAATGATACAAAAAAATTAGTGAACTCATATTCAAATAATTGGTAAAAAAAAGGATACATTTAAGCATAAACACAAGCATAAGTTTATAAGAATATGATCATGAAAATAGAATACCATAACTTGCATATCAAATATCACATACAAAAATAATTGGATAAATCATGGATGTTCATAAGAAATGAATCAAATAGATGTAAAGGACCTAAGGAATTAAAGAATAATAAAGGATAAATACATGAAATTATGGAAACACATACATATATACTGATTTCTCTTGAATCCAAGGAATCCATACCAATACCATCATAGTGGAAAAATTCCTTTACTGAACTAGGTGAACACCTGTTACCACGCAGTATTACTGAGATTAGTAAACCCTTTTTCTAGAAATGTATCATTGAACAGAGTAAACCGAAATCCTAGATATAAATCTTTACCAAAATAATGGGAGGGATATATAGGTCTAAATAGTCATATAATAAAATCATAAAAACATGTTCCAGATGATCATAAATGAACATATCATAACCAATTAAATAAAATGGGTATCATAAAAATGTAAACATATCATAATCTACGGAATGTGATACATTTGATACTCATTTCATCCTAAAAATACACCACGAAAGAAGCTAGTTTCAAAATCATATAACCCATGAAAGAAGAATGGGTTTCATAATATCATTCCATCAAAACATAATCTATTAAGAAAAGGAACATGAATGGTGAAATTGTGTAATTTCAACATAAATTTATGTGAATCTCCAAGGCATGATAGCTTATAGGGTAAATTAGTTTGAAATGACATTTATAAAAGTTTCTTGATGAAAATATCTTTTATTCTATGAAAAAAAGTCATTTTATAACCAAATAACATGTGAAACACATTTTATTTAAAAATAGATTTGAAAAAAATATAAAGGAATCTTTAAAAACAATAATAAATTTATAAAATATTATTTCTATGTAAAATATTTTAATGATCTTTTAAAAACATTTTTTAAAAAAATTTCTTAAAACATTGTTTTTTAATATGATAGATTTCCATCTCAAGAGATAGATTGTGAGATTTCCCTAATAGAAAAAAACTAAATACCCAAGAGTGAAATTGATACTAAAAAATGAAGATATCATGATTAAAAATATTTTAAGGAAACAGATGAATAATCATTATACATTTCATCAATGGAATCAAAAACATTAACAATCTTGAAAAATAGTATGACTGTCTCAATAAACACTTATAACATGGTTACATGGGATCATACTCTCCATGTAATAAAAGGAAATTAAATGAATCGTAATATATCATGAAAATAATTATATTCATGATATAAATGTAAATTTTAAGTATATACACCTAAAAAAATAGTTCAGGTTCAAAACAAAACATGAGCTATAAAGAAGGAAAATAGAGACAAATCTGTTCTTGCGATTTGGTAACTTTTGAAAGTACGACCCCATGAAAGAAGGAACTTTGAATGGTTATGTGAATATCCATAAAAAATTGGTATAAGATTAATTTAATTCATTCATGTTAAGTACATACACCACACAAATGTAAAAAGTTGGGCACATAGATTGTATCTCATAGAAATTAAAAGTGAGGTGAAATCCCCCTTCTATTGTTTCATGACTCAATTTGTACTCATAAAAGATTATTGTATAATAAATATAAATTAATTATACATATTTTACAGAAAAATATTATTTTATATAATACCATATATGGTTTTATTATGACATTATATTTCCCTCATGTTAATGATCATGTGTTAATGATTAATCTTGGGTAATCATGCGGTTTGTTATTTACATGTGTCTTAGTTTGTTATATAGTTGGTCCTTATAGATATATCCTGACTCCAGAATATAGAAAATGATATAAATAACAGGTATATAAATTATATTTATATTATAATAATTCATTTTATAATTATGTATGTAATGTAATACACCATTCACAGAGATTGTAAGTCGTTCTTACGCATGAATGATATTTATGTTTTTATTATTGCATTGAAACCAAGTACGTCTATGAAATATGTATATATATATAACTATTCTTTGTTTATTAAAATATCATATATATCATATAATTTCAATATAATAATCCTTAATAAATTATGCGTGGTTTGTGAAGGAATCACAATGTTTTGAGGGGGCAGTAGTCGACACTTCCTCAAATGCGATTATCATATTAACACACAATTGAACATAAAAATATGTGTGATAAAAAAGGATTAAAAAATATAATTGAAATAATAAATATAATATATTAAATATAAAAATATATTGTCCATAATAATGTTGAGCATGATTGGTGGTAAATGAGAAATGACCAATAATCGTTTCCCGAGGTAGTAGTTCATCGTACATAGCAACAATATGTTCAACAACCATTAGATAGAGGTGAGTGTGTGTGTTGGTCTGGAAAATTATATAAAAACATTCTCATTTAGATAGGATAATTTTTTTATCCCACATTAATGTAATAAAGGGAGTGGCTGAGGATTGAAAGAAAAATACAGGAAAGGAGCTTGAGAGATGGCGTAATGTTTTAATCATGTAAATCATTTTAGATTCTGCCAAGACGTTTCCCTAAGAGGATATCCTCCCAAAATGAGGCTTCAAGGTATAATGGAAGATTGTTTTCAGGAAAATTTGGAAGGTACTGGTCAAACATAAGAGTCTTAGGAGGAGTGAGGAATGAGTAGAGGTGGTGGGCTTTTATTGGGTGGGAAAATGACTCACATGGATTTTTTGAAACAAATTAGGTGTTAATATTTTCGTACAAAAAAAGTATTAAATAAACAAAAAATATTTATTTTCAGTATTATGGACGAAATATAAACCTCAAATAGGTTTTTTACAATTTTATGGGTTATTTGTACCGTTAATTCTAGGGTTTAGTCCATAAATAAGCATAAATTTTCCTTAATTTCTACGATTAATTTAAATCATTTTTATTAATCATTTATGAAAAAATATTAACATGATCTTATTATAATATCAAAATTAGATTCAATAAAATGTATTCTGTGTTATTTTTTAAATTATATCACAAAAGCATAAAAATTATGATTACTGATAATTTGTAGACGAGACGAAATAATGGTGTTTTAATGTATGAAATAGATCCAAATTTTTGTAAGATTTTATATTTATCTTCAAGTTCAAATTGGTTCCAATGAATAAAATTGTGTTATTATATGATTATATTTATCTAATTTTACATTAAAACGTATTTAAAATATTATTTAATATTATTAATTAATTAGAAAAAGCTGCATTTTTAAACTAAAAAGATGTATTTTTCACTATTCACCATAAATTATGTTTGTCAGAAAATTCTAAAAAATTTACCCTAGGATAATATTAATGTTATGTATCCAAATATGAAGTTTATTTTTTAAAATTAAATTTCCATATATGGGTCAAAAATTTCTTTCTTTGTTAAAATTATTCCATTCAAGAAAATGTTGTTTTTAAACATAAATATGACTTCACCAAAAATCATATCGTTTATTATTTTTATAATTATTTTTCATAAATAATTATAAAAAATTTAATTCTTTTTAGGTTATCATCATTAATATTACTAAGTGTAAATTCTATGTTTTAGTTATCTGTTTTAAATAATCAAAACAATGAAATAGGTATTTCATAGAATCTCATTATTTCTTATATCGTACGCCAGATCTAGGTTGTATGCAACGTATGCCAAGACAATGTTCTTGGAATGTATGCCATGTTGGTGTTCTATGTAATTTATGTCAAGTGGGATTCATGTGAAATAATCTTTGACTTATTTCATTTGAGTATATAAATGAAAATTTTAATTTACTTGAAGAAAATAGGTCCATAAAACTCACGCCGTAACAATGGATTCAACTTCTTATGGTTTATAAAAAAATTTATTCATAATTAAATCATTAAAATTTTATTCATGATGATATATCAGGATTGTTTCACTTGTTATTTAACAACTAAGGATCAGGATATAGTCCCATAAAACACATTAGTAATATCCGATCCATACTCCTCAATTTGTCATCATGTTTCTTTTTTAATGAAATTCAAGTTTTACTATATGTAAACTGAATCCTCCCATACATATATAATGTTTAATGATATAGAAATATAATTATAGAAAAAATAATACATTTATTTGATATCATTTCACGCACCATCACATTGTCATTATTCTACTTATCCAATGTAATAAGTATTGGGACATGAAATTAAGTTATATATTTAAAGTAATATGGAGTGTGAGGAGAAAACATGTCATTAAAATAACAAATCCTATGTCACTTGATGAAAAATTTGGTTTTATTTTTTGGTTTGAATATAATTATTTTGAGTTCCAATATACTGTGTTGTACTATCTCTATATTACATTTAGTTTTAATTTAATGCGGGGAAGTGTCCTTGATATTATATTATGTGACAACATAAATTCCAATACATTATGCATCAGGACTCTATATAGTGATAAAATTCCATGTCATTGTATCAGGAACTATGACATTATGTTACGAGAGAATATAATTTTAAGTTAAAAATGCACTAATAATACATTTTGAGGTAATGTAGTGTGGGTTACGAACTTGAGATTATGTTTAGATTTAATATATTATCAAGAGAAAACAAAAAAATAAAAAAGTTATATTTAGTTGATTAGGTATTTATTTTGTAATTTGATTCTAAATTATATGTTTTATGAATTACAGACTATGATATTATGAGTCTACCTTAAATAATAAGAGATAAAATTTGTTTATCAGGTTTTGGAAAATAAATAATTTTTCATATTTTATAAATTCCATAAATATTAATTTTCATACTTTTTTTTATTAAATATGATTATTGGGTTTGAAAAAGTTATGTGATAAATTTATTCTTGAATATAGATACGAACATTATATACTACACGTGACTCTATAATATTTTTTTTTCTTCCTTGATAATTTCTTTATGAGGAATGAGCTTGAGAGTTTTTTTGGATTATTTTTTTAATATTTATTGTTAGAGATATCATGAAATAAATTATCTATTGAGTAAAATATCCATAGGGAGAGAGAAAAGGGATATGACTATACACTATCATAGATGTTAATAAAATCATGTAAAAGTGTAGGTTTTGTCTATCAATTAATCCAGGATTACTCAAGAGAATATTGTTAATATAATATAACTCAATGAAATCATATTTCAAATTTCATATTCCTTTTGTGCGAGACACATTAAAAAATATGTGATTATGTTAACATTCAATTATTGGTTATGTAACCCAAAATTTAGGGAAAATTAAATGGTTACACATTAATATAGTGCATTGAAATTATTTTGGTGGATAAAAAAGGATTCTAAAAGTAAATCATTAGAGGTATGCACACAAAAAGGTTTAAAATAAGAGATAAAAAAATTAATGTAATTACATAGGTCTAATAATCATTAGAATAAACATTAATAATGTGTTATTTTTTATAAACCCATTAAAAATACTAATTATTTTATTTATTCAAAATAGTTATTTATCAAGACACCGATCATTCAGTGGGGGTGAGTCTGATGACTATGTAACCTTTAATTATATTGTGTAAATAATGAAAGTAAGAAGCTGACCATAACAATTAGGTTAATCTTTCATAGTTTTTTCATTAGGTTGTAATGGATTTGGAACCAAAAATATTAGGATAATAATAGAATAGTGTAAATAATATCTTTTTAACTGATTTAGATTGTGTTATCCACTCAACTATCCCATGATTATATATTATACAATTTAGTAGCTTTTGGTACTATTAAAAAGTATGACTTATTTATGAAGTCAAACTAGTGTATTTTATAATGGAGTATATATCGTATATCTCAATGTAAATATAATTTAATGGGTTTATATATTTTAATTATATTCTATTAAGTAGAATTTATAGAATATAATATACAATAAATAACACTAACACATAGATGTGTCTTTTTTTTGTTATGGATTACTTTTTGATATTAATATTCATATCCCTTATAGGTATGACCAATAAACAAGTTTATGATCAATATCAATGAATTAATAGCATTCTCAAAGTGATTCATTCAATGTAGTTGATTGGGAATGTTAAAAAGGAAATTTCTCAAATTTTCACCCATGGGTAATAGATACTAGGTGGATCATGCATTTTTGTCAAAAAAAAGACTTAGATATATGAAATATTTTATAATTGGTTGAAAATATATTTTTGATAGTAAAAGAGAAAGTGTAGTTGAATCTATGATCGATGCATATGAATAACATTTAACATGTGGAATGGTCATAGAATGCGAGGACTGTTATTATTTTCACATAATAAATATAATTTTTATTTTTTACCATCATAAAAAAGGTATTCAATTTGTATTTTAAGAAATATTTATATTTTAAAAATATTAATTTCTTGTTTTAATGAATTGGGAATATAATTAACGGTCTACACATTCTATACAGGGATACTATTATTTATAATATTTAGAATAACGAAGCCATTATTTTATTTTAATCCCAAAGACCTTTTGAATTGTCACTATGGACATATATATGGGAAATAAAACAATAGATTCTTTAAATAAGGGTTATCATAACCATTCCATTATATTTATTTTTGAAAATTTCAAACCATTCATTGTTAGATAATATTACACAAGTACAATTTATTGAAAATGTGAACGTCAGAGTAGATAATTATATCTCATATATAGTTATTTTTTAAGATTAGTGAGTACTAAAGAAAGATGTGAATTTTGTGACTATTCAACATTTATTGATGAATTTCGTTAGTATTTATAAGTGTTTATTATGATACCCAACTTTGAATAATTTTAAATTTCATATGATTTTCATAATAATGTACAAAAAAAATTTGGAATAAGTATTAAGATCACCTTTTAAACTAAGGGTTGTGATTAATTCATCCATGAATTTATTTATGATTTGATAGATTATAGAATTATTTCATGGTGGACTCTTACTGGAAAATAGAAATTTAATGATATGTTTGAGAGAATATATTTTACCTTTCTAATAATAGTTCGACCGAAGACAAGTCATTGTGACCTTTATATTTAATATTTGGTTTATTCTCTAGAAGCTATTTCAATTTTAATAAACTATGTAACATCAAAGGAAGTTATGAATACACCATATGAATTATGGTATGAGAATAATTCCATTTTTTATATTATAAACATTTAGAGATGGGAAGTATTTTTACTTTTTTTACTTTTTATCAATGTCGTCTATAAATCTAAAAATGATTTATATGTAATTATCGAGAGTTTCCTATTATATGTTATATTAATAATCCAGTTTAATATAATGTATTTGTTTCATGGCATGGTTTTTTATCAAGAGAAAAAACTCATAATTCAATAAATATTTCAGAAGAAATTTGATCATCAAGATTTTCAAAACTAACATTAAGGTTGTATTCTTGAGATACAGGTTATGATAATTTCACCAAGAGTTTTATAAGAAGAACAATCTCAAAACAGAAAAGTACATGAATTTTTTGGTATGATAAATTATATCATCATGATATATGGATTTTTTATCAATAATTTCGATGATTTAATTTTCAAAGGAGATAAAATAGGGGCTACATCGTGAGTTTTGATTATGAGAAATGGTTAAAATATATATAATATAAAATTTAATCCATGTACTTTAAACAAGATTTGAATAATGTGGATGCACAAAAATGTGTGATACCGACATGGTGAAATTATGTTTTTCATAATATAACTCCCATAGATGGTTGAGATTCCACCTATAATGAATTCTTAGTTAAAAATACATATATAAAAATATGTGGCACTAAATATAGAAAATCGTTTTTCAACTATTGAAATTATAAAGACCAACTAAACATTGAGCAACATAGAATAAAATTTTTTGTTATAAGATATATCTAATGTATAATAAAATATTTTTTATTTATTTGATTTGGTTAAATTATGTATTAATAGGATATTATAATGGTTATCATGCTCCAAATATGACTACTATGGTATGTATGCTATAATTATCCATTTAGGGACAGAATAATGATTCTAAAAGATGTAATACTTTTTTTGTTAGTAAAATAAAATAGAATGGATTCATAAAATAAAATGGGGAATTTTTTTTATACATGTTTGTTATCAAGATCATGTTATTATTTCTCATATTATATGGGAATTTATAAGTACTAAACCAATATAAAATCATGAATTTTCACTTCATGAAAATGTGGTTATGAATATGATTCATGATGAAAACATAGGTGAAAATACCTAAATATATGGTATTAGTATAAATAAATAAATATATATATATATATATAATAGGTTTCGTATACTCATTCATGAAACATATATTGGTAATGTTATAATGTGTTTAAAAAAGAAAATCCCTAAAAGGGGTCTCCACTAGAATTTCATGGAATAAATCTTATAATGATTCAGGATCCTTATGAGTATTTAGAAAAGATGGATGTAATTAATTATGCATCTACCATAGAATGTAACAAGAATGATAGGTTTCTAAATTGAAATTATTTTCTATGAATAAATTATAACAAATATACACCAATACAATCTTAGTGGGATAAATTTAATTATAGTTAGTAAAATCATTATATATATGAGAATGACTAAGTATATGATATTATTATTTATAAAAGGGGATAAGATCAATTATAAGGGTTACACAGATTCATGTTTACAATATAACGTAGATGATAAAAAATATCAATATGTTTTCTTATTTTACAAGAATGTTACATAACAAATTTATCATTTTTCTAAATAGGATTCTATATGAGGTTCAACAATAAAGGAAGAATACATCACAAAATTAGAATATATAATGTAATAGTTTTCTATAAAGAGGATTATCTCTCAACTAGATGTGGTAATTAATATATAATGATAAATATAGGTTTTTTGGACAATAAAAGTGCTATTTCACAAAATAATTAACCCTAGTCTATCATTATGAAAAGAAAAACACATCATAAAAAATATAATACATGATAGATGATTGAGAGGAGTGATTTTTGGATCTATTACGTGTCTATGAATGAAAATGTAGTGAATTCATCAATGAATACACTAGTTATTCCAAATACTATGGGTAATGTTGAGTATGTGGGAATAAAATACTTAATATATTGATGTAATTGTTTTATAATGAATAACGGTGTAAAAAAATTAATTTTCATTCATTATTGTGTGCCACAGATTAAATATCTTGATCATCGGAAAGATTATATCTTCTCAAAGTATGAATTTTAGTTTTTTGTAACCAATTATCATCATGAAATACTTTATGATATGTATATATTTTATGAAAAACATGAATATAATTATATAATAATTATAAAGGGTTGTATATGCGACATTAATAATCTATTCATGATGAAATAAGTAGTTATTTATTACTTGGGAATACTCACCTACTACATCCCATGGAATTTCAAATAGTCATTGATATACTTATGGGTTTAAGACTATAATACTTCCTATATAGATGATATTGGTGAATATCTAGCATGGGGGTCATTATAATTTCATATATTTATTATATATGTTTTTTAAACATAGCTAATGGGGTGGTGGCTTGGAATGATTTTATTCATTTTTGGGTAGATATATTCCCAAGAAAAGATATTTCCTCCCATATAATGAGTAAACACATTGATATCTTGATTAAATTATAATAAGAAAATGAATGGATATCCTTAGATGATACACATTGGATATGATCAACTTCTTGGATGATGGTCTTGTGAGTTAATAGTATGCTAGTTAAATGAAAATATATGTATTCAACAACTATGAAGGTATTTTTTTAAATATAAAGAATAAATGATATGGCCTATACTATATTTTCATTGTTCCTTGGATGTTTGTCACTCGATGTCATGAGAAAATAAGTTAAATAGATTCAAAAATAAAGTACATGATACATATTTTTGTTGGAATGTTCATATAGATATATTTGTATGTTCATCGTGATCGTAGATGGCCCGTTTGATGACACATGTACATCAATATTGATAAAATATATTCATAACATATAATAATTCATGATTATCATTTACTAGAGAAAACCCTCAAATATATGAGTATTGATTCCCACAATTAAGAGATATTGATAATATATTTTGAAAAAAATTTGTGTTAGATTGATTCATAAACTATTTTATATATTTTTAGAAATCCATTATGGATTTTAGATTACATTGGAGATCGTCTGATGTGATCTAAAATAATATTAAAATTACATAATAATAAATTGGAACAAATTTACCATTATGCTAAATCCTATATATATTTTCATCAAATTCATTATTGTTTGCTTGAGGTTCCACCAAAGATTACATTAAATGAAGTACAGTATGTAATTTCAACTAAAACTACCACCACATCATACCCATATGGTTTCATCAATATGAAATCAATTAAATGGATTATTTAAAAGAGTAGTGAATAATTATTTTAAGATTTCAATGAAGAACATTCCAATTTTATGTAACAACATCCCTGAGATGGTACCTTGTACAGATTATATGAGTTGTGATATGTAGACAATACAAACTTTAAAGCATACATAAAAATGGATGTGATCCATATCAATTGGGCTATTCATGTGAATGTGTTTTAGTTGAACCTATCTTACTCCTCAACCATTGTTTTCAACTATGTTGGATAGACTATTACCACTTTGATGATCGAGAGTCCTCAAGAAGCCTGCTGGAATCCACTTTCAATTGTAATCCCATTATATGAATAAATTTGATTGTTTTCTACTATTGTGATCATTATCATGCTATCCAATCACAATATGAAGGTGCATGATACATATATTTTTTTATAATTATGAGTCTTATTCTATAAACCATTCTTGTTTTATTTTTAATGATATATCATGCCTATTTCATTTGTTTTACCAATGCTAATGATAATATGATTATTCCCAAAATAAAAATGACATCCAACTTATCAAAATTTCATTCTTACTTCAATTATTATATTTTAATTGTTTTCATGTTCCTGTATAATAATAATATATAATATTTATTTAATTTTTATCAAATAAAATCAATGTCAAAAAACAAACGACCATTAGAATCAAAAATATTAATTTTATTGAAAATATTTAGAGGAATTTATGATATAAATCATGTTCATTTCACCTTTCACAGCTTAAGATAATTTTTTTTTCTGAAATGTATATCTTGAGATAAGAGGTTTCAATACTGTGTTATCATGTTAACCAATCAATATAAAGAACCCTCTTGGATGTTTCGGTGCTTCTAGAGGATCCTCTCTAATGGAATCAATCATAAAAAATATATCCTCCTAGATTTATCCTTGATAACAACTATATATTCAATAGAGATGATTAATCCTCAATGTCTAAATCAATACAATAGATAATATTTTATGGATCATGTAGAAAACACATCACATGTGATTCATGTAAGACATTATAGACACATTCCAATGGTGCTGGTAACTTAATATTATAATAAACCACTCTTCCCATGCATAGAATCTAAAATGATCAGAAAAATCAATGAGAAAAACTTTTACCCTGACCAAACCTCCTAAAAAATAGATGAGGTGGAATCTTTGTAATGATATTTTCTTGCATCATAAACAATGATGTTCATTATATTCTATTTTCATAGTAATATGTCATATTTTGGATTTACAATTATGTTTAAGTATCATTTTTGAATTCCCTATCATCAATCACACTAAACTAGTCCCTATGAAGGAAATATCTGTAATTTCCATCCACTAAAGTTGTTTGATGCTATTTCTTCTATGAAAATCATTGATGTTGAATTCCTGTAGTAAATGTTTATTTATTATAGAATAACCATTATACTAATGGTATTATATCATCCATCCCAATTCATAAATCAAACACCTTTGTACCCATCATATCATTGGGAACCGAGACGGTCCACCTCACCTAAACATCTATATTGTGGGGGAACACCATACTAAAATAAAGTTAGGTTTCAAAATAATCATTTCAAACCTATAATACATAGAGAGTAATGGTGTCTTTGTTATAAAAACTATTATTTATGGTACCCATGTAACTATTTAATCTTGTTCATATATATGCTTGTAAAACCTCTTATGAAATCCAATTTATAATTTCCATATAGTAAACTAACATGGTCATATAGTAAGAGATTATCAAAAAAAGTAATGTTCTTTCACTTAAAGTGGTACTGTAGCAATGAAATATGTTATTTCCATCTTGTAACATTCACATGATACCTTTAATGCCTTGCTCAAAACTATGGGTACTCAGTGCTTGGTCTTCGATTGAAATCAAGTGAGTAAATCAAAAATGATCTCTCTAACACTCTTCTACTAACCTATAAACCATAATTGAATCATGATATACTTGTTAATATTCATCTTTCATGGATGTGACACTATGGAATTGGTTTTGATTTCTATCAACATCTTCTCACACAGATATAGGAACAATTTTCTCCTAAAAGAGGTTGATGTACTCCCCCATTTCAGAGAATACTTCATGTATATCCCCAATGAATATTTGAACCCCAATAATTTGATAATAAATATAACCTAGATTAGTCTACATTAACATATGAAGTAGTGTAGGATATCATACATGTGTTCAAAATATAAACCTCATTCATTTATAAAATCTTAATGCAAAGGGTGTTACTATTAAGACAGCTCCTCCATTATCTTTGAATTATTGTTATATTTAAGTTAGATTGGATAAAATATTATCTTACATCAAATATACACTATCAAGAATTCATATATTTATACCATTTTTATCCAATTCCTATATGTTGTGTTGATATATCTAATGGAGCTGATATACTTAATAAATATTATGATTTATGAAGTCTATAAAATATTTCCCCTGAAGAAAGAGTATCCAAATATCTAGGGGGAACACCACTGCATCAATCAATATGTAATGGTTTACAAATGTTGTCTCATGTTATCTCAAGTACCTATACACATAAGTATACATATATTATCTCTACATCGACATGTATGTAATCCCAAACATAGATAAATCATAGTACACTTCATACTCATCTGTATCCTTTTTTATTTTGAAATATCTAGGAACTAGATAAGAATAAAATTAAATCTCAATAATACTTAAAAATACTATAATAAAATATGAAAAATACCATTTTCTAGGTAAGGGCTTTCATACACACCGTAATCTAGGAGGTCATTAGTACAAATTACTTGCACTAACTGGAAAACATATTTAATCTATGCACCCACGATACTATCTTGGTGGAATACCATACCATAATGGGATCAACCATTACATAATCAACTAATACATAATCCATTTTCTTGAAATAACATGTGATATAAATATCATGAATACATAAATTTCACATTGAGAGATTTCTATATTGTACATTATTCAAGGGTAAGTGTAAGAAAATACTCAATTTCAAGACATTATCCTATACCATAAAAGGAAACTTTTTGATTAAATATAATAAAAATAAATTAAATATTGTATATATGGATATAATTTTAATTCAATATCCCCACGAACACCACAAGTATGTTTCCCATGTTGAACAATATCACTACAGACATATAATCACAATATAAACACCTAAAAATTATATTTGGGATCTTATCCACATATACCTAAATGTAACATTAAAAAAAATTGTACTCTTAGTACCTCTTTTTATCACAATTTGGTTCGGGTTTTTCTCATGTGGTTTTGGGTGGAAATTCGAAAATCAGGGAATATTTTTGGCTTGTGCACTATTGGAGAAATATTTTACCAACCCATGTGGCCATTGAATGAAAACCATACAACCCGATGTCGGGGTGTTCATGGTTGGTGCATCAGTCAATAATCCTTGGGACCACCTTGTACAAACCATGTACCCTTGAATAGGATAAAATAGTGAGGACACATAGTATGAACAATCGTGCATCCCAGCCCAGCTAACCATGCACATGGGAGTTTTTCCATTTTATTTTTAAAAAAATACATGAACCCCTATTTGTTACCCCATATATTCCCAAATCCTCATATATTAAAATAATAGGTATTGGAGTCTCCGAATAATCCCTTTTAAATTCACTAAAATTTTCCTAATAGGATCAGAGTGCAAAAGACATCATTATATCCCTCATCGGTAATATAATCCTCTACCATTCCATCAAATAGAGGATGAAGAGTGATGAGTCTCATGGTAGATAATGAGAATAATTTACATCTAGACATCTTGTAATTCCAATAATATTCCCTTTTCATTCATTTAGTATGGAAATTGAGGGCATTCAAAAAAGGGGTTCCCTGAGGAATGAAAAATATATGGTTCATGAGGATGCTCAGGTAACTTGTAGAAGTTTGGGTATATCTTCTCTACTCTATATAGTGGCACAAGATCATCAGCACTAACCAGTAATACAATGCAACAATATACTTCTTGAACAATGGGGTTCCAGCCCCATGCATTTAGAATGAAGCTTCGGTACATAGTGGATACAAAGTCCCAACCTTATTATATACCTAATCATGAATTTATCCAAGAAAACATTTCCTTTTACATTTAAGATCTTTTCATGTTTACAGATTTATAGAATTTTGTAATAATACATTCATAACATTACACATTGTTACAGAGTGGATACAATAAAAACAGTTTCCATTTTTTAATAAATTGAAAACATTAAAACATAAAAATGATTATTTGACAATTTTTCAACATTTTACATGGCTTAATTATTTTAATTTCACATCCATTAACCTATGAAAATCATTTAAAAACATTGTATGAGCATAAAAACTCAGTAAGGGATATGAAAAGAAAGAAATAATACATTAGTCCATTAATACTTGTAACGTATGAAATCATTTCCAAAAGGCATACTTATAACTTGTATATATATATATATATAATTACCTAGTGAAAAATGATATCTAAAAAAATACATAATAACATAAGTAGAACAATAAATGTATCTTGGGGCATTACTTACATAATATTGTAACCCTCATGACTACCTTATAATTTGTAACCCTCACGACAATCTTACAATTTGTGTAACCATCACAGTTACACTTGGAGAAACCATATGGTTGACCTCCAACATACACATACCCAATGAAATGGAGGGAGATATAGGTCCCAAAATTCATTATAAATATTTTTCATGATCTTAAACATAATAATACATCATGAATTATTCTATAAAAACATTTCTTTGAATTTTGTAAAACCGATTTTAAAAAAGAAGATTTTTAAAGATAACCCCCTTATAAATATCATAAAATTGAAGAGATAATTAATAAAGTTGATGGAGTTTTTATATATACTAAAAATACAAATAATAAAACATAATATAAACATAACCCATCAAACAAACAATTGAAATAGCATATAAATAATGAAGTAGGAGGTTAACCCAAAGAATTCAAATCGGGGTAAGAATTCCCTTACCTCAAACATCTCTTACATAAAACTTGTTTAAAAATCCTATATAATGTTTAAAATAGAGTTATTAATATATTAAATATATATTTTCATGTTTATAACATCTTATATGATCATTTCATTACCACATTTCACCCCATAATTGTTAGTATTTTGTTATGGCACTGTTTTGTCTGAGTTGCTAACATGATTTCCTTGATTGGTTCATGATGGATGTTCTTGTTGATTAGAAGTGATACTCCAGAATGAGAAAGAAATCGTATTTACATATTTCTAGTACCATAAATTATACCATTTATGATTTTGATATTTTATATGAGGATGATTCATAAGTATAAACATTAATGATGTTCCTTTAGTCTTCTAGTGGTTTTTGGATAACAACAACCTCATTTTGTCTTATAATTTAGAACCATGAGTAAAAAATAATTCCAGAACCATGGATGAGACATAATAAATATATTATAACCTGGATCAATCATAAAAATGGTTTGATGACCAGACTTGAGAAAATTAATGCAAGTTGAAATCACATCGTCCACGATGTCTGTAATTCGACACATCGCGAACAATATTTTAATTCCTTGAATAAGTGGGGGAGGAGAAAAATAATGGTGATTGATTTTCAATGAACATGAGATCATCTAGAATATAAAATATTATGGAGCTTTCCTGCCTCTTGGTTAATAGTAGGCGAGTAAAGAAGAAGAAATGAAAGGAATCATAAAATTAAAGAAAACATGATAAATTTCTCACGAACATTTTGCAGCCTAACGATGTCTATTAAAATTTTATAAAAATGGTTTGATGAAAGGAAGGGTATATCCCATCATTAATAAATAATATGGGTAGTAAGGGGGGGGTTATTTAATGAAATATACCATCATTAGTCAAAATGAATCGAAGAGAATAACATAAAATGAAAGAAAATAATGAAAATAAAAGAGGATGTTTACCTCTTGATTTCTTCTCCTTGAGATCCTCCTTAAGGGAATTGATTTTGGTATTTTTGTGAGACCAAAAACTCTATGACGTGGAGAAGAAGTTTGGGGAGGGAATTTGGCAGAAATTAGACAATTCTTATGGCTTGAGATGTATGGGAGGAAGGGGGGAGTGATGGTGGTATTTATAGTGGAGGAGAGGGGGTATTTTTCATTATTTTAATAATTATTATAATATTTTTTCTCAAGACTATGAATAAGAATAAATCATGTGACCCAAAATAGTAATAATTGCATAGAAGTTCTAAATATGTGGTCTTACATCATCCTTGCATCACCTATGACACAGTAAATCAAGTATTTAGCATTTATCTTATTTTATCGTATTTTACTATTCATAAAAAATTCACGAATTTCAAAAAAATCCCAAAAATTTACCCTAATAATTTTTTGACATGTAGAATTCAAAAATGAATTCCATTTTTGAAAAAAAAATTAAAATATTATTAATTTAATTTTTAAATAAAATCATACTTAATTCAAAAATTAAGAGTTGTAATTCTACAACCACTTCTTTATCACAATGAAAAAATAACCAAGACATTATTATCTCTAGACTTAAGAAAATAAAATAATAATAAAATATAGTATTCATTAGGGTAATATTACTATTCATATTACTATTCTTAAGGTTATGATACTATTCTCAAAAAAAAACAAGTTGGTTTTATCATACTACAAATAACTTACTGAACACAATTGTAGTTGACAGTTTCATGAAATTCAAAACACAATGGTAGAAAAGTTATTTATAAATGATAGTTATAAATATGTACATTAAACAATGTTTCATGAATTTCAATTTATTTTTAGAAATTTTTGGGGTGTTACATTATCACCACATTCTGGAAATTGCTACCTCGCAATTTTATTTAATTATTAAACAAGTGAGGGTACCTTTCCCTCATAGCATTTTCGGACTCCAATTGTGCTTATTCAACCATGTGGTTTCTCCATAAAACCTTTACCTGGTGGATTACCTTATTCTAAAACACATGTTCCATTTGATCAAGAATATGAACTTATTTCCATTATTAATAAAGTTTCTCTTCTAAGAGAACTACTTTAGGCTCAAGACATGTGATGAATCTAGCACATAATTTCTCAACATCGAAACATGATAAACATTGGGTACCTGAAACATGCTCAGAGGAAGCGTTATATGGTATGCAACTGCTCTAACTTTATCAATGATTTGAAAAGGACCGATGAACAGTGGACTTAGCTTCCCTTTATTACTGAAACACATCACAATTTTCCAAGAAGATATTTTAAGGAAAACATAGTCACCTACCTCGAAAGAGAAGTATTTCCTTGTGTTATCTGCATAACTTTTCTGCCTGCTCTGAGCTATCCTCATGTGCTGCTGGATCATCCTCACTTTCTCAGCCACTTCTTCTACTAATTCTAGCCCCATAAATATTCTTTCACTAACATCATCCCAAAATGCTAGAGTCTGACACAATTTCCCATACAATGACTCAAAAGGTTCTATATGAATACTGGAATGAAAACTATTATTATATGAAAACTGAACTAAAGAATGATGTTGATCCTAACTTCCCTTGAAGTCCATTGGACAAGCTCTCATAATATTCTCCAATTTCTAAATTGTTCGCTCTGACAGCCCATCTGATTGAGGATGAAAAGATGTACTAAAATTTAACTCTGTGCCCAATGACTTCTAATGTCCCTTCCAAATGTTAAAAGTAATCCCGAGATCCCGATCAGATACAATGTAAATAGGAAATCCATGTAACATCAAAATCTCCTTGAGGTGTAATCGAGAAATCTGATCCAATGACATTGTATCTCAAAAAGAAAGAAAAATTGTAGATTTTGTCCGATGATCAACAATAACCCAAATTTCAATTTTTTACTCAAGAAGTCTTTGGTAGTCCCACCACAATGTCCATGGATACATTATACCATTTCCACTCTGGCACTGGAAAGGCTGATGAATCCCATTCGGTAACTGCCGCTCTACTTTAACCTACTAACATGTCAAACAATTCATTGTAAAATAAGCTATATCCCTTTTCATTCCATCCCACCAGTAATACTCTCGAAGGTCTCTATACATCTTATTACTTCCAGGATGAAATGATAATAGAGAACTATGAGCTTCTCACAAAAAATCTTTCTTCAACTGAGAATCACTAGGAAGACACAACCTTTTTCCAAATCATAAAACATAATTTTTCTCAATGTTAAATTCTGGAAACATTCCCACTTTATCGAATTCTACCTTTTTCTAAAACTCACAGTCTTCCTTATATGCTCACATAATTCTTTCTGACAACGATGACTGGATTGAATCCTGAAACAAAACAGATGTATTCCTCGCAACAACAACTTCTATGCCAAAATTCATCAAATCATTAATCAAGGGATCATGTTCCAAAATTAACATGGTTAATGATGCATTATTTCTCCGAATCCAAGCATCTGACACTTTGATTGCTTTTCTAGGATGGTAATTGTTCGTGAAATGATAATCATTTATAAGTTCAATCTAGGTTCTCTGCCTCATGTTTAATTCCTTCTGAGTGAATATATACTTCAGACTATTATGGTAAGTATATATTTGGCATTTGGTTCTAAATAAATGATTCCTCCATATTTTCAAAGAAAAAACCACATCTGCCAATTCCAAATCATGTGTGGTATAATTTAGATAATGATTTTTCTGTTGTCTTGAATCATAGCCAATTACCTGATCATTCTTCATCAAAACAGAACCAATTCCCTTCAAAGAAGCATAACTGTAGATGAAAATCTCACCATTTCAGGACGGTAAGTCCAAAACTGGAGCATTCACCAATCTCTTTTTCAGTTCTAGAAAAAAAACATCACATTCCTCCGTCCAAACAAATTTAACCCCTTTCCGTGTTAATGTAGTTATCGGTCAAGTTAAATGGTAAAATTTCTTAAAAAACCCTATGTAATAACCTGCTAAGCCAAGAAAACTACAAATCTCTTTAACATTTCTGGGTCTTGGACATTCATCAACTACTTTTGTTTTGGAAGGATCAACTGTTATTCCATTTTATTTACAATGTGCCCACGAAAAGAAATATGTTGGAACCAAAAATCATACTTTATGAATTTTCCATACAGTTTAACTTGTTTCAATGTTTTCAAAAAAACCCTTATATGTTTTTCATGCTCATATTTTTTTAGAAAATACCATAATTTCATCAATAAATACGACCACATCCTTATCCATGAACACATGAAATACTTTATGCATATGATTCTTGAATACATCAGGTGAATTAGTTAATTCAAATGGAATAAAAACAAATTCATAATGCCCATATCTAGTATGAAAGGATATTTTCGGAATGTTATTTTCCTTCACCTTTAGCGGATGGTATCTAGATCTCAAGTCAGTATTGGAAACTACTGAGCTCCATGGAGTTGATGAAACAAGTCATCGATATGAGGCAAAGGGTACTTGTTTTTTAAAGTGATGTTATTAAAACCTATATAATCAATGAAAAGACTCATAGAACCATATTTCTTTTTAACAAACAAAATATGGGCCTCTAATGGTGATGTTTTAGGATTAATGAAGCCGTTTTCATGCTAATCCTGCAAATGATTTTTGAATTCAAGAAGTTCTATTGGAGCCATACAATATGGGTGTTTTGAAATTGTCTTAGCATCAGGAACTAAGTCAATTTTGAATTCGACGTCTCAATCAGGTATAACACCAGGTAACTCATCAGGAAAAACATCAATGTATTCATTTACCACTAGGACATCATTAACTAAATAGTTCACTTGTTTTCAACAATATGAGAATGATAACTTTCATTTCCATATTTCAGTAGTTTTCAGCTTCCTGATATGTTATAAATAGTATGGATTCATTCTTGTATACAAACTAGAAAACTTTATGAAAATCAAATTCTTTAGCTCTACAATCAATTTTAGAATGATAATCGGAAAGCCAGTCAATTCCCAGAATAACATCAAAACCCACTAATGGTAAAACAATAAGGTTTTCTGGTAAATTCATTCCACATACCACAATAAACATATTCTTATAATTCATCTTTTCTATAACATTTCCCCTAGTGTTTTAACAACAAGTTCGGGTCTCATTTTTTGAAGTGATATTTGAAATTTACCATAAAATTTCTCAGATATGATGGAATGTGTAGGCCCCGTATCAAGAAAAACTTTAGAAAAATCTAAGTGAAGAAACAAAGTACCTGATACAACTTCATTGGATGGCCTGACATTTGTTGACGTTGTTGCATATGATCTCACTATATATTTCTTCTTGTAGTCTGGCTTTTCTGCATCATTCAGATCACTCTTTGGGCAGTCATTTTCATAATGACCCATCTCACAATATTTAAAACACTTAACATTATTCTTTTCAAGATTAGTGTTAGGATCATTTTCATTACATTCTCTGGCCATATATCCAAAATTACCACATTCAAAACACATCCTAGTTTTGTAAAGACATTCCCCATGGTGTTTCTTTCCACACTTTTCACAAACTGGAAATTGGATTCTCTTACCATCATATTTCATTGGTTGATTCTTACCCATTTCTTTCCAACTGGACCTCTTATTTTCATTATTTCCAAAATTCATGTGATCATCAGCAAACTCCATCTCTACCCTCTTAGCACGTCAGACCACTTTCTCATAACTTTTGAATTCATGGGGGGCCAACACCATTCGATACCATGGATTCAATCCTAATTAAAACAATTGTTTTTCCTACCATGATCCAGAATAATATTTGGAGAATTCCTCTCCAGTTGGGTGATGTTCACTTCATACATGGCGACTAAATCATTCTCATTCTGTTTCAATTCAAGGAATTTCTTCTCCATCCTAGGTCACACAACCTTAGGAAAATATTTTTCATGGAAAAGATTTTTCAATTCATCCTACTCTAAGGCATCTAAATCCTCTCTACCCCTGATATTCATTACCATTGGCCACCACTGAACAGCTTCCCCTACAAACCAATAAATGCAAAGACTTACCTTTTGATTCGTTGAACATCCCATAACATCAAATATCTTTTCTAGGGATTTGATCCATCCTTCAGCAGCTACTGGGTCATATGATCCGGTGAATGTAGAAGGATTTTGTCTCATAAAATTTTCCACTACTGTCATGTTCCATTTTCTTACCTCTATTGGTTATCATGAATGGATTCCACCACCATTTATTTCATGTATTAGGTGAGCCATTACTGTCACAAACTGCTGGGGTCTAATCCCTACCATTACGGGTTGTAGTTCTGGAAGGATTTCATTTTGCCGGTGCCTCTCCTATTCTGTATCCCAATTCCTTATGGGGATAACCATTCTAAAAATAAATGTCTTGGATGATGAAACATGGTAATATTTAAATGATAAATCATTTCAAATTAAACATATAGTGAAAATCATTTATGGTATTCTGTTAACATCACCCAAACCCCTAATGTTATCTAAACCATCATCTGATGCCAACTATAAAGTCCCAAACTTATTACATATATGATCTTTAATTTATTCAATAATAAATTTCCTTTTACATTAGGGATCATATTCTATTTATATCATTAGAGAATTGGGACATAATACATTCATAACATTCCACATTTTTACAGAGAGGATACCATAAAAATAGTTTTCATTTTTTAATAAATTGAAAACATTAAAACATAAACATGATTCTTTGAAAATTTTTAAACATTTAACATGGATTCATTCAATGACTTAAACTTACATTAGCCAGTGAACATCATTTTAAAAATTTGGTTGAGCATAAAAACTTATTAAGGGATATGAAAATAAGGAAAGAATACATAAGTCCATGAATACTTGTAACATATGAAATAATTTTCAAAAGAATTACTTATCAGCCGTATATATATATATATACATACCTAGTGAAACATGATATCTTCAAATGTACTTAAGAACATAAGTATAACTATAAAAGTATCTTGGAGAATTACTTACATAATATTGTAACCCTCATAGCTACCTTATAATTTGTAACCCTCACGACTACCTTAGAATAATTGTAACCATCGTAGTTACACTTGGATAAACCATAAGACATTACTCGAAATTACACATACCCAATGCATTGAAGGGAGATATAGGTCCCAACATTCTTCAAATATAATTCCCATGAACCAAAACATAATCATACAACATTAATAATTTCATAAAAACATCTCTTTGTAATTTTTTAAAACAGAATTTAATAAGATGATTTTTAAAGAAATGTCCCTTATAAATATCATACAATTTAAGAGAGACTCAATAGAGTGGATGAAGTTTGAATATATACTGTAAATACACATAATGAAACATAATATAAAAAGAACTCCTCAATCAAAAAAATTAAATAGCACAAAAATAATGAAGTTGAAGGTTAACCCAAAGAATGGAAATCGGGTTAAGAATTCCCTTACCTAGGGGCTTGTCTTACTTCAAATTTGTTCAAACCTTCTTTATTTGATTAAAACTGTGCTATTAATATATTACAGATATATTTTCATTTTTATAACCTCTTAAATAATCATTTCATAACCTCATTTCACCCCTTAATTTTTAGTATTTTGTTCTTGCACTATTCTGGGTGAGTTCCTTAGATGATTTCCATGACTGGTTCATGATGGATGTACTTGTCGATTGGATGTGAAACTCTAGAATTCGAAAGAAATGGTATTTAAATATTTCCAATCCCATATATAATACCATTTATTATTTTGATGTTTTATATTAGGATGATTCATATGTTTAATCATTAATGATGTACGTTTAGATCTTCTAGAGGTTCTTTGATAACAACAACTTCATTTTGTCTTATAATTTAGAACCACGAGTAAAAAAGAATTACAGAAACATGGATGGGAAAAAAAACATATATTATACCTATTTCAATAATATAAATGGTTTTATGACTATACTTGAAGGAATTAATGAAAATTAAAATCACATCATCCACGATGTCGGTAATTTGACACATCGTGGAAAATATTTTAATTAATTGATTAAGTGGGGGAGGAGAAAAATAATGATGTTAAACTTTCCATGAACATGAGATCATATAGAATATAAAAGAATAGGAATCATTCATTCCTCTTGGTTAATGTGAGGTGAGTAATGAATAATATAATAAAGTAATCTTAAAATAAAAGAATACATGATAAATTTTTTCACGAAAATTCGGCAGCCATACGGCGTCTCTTAAAATTTCATAAAAATAGTTTGTTAGAGGAAGTGTATATAACATAATTAATAAATAATATGTTCATTTATGGGGGATATTTAATGAAATATTGTATCACAATCCAAAGGTAATGGAAGAGAATAACATAAAATGAATGAAAAGAAATAAAATAAAAGAGGATGTTTACCTCTTGATCTCTTCTCTTTGAGATCCTCCTTAAAGGATTTATTTTTGTTCTTTTGGTATGAACAGACACTCTAAGATGGTGGGATGAATATTTTGGAGTGAATTTTTCATAAATTAACAATTCTCAAGGATTTAGAGGTGTGGGAGGAAGAGGAGAGTGAGGGTGGTATTTATAGTGGAGGTGAGGGGGTATTTTTCATTATTTTAATCATTATTATTATATTTTTGCTCAATAATATGAATAATAATAATTCATGTGACCCCAAATAGTAATCATGGAATTTGAGTTTGATCCAAGTGGTATTACATCATTCTTGAATCATTTATGATGTACTAAATCATGTATTTAGCATTTATCATATTTTATCGTATTTTACTATTCAGGAAAAATTATTGAATTTTAGAAAAATCCAAAATATTTAACCTAACCATCTATCAATATTTTTAATTCATGAATGAATTCAATTTTTGAAAAATAATTTTCTAAATATTATTAATTTAATATTTAAATAAAAGAATACTTAATTGAAAAATTAACAGTTCTAATTATACAACTACTTCTTTATCACAATAAAAAATTAACCAAGTTGTTATTATCCTCTATCCTTAAGAAAACAAAATAATAATTAAATTTACTATTCATTAGGGTCATATTACTATTCATAAAGTTATGTTACTATTCAAAAAAAACAAGTTGGTTTCACCAGACTCGAAATAACTTACTGAACAAAATTTTTGATGACATTTTCTTGAAATTCAAAACACTATGGTAGTAATGTTATTTTTAAAGGATAGTTATAAATATCTACTTTAAACAAAGTTTCATGCATTTAAATTTATTTTTAGAAAACTTTGTGGTGTTACAGTGGAAGTGTCTTTAAAAGAAACATATATAGATCCAATGATTGTCGGATGTATCATCACTATAGATTCATTGTTAATGAATATTTTATTTGATACTAGTTCAAAACATATGTTTATATTAATTATTTTGGTGAACCATATAAATATTATTATATACCATTAATCAAATTATATTTATATTACTATAAATTATAGTAAAAAGATAGAGTTGGTTCTCTATTTTCCTATTTGTTTTTTCTCTTTATCCCAAGTTTATCTCACCTGGTATTTTCAAGTTCTAAACATGAAACCACTTAATATTAAATTCAAATTTTATTTTCTCTTTGATAATAATTAAAAAATTGATTTTAATATTCAATAATTCTCTTTTACTACACCTTATGGGGTGTGCCACGTATTTAAGGGGGAATGGGACTCAATGTCATATAGATTCAGTCCACATTATCCAGGGTTATCAGATGTAATATCATTGCGTTCTTTTGATTAGTTGTGGTAATAATTGGGTGATGATTTCCCCCTATTTTTAGTCTATTTTCCTGAAATGTTATACTTATGAATTATTAGGTTTCCCACAGTTAAGGGAGGTAGAGTTTTCTATTGATTTAGTTCATGGTACACCACCAGTATTTATACCTTTTACCCATATAGAACATATTGAAATGAATGGGATGAAAACATAGATAGAATATATGTTATAGAGATGATTTATATAATCGAGTGTGTCACCTTGGTTATGTATATTATCTTTTCTATGAATGATTATGTAACCCTTCGATTATGTGTTTATTACCAAAATACCAACTAATTTATGTTAAAGAAAAAACCTATACATCCATGGATTGATGATATGTTTGACTAGTTTAATATGGTGATGTGGTTCTCATTTATTGATCATCGATTTTCTTATGAGATGTTTACAACAAAATAATTTGACATTTATAAAAATTCCTTCAGGAGATGTTATAAACATTATAAGTATCATGTCATTCCAATTGGTAAAAAAATTATCTTTCTATCAGTATAAATTTGATTAACAAGATATTCCATGAGTATCATGATAAAATTTAAATGGTATTATTAGATTATATCCTTGATTATTCTATGTCATATGAGCATCATGTATGTAATATAAAAGTATTTATACCCATTTTTAGAAATCACCAATATTATTCCATGATATCCAAATGCCATTTCTATATTTGGAATGTGTTTTTTTTGGAAATTTTGTCTCAGAACTAGTTATTTTAGTTGATCCTAAAATGTGAGAGATATTCTGACATGGGAGGAACCACATATAGTTTTTGATATTTGAATCTTCTTAGGTTTTCTGGGGTATTATCATAAATTCATAAAGGATTTATGAAAATCAGATTCACTAATAAAATCGCTAAATCAAAAGGTACATTCTTTTACTTTTCACGATACATTTATGAGTTATATTGTGAGATGAAGTATATTTGGAATTGTTCACCTATGTTACCTCTTCTGAAGGATGGGTAAGGCAATGTGGTATTTTGTGAAACATTTTGTTTTCAGATTTGGTTGTGTTTTTATTTAGGGTGATCATGTCGTTTCCTAGGGATATAAGAAGCATACTCCACATGAGATGAACTATCCAACCCATAAAAATGAATTTTTAGCCATGATACATTCACATAATAGTTGGAGAAATTAATTTTTTTTGGAAAGGATAACCATGTATTCTAAATACAATATCTTGAATTTTATCCTCCCAAAAAATTATTTTAATCTCCACTAATGGTTATTCATGATGTTGTTTTTTCCATTTGATTTCAACATCGCATGTACCTAAATTAAAGGAAATGTAGTTGCCGATGTGTTGAGCATTAAATATCTGAAAAATTCCATGAATGACTCTTTTGAAGAGTGTAACATGATGTATTTATTTGAACATTAGAATATACGATATCAGGATCTTGGGCCACCTATTTTCTTGGAAAGTGATTAGTTGAACTCCAATATTATTAATACAATATATTATGAACAAAATCTCTATAATGATTTCCACAACATTAGTGAATATCATTATGGTAGGGAGACTGTTACAATGTGTTTGTTCTCCATAGAGGAATATTATGATTTCAAAATTTAATTTTTTTGTCATTATCTATAATGAAATCCATGATGGTGTATTTTCATAATTCATATTAGGGAGTACACCATAGAAATAAAAAAATGTTCTATGATATGTAATGTTGATTATGGTGGATAGTTATAAGACAATATATCATTTATATTTCATGCAGTTCTATACATTCTAGTAGGTCAATGCGTATAATCATATACATTGGAGTTTATTTCATCAATCTCTCATGAAATATTTAATGTAACCTAATATTTATTTTCACTATATGGATATGATTCCATGTATGAGGAGAAATAATAATATGATATGGGTGGTGGGTGATAGGCTGACCAAATCTACTCAAATTATAAATATTCATGAAATAAAAAAAGTATAAGAGCTATGAAATCCCAATGTGAGGGATATAAAATATTTTTCATAGAGTTCAATGTGGTATAATATTTAATAGAGATCCGTGTTTTACTTCCCTATTTTTGGAATGGCTTTCTAGATGCATTGGGATATCATATTTGTTTTGAAAGTCATACAATCCATAGTTGGATAGACATATATAGAGTTTATAAATATTATTGAGGATATGTTTCTTGATTGAATGAATGGATTTTTAGATCATATGATGACCATTTGAGAATGGTTGAGTTCTATTGTACCATTATTTACCAATCCATGATCAGAATGGCTTCTTTTCATGCTTTGTATTTCCAAAATTGTAAATACCCATTGTGTTGGTTGGAGGTCAGTGAAAGATCCTGTTTTGTACCCATCTCTTTTCAAGAGATAATAAAACATATTTAGTTAAATCATCATATAATATTGATAGAATAATGTGACAATAAATATAATGAGGATTTTCACTAGAGACCATTATATTGTTCATCTAGTGATCAGTTAATCATGAATATTTCACCTCAATTTTGTCATTGATTTCTTGGGAGAAAAATGAATATTTCTCCACTTTTTTTAATACATTTTTATGTTTTTGATAAGTTGGGGGAAATGGAATTACATTTTGTCACATCTTCCATAGATAATGTTGAAGCATACTGTGTTCTATTTTTTCATCTAGAACAAAATAATTTTGAATCATCTATATTTTGTAGATGGATTTATCATGATATGGAACATAAATTAATCATGACTATGCATCCATTCAGGATAGTTGATTTGGATTCAAATGTAATTCATGGGTGGAAAATATCTTTTTTTGATTGATATTGTATCACAGTTTAGATTCACATGATATTTTGGAGAGAGAGTCACTGA
Source organism: Viscum album (assembly GCA_963277665.1). Lineage (NCBI taxonomy): Eukaryota > Viridiplantae > Streptophyta > Magnoliopsida > Santalales > Viscaceae > Viscum > Viscum album. Next base: position 501,212,326 of record OY728159.1, read on the forward strand.
TGAGAGAGCTGTGACATCATATTTGTGATATGGAAACATCATGATTGGATTTATAGGTTATATAGTTTCTATAAAAAGGATATTGTAACATCCTGTTGTTAATTTTATGGTACTACTCAACCCTCCATTTTTATCATGTTTTGGTTGTGGGTTGTCTTGGGTGGTTTTAGGTGGAATGCTGATTTTGTTTTAAAAAAATTGGTTGCTCATAGTTGGCCCATAGTTTTCATAAATTGTATCCCCACCCTCTGAAAATCATTAATCACCATGTAGTGGTGGTTTAAATGGTTGGAAAAATAGTTTGAAATATTGTGTTCTTTTAGAAAATAAAGTGTTCACCGAAACATAGGGGTGCATGGTTAGGGTTCATTATTTGTCAAACAATGCGGACTTCCCCAGTGAACTATGGAAATAGGATATTTTAATTCCATTTATTTAAAAATACACAAACACCTGTTTTAACCCCTACTCGGAAAAGATGACTCATAAAATTAAATACTAGGTCTGGGAGGCTTCAAATATCCCCATATATCTTCTATGAACCCCTTCCTTGAAGGATAAAATCATGAAAGACCTTATTCGATCCCTCTTTGCTATTGAATCTTTTCTCGATCGATATATCTTTCTCTATCTCTCTCTATTTCTTCTAAAAGGCTATCTAGATCACCACATGTTTGATGGAAATAAATTTCGTTGATTTGGATCTTGAATCTTGGATGAATTTCTATATATATGTTTACAACATTCATTATTTGAAAATCATTTTTGTGGTTGTTGTGTTACATGATATCAAGGATAAAGGTAGGTGATTCCATATAAGACTGTACAATTGATTTAAATGCTAATTGATTGATTTTTAAAATTTCATTTATTTGATTGGTGAAAAAAAATTATGTGAATTTTAATTTTAAAATTATTCGTTATGCAATTTTTGGAAAACACACAAATACCAATGGAATTCGAGATTCGGTCCTAAATTAAGATTTTGGGAATTTTTTAAATTTATTTTTTAATTGATTTTGGTGAAAGTGCCTTTAATTTATTTGATATGATTATATGATTTATTTGAAATGAAAATTAGGAAAATAATGAAATCCTAGGTTTAGGTTTTGGAATGGAATTGACATATTGAAACCAGTAAATGAGAAATTCTATTTTCAACTGAGTTAAATTGATTTTCCATTAAATATTGGTTGATCGATCACCTGTGAGCTAGTATAGATAGTGGATTATTTTAGACATTCAAGATAGGAAAGTAATTGATAGAAAAATCATTAATTATGAATACTAAATCAAAAACCAAGTTAGTTGAACCATATACTAGATGGGAAATTTATGATACCTCATTGACCTAATCCTGATGGACATGTGTACAAATTTACAATACCACTGTTATGAGAATGGGAGGATCCTATTATAAGAAACTACTGTAACATGTGGAGGATGACTATGTTTCTTATTATGATCACATTGATATATATTACACTAATTTTAAAACTTTTTACTCATTCATTTTGAATTTTTTAAAATTTTTTATATTAAATTTTAATGTAAGCCATTATTTCAAATGATTCCATTATTTGAATTAGAAATAAAATATTGTTTTAAATATGTGATTATAATTCCAATATTTTTTAAAATTGAAATCCGGATTTGTGTTTATTAGTACAAAATATTTTTATGGAAAACATGGTGATACACAACATGGATTTTATCTCCCACTTTACATCTTCTATTAGGTGTTTGATGATTTTCCTCTAACAAGATTGAGTGAGGGAATGTGACTCAAGGAAGAGTTGGAGGTTATTGACCATTTAGGCCTTGATTGACATGTCTCTTTCAATATTGGGTTATATTGGTTATTTCTAGCACATTTATGTTTTTCTATTTTTTGTTTCTGATACAGATGTTTTGTTTCTTGAAGATTATACATAAGGAATTTTGACCATATTGAAATATAAATGTTACCTTCCACAGTTTATGTAGAAAATCCCTTAACTCATTTATCCTGTATGATGTTAGGTGCTAGTCACAAACCTATGGGTATTGAGAACACCTTCTGAGCTATTACAAGGTTGGCTCAGATATAAGAGTACTTGGGTATCTATGCCAGTTCTTGACACTAATGTATGTGATAAATTTAACTAATATAAATATTTTAGAACTTTTCCAACTTATGTAATGATAAAATAAAACATTTTCCAATTTATTAATATGAATGAGATAATTATTTATATTCACTTATATTTTTTATGTAAAAAATGAAATAGTTTTATTAAATACTTTTATTATATTGTTTTATATAATAGTTTAATGAAAAAATGAATTTTTATTTGAAAAATAAATTTAATTTTTCAATTCATCGATGTCAACATTATCATTGTATATTTTTTTGAATCCTTATAAAATATTGATGTTTTAATATAGTAAAAAATACTAATTTTTATTGAACAAAATATTTTTTATGTATTTATAAAATGAATATCTATTTTTAGATTATTTTTAAAATTAAATGTGTTTTTTATTTTAAATCATCCAATTATAGGTTTTCGATTGAGTTTCATAAATGAATTTAGTATAAAAACCTTTTTAATATAAAATTATGATTTTTTGGGAAATTTATTTTTCTAATTATAATACATTATATAGAGTACATTGGTAAAAAATAAGTTTTATATTTATGTAGTAGTTTCATAATGAATAAAATATTTTTAATCAATTATCAATTTTCATTCATCAATATGTGCTACAATTTAAATTTCATGAACACAAAAATAGTGATATCCCTTAAAATTATGAATTTGAGTTATCCCTATTCAATGATAATCTCTAGTAGGTTTTCCATGTTAATGTGATCTTATTTTAACCTCTCTTATTCCTTGAATAGTTTATTACATTGTGTTGGAGGCACTAGGACCCCTTCTATGATCAAGGATACTCAACAACCTTTTGGGAATCCATTGGCCATTATAATCTCCTCATATGAAATAAGCTTATTTTTCACTATTCTAGATATCATTATCGAGGATTTTCATCACAAAATGAAGATTTAAGTGACTTATATTGTTTTATAAGTATATTGTTTCATTGCTAAAACATGAATGCTTTATTCACGATGATTGATAACGATTATTTCATTTGTTTTTTCACTAGTAATGATCGTATTTTGATTCCCAATAAAACCCAAGAAAACCACATTATTACACATAATCAACATTTTTATTTATTTACCAGGGGATAATCCCCAGAATTAAAAAGTAATAAATTGGGTCTAATGTAGTGAATCCCAAGGAAATCACTACGAACTATATCCATGAATTTGTGGGAATAGTGCCCAAATAGGGGAATTGGGTGACAGACATGTTATCTGTTGCAATTGTTAAAAGGAATCTGGATACATTATTCCCCTCACGAATAATATGAATAACTTTAGCCACATTAATTATTAATCATTTTTACTTCTTAATGATATATGCGGGTGTCCATGGGATAGAGTTGTTCCCGTGTAATGAATTATGAATGATTTTAGAGACTATTTCAACCACAACGATGTTAATATTAATTTCTATGAACCGAGTAAGAGATACCAACATCTTATCATCCATATACTTAAGAGAGTCACCACATAAAACATTAACAAAATTAATTACCAAGACATTATTATTGAGAGTTACTCCCCGCCCGAATGATACCATCACAACATGGGCCATCAGTGTTGAGTTTGATCCCCGGTCTGTGAGAGTTCCTACTAATCCTACTGCCTTGATGGACAATATTGATATTGTGAATTTGATATTTTTTGTTTATTAGGACCATAAAATGTGGGTATTTGGGCCAATCCATTTTTAGTTGTGAAAGATCAATGAAAAAACGTTTTACCAGAGGAATAAGAAAAACTTCGAGCAACCTATCCCATAATTATGAGATTTATTCATTGCCTTCCATATGAACCACCATTCTTCCTCTAAAATAAAAATAATATTTTTATGTTATTTACTATTTTGAATCTCCACCTTGATGAAATTATATTTTGAAAAACATCTCAAATACCCTAGTAGTTGTAGATTACAGAAATATACAATGAACTTCCATAGGTAATGCATGAATTCCCATTCAAAAAACACATGATTTGATGATTCAAGTTTAAAATCACTATAGTAACAACCCTTGGTTAAGAGATTGATTCTTATTTGTTGCACCTGATAATCAATAGAAAGGTAATTGTTCTGAATTTTCCAGATGAAGAAATTTATTTTTAGAGGCATGTCATTAATGTTGAGTAAATCCCCCCAGTTGGTTTGTTCAGAGAGGATGTCCATAAATGATGGCAGTCTCTACCAGTGTAAAGGCCCAACATAGAACCAATGAATACACACCATTCCAAATTTTACGAAATATTAAGAACCTCAGATAAAGAATGTAAATCAATGCTCAAGACTTCATTGGTAAATCCTTGGAATTAGTTGACTTTTCTGAAATTTAATGATATCACTAGAAAAATAAAAAATCCCTAGCTAATACTAGGACATATATCATGACAGAAGTAGTCTTGTATTTTTACCACTATCAACTAGAAATAACCTAGAAGAATAGCTAAATGTGGATAAACAATTCCCCCAAAATAGGATGACACCCATCTCCAAAATCCCATATCCCTATCATACTTCTACTCCATGACACACCACCGTAACAATTGTCCTTTGATAATTTCTCATGATAGATTTGCATTAAGTCCATAAATTTCAATAGAGAAACTACACATGATGATTCCACCATCCTTATCAGTTTTCACCATCCGAACCCATGTCTTCCAATGATGCATCATGTTGGAATGGGTATCCTATATGCAAGATTTTATCACTTTTTCAATAATAGTGACCACTATTTCAGAACTATAATGGTAGATAAAATATAGATTTGATTAGAAGTGAGAACAATGTTTATGTGGGTGATAATCCCACTGAATTACAAGAACTAGTTCTTCCCATTTTTAATTCCACTAATGATCTAGTTGAACACTACGATTAATTTGAGAATACATGGCTAGCACAGACACATAGGGTCTCCAAGGTATTCCATCAAGAAAGAATGCCTTAAAATTCAAAAATATAATTCCATTAGAGAGTTTCTAATTGTCTGACAACTTTTTGATATGAACAATATTTTTTTTCAGAGTTCACAACCCTCCCACACAAATAATATTATTCTTCCATGATGATGTTAATACAACACATTGATTTATTGCTTCTATAGAGGAAAATGACCACGTCATCAGCAGTAATAATATGGATGATTCCTTGTTGATGGTACCTACAGTGGTATAGAAATATTTTCCTATCCATGATGGTGTGATGATGATGGGGTTAAGATCATCTTGAGATGGAATGAATAATCTTGGGTTAAATGATCTCTAATTGGTGATCCCACACAATGTTTTAAAGTAGACAACATTTGTTCTCTAAAGTAGATAGATAACCATGATGAATTAAGTCACCATAACATAAATTCAATAATGTACATTGAAAATCCATTTTTATTAAGAACCTAATGAACAATTATGCATTCTTATATATCATAATCCTTATCCATATACTTTTTGAAAAAAAAATTGGTTTCATAAGACATGATGTTCTCATCAATGGTCTCTTCCGAAGGCAATGAAATAGCTAAATATATCGATCTACCTTTGATGAATCCATACTACTCATCTAACACCTAGCTAGGAAAGTATTTCAATAAGCGATGATCGATTATAATTTCTAGAACCTTGTATGAAAAATTACACTTGATGATTTTTCAAAAATTCTTTAGAGAATAAGGATCTTTTATTTTTTGCGATGAGAGCCAGGGATGTTACAGATTCCTAATAAGGGAAAGGGAATCCATAAAAGTAATATTTAATATCCCTCTCAATATATTTATTAATCAATGTCCATGATGTGTTGTAAAAGGACCTAGAATCCATTCGTCTCAGAAGTGATTTTCAGGTTGTGGGCTTGCATCGCCTCATAAATCTCCTAATCATCACGAACTCTTTCAAAACATAGGTTTTCATGGGAATAAACCATGCATTTTATTTCCTCTAAGATCCTAAAACCCCTTTATATTATCACATGGGAAATTAGGTTTCAATTTTAAATGTATGGATTTGAGGTATTGCTCTGCCAGACCTCCCACAACATCGTGATCCCTTGTATTGGTGACATCATCATGGTGTATGTAGGGACCGGTTAATTGTGGCTTATTTTTTAAAAAATAATGAAAATAATATGTATTTAGGTCATCATATATTATCCATTTATTTTTAAATAGGTCTCGAATGTGGAGAACATATTTTAAGATCATTTTAGCTAATGCAAGAATCTTGCGAGTTAGATCATTGAAGATGTCATCATCACAACTGTTTTCAAGAATCTAATCATACCTATTAATCTATTAATTACAAGCATCAATGTATTGGAAATGGTAGGGAATGGATATTCTCCATCGATGATAGTAATCTATGAGCCATCATATCATACTGAAAAGACTGTTCCACAAGATTTCATGAACAATCCTATCCAATGATTCCCTCCCCATTTGTTCATTGCCCATGGATTTAATCAATTAATTTGATTGATGAAAAATAGTTCCTTGATCAAAAATCTTACAAATATCAATCAAAATTAGAGAATTATCATACAGAACATATAGTAAATGAGTTTCATTAATGTCTATAAATCTATAGACTATGTAATGTTTTTATAAAGAACGATCAAGCTAACTCAACAAGTGATTGACCAACATTTGGTTGATACACCATGTGAAGAAATTCCACAAGTAACCCTAGTCGAAGTGTCATGTATATAGATATAAATGATACAAAATCCTAGAAAGCCTTTTGATATTTTCCCACATCCTTTCTTCCACAAACTATCCAAACCACATTAAAATTCCCCCCACCATCCACGATAGATAACCTAGATTTAAGAATCATATGTCATGTAAAAAAGATTCCCTAGTAAAAGAATCACACATTCTATAAACAATGATAAAAAATAAGAAATGAAAAATATAATATATTCTCATTGTAACATATTAGTATGAGTAATCCACCACCAATATAATGAATATATAATTCTAGAAAATCATAATATGGTCGTTTATAGGATCCTCTTGAATAATGTCTCTCAAAATCATATGATGAGAAAATGTTTCAATCTTAGAGGTATGATTATTTTGTTCAAAAATAGCTACTATTTATATATGGTTGCTGAAAAACTAATATATGGTAAAATATGGTTTGATATGGGCTCCTAGGCCAAGGGCCTTTTATATGATAATAGAGGTTATAAAAAAGATATTTCACTTAGTTCTATCCCCATGAGTGGAACTATACATGCACAAAGATGAATATAGAAATAAATTACTTTTAGATCGGGTGTGAGTGCACATAACACTACCCTGTGAAGATGGCGTGACTTTCTACTAAGAATAGGTGACTTCAGAATTCTATGGTTCTAGGGTAAGAATCTATGGGGACAATATTATTGGAGCATGAGAAAACCCACTGATAGGTGACCAGTGAAAAATCTTCTAGGTCATGTCCTTATTTTCAATATAATAACTACCTCCCACCAAATGGGGATCTTCCTTGGAATCCGACAATATTATGAATGGATTACTAGTAAGAAACAATGAGCTTCTTGTGGAGGCTATGCCCTGAGGACCAAGAACCTACATAGGGAGAATGATCAATAGCACATCATTACCATGATTATGATATCCTTTAATACTCTAAAGTAAGAGACAAGGTCTAGTTAGATAATAAATTGATGCCTTTTACATATATAAAGGGACCAAATATAGATAGTGATATAGTTTTCCACCAGAACTATCAATTGTTCCAGAAGGCTGAACCTACTGAGAAGATTTAAATTGGGGAAGATGATGCGAAGGTGAAATGGCATCTCTTACACTATTAGGCTTAAGGATAATTTTTTATAGGGGTAAAATACCACCTTATTTGTATGAATGAATGTTTTTCGATATACGGAGGATGTCTGGTGACATGAGCTTCCCCTATGATGAGATTACACCTTAGACTAATGGATCATCACACATGTTGTCGATAAGTTCTTTTGAATGTGACATAATGTACATAAATGTACAGGACAATAGAAGACACGATATTTTACCCATTCAAAAACAACCTCATCCTAAAGATTCAAGGAATAAGGTAGCGGAAAATCTATGCCAGTCTCCATAGAGATCCATCTAAAATAATATACCTTATAATAATATACTTTTTATTTTGTTTATAATATAATAATTATTATCATGTGTATGGAGAAAAATAATAAGTTGTATATAATGAATAATTTTTCATAAAATGTTGAAACCAAAAAACATACAATCATTATATTAGTACATTCAAATTTTAGTAAAATTATTTAGAATAAGTTGATAAAAATATCGAATCCACAAGACCCTCACTAAAAATTTTTATTTAAAAAAAATATCTAGATAATAAGTGATGGTTATAGTACCCACCGGTTTTGGGTACATAACCCTTTATTTAGGTTTTTTAAATGGTGCTCATTTGGTTGGGTTTCCAAAAAAAGGGTGTTTCTCTAAAATAAAATGTTTCCATATAATAGTGAGTTTCTATAATATAGAGAGTTTCCAAAAAGTTGGGTGTCTCTATAATGATGGTTGTTTCCATAAAGTGGGTTGATTCTATAATGTGGGATGCTACCATAAAGTGGGTTTTTTACATAATATGGATTGTTTCCATAAATATGGTTATTTCAAAAAGGTTTGGTGATTCCATAATTATGGGTGTTTCCATAAAGTTGGTCTTTCTATAAAGTGGTTTGTTTCCATAAAATTGGGTGTTTCCATAAAGTGGGGTGTTCCCATAAAAAAAGTGTTTCCATAAAAAGTGTAAATGTGAAGGATGGGATAGTTTGGGGGATTTATAATGAGTTTTGGGACCAAAAGTCAGGTCACTCAATCTAAACATGGTTGGACCAAATCATGTTTCAATCCAGGCACAAAGGTCAATCAAGATCCTATTCTCTAGGAGCTTACTTTTTTCCCTCAATATATTTATTCTTGTCTTAATAACTCATTTATTTATATATTTTTCTCTATAGATGTATGGATATCCCTCCCACATGTTTTGGATCCATCTTAGAGCCTTCCCTTGGATATTTCAATCCAGATTCATGGGGTAAGTTCTGATTGTCTTGGTTCTTTTCCATTATCTGCAAACTCCTCCTTATCTCCATATTTTTTTCTTATATCAACACCACTTGTGGGTAGATATATGTTTTTAAACATCAATAAAGTATAAATATTATGTTTTTTCATGATATTTGAATAGATCTAAGTTTCTATCTTGAAATCATGACCTGATTCATGAGGTATGTCACTATTCTTTTCATGATTTGTCACGTTTTCTTTTATCTTCTTAGATCTACTTCTCCGACGTACAATTTTTCATATATATAAACCTATAGTGGGTATATATATGATTTTAAATACCAAATAATTCAATTTGAGTTCGTGATCTTTTTAGGAAAAGAGAACTAAGGTCGTTCTTAGAGAATCAACCCGCTTTCTTGTGCATTCTTCGTCTCTTGTCGAGTTTCGTCAAAACCTTCAAGGTATGAGGATTATCTTTCAACTCCACATTCGTGAAATGATATTATTTGTTTTAAATTGGATTTTTTTATAGGGATATATAGTGAAAATCATTTAATATAACTTCTTCAATTTTGATTTTTGGTTTTAGTGAAATTTTAAAATCTAGTTATATTGTTGTGAAAAGTGATTTAGCCTCTTGAATTTAAAATAATGTTTTTAAATTATTGATTATCTGGAATTATTATATGGTTTGATGAAAATTATCCTTTCAATAAAAATTGTTTTTTCTTGAAATGGTTTGTTATTGTAATTACCTTGTTAAAATTGGGTTTCAATAAAAATGGAATTTTTATTGAAAATGTGGTTTGGCATGATCCTTGGGAATATTGCTTTGTGAGTTCATATTTATTTTTTTGGTGCTTTATTTCAATATAAACCTATTCTCTGTGCCAAAGGTTTAATGGAACATGAGATATAATTGTCATTTTTCATATATGGGGATTGGTTGAAATATGACATAATTCTTGGTGCTAATGGTTTAATAGAACATGGGAAACAATTACCTTTTGATGACATTGCAGATCGACGAGAATCCGCTCATTAGTTTGGAACTATCAAAATTTATCATTCATGGTTTTTTTTGATGGTTTGTGGAAGGGTTGGGTATTCCAAAAAAAAGATATTGGGAATTGGTTTTAAAGATTATTTAGTTATTTTTCTAGAAAAATGTCATTCAAAAAAATTAGTTTTAATTTCTATTTTATGAATTCTATAATGAATGGTTTTGGAAGCTTTTTTATATTTAGATATAAATAGTTTTCGAATATTTTTCTATTTAAATTTCTTTATTTAATTGTTTCTAACTCCTTTATTCATGTGGCGTGAGAAGGGAAGTCATTGGGGTAAATCCAACAGTGTTTTATACTCACCCTTACATTGGCACTTTGGTGATTTTGAATATGCCTTCTTCTGGGACAGGGGAAGAGGTAACGTTTCCCATGTTTTTAGCACCACATCAAGATGGTTGGGATGTTTGGATATTTTTGAGCTTGTATTTTATTGATCATTGTGTCTTGAGGACATTTGAGAGTCTTGTGTTGTTTATCCACTATATACTTTGATATTTGTTTATTCTTCTGCAGTTGCATACATTGATGTGGGTTTTTAATACATGATGTTGTTGTGATGTCTTTTATTTCTTCATGCTTCATATATTGAATGTTTGGTTATGGTTGGTTAGTATTTTTTTTTTTATAAAATTGTATATCATCCCCTACTTTTATTTGGAACCCGTCAGCATTTATTTCCAGCCATTGGCATCATGGGGACGTCTCTTAAAGCTTAGTAATTAATCGTTGTACTATCAAGAAAATTAGTATTGGTTGGACATTACAAATGGTATCATCTATTTTAATAATTTTCTAACAAGTAGTCATTGATCTTCTTATATTGGGAGATGAAATCACTTCTTGTTTATTACATGTGAGTGAATCATAGAAAGTAGAAGTATTGTTGGAACATGAAATGTATAGAATAAATGGACATAGACAAACTTTTAATGTTGAACTTCACATAACCAGGGTGTAGGGTAAATAATCATTTGGAGAAATAACATGGATTTTGAACATTCATTGCCTTGGGTTTGGCCAATGAGATGAGCATGACATGAATTTTAGGGGAATGACTTCCCCCTATGAGTATATACATCATTTCTAGGAATGACTCGTGTTTTGGAAAAAAGTATTAATTCTTTTAAAATTATGGAATTGGATTTCAATTCAATTATTTTGAAAGATTTAATTCTTATTATATTTTGAAAATGGATAAATTTTCAATGGAATATGAAGTGTTTCCAAAAAATTGATGAACATGGGAAAAAAGATGTTTTGGAAAATAATGTTGTGATAATCTAGGTGATATAATTTGAAATGATAATCCAACAATTACTAGAGTGTGTGGTTGATAGATTTTTTTGTTAGTTTATAAAATTTCACCCTATATGTGTGGTCAAAACCAACACGATGATGTTTTGGATAATACAGTTTCACTTGAACAACATGTGAAAAAAGAGTTGGTTCAGAGTATCTTCTATTATTTTCAAGAAGTAGAAACATGTAAACAGAGGAATGAGCCACAATATGTGGATCATACTAGACAACTCATGAAGCCGAATCCATTTAACTTCATGTTTGATTCTAGACCTGAGAAGACGAAGGTGTGGATACGTAGGATGAATTGTAACTTCAACATCATCATCACACTGGTAGAACTAATAGTCAAATTTGATATGTATATGCTCAAGGATATTTCATTTCAATGGAGGAATTTAGAGGTGTGGGATAAATTAGATGAAGGTCTTACAAGGGAGGATTTTGGGGAATTGTTCAACAAATAATTCTATCCTCAGACATTCAAGATCCAGAAAATGATGAACTTCTTCATCATAAACCAAGAGAGTATATCTGTCATAGAGTATGCTGCTATGTTCATGAACTTATTGCACTTTTCACCAGATGTTGCGACATGTTTCTCTTTGAAAGCATGCCTCTTCAAATCAGGTCTACGACAAGAGATTAGATTGAATATTGCAGTACTTTGTATTGCAGATTATACAAAGATGTTGAATAGAGAAAATTCGGATGAACGTTATATCATAGGATCTATGGGTGGAGATACGATGATACATATAGGGAACAGTGGTAACTCAACTACTAGGAACCATAGGAGAATGGACACATATTTCTATTATGCAAGTGGAAATCAGAACCAAAAGACTAGATCAGTAATCCTTCCTCCATGACCCAGAGCAAAGCCGATTGTTTTCAATGTGTTTTTCATGACCACATAATGCAAGATTGTATAGAACAACCGACAACATGTCATATTTACAACAAAATGAGACCTCATCTGTGCTATTGTTGTAGTTCAACAACTTTGGTTGCAAGAGTCAATTCTCAAGAATCGCAAGCATCATATTCTTCAATAGGGAGATGAATATAGAATCTGTCTCATTAGTAGTGTAGATATAGCCTTGGTAATTCTAGAAATACCATGACTCCTCAACCTAGGAAACCTCAACAAGGAAACAATGATAATAATTTTTCTATGATGGAATTGTTTGGAGATGAGCATATGTTTGTTGATGATCAGGTTGGACCATCTAGAATGAGAGATAAGATTCTTTTGAATTGTACCATTATGGATGTTTTTTATATGGGTGGATCACATTCCTTCATTTATTCTCATTCTATTTACTTTATATGTTTAAAATAGGATATGATTCCTTCTATTTTGAAAATGAAAACTCATCTTAGTGAAAGAGAATGTCAAGACATTATATGTAGAGCATGTTATATAACTGTTGATGGAGGTGAGCTGAAATGAGACTTCACAATGTTGGAGATAGATGTCTATGATGAAATCCTGGGTATTAATTTGGTTAAAAATGATCAAGACTTAAATTGACTGCTATAAGAGTATATTTAGTTTCATTATTGAGGATATCATTGATCATCTCCTTAATGGAATGAGGATTTTAAAGAAAGGGGAAATGAGAATGTTGGAACCAATAGTGCGAACGATATATTATCTGTTGGAAGCGTTGAATTTGAAATCAATGGAAGAGATCGAGGGAAATAGTTTTCCAACTATTGTGGATCAATTTTTAGATTTCTTTCCCTAGAAATTCTTAGGGTTACCACATCTAAGGGAAGTGGATTTTTCAACTGATCTCATTATAGGGAACAGTCCTATTTCCCTTCTATATTATAGGATATAACAAACATAGTTACGGGACTGGAATGTGCAGTTAGAGGAACTGGAAAGAACGAGTTTCATTTTACATAGTACGTCTCAGTGGGGAGCACAAGTTTTGTTCGTGATTAAGGCATATGGAACTGTACGGTTGTATGTTGATAATCGGAAGCTTTTCCAAGTTATGATAATGAAAATATATCCACATCCTACCATTGATGGTCTGTTCGATAAATTAAGGGGAGGTCAATGGTTATCCATAATTGACTTGTGATCAGGATATAATCAATTTAGAGTTCAGGAAGAGGATATCCCAAATACACCATTCAGAAGATGATATTTCCACTATGAATATGTACTCATTCCATTTGGTCTAATGAATGCACCAGTGGTCTTCATGTCTTGGATGAATAAGATATTTCAACAATATCTTGATTCATTTTATATGGGGTCTGTGGAAGAAATTTAGGTCTATTCAATGAAAAGGACTGGCCATGAGAAGCACCTGGAAATAGTGTTACAAATTTCGAGAGATGACCGTTTCTAATCCAATTTTTCAACGTGTGATTTTGGGATATAAGAACTTTGTTTTCTTCAAATTTTAATTTCAAAAAAATGGTGTTTCTGTGGATCCAAAAAAGATAGAAGCTGTTATCTTGTGGAAACCACTGAAGAATTTCGTTGAGATATGATGTTTTATTGGTCTAGCTGGTTTCTACCAATTCATTGTGCAAGATTTCTCATGCCTAGCTTCAACAATGATAGCTCTAACAATGAAGAATGCTTAATTTAAATGGATAGAGTAATGTCAGAAGTTTTTCCAGGAACTGAATTATTGACTTACATATACACATGTCTTGATCTTTCTAGAATCTGGACAGGGTTATGTGGTGTATAGTGATGCTTTGGGATCACAATGGTGTTGTGTTCTCATACCAAGAGATCATGTGGTGTTTATGGTTCAAGGAAGATGAGGGTACATGAGATGAATTACCAAACACATTTTTTGAAGTTTGGAACAGTTGTCCATGCATTGAAAACATGGTGACATTATCTCTGTGGTGAGAAAATTATGGTTTTTACTGATCACAATATCTTGAAACACGTTTCCACATAATAATATTTGAATCTGAGGAAAATGAGATTGATGGAGTATATTCAAATGACTTAATTTGACTTGATGTATACACCATGGAAAGGAAATTAGATGGTGGATGCATTGAGTAGAAAGTGAAATTCACATTTGTTGATAGAAGCTTCATATTAATGGTAGTAGATGTCAGTCTTAGCATACAACAATTTTTAATTTGAATACGGATGTCATGTTGCGTTTTTATTTTCACTTACGCTTGTTCCTGATTTATTAAAAATGATCAAATAGTCACAAAAATTCGACAAAGAATGTCTAGATCTGAGTTCGAAACTAAATTGTGGGGAGACTCATGTTGGATGGAAGCATGATGGGGGATCAGTTTTATGTTTAAAGGATCATTTGGATATAGTTATGTATTGTCAGGATTAACTCCTTCATGCTTACCACCATTCTATGTGGGATGTACATCCTGGTACATAAAAGATTTATATGGTGTTAAAGGTGAAATATTGGTTGAGTGACATTAAATGTAAGGTGGTTGAGTTTGTCTCTTAGGGATTACATTGTTATCAGGTTAAAACAGAGCATCAGCGGCCAACTTGTATGTAATAAGATTTTCCCTTTCCAGTATAGAAATGGGAACTGATAGCAATTGATTTTGTTACCGGTCATCTCTGAATGTTTAGGAAACACAATTCCATTTGGGTGATAGAGGGTCTTTCAACCAAGTTGGCCCATTTTATCCCTATTCATGAAATTCATAAGGTGGAGGATGTTTCAAAAATATATATCTGAGATGTGGTAAAGTGGCAGGGTATACTAGTGTCAATAGTCAAAGATAGAGATTTGAGGTTCACGAATCATTTCTGGATATATCTACAATAATCCCTTGGGACATAGTTGACTATGCGAATGACATGTCATACTCTGATGGAAGGTCAATCCAAGTGGTTGATACAAAATTTGGAAGACATGTTGCGGGATCTTGTAGTGGATTTTTGTGGTTCATGGGAGGATCTTATACTCTTTAATAGAGTTCTCATAATATAATAGATATCAAGCCTTGATACACATTTCTCTGTTTGAAGCATTAAGTGGGAATCCTTATCATTCTTCAATATAATGGGTGGAAATGGGAGAAACTTCTCTAGTCGGGCCAAGCCTTGTCCAAGATACAACTGAGAAAATCTAGTTTTTTAGAAAGAGGATGGATATGGCTTAGAGTTGTTATAAAAATTATGCAGATCACCATCAAAGATTGTGGTCGATCACTGTGGTTTGTCAGGTCTTTTTATGGATCTCTCCCGGGCATGGACATAGTCATTTTGAGAAGCAGGGAAGGTTATCTCCTAGATACATTGGCACTTTCGAGATCCTATAACAGATTTTAGAGGTGTAATATTGGTTGTAATTTCCACCACAATTTATCTTGGTGCATATTGGGTTCCATGTATTTGAATTCCAAAATTATCACCCTAATCCTGACCATGTGACCAGATGGGATCATGTTGAACTAAAACTGGATGGATTCTTGGTGCATCTCGTAGTGTTGATCATTGATAGAAATCATAATGTGTTTGGTGGGAAAAGCATCGACCTAGTGCAGGTTTTATGGAAACATGGTAAGATTCATGAAGAGACAAGGGAATGTGAGAAGGAAATGAAAGAGAAGTGGTCGCCATAAATTTTTGCAATAGAGTGTTTTCTATATTCTTATGATGGAACGAACAATGGTGGGGAGAATGTTGTACCCCCGGTTTCAGGTACATAAACCTTTCCTCAAGTTTTTTTATATTTTGTGTATTTCACTAGGTTTCCACAAAATACAGATTTTCTATAAAATAACGAGTTTTCATAAAATAGAGAGTTTTAATAATATGTAGAGTTTCCATAATGTTTAGTGTTTCTATAATGTTGGTTGTTTCTATATAGTGGGTTGCTTCTATAATGTGGGTGGTTTTTATAATGTGGGTTATTCTAATAAAGTGGTTTGTTTCTATACAGTCTTTTGTTTCCATAAAGTGGTGTGTTTACATAAATGGGGTGTTTCCATAAAGTGAGTTGTTTCCAAAAAGTGGGGTGTTCCAATAAAAATGGGTGTTTCCGTAGAGGAGGATGTTTCCATAAAAAAATTGTTTCCCAAAAAGTGTAAAGGATATGGTGGGAAAGTTTAGGTGTTTTAGAAGGAGTTTTGGGACCAAAATGAATGTTGCATGATACATACAAGGTTGGCCCAAATAGTGTGCTCAAATAGTGCAAATAGGTGTATCTAGATCCTATTCCCTATAAGCTTAGTCTTTTTTTTCTCTATATATTTCTTTTGCTTCAAAACACCCTTACTTCAAGATTTCGCCCCCTAAACGGAAGGAGAACCCTCCCCACATGAGTTGGATCAAGCCTAGAGCCTCCCCTTGGTGAATTTAAGACAACTTCTTGGGGTTAGTGCTGATCTTCTTGGTACTTTTTGATTTTCTAAAAACTCCTTATTCTATCCTTCTCATTTTCTTATATCTACACCTCATGTGTGTTGATAAATGTTTTTAATCACCATGAAAGACTAAATATTGTGTTTTCATGATAGAGGAAGAGATCTAAGCTACTTTCATGAAATATTTATCTGATTTTTGAGGTATGTCACCATTTTTCCTAGATTTGTCATGTTTTCAGTGATCTTCATAGATCTACTTCTCTGGTGTCCAATATTTTTATAGATATATAGCTATATTGTATAGATATACATTTATAGAAGAAAAATAATTCAATGTTGAATCGTGATCTTTCTAGTATAAGATAAATAAGGTTATTCTTGGTGAATCAACCATCCTTCTTGTACATTATTTGTCTGTTGTCGAGATTCATCAAAACATATGGGGTTGGAGGCTTCTCTCTCAATTCCTCATGATAGAATTGATTGACATCATTTAAAATTTGTTTATTTGAATGGTATTGATTTTGAAGATTATGAATTAAATTTTTGTTAGTGATGATTTATGGTTTTTGTGAAATAGAGAAATCTTGGTAAATTGTTGTGCAAAATGATTTTTCCACTAGAATTTAATGTGATGATTATAAATTATTGATTATTTTTCATTGACAATTGTTTTGATGAATACTTGATTTTCAATAAAAAAAATTCTTATTGGAATGGTTTTTATTGTAATTACCTTGATGGAATTGGGTTTCAATAAATAGGGTGTAAATATAGAAAGGTGGTCGGGCATGATCCATGGGAATATTTGTTTGTGAGTTCATATTGAATTTCTGGGGCTTGGTTGAAATATGACTTTGTTCTCAATGCCAATGGTTAAATGGAACCCAATATATAAAGTTCATATTTCATATACAGGGCATGGTTGAAATATTTCCTTATGCTCGGAGCCAAAAGGTTAACATTACATGGGAAACAATTACCTTGTGATGACTTGGTAGATAGATAAGAATCCACTCATTAGTATGGAACTGTAATAACTTACAATTAATTGATAGTTACATGGGTTTGTAGAGGGGTTGGGTATTAAAAAAATAGATATTGGGAAATGTGTTTAAATACTCTTAATATGGGAAGTTTTGATTCAATTTCACTTGAATATTTTCGGTAATTAATGGGTTTGGAAAGTTGTTTATATTTAGCTATAAACAATATTTGTGAATGTTTTTATATAAAATATTTTATATAAATGATTTTAACTCTTTTATCCAAGTGGCATGAGTATGTAAGTCATTGGGGAAAACTTTCTATGTTTTATACTCACCCTTTATTGGCATATTCGTGCTTTTGAGGTTTCTATCTATGGGTACAGGGGAAAAAGGCAACATTTACCACGTTTTTAGCACTACCTCGTGATGTTGGGATGTTCAGAGATTTTTCATCTTGGATCCTGTAAAGCATAAGTATTTGTGGTCTATTTACAGTCTTATATAGTTAATCCCTTATGTACTTTGATACATGGTTATTCTTCCACTGTTACATATTTAGATGTGGTTTTGAAATAATTGATGTTGTTTAGTTGTATTTCATTTGTTCATGGATCATATAGTGAATTTTGTTGTTATGGTTGGTTGGTATTTTGTTATATTTTTAAATGCTAAATCATCCCCCACCTGTATTTGAAACCCTTCATCCTTTATTTCCATCCTTTGGTTTATTGGGGATGTCGATTAAGGCCTAGTAATGACTCGTTGTACATTCAGGACAGTGAGAATTGGCGGTTCATTAAAATGGTAATGGGATTTCATATCAATCTCTCACTCCCATGCACTCTATTGAATGTTTCTATACTACAACAAGGCCAACAATAATGGAATAAATCATCCATGAAGGTTTCTCTTGGACCAATCATTGATAGTCCCCATATTTTCCATTATGATGTCTCATCCTCAACATCAAAATCACCACGAGATAATTCTTTTCTGGATCATGCACATACAACCTCACCTATAATGAATGAAATAAATTATACACCCATTACATATATGGGGGTTACTCTAGATGATAATAAACTTATCTTAAAATTCAAATAATTTAAATGTTATGCTGAGTCATGGGGAATGCATATTACCATGAAAAAACCTCCCCAAACCATGTTGAGGCTGGACAATCATAAAGATATTACCCGCATAAACAATAATGGTCTTTATATTCTATCTTCAAAAGAAATATGATATATTTGGGAATTGATAACATTATTATGGATCATTTTTAAATTCTTTATCCTCAATCATACTAACTCATACCCTATGAGAGTAATGTCACTAATTTCCCTCCATTATAATGGTGAAATGCACCATCTTTTATACAAATCCAAAATGGTTGAATGCAGATATTAAATTTGTAGCAATTATCTAATAAAAAATACAATAATGGTAGTAGATAATTTTTAATTTTTCCAAAATAAATCATAGAAACACCATTGATATCACCATAAACAAGGATGTCCCTCTCCATTTAAAAATCTTTTATATGGGAGGAACATCATACTAAAATGAATGTATCTCTCAAAATAATAATGTAAAACCTCCAAAACATGGATATAAAAGATTTTTGTTTTGTAAAAACCATTTTCAATGGAACCTAATATAATTATTTATTCTCATTCATATATTGGCATCTCAACAATCCAATTGAAATATAATCTTGAATTTGAAATAAATAACCAAACCATGTAATTCATTCAATGATTTCCAACACAACATAATGTCCCTTCTCAAAATTTGGATGTTTAGTATTGAAAATAATATTTATGTGTTGATACTTTCACATATGAACTATATGTTTCTGGCTCAAACATATGGGTACTTGGTGATCAGTCATCACTTTTTATAATGTAAGGTATTGTGAACTGAACTCTTTAAAAAATAATCTTCATACCCATCCACCATAATTGACAATTTATATATTGGTATATATTCATGCAATGTGGATTTATCACTAATATAGATGTGTTTTATTCCCTCAATATCTTATAAAACATCAACATAGGAACTTTTGTTTTACAATAAAAGGTGATGATCTACTCACAATCTTTAGAGAATACATCTTTTATAGCCCTAATTAATATATGATCTCAAAAATTTCAAATCCAATTTCTCTTAGCTATGAATCCTTCACCAGATGAAGTAGTGTAGGGTGTAATATCTATTTCAATAAATAATAATATCCTTTTTGTTTATAAAATCCAACCACAACACGTCTAACAATTCAGAATCCTCTAGAATTATCTATGAATTATATTTCCATGTAAGAATAATGAGTATAATATTTATTTTACATGGATTATATACTATCATGACTTCATATTAATATAAGAAGTTTATCCAATGCCTCTTTGTCTAGTTGAGATATATCATGTTGAATAGGTGACTAAGACTATAATGATTTATATAGAAAATAAAATTATTCACAATAAATATAAAGTCTAAAAATTATTAAGTGAAACACCATTTCATTAATCACTTTTCAGGCGAAAACATTTCATATCATGTCTTCCCAACTACCTACAACCATAAATAATCATACATTATATATACATCATGATGTAACAAATCTCATACATGAAGGAATTACAGTACAC
Organism: Viscum album; assembly: GCA_963277665.1. NCBI lineage: Eukaryota > Viridiplantae > Streptophyta > Magnoliopsida > Santalales > Viscaceae > Viscum > Viscum album. The sequence continues at coordinate 501,232,873 of OY728159.1, forward strand.
TTCTTACACATTCCACCCTTTCTAAAAAAAATATTTGGGAACTACTCTGAATATGCATTAAATCCCTAAAATAATTCTAAAAAATATAATACGAGATAAATAACCACCCTTTTCCTGGTATGTTTTTTCATGGTAACTGCAATCTAGGATAGTTTTTGCTGTGGAATATCGGTACTAACACAATAACACAAGGACACTACACACCTAAAACACTATATTAAGGAAATCCCATTCCATCATGGTCTTAAAATTTATGTGATGAATATAAAAACAATATTTTGATATTACATACCATAGTAAATAATCATTCAAAATATATATATTTCACTTTTAGAAAATTCTATATTGATGTTTAATATAGAGTATGTTTTTTTGAAATAAATAAATGCTCGCATTTTTCCGATATTTTTCTATAAAATTTCATATTTAATTATGGAAAAACCCATGAATGGGTGTATTAATGGATGGAAATTCCAATTCAAGATCCCCATGACCATATCATGTATGTTCCCTATATTAAACAATATAACTATGAACATATAGTTACTATATCAACACTGTAACATTTGTTTCTATATTATACTAATGGACCTAAAGCTAGTGATATATATAACTGATATAAATCATCATGAAATATAAAAACACATGTAATGAAAAAATTAATAATTTTATTATTTTTAGTATTCATGATATATATATTATATTCATTATTTTTTTCAAAATAAAAAAGGAAATAGTTTTATTCCAATATTTTTTAATTTGGTTTTATATAATAGTTTAATTTCAGGATTATAGAATTTTAATCAGACAAATAAATTCATTTTATAATTCATCAATGTCAGAATTATCAAAATATATATTTTTATGATTTTTCTATAAATATTTATTTAATGATAAATTTTAAAAAAATTCAGATATTTTTTTGAATAAGAAGTATTTATATAGAATTTTTTTTAATTATTACATATACAATTTATTGTATTCCATATTATTTAAAATAATCTAATTGTTGTTTCTGAATTTCACACTATAATTTCTTAGAAAATTATAATATATTTAAAATTATGATTTTTTGAAAAATAAATTTTCATTACATTTTTTTAGTTTAGCTTAAAATTAAATTCTTACCTTTAAATATTTTTAGTTCTAAAAAATGTATTCCAAATGTGAAAATAGTGGTTTCAAAATTTTTAAATAGGTCATTTTTTTATCAGTATGAATAGTACATTTAGTAATTTTTGTTAACATGTTAAATGGAAAATACTTTAAATAAAGTTAAAAATAGATTGGTAATGATAATAAAAGTTCACTAAAAGATTCCTTAAATTTGTTGGATGAGTATATGTCACCCATAAACATCCTAAATTCGTTTCTTTTGACATTTGTTTCCAAATTAATTTGATTATAACCATTATCCTAATTTAATTAATCAAAAAAAGACACAATCATATTATTAATTATTATAATATCTATAAAATAGGAATATACCAATGATATTTTTTGTCCTAAATATAATTTGTAAAGTTTTATGATTTATGTTCCTCATCTTAATTTATTATTATTTATTATTGAAAAATAATTACCTTTATATCTTACACAACACTAACGTTGTTATTATTCATCTAAGGTAAAAAACTAATGATAATAAAAATATTAAAAATGTGATCTAATAATTGTTAGATAAATGTAACATGTTTGGTATAATATAATCAATTATATTTTAATTTCGTATATTTCACAATGAAGTAACAACTCAATGCAAATGAATATATATAAAATGTATATTATAGTTATTTTATAAAACTATTTTCATATAAAATAATAATGAATTCAGAAAAATATAATATTCTAAATATTTTATGGTATATTTTTATAGAAAATAAACATGGTCCTTTTATGTGTATTATTTTCATTTTATAGTAATAATTTTAATCCATAATGTGTTGAAAATTTTAATATTGCATAAATTGTCTAAAGGGTTAACTAAGGGTCATAAGAAATGATATGTGTAAGAAAATAGTCAATACTTTTATATATTTTATTAGGGGATATTATATCAATCCATACATATATTATTTTTTTAAATAATTCATTTCTACCCCAGTTGGAATTGAAAACTAATTTATATTAATTTAGTATTTTGATAAAAGTCATGGGTACCCCACCACTCTCTTATAAATGGGAATCTATTCATCCTATTACATGATACATAAAAAACCCATTGGGTTAAGCCATTATATTCAAAAACCACCCAAAATTCACTCCCAATGTTTTGGATTCATTATTTTGGTAATTATAATAACTATATCTATTTTAATGTGTTATGTACAAGATATTTTCTGAAGAAGATGTATCATTACTAACAGATAATTTATAATTTGTTTATTCATTTACCTCCATCAAATAATTCATAATGATGATTATATATTAAAAAAAATCTTTATACATCAAGATTTTATTTTAATGTTATTACCAATATAAAATTTATATTCAATCAATTGGGAAATAAAACTTTCATTCCTCTGTCCATTGGATTACCACGTCATGAGAAAATCAAAATCATTTTTCATCACGATCCATCACAAATGGATATAATTAAACACTCAATTAGTATATATATATATATATTATATTCATGAAATATTTCTCATTATTGAATGATAAAATATCATTCACTTACTTACCATTTCATTCACTAAAATAAGATAACATAGTTAATGAGTAATTGTGGACTACAACCTCCACAAAGCGATGAGATTACTTTTTCATCACCACATCACATATATGATAAATATAAGTATATTTAAAAATTAATATTTTATTTATGTTATTATTATAATTATAGAAATATTAAATTTGACATACCTTATTTCCACAATGATCACTGAAAAATGGAAAGGTTACTCATTTATACGTACAACCTATCGTATACTGGATCCTGATATAGTTCATTTTTCATAAATGTATTTCATGATTTCTATTAAATGTATAATTTAAGTATACAAATAACATTTATATATTTATTATTAATAATATTATGGAATAATTACCACGATGTCCAAAGGTGACTAACGAAGGCCATTTTTTAATTATGAAATAAATATATTTAAAGCAACCAACCTAAATTTGAGTAATTAAAAAATTAAATACATAATGATAAGAGGATAATTAAAATTAATAATAATCTTGAAATTTTTACTTAATTATTTAAACTAATTACCAAGTTATTATTCATTTGGATAGTAAATAAAGTATGTTATGATTAATACTCATGTTAAAGGACATTCTTTTATAAATTTGTTTTTATTATTGTTGGGAAAAACTCTATTATCATTTAATATATATATATTTATATATGAATATTTTTTTAATGATTTATTTATATCGATATAATTGAATTATTGATGAAATTTTATGTTTCCTGTCTCATTATAATAGTGTATTTAGAAGGAATCTTTTTAGAATGTTTTAACATCCATTACAAAAAAATGAATATTATATTTTATTATATATATAGAAAATGTATTTTCCCGCCATTGAAAACATTATTTAATGATTTAATTCCTTTATTACCAATAATGATTTACAAAATGGAAAACAATCTTTCATTATATTATGGTAACTTTATAAATGGGTTATAAATGGAATAGATATTTCATTATAATGAAATGTATTCTTATACGTACATTAAAGTTTTTATAATTAAATATTTTATGTATTATATTATAGTTCATGGTTAATGTTTTTGAAAATAGGTTTTCATGCAATAAAAACATATTGTGATCCCATTATGCCTCTATAATACATTGGTAAAAGGGAAAAATTTAACTGATTGACTTTCTTATATGATATTATGTGAATCTACTATGATGGTTATTTCATCAATAACTAAGTGGGTTTTCTCAATTGTTACTATGATGGTAACTCCAAATAAAACCATAATGGTCATTCCATGTGTATGAAGGGATGATATGAATATTATGCCTCAAGTTACCTAGACGATTTATATATTATTTCCATTAATTTTATTAGAAATATTATTTTTTAAAAATGTAAAAAAACATATATTCTATATTTAATGGGATCGAATTATTACATTGTTAAAATATGATACTATGGGTTTTTCATGATTTTAAAGACACCATATGATTTCCCCCCCATTATTTATTATTAATAATTTTATTTGGAAAATATTTTTTTCATAGAATTTTATTTTTTGTATAATAATGTTTTTATTTGTACTCCAATAATTATAAGGAAAAAAGTCAATTTATATTAGTATTTTTGTATAAGAATCTTATATCTTTTTATTATGTCCCTTACTAAGATTTTTGTTATCACTTAAAAATTTAATATTTTTTTCACTTATAATAATTATGGATAAAGGAAAGCATGAATTCAATTTGAATATTATGAAAAAAAATTAAAAAATAGAAATGTTTCATTTTAAATGACTTATATTATGAGAAAATAGATATTTATTATATGTGTCCATTTTTTATTATATGGGTTATTTATGTAAGTCTTATGACCTAGCTCTCTAAAAAAATAAACCTAAAAGAACTTTTGGAATGAAATTATCTGAATTCTAATTAAACATCACTATAATATTTAATATTTAAGGATGGGTCTGTATAGTTGTTATCCAAAAATTATTTATATATATTTTGAGGTTATTATAATGTGGATATATGAATGATTAATGATCTGACTATATGGTTACATTTATGTGATATAAAATTTTATGATTACCATATTGTAAAATCTGTACTATGTCAATTCAGAATGGTTTTTCTATAAGGGTAATATAGAATCTAAATTACGAAGGAACTATTGTAATGTTATTCTTCTGATTTATAATAATAGAATGGTTGGAATTGTTATAGATCAATTTGGTTTAGTAATGGATCAATTGACACATGCTATAAAGGGTTGTCGTATCGATGGGAGAGTAAATCCAGATCTACCATAGAGGAACATGATGATAGTGGATCATTTAAGTAGAATCAAACCTTTAGCATCTTATAGATAGACTAACATACCTTTAGTAAAGGGTTGTATTAATGACCAAGAAAACATATCCAATGTCAGGATATGTTTATATCATCACAATTTACCTATTTTTATTTACCATTTTTATAGTGATGGCGATCAATGGTGGAATATGTACAGTAATACTAATTAATGTGAAAAGTGATGATATTGATAACTTTGAATGAAAATATTTTATAAATATTACCCATGTGATTTTTTTACAAAATATCATTTAGTTATGATATTATATAAATTCATGTATTATAAACATAAGGAGAAAGAGTCAATGAAAGAGTATGAATATAACCTCACTCAATTATCAAGGAACACAAAAAATTTTATCTATGATTTTGATAGTATGATAAATTGGTTTTACTCAAAAATCATGCCATGATATCAAATGGAACTGTATTCCTATAAATTTTAATATTATCAAAAAAAAGTGTGACATTTTAATAAGGTTGAAATAGAGTTATCTTATGAACGTTCTTTATGTGGACAAATAATAGAACAATATGTCTAAGTGTAAGAAAAAAGGGAAAAATGAATCAAATAAATCTAATGGTAATACACTAATGTATTAATTTAGTGACTTTTTTAATTTAAATTAACATTGGGTATTGCCTTATCTAATGTAGTTCGATATTTTTATGTGGTTAGTTTGGTCATATGGATCATAATTTCAATGAAGAAGTTCTTGATAGTGGAATGACCAATTCGGATAAATAGAATGTAATTTGTTTTTAAATTTAATTTTATGTTTCCTTTTGAACATGTGTGTCCAAATTAGAAGATATATGATATAAATAAACATAAATATAAGCCAAATTATTTCATTAAATCATATTTAAATACTTATATTGATTTTGGTCCCTCAATTAATGTTGTATCAGGTAAATATCTTGTTTATTTAGTTTTGTTAATTCAATTAATGTTATAAGGTCAACACATTATTTATTATATAAAATAGTTTTCTAAATAATTTTAAATTCCACATCAATAAATGACTACATAAGTTACGGTAAAAACACTTGTGGGAATTATTAAGGTAAAAAAAATTCATTAAAAAATTCTGATTGTTGATTGTGGAAATACATCTCATACAACCCTAATAGATTTTGATTTTATTCTATGTATAGATAGGATTTGAATTTACCATTCAATGGTATAATTTAGAGATAAATAATTAGTTTTCTATTAATAAGTTTAGTTTTTATATATGGATGTACCCATACCTTTGTAAACATATAAATAATATATAAAAATATAAATATATGGAAACAGAAGATATCACAAACATATTTTCCTGAAAATGGGAACTGTTAAATTAATTATGGGATGATAGTAAAAGAACATATGGATGGTTTTTCTGATGGTTTTCCAAAGGTTATAACTTAGAGGGATGTATAATTTACTATTGGGTTAGCTCTTTAAGCTAAGCCAATTTCCAAACTCACCTATTGAATAACTAATGTAGAACTTTTGGAACTGAAAAATAGTAACAGTAGCTGATTAATAAATGTTTCATTCCTTCTAAAACATCACCATTTTATTCTCATATATTATTTCTAAAAAATATTGATGGATACATGAGGCTTCAATATTATTATAGATCTTCAGATAAAATAACAATTAATAATATGTATTTTTTCCCACATTGATGATTTATTTTATCATAATTAGAGAGATAAATATTTTATAAAGGATGTCATATGGTCTGGGAACTATCTGTTAAAGGTAGAGGAGGTAGAAATTAAAAAAAATTATTTCAGATTAAATATATTAATTACGTGTTTCTATATATTCAATTTGGATTAAAAAATTCCACAACATATTATTTTGGTTTTTAGGAATATAATATTCCATTAATATTTGGTTAATTATTTTTGTTTTTTATTATTGATTTATAGAATTATTCATGAAATAGATAGGATCATGAAAAAAATCAAACAATTAATTTTTCAAATGATATACTAAAATATGTTATAACTTTCTTTTTCAAATTTTATTATTTTGATAAAATGAAATTCATTTATTAGATACATCAAAAATGAGTATGGATTAAAATTTAATCCCACAAATACAAAAGAGGTTTTTAAATTGGAAATACCTAGAAATGTTACTGTGACTGATATGTTTATTATGTTTTGGGGTTATTACCTTTATTGTTGGAAACATTGCATGACTATTTATCCCACTAACTACGTTAAATTGAATATTGGATAAATTTATCTAGATGGAAGAATGTCATTACTATTTTTAGTAACTAATAAAATAATTGTGAATGATCCAATTTTGGGATTGGACTATTGAAATGGTGAATTATTTATATTAATTGATTATTCATTAAATGAACATGGATGTGTCCTAATATATAATGATTAGGTAATTTCTTATGCTTCATAAAAAATGAATCCTTGTGAGTTAAATTATCCATAAAAATGATTATTAATTATATAATATGGGTTATGATTTAAAAAATTCGATAAATAATTAATATATATCAAAATGTGAAATATATATAGATCAAAATGTTTGAAGTACTCATTAACTCATAAATAGTGGAACATGAAATGGTGTACATGGCTGGAATTGATAAAGGATTACAATTGCACAATTCATTACCATCTATGAAAATTAAAAAAATTAATTGATTATTTGAGTTCAAAAAAGTGTTATTACTAATACATTATATCATTAGTACATGACCATTTGGTTAATGATTTGATGAATATTGGACTAGATGTTGTGGATGCAAGAACACATTATATTTTTTTCAAGTTTCAGTATAATCATCTATATTTTAAAAATTACGAAAGATCATATAGAAGATCATAAATTATAAGAAAATATAGTATTGGATAAAAATGTAATGATTCATAAATTTAATAATGATGATAAATTTTTTATTTCTGAAATGATATTATTTGTGACTTGTGATTACTATTTGAAGTATGAATTGTTGATTGGAGCTCATTGTTCCAAGTTTTCCATTCATCGTGATAGAACTATATTTTACAAAGACCTTGGAGATTGTTACCAGTGAGATTTAATTAAAAATGATATATCTAAATATACCATGAAATATTTCACTTTTCATATGGTTAATGTAGAATTAATGATACCATAGTGGATTCCTCATAAGTTTATATCTCTAGAATATAAATGGAAAATTATATCAATGGTTTTAACAGTGGGATGACAAAAAAAATACTTACACTAATAATGAGGGTTGTGTTATTATAGACTAGTTAACCAAATATGTACATTTCCCTACCATTCAAGATAATCAATGATATATAAATGTTATCAAATCTATCTTAATGATATAATTTGATTATTTAATGTCAATCAATTAATTATTTCTGAATGTGATCGTAGGATCACATAATTTTTTTGGAATGAACATTTTAAGTCTTTGGGTACTGAATTAAATGTTAGAATGACTTTTCATCCTAAATCTAATAGAAAATATTATTGAATAAATTTGACCATGGAAGAAACAGTTCATTCTTATTAAATATACTTCTAGAGAAGTTTGTGATCATCATATTTTATTAGTTTTTATAATAATAATGTATTTCATTCTAGTATACATATGACAAATTTTGAAGAATTTTATGGAATGTGATGTCAGAATATAGATCTTTAGGATGTAATAGTTGTAATTACATAGATGATGAATTAATTGGTAGATGATATGGATTAGATATTGAACATAACTCTATAACAAATGAATATAGTTTATATGATGTTGATAATTTATGTGGATAATCAAAGGAATAATAACTACTTTGAGGAAAGGATTATGTTTTTATTAATGTACCTCCAAGATAAAATGTGTTGTGTTTGGGTAAAAAGGTGAATTTGAGTCCATTTTTCATTCGACCATATGAAATCCCATTGAAACATTGCATGTTTTCTTATCAAGTGGATGTGCCTCTTGGATTATCCTAGATACATAATGTTTTCATGATTTGTTGTTATGAAAGCATGTTCCATATTACTCTCATGTTTTGGTCAATGAGGTGGTTTAGTTGGAAGAAATCATTTATTAGGAGGAAAATACTATTAATAATATTGACTATATGGAGAATGATTTGATGAACAATGTAAGTCTCAAGAATATGGTTTTGTGGAGAAACCATATGGTTGAAGAAGAAACATGTGATTCTGAAAATGCTATGGGGGAATGATATCATCATATATTTAATATTTGAATAAAATTTATAGGACACAATTACCAAAAGGATAAGAGAATTTAACAATATAATTAATGAAAAAATAATTATTTTTCATTTTTTTTAAAATTACTGATATATATTTTATTATTCTTTATATGGTTTTTTATATAAAAAATTAAATATTTTTATTAAGTTATTTTGTTATATGATTTTAGTATAGATATTAATTTTAGAATTTTAAAATTGAAATTTGGAAAAATGAATTTCAATTATGGGTTTAATTTTTCAATTTATCATAAGATTATATTTTGTAAATTTTTTGTTATGTTCAGTTTTTAAATTAATATTGTAAATATTGAACCTTACTAAATATTGTATTTTATAAAGAACCATTTTCACTATATTTTTCTGATTTAATTAAAATTCATATTTTGTAACATATGTGTTATAAATTTTAAAAAATTGATTCCATATTTTTATTCAATTGGTATAAATTTTTTAAATTTTTCCATTTTATGATTGTTCAGAAAGAATAGTTACCGCAATAATTTTTTTTACCACAATAAAGGTTATAAAGGAAATTATTGATAAAAATAATGTAATATGAACTATAAAAGGAGCCTAAAAAATACTGTGTTTTTATTTTATGATTCCATTTAATCTATAATCATCCAATATTTTTTATAATTCAGTTTTTATTTTCCTATGTAATTATAACTATTATAATACAATAATTTATGAAAAGAGGAAAATTTAAATCTTGTTTGTAATGAATATAATATTTTAAAAAAGGATAAATAGGGGATATTTTTATTTATAAATATTATTTCAAAAGAAAAATGCATTTTATTCATCATGGTAATTTATTTTAATTTTTTTGTGAATAAATACTTACCTTAAATGTATACAAAACACTGAATAAATGACTATTGAATGAAAGAATAATTTAAAAAAATTATATTATATTTATTAAAATTAATATAATTTTAAACAATTATTGAAAGTCAGCCATTTTTTAAATAACTATAACATCAGAGAATGTCGTTATTTTATTATATTTATATTATTCAGTTGTATTGATGTTATGAAATATCAACTTAAGCGAATTGTAATAAGTTGACATAGTTTATATTTTCTGAATGTAATACTTTTTTAAATGAAATAAAATTTCTTAATAATTCTATATTAATAATATTTAATGGTATATGGCTAATTAAGTTAAACACAGTCTATTTATGGGTCTTTTTTAAATTTATAAAAACATTATTAACCATAAATTTGTAGTAAAATTTAATATTGTTGTCATTTTCAAAAGGGTTAATGAAGAGTTAAAACCAAATGATAAGGGTAGAATCATAATAAATTCCGGACAATTTTTATAATATTTTTTTGATATTATTATGATCTATTCTCATCATATATTATTGAAAAATCATTTTGGGGAAAATTTGAGTAACACAGTAATTTATATTAATTTATTATCTTGAGAAATTCCAATATTGCCCTCCCCTCTATTATAAAAGGAAGTATATTCTTCCCATTACATAAAATAAAAGAAAGAAAAATCATGTCATGATCTACCCAAATCCCATTATAAAATCCCTACCTATGTTATAGAGTCAATATTTGATGATGAATAAGAACCATAGTTGTCTTAATGTATAATGGAAATGATGTTTTGATAACAAGATATATCATCCATACTTGATTGTTTCTATATAATTTATTCTTCCACAACATTAACACATTTCACAATAATTATTATATAATAAAATTAGTAAATTCCATATATATATATATATGTGTGTGTTTTTAATTGAATTTCGAAATCTATATTCATCTTTTATGCCCAAAAATGTGAAACGAAACCATTCTTTATGTGTACAGTGGAATACTGCCCTGTGAACTGATACAGTTTGTTTTTTATCACCATTTCTCTCATTTGGTTATAATTATGGAATTAGAATATATATATACATACTATATTCTAGAAATATTTTTCATTCTTGAAATAAAATATCTTATTTACTTTGTTTCATTTACATTCCCTAAAAAATGATGATGTTGTTCATGCGTTTGTGTGGACTACCACCTCTACAATGTTACGTGATTCAATATTCATCACCACAACACATGGATAAAATTTATAAGTATAAATTAAAAAATAATATATTATTTATTATATAATTATAATTAATTAATGGAAAAATGTTACATACATTTTTTCCATTATATTCATTTAAATAATGAATCATTACTCATTCATACGTATAGACTTCCAACTATTTGAAAGTAAGGTCATTTATTTTTCATCATTATTTTAATTTTATTTAAATTATAATTGTTGTGTAAAAATTAAAATTATGTGGTTGTTAAAATTATTCATTATTTTATGGAATAATAACCTCTTTGACCATAGTCATCTTAACAAATCCATTGTGTAATTATGAAACAAATATTATCAAAACATCAAACGTGAATTTAGTAAATTATATAATTAAATAAATCATTTTAACAGATAAAATGAAAGTAATAATAATGAATATATGTAATGATTTTGACTCATAGTACATGAATTTATTTTAAAAAATCCTCTTGTATGGTTTCATTAAGAAACTATCATTTTATTCGATATCATTATTTTTAAAAATTATTTTATCCATATATTATTATGTATAAATTAGAATTACAAAAAAAATTTATGTTTTTTTATTTTTTTCAGTGGTTTTCAAAAAACAATATTTTATATAATGTTTTAACATTATTTATTAATAAATAAATTGAATTTTCTATTTAAACATATATGGAAATACCAATTTCTCCCACAACCATAACTGTTATTTGATATTTTTATTCCATTACATGTTTTCCTATTTTTTAAAAATATAAATCCTATGTCTTCATGTTTTTCTTATCTTAAATTTTTTTTTATAATTGAATGTTTATTTCAATTTCTGAAAAAGTTTTCATATGGGGGAAAATAATGTTTTTTCATTGAATGATTATATAAATTGTGTTTTGGTACATGAAAATTTGTTTTGATGGATAGTGGTTATATTATAAAACAAGTGAGGATATACCATTATAGATCTTCATTGCATTGTGTAATGGGTAATTGTTAATCAATTTTGTGTTTCCTAAGATATTTTTAGAATATACATCAATGGTTATTCCATGTTTTATATGTTGGTTATTTCATGTTAAATGTGATGATTACTCCAAGTACCGCCATAATTGTTATTCCTTGTGTATTTAATAATTATATAAAATTTATTCCAGATGGTACATGAATGATTAATCTATTCATTTATGCATTTTAATGGAAATATTATTATTTGACAAAGTAAAGGTAATTATACACATCTTTATAAGTATTAAATGTATAAAATTTGGAAAAACAATTATTATGCATTTTTTATGATTTAAAGTATAAATTCTGAGTGTTTATACATCAATATTTGTCATAATATTTATGAAATAATTTGGGGATATAAGAGGATTTCATGGGTGAGAAAACATTTATTTTGTGTCTAATTTCAATTATCTAAATAGAAAATGTCTATAATTACTGATGGACTAATGAATTATTTCATTTTTTATATGTACCTTAATTAGTTTTTTGTAGTCAAACCACATTTTATATTTATTATCATTGGTCATAAGGATGGAATAGGAAAGGAAATTTTCATGTAAAAATTTATGATGCTTTATCATGGATGGATAACATGTTTCATTTAAAATGTTTTATATTATAGTATAATATTAAGTAAATTGATCTTTACACATTGTAACATATGGTATTGCTATGTATTTTTTTGGACTAAATATCTAAACCTATAAATGTATTGATCTATGGAAATGTAAGATAGTGAATTATATCTTAATCTAACCAGAATATGTATTCTTGATCATCGAGACCTAACAAGAACTATCTTGGTCATTTTTATTGGTCGACTAAAATATCACTAATATGAATAAGGAATCAATTCTTTAACATCACTTTTTTATGTGGGGATAATTAATATATAGTCACACACTCATATAAACCTTTTGAAAAAATATAACATGGGCATCCTAGGGGGACACTCTGAGATTGAAAAATATATTTTTTAGCAGATCCTCTAACTTCAAATTCATCTCTACAAACTCATTCGATGCCATCTAATAACCTAATGATGAAATATTTTTTGTCAGTGGGTGAAATTATTTTATGACTTGATCCCCAATGTATTTTTGAATCCTAGGTACATAAAATGTGAAAATATGTATATACTCTTTAGTAATTGTACAAATATATTCATTTATAGTGTCATTAGATCAAAAATACACACTATCCAAATAATGTGTAATTGAAAAAATTATCTTTATATAGGGTCTCATTCACTAGTGAAGGTGAACAGGAACATGTCTACTTAATGACATATAACAATACAAAAATAACAATATTTCCCAATACATATACTATTATATATATATTTTTTATAGAAAAGATAATTTCATTTAAACTCATATCAATATTAGTGTGATCTAATGAAAATATATCTTTAAAGAGATTAATCTCACACATATTGCATATAAAAATGATAGGATGATTACCACCAGAAAGAGACTTCATCTGAATGAATCATAGAATTGGTATTACTAAAATATGTAGCTCAATAAAATAATGTTTCCTGAAAATAATTGTTCTAATATGTTTTGATAAGTATGAGTGAAAATGTAGATAATGAAAAGACCTTATCAAAAATCATGATAGAAAAATCATGATTGAAACCCTACATCTCTTCAATATGACCACTTCTGTATCTACCAATACTATGTTTTAGATGTTTTCTACTTACAGGTGTTGTGGAAATTTGGTAATGTGATTTATGACCCTAATTTGAAATAAAATGAACATTCCATAATATGTTGTTTTGACTGGGATTATGAATTCTCTTTCCTATAATGAATATCCCTCATCAGTTATCACAAACTATATATTTTCACCCAATGTAATCCTAGATATCATAACACAACTCCCAGACCTTTTAAAGACTCTTCTAGAAAACATTCAATAGAAAAATCATTCTCTGGAACTCAAGTATAGGTGGGATTGAAAAAAATATAATAATATAATGAGTTTTCCACCACAGTCCATGATGAAACATTGTATAATTAAGATAAACCTCATAAATCATATCCTTGGAGTACCTCATGAAGACCATAAACTGGAAAACATATTGAAATATTGACATGCTATGGTGATATGGGTGAAAAATCACTTATAATCTGAAAATTTTCTACGCACTAAATTGTACTCTTCTTTAAAATTGAACCTAAAACATGAATTTGGAAAGTTATCCTCTTTGCGAGTAAACAAAATCAATGAACACATGCGGTCAACATTTCAATGAATAAGACTTACATCAATTTTTTCCATCTACTATGTGGTGTTCTTCACTAGTTAATATATATATAAAATAGACTCCATAAAATTCTCTACTACATGAGTATCGACATTTCCTCCAAACCTCAATGACATGTGTTTATAGAATTCATTGTGTGAATATAAAAACCTATCTATTAGTTCTTTTTAATAAAAACAAATCACTCATCTATCAATTGATTATTATCAGAGCCACTATCATGGAACACTGCCTCAGAATCTGTGATTGTTATATATGAGGTGGCATCTAGTAGTTTGTAGAAAGAAAAAATTATTATTAAAGAACTTCATGAATAGTAATATTTTGAAGATATTGAAATAAACCACAAATGACATGATAATTAATGCATGTGTCATCCCATTTAAACTTTTAACATATTCCTTAGTGTTGGGAGTTATGTAAAATATCATTTCCTAGGTGAAAGAATACACTAATTGTAAACATCAATCATTAGGTTACCATGTTTGTTAATAATACACAAGACCACCTAAAACCATTTTATTATGAATCCCAAACCCATCCCCACAATTATACTAACTCCACATACCATTTCTATGAATAAAATAATTCTAATACCATTACAGTGTGACTTTACACACATGGATCAATCGTAGTCCAATACTAGGCCATGCATTCCACCATATTTCCACATATATTATGATAGAGAATGAGACAAAAACCATGAGGGCATAACACTTTTATGGAAGTTCTAATAATGTTAACCTTAAAAAACCACACTCCTCTGTAACATTATACATGACAATAAAAAAAATATATAATGAATTATATTACATAAAAATCCAAATGATGAAAAAAATTGAAAAAAGATTACAAATACTGATTCCTATGATTTAGGGAAATGTAAATGGCCCAGCATCAAATGTTAATGATAATCCAAAAAAAACTATGAAAAATGGAACACCACGAATTTCCAACATAAACATAAAAACCACAAAAAAATTAATTCAACAAAACTTCTCTAGGTATCATCCCTACTGGATCTATATCCATCTAAACAATTAAGGAAGTATGCATTAACTATAGAGAAAAAACATATGTGTTAAAAATTCCATTCAAGAGTGAGAACCAAAATTTCCAATATGGAATCCTTAAATAGAATTGGGAAATAAGGATATAGGTCAGCTTACATTGGATAATGCTGAATATTATTTAAGGTGGAAAGAAAACCTTGGTGAAGTAAAATATCTATATTTATAGCACAATTCTATAGAGAAAATTTTTTGTAGAGAACAGAAATTAATAATACCATAAAAAATCCACTACACCTCAAATAGATTACTTCTATCACATACACATTATCTTTATGTAGTTGATGAGGGGTACACACAACTCATTAAAGAATGAACTATAGTTAGTTCAGAACAGACCCATATGATGGAATTATTCCGCATGATAATGTATATGAATTGGTTTTGGGGGGTATCTAATCCGTCAATAGAGAAATTATACCTTATCAATGAGGTGGGCCTCCTACCATATTAATTACATAGATAATTCTCACCCTATAATTAGTATGATGGTTTTAGATTATCTAAATTTATTTCAACCCCAACTGTATTTCCCACACTCCATAATTGCCTCATTGGTTATATGAAAATTGGTCCTTACATGTCATATTTTAAATGAAAATTAGAATATAATTCATTATGAAATATCATATTATATGTGAAAATTCATCAAAATGGTCCATTCATGGTTAAAAGTATTGCAATATGGTGACCCCATATGAAAATAATTGAATATTTTATAATATATAGCATGTTACGAGTAGTTAATTGAATATATTCAACTATAGTAGCTGAGAACCTGTAGTTGAAATCCATTTCATGTGGGTAACCTTACATAATATGTCAGTATAGAGCTCAATACATGAGGTCTAGTGGGAAAGATGATCATGTAATTCTATGAATGTCATGGTCATTAAACCAATGTACAGCATATGAACATTTTTCCATAGTGCATGTAGAACCTCTATAAGAATAATTAATGAACTAGATGATAATTTTGTATTAGGTTTTCAAAAAACAATTGTGTCTAGTTTTGGACATGAAAATTGTGGTAAGGTAATTATATGGAGTTTACTCATGTACAAACATGGAGAAAAGATCCCATGATACACAACATATAAATCGGGGTTAAACCCTTCTATGTTTTATAGAATCTCGTAAAACCACGTTCTATAGGGTTATAGAGTTCACAAAATGTGAACCAAAGTTCTGGACACAATTTAGCTACATTTTCATGTTATAGTGATTACACAAATACATTTCTTCTACCTTGTCGGTCATTTTCACACCATTTACTAGACATGAATCAGTATTCATCCATGTCTAACACCTAAGTATTTTGACATCCTCAATTGAAGGTACATGATGTTTATGATTCATCACACTATGATTATATTCAATATTTTTTATAGTTTTTCTGACATGTTTTTGAGGTATTTTAATTCATAAAAGATTTATACATGAAGGTAGTAGAATCAACCAGTAGTTTACAAGCTATCGGTGTGCCATCTTCTTTCTCGAATCGACACACTATTAACCCGGTGGTGGTTGTAGTATACATACAATTATACAAGTATGACTGGTGCACTGGTGGGAAACCATTGGTTGAATGGACGGTTAAAAAGAGGTGATGCATCTCTATTAGGCAATTATCGTACCATTAAGCCAACACTTACAATCAATTTGTTCCATCGACTAATATGGGTTTCTAAATTTGATAGGTCATTAAGGATACCCCTTATTTTCATACAATACCACATTATTGATATCATCTTCTTTTGTCTTGACTCTCATTTTACATGGATGAATTAGAAATATTTTTTTATAGAATTTAGTCCATTTCATTTACTCTATTTCGTGAAAAAACTCTAAATCAATCTATCAACATCCATAAGGTTTGATTCCTATATTTGATCCTAGAAAAATTATTCTTTTGTTATTTTACATAGATCCAATATATGTTGTTTAATATATATAGTTTCTTAATGTCTAATGTATAATTATTTTCCCATTGATTGATATATATTTGATCTGGATAATTGGTGAATATTCCTAGGATATGATCTATATTTTCCATTGATGATGATTTTGATTTCCTCAAATGAATTGATTATAGGAATATATCACCATTATCTTCTTGATAATTTTTATATAATCTATTTTGCAATGATCTAAATATTTTCCTATAGATCCGTAGTGTGCGGGTTGAATATTTATATTACATATGTGTGATTTTATTTGGGATCAACTCAATTTAGGTAGGAAGTTCCTTATTGTATAAGTAGCTTTGAAAAATGTGTTTCCTTGATAATGATCTCATGTATATGAATTTTTATCTATTATAACTGTCACGAACCAGCCCGGGTCGGGTCGCTGGGACGGCGACGGAGAGTGGGGGCAGGATGGGGCGCAACGGAGGCTGCCGCTGGGCGTGGCAGGGTCGCGCGAGGCGGAGAAATGGGAGGGATGCAGGCGGCGGGCTGGCATGGCAACAGCCGGCGGGCGGCGGAGATCCAGCGGGGAGGTGCAGCTGAGCACGGAGGGGTGCCGGGATGAGCACTGAGGCGCTGGGGGGAGCGGGAGCCGGCGCCGGAGAGGGTGGAAACAGGGAGGCGGCTACGGGGAGGTAGGCTAGGGTTAGAGTAGGTTTATATATATATATATATATAATTGATAATAATAATAATAAAAGGATAAATAAAAATAATGAAAACTAATCTAAATAAAAATAAAAATTTATAACAAAAATATTAGTAAAACCTCATAATAATAATAATAAAACTTTATAATAATAATCATAACAATAAAATAATAAGTTAGCTAATTATAATAATAATTATTATAACCAAAGTATTTAGAATAATAAAACCACTAAAAAAAATAATAATAAGAAAACACACATATATAAACACAAATATATATATAGACATATGTATATACATATACCTTTATAAAAACATATAAACATAAATACAACAAACATATATGTATATATATACATATATATACATAACATATACTCATATATAAACACATATAAAATTAAAAATAAATACAATAATAATAACACAATTTGAATAGTGAGAGTAATAAAATGTCAACGCAAAAACATTAGTATTTAAAACGCCGGGTGAACACATAGTCACCCGGGCTGAAAGCACGGTAACTGCTAGCGATGCGGTGACCGCGCACCGGCGCAAAACCACCAATCGTAATTAAACTCCGAAAAATTTAAATCGGGACCAAGAGAGGAGAAAAATTACTGATGTCCGCGGTCGGGGTGTGACAATTCTCCCCACCACAGACACTTTCTGCCCCCAGAAAGTCACCAGGTCACAAGTCAGCCAAAAATCCATGTCTATGCCCAACAGTACTGAAGAAAACTGAAGTTCTCGGGGATGACCTTACTCTACACAGGTCACACCCAACCGATTCAAGAGAAAACTGGGGTCCGAGGGTGAGGGGAGAGCCCGAAGGGGTTCTCCCCACCACAAGAACTCAACTAGTGCAGAAAAGAAGACCATTTAAGTAGACAACCCTAGAATAAAGGGTGGGGCAACGCGGGAACTCCCAACCGATTCAAACAAACTCCCATAGCATGATTAAAACAACACCTCCGTCGAGACTTTGAATCCTCGACCAAAGTCAACAACCTTTAACACTAGGGAAAACCCATAGAAAAACATTTAACCAACATCAAACTGGAGACATGATCCACCGAATTCCACAAAACATAACCACATCGACAACATTACTAAAACGAGGTCAACCCACACGAGAGTCAAACACACTTTTAAGAAGGACACACGATTTAGAATACTACCTTCCCACAACAAGTCCGCTTAGATTTATCATCGAACAAGTCCATCGTCACTTTATAGAAAAACAACACATTTACATAATCCATACTACTTGGATTATAATAGAACAAGACCATGATAACCCCATGGTAAAACAATGAACATACAACAACGTCAAAACTTAACAGCAGAAAAACAAGTACTAAAAGATCTTGATTGTTCCACTGCTAACACGGAACACAAAACCTGGACCAAGGCTTCACACCCCTGGGGACTCCTGACTGCGCGCGAGCTTCACCCCAAGACCTGTGGTTGGGGCTCTGATGGCTGAAGCATCTTCTGCCTCACAGTCAGGTACTGACATTCTCCCATCACAGCTTCCTCTTCAAGCGACGCTTCTTGCAAAACTTCTCCAGATGACCCAGACGGCCGCATCGATGACACGTCTTCGGAGGGTTGCGACACGACGGCTTTAAATGCCCAAAACGACCACACTGATAGCACACCATTGAATGATCTGATGAACTAGGAACAGGGACCAAAGGGGATAACTCCTTAGGAACAGGTGTCTCTGGCGCCTTTTCCTCACCAGAGGGGGAACTCTTACGAACAACAACAGGGGACACTGAAGTATTAACCACCCGCACACCAAAAACTAACTCGGCAAAGAAAGCTTCCTCCACCAGCTTCTCGAAACAAAGGTCTTTAGAAGGGAGGACTCGCTCCTTGATCTGTGGACGAAGACCCCCAGTGAAAAGAGAGACCTTCATGAGCTCATGCGACGCTACCTCTGGAGAAAAGGAAATCAGTTCCTTGAAATGGTCAACACATGCCTTCACCGTCCGTTGACCTTGTTGAATATGCACAAGCTCTCTCTTTTCTCCAGCTTCACTTCCCCAGGTACAAACCATTGGATGAAAACAGTTTTGAAGACATCCCACGTCATTTCACCTTGCGTTGACGGTGGGGTAACCATCTTCCACTGGTCCAGAGCTGGACCCTCAAAAAATTCCATAATTGCACGAACCTTAACATTATCGAGAGTTCCCAATATTCTAAAGACACGTTCCACTTCCTCGAGCCATTTCACTACTTCTAACGGACCCGGATCACCATGGAGAATAGGCAAGGTCTGAGGAGGACCAAAAACTCGGCATGACATATCCGAATCCTTAGAGACCTTTCTGGGCGGAATTTCCTGTGCGATATATAAAACTCAAAGCCGAAACCAACATCAAATCGAAGCAACATCAATAAAAGCGTCTTCATCAAAAACAGTCAGCACAAGGACCAATCAAATACAACACAACCCAAAACAAAATCTTCTCTTTAAAATTCCCTTTTTCATTTTTGATTTCAAAACCACCCTTTCTCAACATCACTTTCCAAAAACCAACCCACTTTCAAACCAAAACTTTCCAAAACTGTTTCCCATTTAAAACCAATTTAGAAAACAAAGTCAAACGTTAAATTTCAAACACATCCAGGTACTCCCATGACCCGTTGCACATGTCTTCATCCACATTCCATTCATACGTGCATCAACACACACTTTCCATGCATTCTCACACATGTGCAAACGTTCATAAAGAGGAACCGAGGTTTCAACCCAAATCATTCTTATCCAATTCCAAGAAAACAACAGATTTCCAAATCAAGAGATTTCAGTTTTAAAAATCCATTTTGTACATTTAAAGTCCTTTAAAAGAAACCAGTCCAATTTTAAAAAAAAAACCCTTTTTCATTTCCAACTACGCACTCACACAGACCAAAACTAAAACAACATCCAAATTTGAATCAATTACTGAAATGAGGGACTAGTAGTCACACTCAACCTGGCGACATGGTAGTGGGCCATGTTCCAAGTCAGCGTCGACCACTAGGAGGAATTCAAACCACGTACTCGGACTCCACCTGGGTCACCACTCCATGTGAAATCACGATGTAACGTCGGCTTGCCCCCATTATCATCTCTCAATCCAAGACAAACCAGAAAAGGCAAGGACACAATTCCCGAACTACCCCTGGTAACTCGAAGATCAGTGCGAGCAAGAGTTCGCGACGCTCTTCCCGTACTTACCCCTCGAGTTCCGACAGTCCTAATCTCCTTCTACCGGACAACCCAAATAACAAGAACCTCCCTCTGATACCATTTTGTCAAGAACCAGCCCGGGTCGACCCTGAACCGGTCACCCGAGCCGGTCCGCGGCAAGTCCCGAGGGGCGTTCCCGATCCCCCCGGGATGGCAACAAGTTCTGGGCATTGAAACATTAATCGTTGGGAATGATTTCAGCCCAAACTAAAAACAGTATCGAAAGAACGAATATAAACTAAACAAACAAACAGACACTAAAGACATAAACAAACCTACACCACGACATACCTCCACGTGACCTCGCGGTCACCACCCAACTACAACCAACATCGCTCCCACACTGAGCGACTCAAGCCAGGAAAACCTGAACACAAGGAACCTGCAACTGAAAAGGTAAAAGGATAGGCGTGAGCACAAAAGTACTCAGTAGGTGAGCCCCACAACAGTTCCCAATGCACTGCTCGTAAATAAAGAATCTACATAATCCAGGTTTGAGCTAAAATGTATAAAAGTACGTTTTCACAATGCTTAACTTGAAAATCAAACACGAGACATTTCCCTTATTCCTTTTCGAATGTTAGTTCCATTCCATTAGTTTTAAACTCATTCTGAAAAGCAAAGTATTACATTTTCAAATCTAACCCAAAGAGAATAAAGCATTTTCATTTGAAAACCATTTTTCCCAAAGTCTAACAGTATAGGCTGTGAAATATGACTAAAGAAAACAAGCAGGGAAAACAAGTGCAAGTAAAGGTAAACAGGAAAGGAAAACCAAGTGCGAGTAAAAATAAATTAGAAGTTATCAGCAATAACCATGGGCACACACACACACACACTCACACACTCACACACACACATACTAACACACACACACACTCACACCCAAGTGGTCCCCCGTATGCCGACGGAAGGCACCACGCCAGAGATGGTAGAGCACTATGGGTAAATCCCCTAAGGTTCATCTAGCTCGCGTGGGACCCTAGAACCTCGGGTCTCGGTGAAACGTGGCTTAGAAGGCCACGACCCTCAGAAAACGTTGCTTAGAAGGCCACGACCCTCAGAACACGTGGCTTAGAAGGCCACGACCCTCAGATATCATATGTTTAGTTAGTGTTGCAATCGTCAATCCAGCTAAGTGAAATAGGGACGACACCCATCCGGCTCACTAGCGCACTAGTTCTAGTCCGCCCACCTAGATACCCAGGGTCTCCCGTGTGCTCAAACAAGCTTCACATTCACATAGTATATTACTTCCTCATATCGCAGGCCAAACCAGATATCGCACACAAAAGTCACCATTTCCACACCCAAACAATATTTCAAAACTCACGCACGTCAAAAATACCTTTCTTAAAATATAATTGTCATTACCTGATGATTTCGCAAAAACCCCTTTTTGGAAACACTCAAACAAGAACATAAACATCTTTCACAACCCAGAAAGCATTATTTTTAATAAAACAACAAGGGAAAAAATCTTTCGTCAACCAAGAACCACACGTGAAGTTTCCAAAAACAATTTCAAAAGGTCACACGACGTTTTCTCTAATCAAGGTTATAAGAAAACACCATTTTCCATAAACAGTACATTTACTAATTTACACATGCCAAAAACATTTCAAAACCTAATTCAACATGTCTTTCGTTACTCAGGAAGAACCATTTAGTGACATTACTATGAAATCCCACAATTGAAACCAAGAAAACACTTTTAATGAAATGCTAGAATTAAACAGTTTGCATTATCAGCAAATCACCACACTATAAAAACTACTTAATATTATTTTCTTAAATTTACTGAAATTTAATAAAAGGACAAGGAATAAATAAATTCTTAATTTAGAGGCAAGTGCATAGGGAGACCTACCTCAAGACGCAGCTCAGAACGAAACGACACGGCGCAAGACTCCCGTTGCGTAATGGTCGCACCGTACCGCGCCGTCAACCCAATCCTAAAACAATAGACCATTAAGTAGGCTCATTAATGACAACATATTAATAATAATAATAATAACGTAATAAGAACCAAAATTTAGTAATAATAATGTCATAATAATAATAATTATTATTATTATTATGACATAATAATAATATAATAATAATAAGAGTAACAATAATATCATAACAATAATATTAACATATTATTATTATGTCATAATAATAATAATAATTATTATTATTATGACATTATTATTACTACATTTTGGTTCTTATTACGTTATTATTATTATTATTAATATGTTGTCATTAATGAGCCTGCTTAACGGTCTATTGTTTTAGGATTGGGTTGACGGCGCGGTACGGTGCGACCATTACGCAACGGGAGTCTTGCGCCATGTTGTTTCATTCCGAGATGCGTCTTGAGGTAGGTCTCCCTATGCACTTGCCTCTAAATTAAGAATTTATTTATTCCTTGTCCTTTTATTAAATTTCAGTAAATTTAAGAAAATAATATTAAGTAGTTTTTATAGTGTGGTGATTTGCTGATAATGCAAACTGTTTAATTCTAGCATTTCATTAAAAGTGTTTTCTTGGTTTCAATTGTGGGATTTCATAGTAATGTCGCTAAATGGTTCTTCCTGAGTAAAGAAAGACATGTTGAATTGGGTTTTGAAATGTTTTTGGCATGTGTAAATTAGTAAATGTACTGTTTATGGAAAATGGTGTTTTCTTATAACCTTGATTAGAGAAAACGTCGTGTGACCTTTTGAAATTGTTTTTGGAAACTTCACGTGTGGTTCTTGGTTGACGAAAGATGTTTTCCCTTGTTGTGTTATTAAAAATAATGCTTTCTGGGTTGTGAAAGATGTTTATGTTCTTGTTTGAGTGTTTCCAAAAAGGGGTTTTTGTGAAATCATCAGGTAATGACAATTATATTTTCAGAAAGGTATTTTTGACGTGCGTGAGTTTTGAAATATTGTTTGGGTGTGGAAATGGTGACTTTTGTGTGTGATATCTGGTTTGGCCTGCGATATGAGGAAGTAATATACTATGTGAATGTGAAGCTTGTTTGAGCACACGGGAGACCCTGGGTATCTAGGTGGGCGGACTAGAACTAGTGCGCTAGTGAGCCGGATGGGTGTCATCCCTGTTTCACTTAGCTGGATTGACGATTGCAACACTAATTAAACATATGATATCTGAGGGTCGTGGCCTTCTAAGCCACGTGTTCTGAGGGTCTTGGCCTTCTAAGCCACGTTTTCTGAGGGTCGTGGCCTTCTAAGCCACGTTTCACCGAGACACGAGGTTCTAGGGTCCCACGCGAGCTAGATGAACCTTAGGGTATTTACCCATAGTGCTCTACCATCTCTGGCGTGGTGCCTTCCGTCGGCATATGGGGGACCACTTGGGTGTGAGTGTGTGCGTGTGTGAGTATGTGTGTGTGTGTGAGTGTGTGAGTGTGTGTGTGTGCCCATGGTTATTGCTGATAACTTCTGATTTATTTTTACTCGCACTTGGTTTTCCTTGCCTGTTAACCTTTACTTGCACTTGTTTTCCCTGCTTGTTTTCTTTAGTCATATTTCACAGCCTATACTGTTAGACTTTGGGAAAAATGGTTTTCAAATGAAAATGCTTTATTCTCTTTGGGTTAGATTTGAAAATGTAATACTTTGCTTTTCAGAATGAGTTTAAAACTAATGGAATGGAACTAACATTTGAAAAGGAATAAGGGAAATGTCTCGTGTTTGATTTTCAAGTAAAGCATTGTGAAAACTTACTTTTATACATTTTAGCACAAACCTGGATTATGTAGATTCTTTATTTACGGGCAGTGCATTGGGAACTGTTGTGGGGCTCACCTACTGAGTACTTTTGTGCTCACGCCTATCCTTTTACCTTTTCAGTTGCAGGTTCCTTGTGTTCAGGTTTTCCTGGCTTGAGTCGCTCAGTGTGGGAGCGACGTTGGTTGTAGTTGGGTGGTGACCGCGAGGTCACGTGGAGGTATGTCGTGGTGTAGGTTTGTTTATGTCTTTAGTGTCTGTTTGTTTGTTTAGTTTATATTCGTTCTTTCGATCCTGTTTTTAGTTTTGGCTGAAATCGTTCCCAACGATTAATGTTTCAATGCCCGGCACTTGTTGCCATCCCGGGGGGATCGGGAACGACCCTCGGGACTTGCCGCGGACCGGCTCGGGTGACCAGTTCAGGGTCGACCCGGGCTGGTTCGTGACAATAACCATGTTCAATATCAATCAAATAGTTACTGGTAACTGATGAGATAAATTCATGATAGTGATCAAATGTTTTTGTGAGTGTGTGAATTTCGAGACTCGTGATTGATATATTATGTCAGTTCTTATATGTGTTATTCCATGTTGTGTGAACAAGTGGTATATTTAAATTTTTACTATTAAACAAAGAATCAGGGAAGATTTAATTGATTTTCAATTCTTTATAGGCGGAGAATGAGTGAAATCTGATTATGTCGATGATTTGAACATAAAAAAGGAAGTGGTGTGATGAAATTGATACATGAAACGAGGATGTAGTGGGATATGAAAGCTTTATGGGATAATATGAGATTTAGAAGGAATATGAAAGCTTCATGAAATGATCTAGGACTAAAATGATTCATGTAAACCTTTATGCCAGACCCAAGGCTCATTTTTATGTGGTTACATAAGGATAAATGGTGTCCTTATAGTCTACCCATGATAATTACATCTGTTATGACATTCCTTATAGTATGGATATAAAGATGGTACAACTTGTTTTTGTGGCATCATGGTTATCCAAAAATATATAAACACATGAATTATTGTTTTTCTATTTCATATTTACTAATTAACATTGAATAACACTCTTATTCTTTTTAACATATGT
The DNA here is from genome assembly GCA_963277665.1 of Viscum album. Classification (NCBI taxonomy): domain Eukaryota; kingdom Viridiplantae; phylum Streptophyta; class Magnoliopsida; order Santalales; family Viscaceae; genus Viscum; species Viscum album. The sequence continues at coordinate 501,259,264 of OY728159.1, forward strand.
CTGTGATACAATATTTTTTTCTTTCAATATTTATACTCACACCCTACAAGTTCATATCAGTGTTTATGTAAACATAATTATCAATTATATATGGAAAAAAGGGGACCAACATTAGGTATCTAACAAGTTTGATAATTGAGTATAGGGAAAAACAATTATGGACCCTTGATAGATGTCCTATTTTCTTTATTTATTTTTGGATGGTTTTTCTTATACACTATTTTGAACATCCACATTAGGAGTCCTTGGTTTTCTATATTGTATGAATTTATGATACACATCACATATATTATAATATTTGATATTATCTAGGCCCATTGTGTCTTTTAAATTTACTATTACAATATTTTTATAATTTAGGAATATAATATTGATATTCTCGAAATAGTATCCCAATTAGATCATTCGAACCCATGTTATGTGTTTCCAAACAATTGTATATGGGAAGGAACACATGATGTCATGTAACTCACCATCTCAGACAGGGGTATTTTCATTGGGGTGTTACAAAGCTTTATCAATGTAGGTATTATTTTCATTATTCTTGACATTTTTTAGGGTAAGGGTAGAAAGGAGAGATGATGCATTGAACTCCTGGTTGGGGAGTAATATATGATTATATCTAGCGCATGTGTAACTAGACATTAATTTACCCATGATGGGACATATATTTCAGCTATGGAATTATGATTTCACACTAATTTAGAGTATTTTTGATTTTAAATTTTAGGATATTTGGTTTAATTCATTCTTCATGACTTGGAATATATGATAACATGTCATATATATGTATTCCTTTTTTATAACTATTCATGGTAGAAAATTTAATTAAATGACTTGATCTATTTTTTTTACATTATTGATATACTATGCTAAAAATCTATTTTTTATATTGAAAAAGTTTGATTTTTTATATACAATACTAGGACTATTATGTATTCATAGAAGAAGATTTTTATGAAATTTCATGTACTAAGAGGGTTAATACATACCTATACAGGTAGCCTTTTATGAAAATTCATTGTATATAAATCCCATCGCTGTTCTAATAAACATCATTAATTTATATAATAACTATGTTTCTATATTCATTAAAAGAATTCATTTATCATTACAGATATTTGTTCACGAGATGGTTTCTGAGGGACTATTGTTGGAAGTAGTTCAGAGAACTCCAACATGGGATGATTATTCGGTTCCAAAAATAAGTGGTTAGAATGATTCAGTTAAAAACACTCATTCACCTGATCCCTTGGTTCAGTTGAAGGAACCACTACAACAAGGATCATTTTCCATTGAACATTTTCATTAAGGATTCATTTATAAGATGACTTTTTATTTCAAGGAAGACATCATTTCGTTGAATCCACCATCCTTATAGGGTACATAATATCACATGGTTTCTGAGGATTGGATTAACATAATTGATGGGATCATTGATATACAAGGAGACTCAGAGTATTTATGAGTAAAGTTGTTTGTTTATATGATTTGGATACCTACCAGGATGTCATAGAGTGTAATGAACCTTGTGGGTAGGCATGTGGGTCTTACATGGGTGATGTTCAAGGATCTACTATTTATGTATTTCATCATATATTATTTGAAAAATAAATCATGATTAGGAAGTAATGTGTCAATAGGAAACAACATTTTTTGTATTTCCATACTTTTATTATTTCATGGTAATTATTCTATTTTCTCATATCTTTATTCAGGAACTGGGTAGATAAGGCCATAAATATTGAGATTAGTCTTCATCTAGTTCTAAGGAATTGGGTTATGTGGTTTAGTAAGACGATATATGTCATGGTACAAAAATATTACATACTAATTAGGAAATATCATGAGGATGGTATAACTATATGTATTCTCATATCTCTTAGTTGGTCAACTAGTTTTTATTCTTGTCCTACATTAGTTTCTTCCACTAATATTTATAAAAGGAAGGTTGTGGAGTTACAGTAAGACAATGGTAAGAAATTGGGGTATACAATTGTTTCATAAACCTCATATCTATGCGGTGTTCATCCCTCTGGTTCTATTTCCTAAACGAGTGGAAACTATCTTGAATTATACCTAGGACTTTGGAAAGGGTTTCAATTAAGTGGAATGACTATGAATCGTTAGTAGTTTCGTTTAGGGAAATCATTGTTAACCTCTTGATGAGGTATGGTTAAGTTGATGACTATGTCCCAAGGATTATGCCGATATCTACATAATCATAATTATACCACATAGGCTATGTTGACCTAGATGTGTTATAAAACAAAGGGGATGGAATGTGTATATGAGGATTGTAATGCATATATAGTGGAGTAGGTCTCAACTGATATTGCAAAGGGACCATTGACAGTTTCAGGTATAGTTTTAATCAAATATAAAATATATTTCTCCATGATTGATGATATAGATTCTCATTAATTAATATATTAACATGTTATGATTGGGACTAATTTTCCAGTGATATTAGCTTCTGTGTTGTTTGGTATTGACAAACACTTTGGTATAAAAGTAGATCTACTAGAGAGATGTCTAGAATATACATTATTATTAAAAATAAACATATATCTATCAACATTATTGATTAATAGAATAACTAGGATTAATGTAATTTCTATCATAGACCACTATAGGAGATGAGTGTTAACGTGTGAAAAAAAGACTACTATAGGAGATGAGTGTCCATTATTCTTCCAAAGTTGGAGAAGACAATTTTTATCAGTGAATGGGATGATGGGGAAGGAATAATGGGCATTTACCTAGGTCTGTTTAGTTATATTAGTACATATATATCATTCATGGTTATTATATAAAATCGGGTAATAAATACTCCTCATTCCTTCAAATTGAAAAAATTTCATCTGTTGTATTCCAATATGATTTATCAGGATATCACCCTGATAGATGAATTTATTTTGATATCAAACTCATTACATGACTGCAAACTATTTTGATTCATCCATATCATATTTTGCATACATATTTCAATCAACATAACGAACAACTCAATTATTTTCAGGTTTAGGATTTTATTATATTGAGAATATCTCATTAGTGTGGTTAAATGTTTTTTAATGAAAGAATAAGGCAATATTTGGTAGTGTATGTACAACATGAAGATGAAATAGGTTACTATGAATAATAAAAGACCATTTCTAAGGACTGATGATGTGTTGGGTCAATTTTATTGAACATGGTGGGTCATTAATTTGGTTAAATGTTATTTTTCAAGAATCATCATCTCAAATAAGAGGATATAACCAAAAAAACATTCATATATAGATATAGAATATATGAGTACCATATAATGACTTTTAGGATGAAAATTCACTACAAATGTTCATTAATATTATAAAGCACCTTCTAAACATATATTGAATACATCATTGTGGTGCTCAACTATGATACACTCATATAATCAAGGAGCATAGAGATGAACACTAGAAACTAGGGGATTGGGTTGAGTACATTTCAAGTTCATCAACTCTATATCAGGATATTAAAGTTACACTTATGGATCAATGATATATATATTCCTAATAACGTGATTTATAATGTATCATCTATATACAATATATAATGTTATAGGTTGTGATGTCTTTGTAATTACCAAGATAATTGGCTGAGATCAACAGTTAGATTATGTTGGTGGGATAATACCAATGACATATTCATGAATATCTCATTATTGAAGGTACTATGACTATGAAAAATAATAATGATTAAATTTATGAAATTCTAGAGTAATTTGAATATTCCTTATAAGATAGAAAATGGATATTAATAACATATATGATTATGGCATTGATAGAGCCTTGGATCAGATATATGGATGATTGTGATGCATCACATATTAGATGAAGAGATTTTTTAATGGGGAGAAATCTGGTGTGGGCATACGAGTCATGTAAGGTACGACCCCATGAGTTGATCTAACCAATGCAAGAAATGGAGTCGGAATCTATATTCCATGCTCTGATTTTCTAGAACCATTATATATTCTGTGGGATATTTTTCATATTCACAAACACTAAGATCTTATTGGACATCCTCTATCTATGGGACATGAATCTCTGTAGAGTTTTCATGTGGAGTATCATTAGAAATTTCACATTAAAATGAGTTATACATAATGGAATGTAATATTGTCATAGATTTTCTCTATATAAAAATGATCCTTCATAGAGATAGACATATAAATGACTAATGATTTTTAATGAGCTTGCTGGTTGAGTGGATGGTGGATATATCTGTGGACCGACGTGTATTGGATTGTTCAACAACTGTAATCATAGGGTTATTGGTATGAATGGTAAAATCTATCATGGATTTATATCTATAATTCCTTTTGATGTGAGAAAATTGGCATGATGTTACCATTTAACATCTTGTTAGCCTCATTCAGATATTCCCTGACTCATGTTTTGATTCACATTTTGTTTGGTTTCATTTCACGCCTATTGAGGATGGAGATATTTTCTAGCGGAAAATATCCTAATGTATATGGATTTTTTTCCAAGACTAGGCTATGTAATTTCTATATGAATGAGTCATTCCATGACCAAAATTTAGGATATAAAACCTTCACTCAACAGAATACATGAAAATATTTCATAATTTGAATTATAAAGCAACCGTGAGTAGTTTTTATGACGTGAGATAGATGAAATAGCGTTTTCTAACCCATGTCATCCCATTTTAGGTTTATAAGAAAATATTGATATTCATTTCATTTATTGAGGGTTATCTCATGAATACCTAGAAGATAGTTGTTTCTTGTGTGATGTAGCTTAGAAAAATTTACATTATTTGGGAAACCACTTCCCTATATTTCATTTTCCTTGTCAATGGGTTTTATGTGTGATTTATTCACATCAAGACATCTAGTTATAATGTTTTATCCATGTTAATTTTCATCAAAAAAATTCTCATATTTCCACTATCTATCATTAGAAGTATTGTAACCTTATGTTTTAGATTTAATAATAGTTTTATTATATTTTTATTTATCATGGATTTATTATTGTTATCATTTTCCATTGATCATCCTTATAATTTCCCATTGAAGCTGTCGATATGTTCTCATGATTAATGGAAAGTGGTTCTATATGATATTTCCCAAAAATTGAAACCCTAAATTTGTTGATAGGTTTTAGATGAGTATTTAAATGATTTCAAACACATTTTTGGCGATTTATAATGATATATTTTTAAATGGGAATGTGAATTATGAAAAACCATAACATTCAATAGAATTTAAAATGGTTGTTGGAATTTATAAATTTGATGTATTAATTTATAAATTTCATCAATGAAATTTTTTTATGTTGATCAATGACAATAATGTTTTGAAATTATAGATTATTTTAAAAATCATGAATTCATTAAAATATAATATTTGGTTTTTAAATGATAAAGTAATTTCAAAAATGAAAAATTGGGCATCTTTATTTTGAAGTGATTTATTTTCACATGATTGGGAGATTTATTAAACAGAGAACATGTGAGAATGCATTTTTAGTAGTAAAAACTAGTTAAATATGATCATATCTAACCTCACAGAAATGGATTGAATATGAAAAGGCTAACAAAAACATAATGTCACTTTATTTTCCATGATGGGGAGTTGATTCTTAATTTCCAAATTAATGAGACATGTGGATTAATAGTGTTGGGAAATATATTGAGTTTTATAAGGATTTATTTTTTAGAAACAAATATACCATGTGGGTTATTACTTGGTTTCATGAGATTTATTATTTTATTATTACATACAATTGATTATTAATTATTTTTATACATTAAAACTAATTCTAATAAGTTTTTTATATAAAATGTTCATTTAAGAATTATTTGAAATAAAATCTACCTCTTTTTAATTCTCAAATCGTGGTTCTCTAAAATATGTAAAATTCAATGAAATACGTATGATATTTAAATTTAAACATTAATGGTTTTTTATTATATTCATGGTCATGAACCTATTGGAGATACCCTACTAGGAATTATATATCATGCCCAAATATTACCTTTAATAATTTTTAGAATATCTTATTATGGATTTAGTAAATGGAAAATCAGAACTTGGAGGTGGTGGATATTGTTGATCCATAGCAATGGATGTGGCGGGGGACCCATAGAGAGGTGATCCACATATTACATAAGACATGCCTAATATTTTAACTTAAAAGATGTTTCATGACTTGATGTTCTACTATTTTGGGTATTGTTATACCTAGTTATTTATAGTACTTTATACTTGAGGAGTTTCAGTCTAATTTTTTATTTAATTTTTTCATATACTATATTTTTTAAAAATTAATCCATCGTGGATATTGATTAATCTTAAGTTATAGTACCGAAACATTGTGGATTGAGAATAACCTTATGGCCATGCCATAGATGGATTATGTTTAAGGTTTTTCATGGACTCTATGATGTTTAATAACAAATTTGTATCAATGGTAATGGTAGTGAATCTTTCATTAATACTGTAATGTGGATTGGTTTTCCTACAAGAAAGGATGTGAGATTTATGTGATGTAGATGGTAGTCATGTTTCAGTGTTTGTATTGCAGTCATCACAACTCCTCTTATTTCACCATCATTATCTTTGAAATGTGTCTTTCTGTAAAAATTTGATCTATTTTCTAAACCATTCCAAAAATTCGATATTAGTATGCTAAGAAACCAATCCAAATTTAGGCATGATTTTATTCACATTCATATAAATCTTGATTGAGTTATTTATCTATATATCATTATTGATACCTTTATTTAACTCTGTTTATGTTTTGTAGTATCATACCTATAAGTTGATGCTTGAATATTCCATAGGAATTATCTACAACATGAACCATAGAAATCAAATCCTATAGTTTTCTAGAATCATGCTAAGATAGAGTTTTACGTTGTCCTTGATTTGGGACCGAATCCTCCATCCATTTCCATTCAAGCTCCGTTAGTGGATCCTTGATGGAAAGAATCTATAGATCAATGTCAGGTGTTTTTTCATAAAGAACATATAATGTTTCATGTCTATAAAAATCCCGATGAGAATGAAAATTGTTTGAAAAATTCATATATAATTTTTATGTTTTTTCAAAATTCCTGATTTGATTAAAGTGAAATTTGCAACATTCAACCTTGAGGGGCTTTGTAGGATATAGGGGGTTTAATGGTGATAGTGAAGAATCATGAGGGTTTTTTATTAGAAAGAATTTATAGATCTATTCACTAATATGTTCTATCTATAGTCAATGTTCATGGTGAATTACATGGTTTTTATTATCCACTATTAGCATGGAAATATTCTGGAACAATATGTGATCCATTTTTCTTATCTTTTCTAGTTTTTACTAAAACGTTATATCTAATAAAAAAATGAAGGATTGATGGTTCATTATGGGTATTTTATATGACATATAATGTCATCTTTTCTTCCTAAATATCACTTATTATATTTTTGTTCTATATAGAGAGTTTATGGATCATCTTGAATTGGTTATTATGTCAGGGTGGATTGGAGTTCCTTAGTTTCCTAGTGGTGGTTCTGTGAGGTTTTTAATGGAAAGATAAACCATGATGAATCATAATGTGGTTTTAGATTGTTGTAATCATCCATTACTCCTATATTTTCATGAAGCTTTCCTTTGACATGATTTTATTGTGTTAGGGTTGGTAATTCGAAATGTGTTTTCATTGAAGCACTGATGATCTATTGTATGTGTGGTTTTTCATCCACCTACGTAATTTATTCTATTTATATTATTCTCCATGAAGTGAAATAAGATCATTAACAAAAAATTATAAAATGGTAATATCATATGCATTAATAAATAAGGGGTTATATCCATATCCATCAAGAATTAATATTCATTACATAGTGGTACAGACACTGGATGATGAATTTTCTCTTCATAAGACTATGAGAGTTACCATCACTATAGATTCATATTTAGTAACTTATTTATTTGAAACAATTGTATCTAAATCCTTTATATTGACTAATGTAGTCCTTATGTTGAAAAATATTACATATATTTTTTCTTATGTGATGGATAATATTTCATCCCTCATAATAATGAAATATAAATGTCATTGGTGTCTTGATTTTGTTTTACATTGATTATATTTTGAAATAACTCATGGATCCTTGGTTATTGTCATCATATCACAAAATTTAATTTTCATGATTGATTGTATAATTTTTCATAATTCTAGATTGATGATTATCATTGATGATTCTCCTATACTACACATGATGTGGAGTTTCATGTCATCTAGGGATGATAGAACCAAGGTAGAGAAGATTCAATCTAACTTTTACAATGTTGGTAATAATAATATTATAGTTTTATTTCATCATATAGTGAAAGTTATTTAACGATGATCTCTTTCTAGTTATAATCTAGTTTGTTGATATTTTACTTCATATTTCTCTAGAATTCAATCTATATGAGAGGTGGAGTTTTGTATTAATTTCACACCAAGTACTCATCTTGAGACTATTACCTATTACCCTATGGAAGATACTAAATTAAAAGATATGAAGACACACTCGGATGATATGATAGAGAAAGGATTTATATTCCTGATTGTATATCCATGGGTGGTGACAATTCTATTTATGAATAAAAAAATGGAACACATAACCTCTGTGTTAATTATTTGAAACTCAATCGATTCACCATAAATAAATATTATAATTTACCTAAAAATGATGATCTCATTGACTTTTTGAATTGGGTGAAGTGGTTCGGGAAGATTGAACATTGATCTAGTTATCACCAATTGAGAATATAAGATTCTAACATTCCAATGATGACAATTAGAAGTAGGTATGGCCATTATGAGTATCTTGTTATAACATTTGGTCTAACCGATACTCCTATAGTTTAATCGAATTGATGAAAAATATATTACAATATTACCTTGAATTTTTTATGGTGGTATTAACAGATGAAATCTTAATTTATTATCCAAACTATGTGAATCATTCATGTCATTTGAGATATTTATAAAAAATCATTAAAAATTCCCAAATCTATGAAAAGTTTTCAAAATTTAATTTATAGTTTATGGAAGATGGTTCTTAGGACATATGGTATCAAAACATGGTATTTATGTTGATCATATGAACAAGAATACTATTATGTCATGGTAGAATGCCTTTAATGTTTTTGAGGTTTATGTAATAATAGTTTTGGCACGATATTGGAGTAGTATTATTAATAATTTATGTTAATCGGATTCTCCAACGATCACTATCACATAGAAATTACTTAATTTCATTCACTATGAGAAATATTATAGTTATTTTTTCGATATAAAATGTATTTTGATTAATTCCCCATTTTCAACCCTTAAATAACGCATAGAAGGATATGTGGTCTTATGGGGAACATTAGGTTTGTTTATAGGATACATCATTTTTATGGTAGATCTTGTGTTTCTCTATGGTTTTATATAGCTCACTCTACATGGAAATTGTTATGTATCCCATAAACAAGAGCATTCCATTGTGATGAATGCCCGTAGGATTTGATAGAATTCACATTTAAGTGAATGTTTTACAATTTAATCTGACTAAAAAATAGTAGGTTATATATTCCCTAAAAATATATGGATCTATGAGAGATATTTTGGGTGGATAACCTATAGATTTTTTTTAAAAAATACCTATACCAAATTGAATGTGATTATTGTTGTGGGTTCCCTAGGTAGAAATACTTTAAACCATTCCATGAATGAAGCATCCAATGAGTTGAATCTGGTAGATCAATTTAGTTATTTTAATTTTAGATATTTGAAGAAAAATTTTGACGTTGTTTTCGAATTCATGTTTTTGGCATCCAGACTTCTAGGGAACGTTCTAGTGGAATATAATTTTGATGTTAAATTGTTTGGAATTAAGGACACTCTCTATGGTGGGGAGAGCATTGGTGAGTGATAAGTCTCTTCAAATACTATCCTATGTATCTGGTGTAAAGCCTCGACCCTAGTTACTTGGAGTCGGGGAATTATTAAATATCATTTTCATGATCAAACGATATCATGATCTGAAACAACGATTAGTTTAATAGCCTTGGAAGTACTAGATACATACTTACGTTTTACATTACATCATGAAATAAAGAAAAACAACATTGTATCCTCTTTGAACACACTCATAGTTATTATCCTTTTCCTGTAGGTTAATCATTATTTAATTCTTCACATCCATAGAAAAATAAAACATAGAAAAGGGTGAGATCAGATTCTTAGTAAGGATTAAAATGTAGAGAAACATTCATATATAACTATAAACATTTAGGGAAATGTATAAGACTAAAACACAATCCTTTTAAACGTAAATTTCTGCATAATATAGAAATTATAAATCAAATAATTCCATTTAATTTTATACATGGATATTCTACTAGTTGAATTATTTCATGTAATATCAATATATTATTTCAATATGATGGAATGCATAATGTCGGACATTATTTCAACATAGGCAAGGCCTCATGCCAAGACTAAAAATAATATTTTTTGAAGGCCTTGTCCCAAGACACTATTTTGTCTAATGTGACCTACCATTGCATCGAGGAGCTATAGCGGGCTCCACCCATCACTTACTAAGTCAAATGTATTCCTCGTATAAAAGGTTGAAGCATAATCTGAACATTCATATTAAAACTATCATACTAAAGGTCATTATTGCAACCAAAAAACATTAATGGTGTAAAAATAGCATATCCATTGTAAAAAATAACTATTTGAATACAATATGGTAGATTTTATTATAATATATGAACCCAAATAGAGAATAATGAATGATATTGACATACATAAAAATAATCATCTAAAATATTTGAGATAAATATCTCCCTTTTTCTTGAATTCATTTTAAAGTTTCACTATCTATCCAGAAGCATAATAAAATAGATTTTTGAATCAAAGTGTCCCATTAACAAATTGGATCATTTAAAAGTAATTTTAATTTAAATACATCAATGTCTATATAAATAAATATTTATAACCATTTTTAAAACGTGGACATTAATGAGAAAGATCTAGATGAATAAATCATTAAATCATTTAAAATGATATTTTAGTTAGAGTTCCTAACCAAAGGGGAGATGATTGAATACAAATAATTGAGGTAATTAAAACATTATAATATCATAAGAATAATGTGATTCATGATATACTATATCAATGTAAAGTATATAAACCATATAAAAGTGAATTAGCACATAAGAACAAAGGCATCTCAATGGAATGTAAATTGTGATGAAATATTTTATAAAAAATGTATCCTTAGGTTATGGATAAATCCATGACATAATTACCTTTGAAAAATATAAATACACTCAACATGATTGGATATTGAATGTAAATAAATCAGAGGACATTCATACATATTCTTGTAAAAACAACACCAATGAATTGGTTGTTGAACTCAATGAATTGAAATTGAGTTAATATTTCTCTAAGCATGTTCATATCGATGACTTGAGAATTTATCAATGGGGTGATTTTGTGTATAAAATGTATATCCACATAAAGGGGAGTAGAAATTACTACATAATTAAATAAATAGTGATTTCATACCTAATCATGGAGTAAAATAATCAATGAAGATTGCATAGAACCCAATGAGTTGAAATTGAAATTAGAAATTCCTTTACAGATTTGGTAACATATGAATCAAACAACCCTTAAAATAAGTATAATACAATGATGATGTAAATACCCCTAAATTAGTTTATATTACACCAATAGTACAATCTTGGTCAGTACATTCACCACACAAAAGTAAATAGTGGCAATATAGCAGGAATCTCATGTGAATAAGAAGTGAGATGAAAACACCAAACCTTGTACATTTCCGTAGTTGAGGCTATGGTAACATCCAGTATAATAGTGAAATAATTTTTATTAAATTATACTATAACCATATACATAAATATGTAATCATATATGATATTTTAATATTTCTTTGTTAAAAATATTTCAGTAGTGTTATTGTTTCGGGTGTTAACTAATTTTCATTTTCATTATATGTTTTTTAACATAAGTCATGTTTTTATGGATATGTAGTATTTTATTTGTATCAATAATGATAATATGTTCATTAACATTATTTTTTATTCTAAAAATGTTGTTTATTCTTGAATGGTTATGATGGGGAATGAATCTCATCGCGTTCATGGAGACGTCAATCCGTACGTATGCATGCGTGACAATACCATTCCATTGATGGAGAAATCGTATATAATAGGATGTTATATCATATATAATGAATCATTAACATGTTTTATTTATTATTTAAGTCAATTTTACTCATTATTATACCCATCCAAATAATGAAGTGTTGAATAACAAACTATACCCCAACGTGGATACGGTAAGATGTACGAACACACGTATTGTTACATTTTTATTCACAATATGGATAGAATAATGAAAGTTGTTTTAACATATTTATAATAACACCCTAGTATGTATAACATACTGTAGATAATATTTTGGTATGGATAAAACAAATAATGATGAAGTAGAATAAAGAAAAAACATTCAAAGATTTGGTGAAAATATTATATCTTCTTCAGGTTCCTCGATATTATTTGTTCAAAATGGCTCCATTGGTTGGATTTCTGATCAATTTAATTATTGTAGGTATAATGGAGGGGATTTTGGAGGCATTTGGGTATGTTTTGGTAGATCCAAATATCATTGGTGGTGTGATTATTGGAGAAGGGGAAGTACATTTTTATAAGAGAGGTGAGAGTCACTTTAGGAGAAGCATGAAATATTATTTTATTATACAATTGTTTTCCATTTATAATGGCTCAAAATGTATTTATTTAGAGGATAAGGATGGGATGGGTCGAAATCCTTTCGAATAATAGGTTTTTGACATGGTTAGGTCACCATATTAAACTTATCTTTTATATTTAACTCTTAGATAATTGGTCGAACTTTCACCATGTCTTCTTGTATTCATACACTATATTGTTAATAAACCTACGATAAACTACCAAGAAAACCTCAAGTGCTTCATTAATAATATATATATAATTATATATGTCCATTTGATGATCCTAGGATTTATAGAAATATTATACTATTTAATAATATATTATTTGTTTTAAAAACTCATTTATGAAATTTTTGATAATATTTAGTATTTTTTGTGAAATTCATAATACCTTGATTACTTATAAAAAATTAATTTAATAAACCCTATAATGTAATATTAATATATAAAATTAGTGTAATTCAACAAATGTATCAATTTACTTTTATTTTGATATTTATAATATCAATTATTTTAGTCATTCATTAATAAAGTAATTACTGCATCATCATTGTATAATTAATAAATATAATGATATAATGTCTAAAAATTATATATAAAATACCATGACATGGGATATATTTTTATATTTTTAATGAATATTTATATATGAATTTATATTATTTATATCCCTATATTGAAAATGTTGTTGTTATGAAAATTTTAATTTAACACTTTTAACACTTCTTTTAATAAAATAATAATAAATGTCCTAATCTAAACCAAGTAGACCAAAGAGTATCATATATTATTTATAAGGTTTATTTTGGTTTAAAAAATCATATCAAATATAATTTGGACATGTTTTAGTGTATTTTTAATATCATATTTTCATTTAATTACCATATTTAATTTTTATATTGGTAAATAAAAGTCAAATGTTACTATTGAAAAAAATTATTTTCATCTAATTGAAGCACATATTAATTACAGAATTAAACCTTATCTATTGGATCTTGTAAATTCAATTTATAGAAGTATTGAAATTATGTTTTATTACAGTTTTCTAATGTTCATATATGGTGGGTAAAAACATTAAAAATATTCAATAACTTTTTATACATATAACTTTTTTATAAGATGAATATAATGAATTAAATTAAACTAATATATGAATTATTTGTCTCTTTTTATGTAAAAATAATTTAAATAAAATAAATAAATATGTAAATAAAATATTGGGTTTTAGACAATAATGCATTGTTTTTCACTATTCATCAAAAATTGACTGTTTTTTAAAAAATACCGAAAATTTACCCTATGCTAATTTTGATATTAAGAATTCAAAAATGATTTTCATTTTACCAAATTCAAAACATATAGGATTAATTAATTAATATAAAATCAATCCTTGTAGTCAAAACAAAAAAAAAGTGTTTTTGTGAAGTAAAAACTATCAAAATATTTATATGTGTTTATTTGAAATTTAAATGTGAAATTATATCCAATGACCAAAAGAATATTAAATTTTATAAATATAATATAATTATACTTAAAAAACATTCAAATGTATAATTTAAAACTATAAATTATTTTGATTGAAATTTTTTTTTCAATTAAAATTTAGTATCTTTCACTATTTATCAAAATATGAAAGTTATCATTAAAACACCAAAAATTTATCCAAACTAAATTTATATATCCCGAATTAAAAGAAGAATTTATTTTCAACAAATTGAATATTTAAAAGTGTCCAATATTTGATTATAAAGGGTTCTTATTTAAAATGTGAAAAAATTCATTTTTTAAAAAAATACTTCTTTTATCTGAAAATTTGAATTTATCCTTATATTATGTCAAAAAACACCAAAGATTAATGTTAAAGTTATATTGGATATATATAAAATTCCAAATGTGGTCATTAATATTCATAACCCATTTTTAAATGGTTTGTAAGATAGGTAATGGTGCTCTTGAACTCTGTGTTTCTTACAACACATGCTATTGTATTATTCGAGGATAAGCGTACCCTGGAAGCCTGGGGTACTACATTATTTCCTCCTTTAATAAATTGTGTCCTTGCTATTTGAAATTTTTCTTCTGAAATAAAAGGTTAAAAAAATATAATATAACTTTATGGAAACCCACATTATAAATAATGTAAATAAATTTTATTCTTAAAAAGAGGTAATGTGAAATGAAAAAGACACCACCGAATTAGGATTTTGAAAAAGAGAACATTGGTGGAAGTTATATTTGGATAAAAAACATAAATATTTATACGGAATGATTGAGGTAATCAATCAAAATCAAGTTAATGGAAATTTTAGGGCCTCAATGCCATAAATCTATTATGAATAATGTATGGTATTAGGATAATATAATTTCAGGTTTAAGAAATTGTAAAAACGTTTTAATAATTAATTTCTTCATATAATAATAAAAAACTACTTGAATTTTATAGTTCCATCCTTTAACTAAATTCTACCACAAACTCATCATTCACTCCAAATGATGAGTATTCAAGATTACATTGTCACACATGATGTGCTAGAATCAACTTATAGATAATCACATAATCCAAAAAGTATGAACTATATATTTCTATTTTCATTAGAGATTAACCAAAACAAAAAACGGTTACTACAAGATCATATGTTCCATAAAAAGTATAATCATTTAGAGAATGAAATTCTAATATTAATATATAAAATTAAACCAACATTTCCAAGAGTTCAATAAATACCATTCAATAAACCATTGTCCTTAAAATCCTTCAATATAATACAAACTATGATTGTATTCAAAAACTCGAAATAATTTGATTGCATAGTATTACATGTTAAATTGTATCTCCAAATAACATAGACTAAACATAAAGTCATATGTTTAAAATTAATTTACCTAATAACATATTATCAATGGTTGGTTAATCAATTCCTTAAATATCCTAAATTTCTATAAATATACAATAAAATCATAGATAAAAATCTCCCACTACTCCTCAAATTAAATCCCATAGTATTCCATTATCATTAGTCATATAATGTTCCCAACAGATCGAACATTGTCCAAAATAGAATTTATCACTTAATCACCAAATCATTTTCTTACTCTATGCATATCAGTTTTAAAAAACATAAGATCCCAAATCAACTTATAATTTATTATTAAAATAATTTAACTAGAAATATGTAGTCACACTAAGCAGGGACTTCACGTAGTCCAGTGGTAGGTGATAAATCCCAATCGCACATTGGTTGTGGGTTTGATTCTCGTAGCTCTCTCTGATGTGACTAGTTGTCACATTGTCTGTGTGTTGTCTTGTTTCAAAAATTATATTTTACAACATTCCCAAAAAGAGATAAATCCCTTAAAATAATCATTACCAAATTTAACCACAAATTTTATCTCATACCTCACATTTTCATCCCAAAAATTAACAAACTGTAATTGCCTCAAATTCGATGATCATATAACCCAAATGGTTATTCATAACTATAAATACAAAAGAAAAGATATTTATTCCTCAAATATAATTTTCACGTAACAAAGTACAGGGTTACACATACAAGAGAAGTGTATTCTAATATAATCCCATCAAGAAAGAGAATTAATACTTGTAAACATTTCTCTATCCATTAATTTCCACATAGGGTTTTCCTTTACAAGTGGTTATCCTATAGAATAGAAAATTGAGTCGGATAATACCCATGTCCCCTACATTTACATAAAATTATAGTAAATAGATTCTTAGGATTATTTTTCTTTCCTTCCATAGTGCTCTTCATTTTCCTCGGCAATTCTTTACATTATGTAATTATTTCCTACACATAAAGAATTTATATATTCTATTGAAACACTATTATGGGTGTCTCATTTCACATTTACTGCATAATGGAAATCGAGTTTTATTTTCTCCATGGTCTCCACTGCTAGAAATCTTACCATTCACTGCCTTTCTTATCATTGGTGAGTCTGAGAGTTTGTTAATATATATGACGTTGATCATGTTTTTGGAAAACTGATTCGGTAAGAACATGATATCTTTTTAACCTATCAATATTCAATTTCATTTACCATTTCCACCACCATTCCCACCTTGTACATCATGGTCAATTTCACTATGAATTCCTTCGAATCCATCCATTGACTAAAACCAGTATGCATTATGTGTGTAACAATAGTCATAAAATCATTTAGAGAATATCATGACTCCATATTTTAAATCTAAAACACCTTATGATTAACCGAGGTTATTTATTCTCATCATATATTAAAATCCATTAAATAATTCTGTAATGAAAATGTGAATTATACTAAGTATATCCCTTGAGAGTGTCATATCCACGAGTGTAGCAAGGCTCATTTTCATGCACCAGTTCTGGTTGAAGTCTATCTTAAAGCGTTTTTTTGGGTTTTACCCCTAGGAACATCTGTACTAGAGCCGCCTCTACATGCTCATATCTAGAAAGGGATGTATTTCTTAGTAAAAGCCCATAAAATTCACAATAACAATTTTTTAAAGTTCTTCTTTACCAATCCTAAAATTCTATCCTAGGGTAATGTTCTCTAATCAGTGTTTTTCTAAATCTTGTTTCCGTTTTTTTTTTCTAAAATTCATATGATTACAACTGTAACGCCCCAACACTTGTTACCCAGATTTAGAGAATTATTACTTATCATTGGCATGATCATAGTAAATCGATTCCTGAATGAACCATTAGTTTTGTATCCTTGGATGTACAAGATTCATACATAAGTTTTACATTAAATCATGAAATAAAGAAAAAAACATGGTATTCCCATTGAACAGACACATATCTCTTGGCCAATTCATGAAGGTTAATCATGATATACATATTCACATCCTGAGAAAAATAAAACATAGAAAGGGGTGAGATCAGATGCTTAGTAATGATAATAATAAAGTAGAAACATTCATAAATAAGAATAAACAATTAAGGAAATGTATAATACTAAAACACAAGCCTTTTGAACTTATATTTCATCATAATATGGTAAATATAAATCAAATAATGCCATTTACTTATTCAAATTGAGTTTTTAATAGTCTAATAATCGAATTTTTGATCAATATCTAATTTCATTATGATGTAATTCATAATGTCGGACATCATAACCTCATTTTCAAGGCATCATGCCAAGACTACAAATAAATTTTTTTTCAAGGGCTTGAGCTAAGAGACTAGTTTTTCTAAGGAGACATACAGAAGCATCAAGGATATATATCAGGCTCAACCCATAACATACTATTTCAAATTCATTCCTCTTATGAAATGGTTGAAACATAATCTTAACATTCATATTAAAACAAGAATACGAAATGTCAATATTTTAACCACAAACCATGAATGGTATAAAAATTGCATATCCACAGTCAAAAAACACTCAATAATTATAACATGTATGGTTTTATTTTAATATATTATCTTCAATAGATAATAATGAAGGATATTTAAATTGATGAAAATAATCATCAAAACTTTTTGAGAGAAATAACGCCCTATTCTTGAAAACATTTAAGATTGTCACTATTTATCAAGAAGATGTTTAAAATAGAATTTTGAATCAAAGTGTCACATAACACATTGAAACATTTAAAAATAATTTTAATTTAAAAACATTAATGTCCACATGAATAAATCCTTAAAACCATTTTTATTACATGGACATTAATGAAAAAAAATTAGAAGAATAAATCACTATAACAATTAAAATGATATTTTAGTTACAGTTCCTAACCAAATGAGATATTATTGAATATAAATAATTGAGGATATAAAAAGTTATAATATCATGAGAATAAAGGGATTCGTGATATCCTAGGTCAATGTATAATATATACAACATATAAATGTGAATTGGCACATAAAAAAAGTAGTCTAAAGGGAATGTAAATTGAGATGAAATCCAGGATAAGGAACTTATCATTATATTAATGAAAAATAAATGAAATAATTATATGTGAAAAATATAAATGAAATCAATATGATTTAATATTATTTTTAAATAAATCATAGGACATTAAAACATATTCTGGTAAAAACAACACCAATGACTTGGATGTTTTACTCAATGAATGGATATTGAGTTAAGATTGCTCTTAGAAAGTTCATATCGATGACATGGGAATTTATCAATGGAGTGATTATGTGTATAAAAATTATATCCACAGAAAGGGGTGTGTAAATTACTACATATAAAAACAAAAACTTATTTTACACATAATTTTGGAGTAAAATAATCAATGATGTTTTCCTAGAACCCAATGAGTAGAAATTGAAATTAGAAATTCCCTTACCGATATGGTAACAAATGAAACATAAACCCATTGAAAGAATGATCATACAATGAAGATTTAAATACCCATATATTAAAGTATATTACACAAAGATAAAATCATAGTTAGTATATACAACCCACAAATGGAAATATTTGCAATATAACATGAATCTCAGGGGAAGAAGAAGTGAGAAGAAAACAACTTACCTTGTACATTTCTAAAGGATGGGGTACATTGACCTACTTTATAATGGGGAAATAATTGTTAATAAAATATTCAATAACCATATACATATATATGATATCATATATGATCTTTTAATATATCTTTGTTAATAATATTTCAGTAGTATCCTTATTTCGGGAGTTAACTGATTTGTTTTTCATTATATGTTATGTTACGTAAGTCATGTTTTTTATGGATAGGATTTATTTGATTTGTAACCAGTTAGATATTATTTTCTGAAAAAATATTTTTTCATCATAAAATGATATTTATTCTAGAATGGTTACGATTGGGAATGAATCTCACCGCAGATGTGGAGACGGTAATCTGTACGTACACACGAGTGACAATTCTATTATATTGATTGTTAAATAGTATCTATTAGGATGGTATATCATAAATAAATAATCAATATCATGTTTTATTTATTATATTAATAAATTTGACTCATTATTATATCCATCCAAATAATGATGTTTTGAATAACAAACTACACCACGGTGTGGAGACGCTAAGCCATATATACAGACGTATGGTGGCATTCTCATTCATATGATGGATAGAATAATGTATATGATTGTACCATATTTATAATAATATCATAGTATGTATAAAGTACTGGATTTATTATTTTCTTATGTAATCAACAATGAAAGAGGGAGTGGATGACGAAAAGAACATTGAAAGAGGTGGTGAAGTTATTACCTATTCTTCAGGTGAATCCTTTTTATTTGATCAAAAGGGATCCTTTGGATGTATTTATGATCAAAGTAATGAATCTATGTAAAATGGAGGGTATTTTGGAGGATATTTGGGAAGGTTTTGTCTGAGACAAATGTCTTTGGAGGTGTGATTTTGAGAGAAGGGGACGTATCTTTTTATAAGAGAGGTGAGAGTCACTTTAGGAAAAGAATGAAATATTTTTTTATAGAATAATTTTCTGTATATAATGGCACTAAAGGGATTTATTTATAGGATATGGTGGGTATGGGCCTAAATACATTCAAAATTTTGTTTTATAAAAGTTTAGGTCACCATATTAACTATATCATTTACATTTAACTCTTAGTTAATTTGTTTATCTTTTACGATGTCTTCTTGTATTCTAAAATTATATGGTTAATAAACATACTATAAATTTCCATGAGAACCTAAAGTGGTGAAATAATGATATATAAACAATTATATAATGAATTTATCCATCAATAGATTTTATGGATCATTATATCATTTAATAAAATATTTAAAAAAAACTCATTTTAGTCAATTTTGACACTATTTAATATTTGGTTTTTTTGTTAAAGTAATAGAAGCATGATTTCATAGAAAAAAATTCATTGAATCAACCCTAAAAATTCATATTCATCTATATAAATATTGGAATGAATAAAAAGATTCAATTTATATTTATTTTGAAATTGATAATTTCTATTGTTTTAATCATTCATCAATAAGATAATAACTGCATCATCATTGTGTCATAAATAAATTTTATAATATAATTTCTTAAATACCAAGTTGTAGGATATATTTTTATATTTATAATGAATATATATAGTATAATTTATCTTATGTGTAACCTTATATAAAAAATATTTTTGGTCATTAAAATTTGAATTTAACACTTTTAAAACTTTTTTATGTAAAATATTAATAAATTCCCTAATCTAATAAAAAATTACCAAAAAGGATCATATTTTATTCCTATGATTTTGGTCGAAAAATTATTATCAAATAGAATTAGGACATGTGTTATGGTAATTACAATATAATTTTTACCATTATTTTCCATATTTAATTTTAATCGTGGTAAATAAAAGTCAATTGATAATATTCAAAAAACCTTATTATCATGTTATATTACCAAATTTTAATTATTTATGTCAACCATATCTTTATGAATTTTGAAATTCAATTTACAAGAGTTGTAATATTACGTTTTATGCAAATTTGTTAACATGTCTAGAAGGAGGGTAAAAAACATTCAAAAAATTCAACAAAATTTCATTCATCTAATTTTATTATAAATTTACTCCAATGAATTACATTAAACTAATATTGGAATTATGTAACTATTTTTATTTTAAAAATAATTTAAATAAAATATATAATAATTTAAATAAAAAGATAGTTTTTAAACAATAATGCAATGTTTCTCACTATTTGTCAAAAAACTGAATGTTTTCAAAAAAATAACAAGAAATAACCCGAAGATAATTTTGATATTCCAAATCCAAATCTGATATCTATTTCAAAAAATTATAAACATATAAGATTCATTAATTTATTTAAAACTTATTTTCTTTTTCAATACCAGAAAGCATGTTTTTGAGAAGTAGAAACTATCAAATGATTGATTTGAGTTTATGTCAAATTTAAAAGTGAAATAAATTTCAATGACCAACACTGTATTAAATGATAAAAATTTTAATCTAATTATACTTCAAAACCATTAAAATGTATAACATAACACAATTAATTATTTTTGATTATAAAAGTAGTTTTCAATTCTAATTTAGTATCTTTCACTATTCATGAAAATATATAAGTTAAATTTAAAACATCAAATATTAATCCAAAATAAATTTTTAAGTCCATATTTTAATGAGAAATTTAATTACATCAAATTGAATAAATAAATGTTTCAAATATTTGATTAGAAAGGGTTCTCCATTAAAAGGCTGAAAACTGCATTTTTTTAAAAAAAACTTATTTTATTTGAAAAATTGTATTTGTTGTTATATTATGTATAAGAAAAACAAAATAAGATTATTAAAAATAATATATGATAAATATATATAATTAAAAATTAAGTTATTAATATTCAAAAAAACATTTAAATGGTTAGTTGGATAGGTCATGGTGCGCTTGAACTCGGTGTTGCACATATCACACACAATTGTATTATTCAAAGAGTAGCGTACCATGGAATCTTGGGGTGTTATATCTGGAATACAGTTTATTATACATATTCGTATGAGAAATTATGTGATGAGGGATTTTTAATATTCTATATTTTTGGTGAACCCCAAAACCATAAATATTTTCTATGAAATGGGAGGGGGATTCTAGGGAAATTGTGGTTGGGTTCTCTCAAACCCAATGAAGGAATAATGATATAACTGGTTTTATTACTATGATTAATAAATCATATCACTATATAACCCTTTTTATTCAACCATGGTTGATGATATATGACATATGTACATGAAATATATTTTTAGATTGCATGGAGGTAAATGAGCTCTTGTCTCTTATAGCGATCCTCATTTAACATCACCCTTTTTTGAGGCCTCTATGAGGAAATGTAAAACTATGTACATTTGATAATGTATTATAATATAGAAAATGAGGGTTTAATAGATCTAGCTTTACAGATTCCTGACTTCATGCTACGTGCTTTCATTCTTGAGTTTGTTGGAGTTTGGGGTGGCCATTTGGAACTGGAAGTGTATTCTTAAAACCAAATTTAATAGTCTACTATAACAATGGATCCTTTTGAGGACATTTATGTCAAGAAAAAATGATATCCATTATAATGGTTAGATATAGTTGAAACATTCATAGTCAGACCGTGTTTGGTCCTTGAGATTATGATAAGATTTCATCTGATTTGATATTGGATATTGACATAACAGAGCAGGAATATGTCATATGTTGATAATTGTTGGCTTCGATTGTATTTTTCTATTTGTGAAAATGTTTGTTTCATTATTTTACCTTTTTTGGTCGACTACATCTTAGAGAATTGAAAAATATTATCCCACATAAATTGTACTATTTGAGATGCTTGAGCGAATATAGAATGTGGCATATTATTTAAAACTTATATCTTAGTTGAAATCCATCAACTATGTGATTCATATATAGAGACCTCAAATGTATCTTTCTGAACAGTCAAATGTTTTTTAATCATGATTTTGATCCTTATTTAGATTTAACTTGGCCTCCATTCCTAATTGTTGATTCTAAGTCAATGATTATTCATATTGAGATAATAATGTTATTCTGTGTGCTGTTGGAACGTTGTTATGATTTTCAAGATATATCGGAGCTTGAGGCCTTGTTGAATGATTACTGTCCTCTTATCTTTAATATGTAATATTATTTTCATGCTTTCTAGGGATAGAATGTTTTTATGGAGGGGTGGTTGCAACATCATGGTAACTTCTTTCCAGAACTCATTGAATCTTATTTTTCATTCACATTATTACTGTGTTTTGAGCCTTTTAATGATGAATATATTCTATTAGGGAACATTCTCTCATGTTCATGGATGTATTAAATTTTTATTTAGTATAATCCTATTATAAATGTCACTTTGATTTTTAATGGGTGCATTTTTTTTTGTTTAGAGGTCATCAAATACTTTTGAGAATATTTTGAAGGAACAAGTATGTGTACTGTATGCAGGAAAATTTCAATTCATGAATGCAATTCAAGAAATAAATCATTTTCTCTACCAATTTGTTGAAAGAATTATAGGATTTAAAATTTAGACAAGTCATGAATTGTTTTCAGGATGTGAAATGGTGAAATCAAGTTCTTTTACCAGACATGATTCCTTTTGTAGTATATACTCCACTCAATATATTCACATCAAGGATTACTCAAGGACAACATGGCTTTGTGCACTGAATCCTAATACTTATTTCATTATTTTTGTAGACTTGTACTTCAAAATCTTAGGGAAACTCCATGCAATTTTTTAGTGATATTTTCCATTTCCTACATCTTTGTTATTGAGTTTGATATCTACCAATTTTTGTCTTTATGGATATCCCTTTCACGATAATATATCTCTTCTGAAGATGTGTGATATTTTGCTACTGATTTGATCATAGTTTGGTCATCATTTTTTTAAATTTTGTGTCATTATTGATCTTCATGTCTTTATTTATAAATTACTTTTTTCCATTTTTCATGTATATATTATCTAATGATTAAAGGTAGATGGTTCCATATGATTTATTCATAAAATTAAATTCTCTAATTTAGTGATTAAATTGAAATTATTTTTAAATGATCTAACATAATTATTTGGAATGATTGATGTTTTAAAAAGGGAATGGAAATTTTGAAAAACACCTCAATTTTAATATAATTTTAAATGTTTGGTGGATTTTTGAAAATTGATCTATTAGTTAGGAAATTTATTTATTGATAATAATTGATGTTGAACCTTGAGATAAATTGAATAAATTGAAATACAATTTTAAATGAAATGAATTTAAAAAGAAATTGATATTTTAAAGGACAAAGGTATCTTGAAAACTAGATATTTGGAAGTTATATTTATATGTTTTGTGATACTATTAAATTTCTGTATATTTATCAAATGATTGACCAAATCAAAAGTTATACTGTTTATTTAGTAGGTTACTAAGATAATATAACTAACATATAACCCCATATAAATGGATTACTCATGAAAACACTGACATAACCTTATTACAAAATGATTTCCCTAAATGGAGAGTTGAGTATTGAAAACCTGATAAATAGGACGTGTGCCCGAATTGATATGAGTTTGGTGATGATTTATATGAGGATAATATTTAAATAATATAATGTAGAATAATTATTTTTACATGGTTTTACGAAATGTATTATTTGATTATTTCATACCATTTATTATTGAATGTTTTTATTCACTCTATCATCTTTATATAAATTTTGAATAAAAATTTTCATTTAATCACATTGGGAAATATCTAACACCTCTATTTTGATTATGAAATAAATTTTTATTTCAAATATTTCAATTCACTACAATGAATTATATTCCAAAACATTTTGACATTTATGATTGATTGTTATATAATTGATAACTAAACACTTGGTGGGACCCTATGGGTCATTATATCTCACACCCTACCATTTTCCTTGAGATTTTGTATATTATCTTATGTTGGGTTTATGATATGAGAATCCATCACTATGAGGTGGTGAATATAACTAATCCATGAGAACTATATTTATAGGGGCGATTAGTGGAGATGTGATCTTACTTTTACATGTGACATTAGGGAGCATTTATCTTAGTGTATTTTGTGTTGGTTGATGATGTGATATTTTGGTTATTGTTCTAATAGTTTTTTTCTTGACGTTTATACACGTGGAGTGTACACATACCGTCTTGTATCTTATTTATCAAATTATTTTGAGGAATAAAAATTAACACATGATTCATTTATGATTTTATGTTCTATTCACATGACCATGGGAATCAGGAACACAATTAGAGACATTCTATAAGTGTCTATGTTATTAGGTTACTAAGGTGTCATGTATAGTTTTTTATAGGTTATGTTCAAGGAAATTTGACAGAATGTGAGGATATGAATTAGATTCATGATAGTGTTTTAAATCATGAATCCATGGGGGAATGGTCATCAGGGTCTCCCATTCCTCTTGGTGGTATGTCATCCCTATATTAATGAATATGTATTTAAATGTTAGGTGATACATCTAGTGGTCAGAAATGAAGAGATGCCTTGATGTGTTCAACTCTTACTTCAAGAGATATCAAAGGATCAAGGAAGAGAATTAGTGATAAGGATGATTGTGTTAAAAATATTCTATGCATGGGGATGTAGGATGATGTGGTAATGGACATCAATATGGGGATTTCACATAACCATAATATTTCAGATACTCAATGATATATTAGTGATCGACTGATGGAGGTCGAATAATTATTCTAGATCCATGAGATTTAATAAATATTATAGTTATAGGGGAATTATATATTGTGGATTTTATGACATTATAGTGTACATTAATGTATCATATTAGACATCTATGTTCATTTAAAATCATTATATTATATATTCTTATAGAAGCAATTGGGGGATCAATTAATGTTAAATACAGTGTATAATTCATAGTACATTGGAACTACAGAGAGGATGAATCATATCATTGAGTATATGATTCAGGGATGCATTCATGATTTAAATTGGGTACAGTAATATCATATAGACTAATTATTGTTGACATAAAAAAAATTATTGGTTCAGATTGATCCATTGTTGGCTATTTATAGTCGTCCATTTTCCTTATCGTTGTGTTGACATGAGTAATGCTAGGATACTATCATTGGGATGAGTATGGTTATGTAGAACTACGTGGTGGTGTATTTGATTAGACGTTGTTCAGATACTACTCATTGGGTAATATTTTTTATTCTAATCAAAGGAGATAATTAAAATAGTACATTGTTGTTGGTCAGGTTCTCCCATATGTTTCACCATTGTGGCAGTATCACTATTTACCAAGGTAACGAAAGTAAAGATTGTTATTTTTGTGACTATTAAAGATCATCAGAAGGATCATAGAAGTTTCATATATATTATATTTTCCATTACTACATTGAGGTATACAATATGTTATCCATGTCATTCATGTTTGGAGGAATGATACTGATCTTACACATGCTTTACACTATAAGTAAGTTTATTTAGAAATAGAATAATCATTTTATAGTACCCATTTCTTATTGTAGAGCATATTGAAAATGTATTTTTAGGGAACAAGACACAAAATCCCTATGTTTTGTGGAATCATGTATGGATCCCAGAGGATATTTCAGAGAGATATTTTGATTTTTCACTCAGATACTCAAGTTATTAAAGGGAATCCATAAGAGGAACTTCTCAAGGATGAGACTTCATTATAGGGGGGTATTATTGAAATAAATAATCAATGGTTTGTGATGTTTATTATTGATCCTATTTTTGTTTCATTAATTAAATATTTAATGTGTTTTTTGGGTCTTGGAAATCCGGAAATGGAATCCAGAAATATGGGGGATTCAAAAAGTAGATTTTCAGATACTAGTGTGACATCGGTTAGCATATATAGACCCGTCTACTAGATAGTGGTTCATTATGACCTACACTACTATAGGACCCACAAGATGTCATGTTGGCTCTAAATAAGTGTTTCAAATATAATGGTCACATAATAAAACTAGCTTCCCTATCAGTCAACCTCGATGAGTGTAGGTAAATTCTTCTGGTGAATTTAGTGTAATCTTTCATCTCTCTTCAGAACCGAATGACTATATTGTTATATCTCCTTCATTGACACATGATCCATCCTTTATACCATAAATAAACTTGTTATTTCTCATAAAATGTCCATAAATCTATGATATATTGACTATATATAATTTTGTTGTCATTATTTAATAATGATTTATTGGTTTCTGGACAGATCATCATTATATTTAGTGGGTTTATGGCCTTTAAATGGACCATATTGAGATATATTATTTATGGTGACTTTCATTGGGAATGTTGTATTGATTCTAAAACTATGTGTTCATGTAATTGTTTAATATTATTCTATAATAATTTTTTTGATAAATCAGAATCTATTATGGAGATCAATTGTATACATGTTTCATCTGTATGGTGTGATGGTTTTATTTTGGTATCATAAAATAAAAAATATTTTCATTTAGAGTTAAATTAAATTAATTAGGAATTTATAATCCTTATAGAGTTGTTTTATAATGTTGCTTCCTTTATAATGATACCATGTGTGCACATGTGTATCCATAAGACCCATGTTTGATATTAATATCATGAATTTGTGTGTCCAATGAGACCAATGTTTGTCATTGATCACATGATAGTGTGTGGATTTCAAGACTCATTATTAATTTTCTATGTCATTTCTTTTATGTCTTATTCCATGTTATGTGACTATTTGTCCCATTTTAGTTTTTTTATTTAGGTTAGTGACTAGGGCAATAATATGGCATATTTATCTATTAGGGGAGCTTGTATGGAATGTGATAAAGTAAATGATAGTCTGAGACACAATGAAATGGTATGATTTACATGAGTCTTAGTTTGTGTTTGTGGTGGGATATGATGGTCTTGAGTCCCGACCTAAGAAATAATCATTGAATAATGGCCTTTTGGCGGGACCTAAGATTGAGATGGGGCATAAATCCCTTCCGAACTAACCTATTACACCCCAAGTTATTTTGAATTAATTATTTAATAAATTCTCTTTATTTGATTAATTTTAATTCACACAAAACAATGATAATAATTCTTTATTTTATAAACCAATATATGCTTTCACTATACAAAACACTGACTTTTGTGGTGTTACACACAACATTGTGTTTCTATGAAAAAACAATTAATTATTATAATAATTTCAATCAGATAGTAATAAAAGAACTATTAAACCTAGTAATATGAAGAGAAATATTTAATTTTTAAAATAATCTAAAATTTAGTTATATAATTAAAACATAATTATAATAAAACATATGATGTTTGGAAAAGTCAATATATTTGAAAATACAATTTTCTAATATGAACTTATTTTCATGTCCATCTTTAAAAAATAATAAAATTAATTTTATAGAGAATATGTAATTTCATTTGATAAATTGAACATAAATTATAAATCATAAATTTAAAATTTTATTTTGGTGAACTTTTGGGATATTTCTGATAAACATCTTGTGTGGATGAATTGTGAAAAATTATTTTTAATTCACGACATATTTTTTTCTAATATATATTTATTATTAATTTAGAATTTATTTTGGATTAAATGTTTTATTAGATTCATTATATATATAATTCAATACAATTAATTTCATTGAAACTAGTTTCACATTGAAATTGTATATAAATATATTTCATTTTTTTACATTTTTGCTTAAAAACCATCATGTCGTGCAAATCAGCAAGATTAACATTGAAATAGATTCTTCTACATCCCAGATTAAAAATTGTAAAAATATATTCCACATATTGAATTAGAATTATTTATAATTTACTAAAATTCAAATTAGTTTTGTACTAAAAATATTAGTTAAAGTAATTAATATTAATTATAATGAATTAGGAAATAATGTCTTTACTTAATGGTTAAAATTTAATCTTAAATAGAAAAATAACTTTGAAATAAGTCCAAAATACATTGAAAAAATATATTTAGACCACGTCACCTAATTTATAAAAAATATATTATCCTTGGAGGCACATTTTTTATGGGATATCTCTCAATAACATTCTTATTTTTAACATTTAAATAATTCCACTCCTCTACTATAAAATGGAAACCCTTCCCCACCCCACCTCACATTCTCTAAACTATCAAGATTTTTACTCAAAAAATTCAAATCCATATATCCTTTAAACAATTATTCCATTAATATATAATTATCTATTTATGATTAAGTCCATCCAATAATTCCTGTAGGATAAAACAAAGTGGAGTTACAAAAATAAGATATAACATCCTTCTACAATTTTTTTTCATTCTATACACCTTTATATATTATTATTACTTTCTTATATATAACCTTGGAATCCTAAATATTTTTAGATTTTTTATTATATGAGTTTTACCCACACCCCCAAACACACTTCAATCCAATTTGTAAAAAAATATCATCCTTGTGTACGGTGGACTACCGCCTCGTGAAACTATGTCATTAATTTTTCTTTTTAGACCACTCATGGAAAGGAATTATGATGAAAATACTATTTATAGATGCTATATATGAAAATTATGATGTACATAAACTTCAATAGTTAAAATATAACATAGAAAGATATCATTTTTTGTAAATACGGTATCATTAGCTGTGGACGTGTGGACCACCGACTCCTTAAAGTGACGTGATTGGTTTACACATTTAATGGAATGTATTTAAGATGGGTTTAAAAAAAAATATGATAAATATGATATAATTGTTATATTGTATTTATAGTATATATATACAAAAATTTCATTTACATACATTTAAAATAATAATATAATGGAAACAATTTTCATGTGTATGTATGACCACTACAACAAAAATAGGTTTATGAAGACCAAGGAATTTAAAAAATGTTTCTAAAAGAACTGTTACAGATCCCTATTGTCAATACATTAAAATGAACTAATAATGGGACCCCTTTAATAGATATTGTTATATTGTTGTTAAAGATGATCATTATCAGTGCTAAAAATGTGTTGAAAAAGGATTCCCTTTATCAATGGTTGTAAAAAAGCACTGATCCAGGGGGTGGGAGGTCTTCATCAATGCATACATACATGTGCTGATAAATCCCACCCTTTATAAATGATTCCATAATATCATTTAAATAGGGTATAGTTAAAAAATAATATTTCATAAAAAAAAATTAATATATAAATATATATTGTTTGAAATAAATATAATATTTATTTTTTAATCAGTTTTTAGATTTTGTAAATAGGAAATTACACTTAATATAAAAGATATTTTGAAAAAAAATTATATAATATAATTTAAAAACTATTTTTAATCAACATATTTCAAATTCATACCAATAAATATTAATTTAACATCAATTTCAATAAAAAAACTAAAAAAATTAAAAAAAAGATCCAAAATTAGTTCAAAATGTAACTTGTACATCAAATGACCATACCTTTTGATCTGGTGTCCATTTGGACTCTAATACATATCCATTAAAATCATGCAATGATACCTATTCCCATAGGGTTTTATGTAAACCATTGTCACAATATTCAGAACCAAAAAGTGTAGAAGGCCTCAAAAACTGAGTATCTAATCAGGGTACTGGATTTTTTTAAAATTTAATGAAATTACAGCCACATTTAAGGGGGTATTTTTCCAATTTTCTTTGGGGAATGAATTTATTAAAATATATTATATTCATGTTTAAATTATGGTTTTAGAAGATTATAATTTTTAAAATGTTGTTTTATTTTAATTATAAATATGCATTTTTTTTATTTTACGTATAATCAATAACTTGTATAAATTCTTATATATAAATATATTTAAATATATAAAATAACTAACAACTATTTATTTTATTTAAATTAAAAAGTTATCTATATATTTACCTTATGAACATGCATTCTTGTGTATATATAGCTTTTAAATGCACCTATATGTGTTTATTAATTACAACACACACACACAGATATATATATATATTTATATTATAATTTATATTAATTAATATTAGTATAAAATATTTTTAAATAAATATAAGTGTGTATAAATATATATAGAACACATTAATAAATAAATATAAATAAATAAAAATTCCATTAAATATTCAAAATAAAATGAGAAAGGCATACTGTTAATTAGAATTCATTCTAATAATGGTGTTATTAAGATGGAATCTAGGAACAAACGATTCTTCATTGTATCCTTCTAGCATTGTGAATGGGAGGTGGGGTGTGTAATGCTAGATGGGACAAGGTTCTGAAAAATAGGGTTGTTAGTGCTGATAAATTGGATCATGTGGTATATTTAAAATTAATATTTTTTATATTTTCTACTGATATTATTTTCACTTTTAAAAGAATCATTTTAGTAGCACTAAAAAATGTGATTTTAAATCCACCCCTTAAGTGGGCAAAAAAGGACTGATAATTGGTGACTTTAAAAACACATAATTAAGTTTTAAAAAAGGGTTCATTTGGTTGTTATTTTTTACTAATTCTAAATACACCCTTAATCTAACATCACTAATAATATTAGTGCTAATTAATTGTGGATAAAATCCTCTAGAAGAGCTATTAATGCCCCATTCAGAAGTAGTGGGCATATGATCTCCAAGAATAGTGTATTTAATTTTTAATTAAAACCATAAATAGTTTATTATAAATATATATATAATGAAAGTAGATGTTATTTGTATTAATTTATAAAATATTTATTTAATAAAATAATTATTTATGTAAGAGGACCGAGAATAATAGTTCAAAATATAGAGTAAAAACAAATATTATATTTCCCAAAACATAACATTAACAAGGAATTATTAATTGACGGGGAATATAATTTCATAATAATATCATATATTGTATTATATGTAATAATATGGTTATTTATAAGATGTATAATAAATATATATGTATAATAGAGGATTTTTAAATGAGTACAATGAGAGTAACAGAAAAGGTAAGAGTATTCTCATCTCACTTTTTTCATTGAGTTTTACACATTAATCAACACCCATCTCTTTATATATATATATATATAAAGAGAACGAATATATTATATGATTATTATACCAAAATTAATGGTTATTTATATACCCATTTTTAGATCTATATTTCTATAGGATTTTATGGTTCAAAAGTTACTAAATCAGTAAGGTAGGTTTATCTCATTTTGTATTCATTAGGAAACATGTTTTTTATGCACATATATTATTTTATGTGGCGTATAAACTACCATTTGATATGTTATATCATGAATCACCTTAATTTCATGAAATTTAAGGGTTTATTTAATTTCATTATCTTTAATGGGGTGTTTTATTTAGTTTTCCAAAAGTGTTAATATTTTATTTTAAAGATCTCTTGTTTTATTAATGTTTTTTATAACTATGATTAAAAAGATTAAATTTTAAGCTAAATCTCTAAAAAATAAATTTTATTATCATTATTTTATTCATGATATCATCATGTAT
Source organism: Viscum album (assembly GCA_963277665.1). NCBI lineage: Eukaryota > Viridiplantae > Streptophyta > Magnoliopsida > Santalales > Viscaceae > Viscum > Viscum album. Next base: position 501,292,058 of record OY728159.1, read on the forward strand.
TAGTATCATATTCCAATATTTGGTCTTTACGATACATACTAATGTTTTTTTGAAAATATTACCTTATTTCTCTTTTCGTTCAGAAATATATTTTTCACAAAAAAATTTATGTTTTCAACCCTATTTAATTTTTTTTAATGGTCTCGTAAGCTTATTTTAATGGTGTTATAAATATGAAAAAATTTATGGTTATTAGTAATTTTATTATATGTATTTAATGGTATTTTTTGAAGATAACTTTTTTTTCAATAAAATTAATGTATTAGAAATATAATTTAAAAAAAAATTATTTTCAACATGAATTGTTTTTAAAATATCATAAAAAATTTATTTTCCTATAAGATGACATATGTTGGTGTTACTCATTCTTTTCTGGGAAATGATCCAATGGTTACATTTGTATTCATTCCCTAAATGGTATCTGTTTATATGGCATGGTCTATCTAAAACATATTTCTATTTCAATAGTTATATGCTTATGAAATACACTTCGTTAAAGTATAATATTGGATGAAATGATTGTAAAACCAATCTATTTTTCAATAGTTCTGAAATAATTACATGTTTATGATTACCATTTCATTTCATGGGTTATATTATCATTGTTTATTATATCATGGAACATGTATATCTGATTTTATTTTTTGATATGTTAGACCACTATATATTCCCAATGTATTAGGTAATGTTTTGTGATTCATAAGATAGACATGGGAGGAACGTGGAATGAAATCATTTTATTATAGAACATTATATAGTTAGATGGTCTTGGGAATGAAGCTTAACTACTAAAATGGTCATGAGAGTGACCCACAACTACCAAGATGCTATAGTTACTGAAACTATAGTACTAATAGGGCATTGAAAATAAAAATTAACTAATTTGTAAAAATCTTATATGATTATATATCATCCAAAATTCCATTTCATAATTATATTATTTTCTTTCATAGATAATACTCATAATTCCCTAATAAATTATTCCTTATGAACTACAAATATTTATTCCATGATTCATGTTTATGATCATCAATATGAAGCGTATTGTCTTCCAATATTATGATAATTTTCCCATATCATTATAATCATCTTAATATTATATATCTCCCTTGATTACCTTTACTGAGAATTTATCTCACTATTCATTATGTTTTTCGTTCCCCATGTTATGAAGATACATATTATATATGATGTGTCGATGAAGGGTTTTAATCATGAAGACCCTATTGGGAGATAATTTAGATCACATATGCACTAGAGTTAATGGTTCTGTGTTTTTTAAAGAACTAAACTAATATGGTTTTTCCTATATGTTATTTTAATACATTAATTATTCTGAAAAATGATGTACTTTTAATGTGTGAATGGTGATAATTTCTATAGATGATATTAGATCATAATTTTTCTATATATTTGGAAACCATGATGAGAAAACCATAGTCACAACCATATGTACATTTCTAATGATAATTATAAGGATAAATAAAAGTATAGGAAAATGTCTAGGAATTATGGTAAAAGATAGAGTGAGTGTTTTCAATTCAATAAATCCCAATCAGGATTCTACAAGTGGATTTGGGTCTAGAATAGATATAAAATGGGTCAAAAACCATGAAATAAATGTATTTATTAAGACATAATCATGAACTTGTGCATGATAACAGGCCATACTACACTTCTAGATTTACAATCATGGGGGATATGATTTGGAAAATCTGAATCATTTCACAAACAATCATGAAGGATTTAAATATAATTTGGCTATCAATAACATTGGATAATCCTATTATATCATTTATAAAATAATTAATCATAATTTATATATATTATATGTGGGTTTCATGATTTTTTGGTTCCCTAGTATGATTATTGTTTATTACACTATTCTTTTGGGTTTTAGTGAATGTATGGAACCTGAAGGAAACTTTGTTAAATCTAAGAATGAAGAAAATGAAATGATTATTCACATGATAATCCATGTTTTATGACATATGAAATTAAAAACATCATGTCTATGCTTTCCAATCATTATAATACAATGAATCATTCTGAACATCCAATTGAGAAAATGAGGTAACAACATTATTCTAAGTCCTTCATGAGTAAACATACAATTTATTTAACTAGGCATTCTAATCTATTTTTTTGAATAATGGATCGGTTCCACAATGGTGATATTATCCATTCTTGTGTTTTCAAAATTTGAATAATTCATTCTAGTTTTTTTACTTCTTATTAGGCGAACTGAAAATGTGGTAGATGATAATCAAGAAAATGATGATTGATTGTCAAATTTAATCAATGGATTGGGATAAATTCAAGAATATATTTTTCAATAATCAAAATCATAATATTCATCATAAATATATATATATATATATAATGAGTTCCTTGAGATAGGGTAATGTTATGATGATTCTCTTGGTACCTATGAGGCTAATTTTAAAAGTCAATAGAGGGTTTCTTATAGAATTATCATCCAATCCGAAATTCAATTTGATAGGTTATTTAGTTTTCTTATAGACTAGTATCATAAGGTATTTCTACATATGTGAAATTAGTAGTTATAAAAATATTTTACATTTTTCAATCGAGGTTGAAACTGAGGTTGGTGTAATGCATCAATTTCATGGTTTTGGAATGAAAATGAAGATGGTGTTAAAAAGAAAATATAAAAACCCTAAATAGAGGAATATTAAAATTCATTTATACTCTACATGTATAATGAAACATTGAGGAAATTGTTTTAGGGGATCTAATGAATATTTTTTGTGTGTATGGAAATGTCATTTAGAATTTGACCGCCAAATTGATGGGAAAAAGTTTGATAACAATGTGAAGTGAGAGAAATGTTCATAGATTGTACCTCCCCATCATTAGTGATACTATTTTATTGATAATGGACATTATGAAAACAACTTCAAAACTATATGTTTATTGATTATTATCGACATCATAAACCGCTTATCATATGGGAAAATTGTAAATCACATGAATTCGTTGTTTCAGATGAGGGATGTGATAAAAATGTGGTGAAAGGTACCCATATCATCCACTATATAATTTTCACGAATAATATGAATCTATATCTACCCACATTAAATATCTAAAAAATATTCTAATTCTATTAAAATTCTACTAAAATAATTATATGTGTAATTATTAGTGTAATCCCATAATGGTAAAATTATTCATCTCAAGTATGTGATTTCTCTTCAATTGATGTTTTTGTGAATGTTCTTCTTGAAAATATTACCATACTTCCTTTAGTTAATTTTTATTTCATTATAGGTATAGATTGTATTTCTTTTCATAAATCCCACATCAATTGTGCATGAAGTGAATTTATATTTTATATTTCAATCATAACTATGATTGATTATAAATGTAAGAAAAGTATAAAAATCCAATGGAAATTACATCTAGGTTATTTGTATTAATTTCTTTTAATAAATGATATTTATCTCAAATGATTTGAGTGGAAAAATACATAGATTATATGCCTATTTTTAGGGACATAATGGATGTATTTTTGTATGATTATCATAGAATTACACTAAAACTTTATGTTGAGGTCTCGATAAATATCATCCTTATTTCCACACAAATACTATACTCTATATATAATTTTACCAATTGTGTTTTAGTAATTCATGATGAAACTCCATGAAAACCTTGATAAGGTATTCATTTAGAAAAGTGAGTCACCTTGGGTAGCACCAATACATTTTATAAAAAAGAAAAATGGGTAAATGTGACTTTGTATTGATTATTGAGAGTTGAAAAATATCATAACCATGAAGAATCATCCTATTCCTCATACGTATGATTTATTTTATCAACAACGTGGAGCTCAATACTTGTCGAATATCAAACATCATTTTTGATATCATTGATTTAGGGTCAATAATTTGGTTATAACCAAGACAGCATTTCTTACAAGGTATGTACACTATGAATATATTGTGATTCCATTTGGTCTAACTTATTCCCCTAATATCATCATTATATTACTAAAGAGAATATTTAGAGAATACCTCGATCTGTTTGTGGTAGTCTTTATAGATGATATTATTATATATTAGAATAGAATGGAATAGAATGATGAGCACATAAAAATTTAACAAAATTCACTCTATAAATAGAAAATGTAAGAAAAATTAAAACAATGATATTTTTTTGTGAAATAGATTTAATTATTGTGTCATATTATCTCAATAGTGGGAATAAAAGTAGATCCATCAAAGAAAAAATCTTTTCAATGTTAGCCTAGGAAAATTATAGTGAATAAGATCCACAGTTTTCTCAGGTTGGTAGCATATTATCAAAGTATTATTGAGAATTCCATATGACTATCTAATCTTGAGACCACGATCACCTATAACGGTGCCAATGTTCCTCTAGAAAGATGAATGTGTGGAAAATTTCAAGTAACAGAAGATACTGTTTGTATGTAAACTATTGGTCACATTACACTATACAAGATTTGGTTTTGTAATATACAGTGACTCATTCAAGAAGGTATTGGGATGTTTTATAATTCATTAAAACAAGGTTATAGAATTTTCATTGTGATAATTGAATATTATTGATCAAAATTACGCATATAATGATTTGGATATTGCTAAAATATTTTTTCATTAATGATATGGATGATGTATCTTTATCAAGAAAAGTGATATATTTATACCCATCCTAAAATTATGAAACATATATGCACAAAAAATGAGTTTAACATGTCCCATAAAATATGGTTAGATAAAAAAATGTATTATCACTGCTCTATATATTCCCACACTGGGAATGAAAATAATGTGGCAGATACTTTAACTCAAAAGGATTATACAATATTATTAATTACAATGATTAAAAAAGACCCAATATTTCTAAATTTGAAATGGAAGGATATGGAAATATTAACTAATGGGGATGATATTATATATCAATATTGAATGTCTGACCTTCAATAGAACTAAATATTAAATAGGCACATAATGAATATTTAAATTTTAAAAATGTAGTTTGAAATGTTCATGTGTTTAACCATGATTATGATAGAATGGTAAGGTTCAGGAACTGTGAATGGGTTTCGTCCATTCCTGATTAGGACAAAGAGCAATTAGAGTAATCTCATAGTTCATCATTCAATATTTATCCAAAACTTATGATGAAATATAGAGAAATGAAAGAATAATTATGGTGGGATGAAATAAAGATGAATATTTCAGAGATTGTATCTCAGTTCATTCTATTACATGATGTTAAGAATGAAATAATAAAGTATAGGTAAATATTACATCCATTATACAAACTATAATTGAAATCCGAGAATATCCCTTTTTATTTTTTCTATTTACTCCCTACAATATCTTAAGGGTTTAATTATATATAGGGGGTAGTCAATTACCATACTAATTATGAACACTTGCTTTTTATTAGAAAATAATTCTCTTGTGACCTACTTATATGATTAAATTTATTATAGTGGTAAGGTTTCATAGAGTACGTCATTTTATTTTTCAGGGTTAGTAAAAGAGGTTTAAATCATCTTCTTAGTAATATCATCCACAATAATATGATACCAAACTGAGTTTTATAAGTTTTTATCATTCTCAAATATATGGTTAGTCTAAAACAGCAGTTTAAAACATAGTGGGTATATTGATGTATTGTTCATTGGATTTCAATGGTTGTTGGGATCAACCCCTTACTCGTGTGTATTTTTATTACAAAATTATATTTCACTCATGAATTCAAGTAACACTTTATTAGTACCTCTATGAGAAGAAATATAAGGATCCAAAATGATTGAATGATGTTGGTGAAAGAAATATATTGGGGCATGATTTCACAGATGGAATGACCAAGAAGGTTAAAACCATTAATTATCATATCAGTGTAGCTCTGTGTTATCCAAAAAGTAATGTTGATAACTATCGGTGTTATATATAATTTGATTTTAATGAGAAGGTGTTTGTATGAATATCTCAATAGAATGAAGATATGAGATTTTAGAAGAAAGGGAAACCAATACCCACATATATTTGTTGCTTTAAAATTCATCATTGTATCGGGATGGTAGCGAATCGATTATCACATCCTCCAAATATCAATCATTTCCATGATGTGATCAATTTCTCTCTCTTGAGTAAATTCAAACGTAAACCATCACATGTACTGAAATATGAAGTCATACCACTAGAGAATGATCATTCTTATGAGGAAAAACTAGTTGAAATTCTATATCGTGTAGAGATAATTCAATGAAATAGGACCACTCAGCTGACCAGTGTTTCTTTGAATAAATTTTACAGTTAGATGAAGGTTTGTGAAAACATGAGGATAATATGAGAAAGAATTACCCTCAATTTTTGTTTCAAAATAAATAATTTATACTGTGAAATTGAGTTTAATGTAGATAAAATATAGAACCCCGTGTTTTTATGAATATATTTTTTCAATAAAATATTTTCTGATGATTTATTGTATTTCACTCCTCACCTTGTTAGTATTTTGTTTTTTCCTATAGCAAGATAACTTTTCAATACAGTCATCGCCCACATGGATTACATTACACACAACACCGTTTTTTCATGGGACACCACATTATAATTATAATTATCTAAATGATGTAGTTATATGATAAAAATTAATCATATTAATATATATAGTAATAATAATATTTTAATTACTATTAATAATTGTTTTATATAAAGAAAGCATATTGACAATAAGAAATATGATTTATGGTATTGTCCTTATAAGACTGAAAATAATATTTCCCAAATGAACCTCTTTTTATATCCTTATATAAATGACAATGAAATTTACTTAACACAGTTTTAATCATGGTGTTTTAATGAGTTTGATAAGAGTCAATAAATAAGGTAATGGTTTTATTATCTCACTTTTACATTTGTGAGATTTATGTCTTATTAAAAACAAGTTTCTTTTTTTATTTTAGAGAATAAAATAGAATATATTAAATTATTATTATTATTCATATATTTATGGTTACATACATACCCATTAATGATTTTTTTTCAAATGTGGGATTAAGGTTCAAATGTTAACAAATCTGTAATGTTGTTTTGTCTCAATATGCCTTCTTTGAGAAAACAATTTTGTGAAACTCCTATATTCATTTACTAGGTGTATATAATACCATTTTACAAGTCATATCTTTAATATAATTAATTTTTTTATCCTTTTGAATTCATGTAATGTCAACTTGTTAAAAGTGTTGTAATATTAATCTTTAACATTATTGTTATAGTTTATTTAAACTATCTTATCTTTTATGAATATAGTTTTATATTATGATCCAATTGATGAAATTTTATAATCTAACTCTAAAGAGGACTCATGAAATTTATTCTACAATTTAATTGACGATATATTCATGTATTAGTTCCATATATCCACTATTTGTTACATAATATATTTAAAATGATATTTTTAGAAAAATATAACATTATATATTTTTTGGATGAATCATTTTTTATTCAAAAATTAAAATGTTTTAAAAAAGGTTTTTGAAAATGTATTTAAAATGATATATTAATATCATTTTCATGGAATTATTTTTGTAATTTTTTATGGTTTTCAATGTATCCTTTATATGATTTCAATGTTATTTTTTCTAAAAATGTTCTTGAAAATGTTTTATGTTTTAAACAATAATTTTAATAATAGAAATGATATTTTCTAACAGAAATGTTTTTAAAAGATCGTTCCAAAATATTTAAATCTATGATGAAATCTACTGGTGTAACTCATGCCTTTCTAGAAAAGTTCTAAATTTTATATTAATATTAATTCTATGAATGGTTTATGTTTTAATAATATGATGTTTACAAAACCTTTTTCTATTTCACAGGTAAAATGATCATGAATCAAGCATCTTTTCATATAATATGATTTGATGAAATTAATATGAAACATGACTCTTTTTCTTATGTTAGCATATAATTACATGTTTATGATACCAATTTCATTTCTTGTTTTATGATATTACTATTTATGATGATGTTGATCATTTATATATGATTCATTATGAGATGGGTGGGTCCGATGTCTCCCTCTAATGCACTGGTTAATGATTTTTATCATATTTGAAACACATGGTCAGAACGAGGAGTGAAATCTGTTCAGTAATGGACATTTTTTTCAATGACGGTGTTGGGAGTGAATCTTGACTACAAAAACTATCATGGGATTGAACCCTGAAAACCATGTTGATATTGGGAGTGAATCCAAACTACTATGATTATCTTTTGAATATGAAATGAATACCTAGGGAATAATTTTATATTCTTTTGTGTCTTGAACAATTCATTGTGTTATTCATGTTTTATTTATTCACAGTTTATGATCATGAATCCATTACGAATCATGTATAATGTACGTCCTATATTTATGACATGATTCAGTTTTATGATAATTTATATGAATCAAATGATATTTTAGTTTTATTATCACGTTCTCATACCCTTCATATCATGTTTTACTTTCATATCTCCCTTTTTAACCATATTGATCATCTGATATAACCATTTTTTTGTTTCATTTACCCATGTAATAAATATTTGTATTATGTATGATGTTTCTAAGAAGGGTTCATGTCATGAAGAACTTAATGGGAGATAAGTTTTATCACTTTTGTATAAGTTTTTATGTTTTAATGTTTCCAAAGGCACTAAACTAATATGGTCATTGAACGTCTATTTGTGCAATATAGGAATTATTATTAAAAATGATGTAATATTAATGTATGAAAAGGGACGATATCTATATAACCCAAAGCTCATTGGATATATGAAGACTCATATATATATATATGGTGACCTAGTATAATAACCATGAACACGACATCCATTTTGTATAATTTTACAGAGAAAAAGTATATATGACTACTATTCATCGCAGTGTGGTCTCTGCATAATTTCTCATCTCATGAATAATTATTTATTACAGTTAATTTAATTATTATCATTATACAAACCACGAATTCATATGTACTTAATTTAAGGATACATTTTAGGTTTCCTAGTAGTTTTATACTCACACCTATTATGATCATCTTAGTACGTGTGGAGATTTTATGACCAGGGATATGGGGATGTGAATGGGAGAAATGGATTTTAGATGAGGTGCTTGGGAAATCTATTTAATGTCATTACCATGAAGGAATATGGTTTCATATTCTATATCTTAAAGTATTTACTATTTTTAATTGTATACGTTGGATACACTATAACATCATGGGTCCTTGGTTTTATACATTTTAGCAATACAGGATACTGAACATTCACCTGATATAGCATTTTTTTTATTTTTTCCATTGTATCTTTCTTGGTTATATTTTTTTTATTGATATATTTATTCTACATGAATATTAATATTGATGGTGTAGTATCTACACCAAAATCTTTGGAACCATTCCACAAGTCGTTAACCACTCTCATATCTTGATGAAAGAATGAGGTCTGTATCCCACCATCACAGACCGAGTGATCAAGGTGATGAAGTTAGACAAAACCAATTTCACATCACACTATAGATTCTTCACCATCCATAGTTATCATTATTCATTACCTTTTCCTCCACCCATAAAAGTCACATCAAACAACGACAATAGAGATCCTCATTTCAAACTTTCTTTCTAATGACATCCAAGACAGACACTCAAAGATCCAATTCCAATGTCAGATAATTTACGTATATTGTTTGATAATAGCTATAAAATCAAATATATCACTACCCATAAATAAAAAATAAAAAATTATTATTCATCTCTTTCATTGTAATTATTTTATCATGTTAATATCCTTATATAATTGCGAAAAATATAATGTTACAAAACTAATGTTCATTCGACATAATGATAAATATTTGTATTATAAAACATAATCCAATGTAGTTTATTCAACATCAACCATAAATTCTATACAAAAATAATCATATTAGGAATAACATGTTTAATATTTTTCATCATAACAAGGGGAAATGAAAACAAATGATGTGGTGAGAAGAAAGACATTGTAAGGGAAAAAATACAACAGAGGTAATCATGGAATAAGAATGACATAAATAGTATTGCATGAAAATGTGAAACATAATAATCAATAATAAAAGGAAAATGATAGACTTATATATCCTTTAATAAAAATGAAAATATATATATCAAGAATATTGATCTCATATTGAAGAAATGTAAAATATCGAACATAAAAAATGCTATAAATGAATTATTACAAGATATTGTCCTATTATTGGGAGTGGTATACACCGAAAAAAAACCTATTTCATCTCATGCGACCTATCAATGCATCTAGGGGGTTTATAATTCTAGTCCCCACTTATATAAATATTATATCCAATACATTCACCTTAAGGTTCATCATGAATTTTCTCACAATTCCAGATGAAACAATTTACTAAATAAAACATCAGTATACATATAATGAATGGTATAGAATTCTATTTCACAATCACCCTATATTGAAAGTAAATAAACCTCAAACATGTCAAAACTTTTCCAAAAGTTATTTTAATTGATAACATTATCAAAACTCATCAAGACAATGAAGGTAGATAGTCAAAAATATACTTAATTAACACAGATTTAACCATCCATATTAGAATTACATCATAATAAATACAATAAACATTCCACATGTTAATTTTAATGATTCCAATATTTATATATGAATTTCAATTCTAAATTAATAAATGTCATAATACAGATATATAAAACCAATACACATGTTTCATTATGTTGAACCATTATTAAATATATCAAATCAAATTTAAAATCAAAATAATAATAATTAAAAATTATAATATTGTCAATTAATAATGAATTTAACTATAATTAAATATTAATGGATAGGAAAGTATTAAATTTCTAAAGTTTGATGATGTGATGGCCTTTATCAAAAAGAGTGTTCCATATGAAGCCAATTCATTGGTACTTCTGATAGAGATGGAATCTCTGAGAATTTTTCTAACATGGGTCAAATATTTGAATCAACAACTAAATCATGAATGGAAACATTTCATTAATATTTTCAACATTATCATGAACAGATCCCAAAAACATTTCACCAAACAACACCAAGAAATCCCCAACATTTCACACCATACCCATAAGGATTATATTGTGGTATTTAGGGGAATTGTATTTAGAACCTAATAGAATGAATTTTTTTATTACTAATTTTTTAAAAAAAATTGTTATATTGATCCCTTTTCATTATTAAAATTATATATGAGATGATGAAATTTATATTCTGATCAGAAGAACCCAACATTTATTTCTAGAAAATATATGATTTTCATTTAACAAATTTTTTTAAAATTGTGGTATTTGTAAATATATTTGAGTTTTATATACTAATATTAACAAATAAAATATATATATAAATGATAATATAATTTAATGATGTCCAATATAATAATTTTAAGGGTAAGAGAAAGAATATTTTTTTGTTAAAATTCAATACATTATAAATATTCATTATTTATAATGACACTATGATTGGATAAAAGTGATTTAATAAATACATTAAAAATCTTACACACCCAAATATTTATATCCCATTTAAAATAGGGTGTTTTATATTTTTTTTGATTCATTTTATAATCCTTTAATGTACCCCTGAAAAGAAATATTATATTTTAATATTTTAAATTCAATTCATTATGAAGGCGAATCACTTTTACAACCCCATGGTTATTAAATTAAGTATTTCGGTTCATGGATTTATGAAATATTCAATAACAGTTCTCATTGGTTTAAAAATGAAAAAACCATGGGAAGGTTTGTGTTTTTTAATTTTTTTTCATATAGAGTGTAGATCCTATGTTTTGATGTTAACAAATAATCCCTCTATATTTCATTATAAATACCCACCAATGTACCCACGACTATTCTACCAAAATCCAGTTATAATAAATTTAATCACCCCGTCCCGTAATAAATTACTCAAAATATATTCTCAATTTCTCATGAAGACCCTCTTAAGCATTTAATTGAACCATCTACTATTATGTGACTCTCTCTACCTCTTTTTATTGCATGTACTTTATTTATACTATTCCATTATTTTTTTTCAAAATTACCATGTTTTAATGTGTTTATTCAAATAAATATTATTTAATTATTATTATAATGAAATTAGAGATCACATTTCACTCTCATTCGCCCCGTTCAAAAACCATTATGTATGCACATTTTGCTGCTAAAATTATCCTTTGACATTATAATACAATCATTTATGTAGTGAATATTTCTCCCCATTTATACGTATGGGTATTCACTTAGATTTAATTATAATTCAATTATTTAATAATTATATTTATGTATCCAAAATTTCTTATTCTTGGGATATCATGTGATGAAAGGAATACTTATTTTCTATGATCTATGTGTCACATAGATGCATGTATTTAATATGATTGTGATGGGTGGTCATAGAATTATATTTCACTACCATTAATTGGTTAATTGATTTATCTCATTTGAAACGATGATCAGTGAATGTGAGATTTTCCAATTAACACTTTGATATTTTTTATTGCAGATTATCCCTAAAATTTGATTATGATGTTATGTTTTATGTTGTTTCCAAATTTTAATGTGTACTTGATATATCAATCTAATATCATGCTTCGATGTTCCTGATTAAAATTATTACATTATTTATTCCAGCTTAATATTTTTCTTAAATAAATTGAACAAATTTAAACATGTTATGATTTTATTATTTTCTTATTGGGATTTATATCTCACTTAATTCTTTTGTATGTAATCATATTATCCAATGTTTTTTGACATGGAAGGAAAATTTAAGACTATGTTTATATTTTATTAATTAATAATGTTTTTTCTTTATTTCAAATTAATATGTTAAGTATCTAACTACCGAAATACACAAGGCTCATTGATCTTTGGGGAATTTATTATCTATATATTTAAGTATAAAATCATGTAATGATGTATACTGATGATATAGGATTCCAAATTTGGTATCAATGTATGGTTTTGTTATGCATGGGAATTAGGATTTGAAAACCTTTTTCATGAAATTTGGATAAGGATAAACATAGAAAAAAATCATTAAATTATAGTAATGTATTTATTTTGTAGATTAGAAAGAACATAATACCATTTGGGATACCATAAGTTGATTTGATAATGCATTATTTTTCCTTTGGGTAATAACACTAATGTGTTCCCACTAGGAAATGACCTGATCAATGCCTAGTTCATAACAAGTAGACCATACAAAACCCATGGTCTGACACTCCTAGGGGATGTTATTTGGTATATTGACATGATCCCTAAAAAACATTTTGAAGGGAATAAGAATTCCCATTAAAAATTTTGGTTGGAAATAAACCACATATAACAAATATTTTAATAATAAAATTTATATATTAATGAATGTATGAGATATACCATAAATTTTTGAACATTCGATTTTCTATATATAATTATTTAATAATTCTCATCCAAAATATACTTTTTTTATAATCGCTTGAAATAAGAGGAACAACTCAATAACCAATGTGATGATCAAATTTTTTTCTATGAAAATGAGATGCTCAACCTAATGGGTGTAGTATTTGGGTTGTTTGTGAAATATATATTCTTAATAAACATATTTTTTGAATATAAACATTTATATGGGGTAAAACCAATATATATATTTGATGGGGAATGTTTCAATTGAGACTTTAATGTAACAAAGGAGTCTAAAAATCGTTTGATATTCTAAAATATTAATCATAGAAAAATGGATCAACATGATTGAAATAATATTCTCTGTCATTAAATTATCTTGGAATGATATGTTCATGTTTCATTTTTACCATATAGTTGTAGAAGCTGAAAATTTTAATATGTTAAAAAAATGAAGCTTGGGGAGAAGATCTATTTGATAGAGTGGAAATAATTTTTTGAATTTATTTTAGATAATTATCTTTCTGGAACAAAATTACATAAAATAGAGAGAGATTTTATTTTCCTCAAGTAAATGGATGAAACAAGTCCTTAGGGAATATGAGGTGAAGATTAAAATTATTCAATGATATGAATCTATATATTTTATTAACTTGAAAAGTAAATATTTCCACTTCTTTGGTGGGATAAAGAAGATTCTATAAAAAAGGTTTGAAATTAATGACATTTAAAACATTAACTAAATTCATTATTGAACCGTCAATGTAAAAATATAGACCAATTAATCTGAATCATCACATGGGTCTTCAGGTTGTTAGAATATAATATAGTTTTATTCTAGCGGTTTCATGTAGAAATATCACTATTTCATGAAATCCAATATCCACCATTTCAAAATAATGGGAACGATAATCCCAAAAACAATCATATAGGGGACATGGAAGAGAATTGGAAATGGGGTGGAAGGACACCATCCCAAAAAATATTAATGGTAGATACTGAAAATTTTCATAAAATAAAGTAATTTTCCTGTCAACCATCATCCAACTATCCAATGTTTCATATAAAATGAACAAAGATAATATGTGAATAAATGCACTAAGATAATGGTGATAAATGATAATCGACCAATATAAAATATAATTCCATGAGAGCAAGGTAATTTCTTATTCCATAATAACAATTTAGGTGGATCTTAACAATGAGGTGGTGATAGGAATGTTATTTATTCAATAAATGATATGAGACATAACTTTTAAATCATGTTTTAAACATTGTTTAATATATAAATTTTTACCAAAAATATTCAGACACCACCTCAAAAAATGAGGTTTAATCTATATATGATAAAGGAGAATAGGGCAATTATTTCATCCCAAGTATATAACATCTCCCATATCCATTTTGCGAGATGAATTTCCCAGAAAAAAATATGTGCTTAGCCGCATCATTCAAAGGAGCATCACAACTGGTGAGATTATTCTCTACCACAGAAAATGGAGGCTCCCTGTAGTGTCTCTTATCTTGTTTTCGGATGATACCATCATCTTCTCAAATGCCTCAAGAAATATCTTGATGGACTGAAAAAGGTGATGGAGGAATATAGCCATTGGAGCGGGCATGTCTTCAACAACACAAGAGCAACTTCTACATTTCAAATAGGTGCACCTCAACGCGATCTACTTCTGTGGGACTCAAATTTGAAATAAAGAGAGTTATTCTACCCATAGAGTACCCGAGTGCCGCCATTTCGATGGGAAGAATTTGGATTGGTGACTTTGATCATCTCCTCACCAAGATTACTAACCAAGTGCTGAATTGTAAAAACATTTTCATGCCCTTTGGGGGACGAATCGTGCTGGGTACCAGCAAAATGGTGGTGACTCCAGTGCATCATCATTCACCTACCAAGGCCCCGAATGGAGTTATTAAAAAAAATGATAAAATCTTAGATAAATTCATCTGGGACCCCCTTGACATAGGGAAGAATCAATGGTCCTCATGGATCAAGATTGCAAGGCCAGTCTGTGGAAGAGGTATTAACCTCTGTAGCATGGAAGACACTGTTAACTGCAGGTCTACAAGACTGGCATTGGGTATCCTTGAACAACGTACATTATGGGGGAAGATTTTACATGACTACTCCTCGGGGGACCTTGATCTAGTGGAGGGCCATGAATCATCCATTAAATCGGTGATAGAACCACATCTTTCTACCCTCTGTCCACATCAGTGCTGGATTTTCGGGAGAGGTGATTTATCCTTTTGGCACCAGAATTGGTGTGGCTCCACCATCAGTTTTCCAGGGTGTCCTGTGACCAACATCACCTTCAGGGAGTTGCGATCCTTTTCTTCCTTCACCATTGTAGTTCTAACAAGGGAGAAACACGAGCTTTTTAACCTCATCGATCTGACTTCCGACCCGGATACCTGTGTTTTCACCCCATCTTCCTCGGGTTCCTTCATGACAAAACACTTCTTGCGGGTTTCCAGAATGCAAGGTCAAGCCTACACAGACACCTGGGATGAGGCTCTATGGATCAAAGACATGCCTACCAAACTTAATTTTCTCACTTGGAGTATTTAGAACAAATCTATCCTGACCGACGATAACGTCAAGAGGTGCGGGGTCAGTATTTCTTCAAGATGCACGTGTTGCAAGTCTCACAGTGAAGAAAGTGTGAACCACCTCTTTTTTTAAAGTGAATCGTTGTAGGAGGCTTGGACCTGTTTTGGGGTTCCCAATGTGATTTTAAACCTCAGTATGGACATTCTCCCTTTTCTGGATGGTTGGTACCATGGTGCTTGGAACAATGGAGATGAAAAATTTGC
Organism: Viscum album; assembly: GCA_963277665.1. Lineage (NCBI taxonomy): Eukaryota > Viridiplantae > Streptophyta > Magnoliopsida > Santalales > Viscaceae > Viscum > Viscum album. The sequence goes on from OY728159.1 coordinate 501,308,358, forward strand.
GCGCACAGTGGTGTTGCATGAGGGATACTGGTGTTTTTGTATGGCAAGGAACAAGGTGAGGAATGAGAGTACCGGCACGTCACCATGTGCGATCATTGTCTGGATGAAAAGTCTCTTAAGGGACATGGCTCGGGTGGTTTTTAACTGGAGGGAGGCACCATCTCTCATGCGGTTTCAAGCAAGGGCATTAGAGGCACCCACGATCCGTGATGACAGGGGTAATTGGGTTCAGTGGAACCCTCCCGCTAGAGGTTTAAAATTGATCATGGATGGATCGTGCATGCAGGGTAACCTATGAGGATGCAGGGTGGTGTGCGACAACAGCAGGTCGGCGTACCTGGCCTTTACGGTTAATCTGGGTCACGACTCATCCTTATAGGCTGAGGCCCTTGTGCTCTTCTACGGACTCATCTTATGAGACTAGAGGAGTATGATCATCATGGAAGCGGAAATTAACTCTTCACTGCTGTACAATTCCCTCTAGGAGAAGGCCATGTCCCCCTAGATGATCACATATATCATCTGGAACAGTCGGCACTTACTTGGCATAGACATCAAAGTGGGTCATACTTGGCGGGAGGCAAACAAGGTTGCTGACCACCTTTCATCTCATGTCATCTTGGGTCCTGAGGATATATTTTTTCACTATTTTGATAGCTTGAAACCCGAGGGGGTCATCTTCATTAGAGGGGATTCCCTCGGTCTTCATTATTTCAGACCCCCTTAGCTCTTGGATTCAGGGGTGTAGGTCATAGGGTGCTTTGTGGTGTTTTGTGTGCTTTTTTCCTTTTCTCTAATAATAATCTCATGATGATGAAATGATTAATAAAATGTAAAAGATCATCATTAATGACGTTCCATTTTTTAAAGGAATAAAATGATTGGTTTCTTAAATAACTTCCTAGTCTTACACCAAGAATTGTGGTTGGGTTCCCTGTCTATATTTTAATAAGATCTTTAACAATTCCAAAGAATCCAAACACACTTACCATTGTTGAACCTGGGGGTTTTTATAATACATTAAAATATAATCTAGAAAATACCTTTATAATATCATGTTCTTTACCAATGAGTGATCAACTACTTTTAATCAAGAATATGGAAGAGTCAATGAACCACTACATTGATTATCGTGAACATAAATGTTAAATATAAAAATAATATCATATTCCATGGATTGATGGATTATTTGACTGCAAAATGTATATTACTAATTGTATATGTTAGATCATCGGCCATGATGTTATCTGGTAATTATGAAGAAGAATGATATCCAATATAATTATTTTTTACAAGTTATGGGAACAATGACTACATAGTTATGTCTTTTGGTCTCACTAATTCTCAATCAATCATTATGGACATAATTAATAATGTATTTATTGGATATGATGACAATTTTATGTTAGTCATTATAGATGATTTTATTATCTACTCGAAAATCAATTAGTAACATTATAAAAATTTGTCATTTTTACTAAATTTCATTTGAAATACATATTTATATGAAATTTATTGAAAACTTTATTTTTCATGGATTAAATTAACATTACTAAAAAATTCCATAACTATAAAGGGATATCTATAGTCCCATAATAACAAAGGTAATTGATTTATGGACCATAAAAATCTAAGTGATGGATATATATACTTTACATGGATTATTTATGTAAAATCATTGATTTAGGGGATGATTCTCATGATTTCCAAGCCAACTAATAATCGTATCTTATAAGGGGCTGAAATCATTCTAGAATGATCAATGTTAGTAGAGCCTTACATTGTTAATCAAGAGTCTAATCCATATACTAGTACTAACAATACCAATTATCAAGGATGATTTTCTATATAATATGATGCTTTAAAAAATGTCTGTGTTTTTGTATTAATGATATATGATAAGGAGATTTCTTATTACACTAAATAATTAAATATTTTTTAGATTAACTACCAAAATCATGATCGGTTTTTTTTAGTGATCTGGACAAAATCATATGTAACTATAACCTCTATGGGTAGAACTGTGACACATATACAGATCATAAAAGACTCTAATATATATTCACACAAAAGAATATCAATAAGAACCAATGATGGTGGGTATATATGATCAAGTAGTATGATTTTTCAATCCATTACCATCATGGTATGATGAAAAAAGTATCAGACGTTCTATGTAGAATGCATCATGCAACCCTATAAATGATGTGGATTAAAATGGATACAATTTTATTACATGTGTATGTGGAGGAAATGAGAATAATGAAAGGATATTTTTAAATACATTCTAAAATAAATACTCAAAAATATATTATATATATAATCATGGTGGTCTGAAAAGACCACGAGGTGCTATAGAAAAAGATAATGAATATTTTATATTGTAACATTTTAAAGACAAAGTTATATGGTTGGGAACCTATATTAGTTTGTCATTAACAACAAGAATATATATAGAACTTATGCATAATTATCACAGAAAATACTTCTATATTCTCTAATGAAGAACAATGGTTCATATATGTCAAAAAAATATCTTGTTGAATAATATGAATGGGATGATTGCTGAATTTGTATCCCAATTCTTGGTATTCCAACATATCAAGGATTAATTCTTAATGGTTAGGGTTGTGATGAAGCCACATCTTATAAAAATATAGAAATGTGAAATAATAATCCAAAATTTGATCATAGGACACTTCAAGAATTCAAAATGAAAATACGATAAATGGGATATATTTGGTATCTATAAAAAATCAGTTCATTTCATTAATATCGAGTATGATTTATCCAATGAAAAAATATCAAATATATACATAAGGGATGTTTTAAGAAAACATGGATTACCACTCTCCATTAGAACTGATAAAAATATGAGGTTTACCTTGAAGATATGGATATGCCTTTAGTTAGAATTAGATATAGAGTATATTTTTTAGAACTTATTATCACCTATAGAAGGATAGACAGTTTAAAATGACAATTGAAACACTAGATAAAATCAGAAGATAATTTAAACTGGATTTACATGTTTGTTTTTATAAACACCTTCCACTATTGGAGTTAACATATAACAATAACAGCCATACGTGCATTCAAATAGAACACTATAGGGTCAGTATGGGATGACTTTTTAGGCCATTGAATGCTAGGATAATATTAGAGAATGTAAGAGGATGATACCTAATCATATCTAGGAGATGAAAGAGAATGTTTAGATCCTTCAGATTTATATAAAATCTATGAAATGTAGACTGGAAATTTATACATAAAATCATCGATGATTCCTTTTGTTTGAGGTTGATGATTGGGTGTTCCATCAACATAGAATAATTTAATTAGGTTTTAAAATAATGTAATTATTATAAAATGGTACATTTGTCCCATGAATATCAACCATTACAGGAGAGTTTTTTCCTATTGAAATCCACTGAAACCAATCCCATTGTATGATTATGATGTGTTTCATGTATACCTATAATTTAAGTACATACTAGACCCATTACATGTACTGAATCCATATTTGGCATCCATGAAAAATAATCATACATATAGGGAGCATCAGTTCAAAATCTCAGATTATTGATAAAATTCCTTATAATATAATAAACACAACATGTCAATTTGTAATGGGAGATCCAAAATAATGGGGAATAAATATGGGAACTAGAAGAGAGGATTATATATAAGTACCCTATTCTATTTTAGTGTATGAAATAATATTTTTACCATTATATTTCTAACGATTGAAATAATGTGACATCATAAAATATAATAAATGAATTTCCCTTATGAATTAATAAATTTCTTATTAAGTAATGTAGTTATTGAAACTATATTCACTAACTTTTTTATATTAGAATGTTATAAAATATATTTAATTATATTTTAATTACAATTAGTAATCATAACTATTCTTTATATAGTGACTTCACATTTACCATTATGATTGGTATATGTTAAGGGTTTTTGAAAAATCTATTTCACTCAGATATAATTCATTATGGCCTCTATGATCCGGTTCATACCATATGAATCCTAATTATCATATATACTGAGAGATATGTAATCACTATGTTTATCTTTGCCCAATCCCAAAATGATATTCAATAATTAAGTTAGAATCCAAACTGGTTAATGGATATGTGTAAGCTTATTTATATCACAACCAAAACCATGTTCATCAAACCACCCCATGAAATCCCCAACATCATACACCATACCCTTAGGGTATACATAGATGTAATAATGAGATATTTAACTAAACACTAGTAGATGCATATTATATTTTGATCTCTTTTCATTATTATTATCATATATGAGTAGATCAATATTATATTTTGATAAAAAAACCCAAAATGGAATTTTTTCTAAAATGCATTGATTAAAAAAAACTATTTTCAAAAAATTAATAAATTTTTAAATAAATTTTATTTTCTAATAATAATATTATTTAAATAAATTTATATTAATATAATAATTATTTTTATTAAAGTCATATACAATATTTATATTGGTAAAAAATATATTAATTTAGAAACCAGTATTTTTCAATAAAATTGAATTTTTATTTAAAAGTGTAAAATCTCATTTTAAAAGATTAATATTGACCAAATAAATATTAACTTTTTAATTTTCTAGTTGATATTATCCAATTTTCATTCATAATTTTTAGAGACATTAAATTTTTTTGGTAACAAATATATATCATATAAATATATTGTTTGTAATATGACATCATAAAGGCGAAAAATTGATGTAATAATTGTAATAAAATTAATTCATGACCATATATTATTCAAAATTGTAAAATAATGTGTTTTTAAAAGTATATTATTAATTTTATAATCCTTTCATGAATCCACACAAATGTATATTATATTTTTTATTTTTTATATAAATTATTTATAAAAATGAATCATTCCCACATCACAAATGGTATTATATTAAATATTAATGTTCTTGAACTTATAATAACTTTTATCAAAATCTTATTTGGATAAATCCCTGAAAAACACAATGGTACTGATTATGGTTTGAACTATTTTTTCATATAGAGTACAAAACCTATGTTTAAAAAGAAATGGATAATTCTTTTATCTTTTGATATAAATACACACTCATCCTACCATTATATTCACTAAATATCAAATAATAATTAATATAATCTCCCCATAGAACTCTAAATTCATCCCAAGGTGTTAAAATTCTCTCAATAATCCCCTCACATGTTTTTATAATTTTCTTCTCATGTTAAGTGAGTCTCCACGGATCTTTTTATTTGAAGTACTTTGCTTGCACTATTCCCTTATAGTTTACTATTTAAAATTTTATAATGTATTTTTACACATAAATTTATTGAAATTATTATTTCCATGTAACAAAAGACCACATTTTACTCTCATGGACCAATTCTATATTCCTTTGTGTACACCCATTTTTGTTTTAAAAAATTATCATACCATTTTCCATGATAAGCATTTTAATAATGAATAACCTACCCTCATTGGAATTAAACTAGATGTAACTATACTATATTTCATTGAGAATTAAATATATTTATCACACAAAAAAATGTCATTTTATTAATTTTGATTAAATTGATTCTTATTTTGTGTGATTTATATGGTGTGAAAATTCAGGTACATATTATGAATGTGATGGGAAGCCTCGGAATTATATTTCCCCCCAATGTGCATGGTAATTTTTTTATCTCTTGAGGTTCCATGAGTGGTGAATTAGAGGTTATATAAAGCACACAATTTTATGATGTCAATATGGTTATATATGAATTATGATTAATATATTAAGTATTATGTTTTCTCCATCGTAATATGTTATTGTGGCACTTTAATATTATTTCATGATTTGATGTTTGTGACTAGTATTCTCTTCATATTTATGTCTCTTTAGTTTTCACTTTAAATAAAAATTATTACATTCATCATTTAATGATTTGATTATTTGATTGATGGGCTTTATAAATCACCCCATTCTTATGTACATCCCTGTCTTACCCTATGAGACATTAGAAGATCATTAGAATTTCAAGGGAATTTTAAGGAGTTATTAAATAATTTTGTTGTATCCATATTAACTATTATTGTATTATTTGTATAATTACCAAAAATTATTTTACATAAGATAATAAATAAATCATTTGAAAAGTAATTTAAGGAAATTTTTTTCTTATAAATTGAATAAAATTATTTTTCAGAGATAATCATCCAATGAAAATTATGCAATAATATTATGTTCACAACATATAGATAAATGTGCATACCAGAAATTCAATAACAGAATAACATGATAAAAATAATTCTTATGAATGAGCAATGATTTTATAATATTAAAATAACCCTAGTGTACCAATTTCATATTAAAGGGATTTTGACAATGCTGAAAAAAATACTTTCTAAAATAATTCTTTGAGTTTTATCGCAAAAGAAGTGATGAAGAATCTAATGGTTTGATACCATGAGTTAAATACCAAAATTTATAACATACATGTAGATATATATATATATATATTATATGATAAATCATGAAACCAAAACCATATTACATTATGTCCATTATTACAATGCCATGTGTAATCGAAGAGAAAAATTATATTATATTTTACAAAACATAATTAATATTGATGTAAAATTAAAAATTACATGTCACATTTATGGCTAAAATTTCAGATGAAAAAATTATTTATTTTGAAGACCTATATGTTTATAAATAATATCAAATAATGGATAATTGATAATAAATTATTTTAATGTTGTAAAAGTGATTAGAATATGAAAAAAAAATATGAAAGTGAAAGGAGAACCCTCTTTTTTTATTTAAAAAATATTACATTCAAAACATATATTGTACGAAGAGTTAAAAAATTAATTTTTATAAAAATATAATTTTAAGAAAGAATATTATATAATTAAAAATATTAAATTTTTTTGGTGGTAGAATCTAAACATGGAAAAACAATGTTCGATTTAAAACATTAGTAGAAAAATAAAAGAGATTTTAGTAACCAATACCTCTTATCGGTAACATAATCCACGAATCAGAAAAAACATATTAATAGTTTAATGTGTTTAAAATTGGTCTAATTTATAAATGCAAATAACAAAAGAAAATGGACGCATTTACCCAACACATATAAAATATATTCATGGTAACTATCATTAATCAATAAATAAAAATTGAGTTAGAAAAAACTCTTACCATTGGGGTTACACTTGAGTTAAAATGAATTTGATGAATATAAAATCATTTGTAATAATTTTTCATTTTAATTTAAATTAAATAATGTATAAAACATTTATGTGTTATTAAATCAACATAACAAAATAAAGTATAAACATGATGTTTAAAATTTAACATGTATCAAAAAACAGAATTGATACTGATAATACCCTTACGTCTTCAGTATAATTTTAATAAAACCCCAAGAAAGTGTGGGAGTATTATTTAAGTTAAAATATATTGACCAAAATATAATTACTGATTTTATATCTAAAATTAGAAATATATACACAGGTAAATAAATTAGATGTGTTTTACCAAACATGTCTATGAATGGCGATTTTAAGATGAAAACCATTAACTTAGTCCAAATTCTTTTTTCAATTTCAATAAAAGTACTAAATAATTTAATTATGACCACTAATAAAATAATTCATTTCCTTATAATTGTAAATAATCATATACACCCTTCATTTTTAATTATTTTATACATAAATTTATACATTTGTTTACCAATTTTCAACACCACGTGTATGTAATATTTATCTAAATAAACTATATTGATAAAAGATGAGTTGGTGTCTATTAGTTTACTAAATTACATCACTATTAAATAATCTAATGTATAATAATATATTTTATAGGGTATTTTATAACAAAATAACTTTATTCCATTGTAGTTTTTATTATGATCAATGTGGTTTAAATAAGTAATGGGCTTGAATAAGTGATTTTAAATAAATAAAGGAAATTTTTTTAATTAACGGGTAATATATATATATATCATTACCATAAAAAAAATAATTATTTGAATTTTTATATCATATTAAACTAGTATATATGTTCTTATATTCATCTGTTACATAAATGGGTAAAATTGTTTCAGTACGTTATTAAACTAACACAAACATGAACCTACACTAATTAATGGATGGGTAAGAGGATATTTATTTTTAATATAATTATATGAGAACAATAAAAAAATTATAATGAGTTTATTAGTGTGATATATAAAATTATTATTTTTTGTATGAAGAATCACTAGATCTGAAATCTTACACAATAGGAATTAAAATAGTTTTCTCTCAGTATGTATGGTTAAGATGATAAATGTTAAAATGATAGAATATTTCTAATAATAACTACACAATGAAAAATTTATATTTATATTAAATATATAATTACTTAAATGAAATATATATTCAATAAAACCACTTATAGAACCATCCATGAATGATAGTGATGGAATAAATATCTCATTCATGGCGCAGTAGTCCCCACACAAACATGATGAATGTTATAATTTGATCGATTTAATGTGAGGGGAATGTATAATGTTAATTAATTTAATGTAATAACATTTTATTATATTATTTATACTGATAACATCACACAAATATTGAAAAAAATTGTTTTTGGGGAAGTATGGATGAGTAGGATAATGATTAAATGAAAATTGTTATGTAGTACTTATGATGAAGATTTTGGATATTATATTGATGTATAATTTGGAAATTAATGAGTTGAGAATCCTTGTTGCGGAATGGTGAATAGAAACATTTATTGGCTCACTAGAAGAAATAATATTTCTAGAGTTTCATGACAAATTTTAATGATATGTGTTTCATGATGCGGGAGTATGTGATATAACTATATTGATGAAAAGTGGGACAAATCGTTGAAGGAGAATGATAGGTAGGAGATAAAAAGAGAACTTAATGATTTTTTGGTGAGGTAGGTGGATAAATGGTAGGTGAGTCATGTGGGTATGAATTTTATACCCAAAAAAGGACTTATATGAGGTTCATTACTCATTTAAATTACTAAAATTAAAAATATTTTTAATCTGTATTTGGAATCAATTTAACCTAATTGAATTTATAAATATGAGAAAATTAACAATAAACAAAAAAAATCAAGGGTTGATTATTTGTTATTAAAGTAATCATTTTAATCAATATTTTATTTAATATAATTTAATATTGATTACCAGTTATAAATATCACTATTAATATTTTTATATGAATAAAAATTATACTAGAGTTTCTATTTTTTAAAATATAAATTTAATTTTAAAAAATAATATTTATAATGTATCAATATATAAACAAAATAATTTTTTATCTTCGTAACTAATATTTTCCTAGATAACATTATTATATCTCCCAAAGACAACATAAAATAATTACAGAATTTGATCATATTGATAAAAATGTAAAAATGTATTTAAATATTAAATTTCTATGACTATTAAAAACATATTTTTAATATAAAATCACAAAAATATAATGTAATTCGTTTTCATAGAAAAATAACATTTTTAAAAATATCAACTAATAATATTATTTTTTTATTAATTAATATTTAAATTATAATTCTAAAATTATACATAAAAAATATATTATATCATAATTAAACACATTTTTCATGAAATATACATTATTCTTGTATATAATTTCAATATTTATAAAAATTAATTTCTATGTTCATAATGAACATTTTATCCATTTTAGATATAACCATTGAATATCATTTATATTTTATGTACCATTTATTTTAATATATATTAATATTTTAAAATTTGTTTCTCATATCATTATTACTAATTCATCATCTTAGTGTTAATGTTTACACATATAATGGTTTCATTTTAGATCCATATTGTGTGTGGAGAAAGATATCCAAAATATTTAGTTTTTTAAAAGTAAAAATATATCAAAATTGTGGGGTGTTACATTATACCCCAATAAATAAATTTAATGATCATAATATTAGTCATAATATTAGAGTATTTTCTATTTGGAACACACATTTAACCATATTATGATATATGACTATTTGTTTATTATGGATGTGGAATAACAATTATCTATAAGAGAAATTATTATAATGACTTATTAATGTGATATAACCAATTCCAAATTTCATATTAAATTATACAATGTTGTCAAAATTTAGATCCAGATGGAATAAATACTCAAAACTGTTAAAAATAATATATATAATAATAATACCACTATGGGTTTTCATTTATAAATCAATATCTAGTTATTAATAAAGTTGTAAAAGATTTTGAACACCAGAAAGTCTATAGTGAAAACTCAGTATATAATACATTAGTAGTAGTTGAATATGATTTTATTTATACACATGAAATATAGATATAATTTCACTTATTGTTTCTTAGATGTGGACACAGAGTTTGATAATTATTAACCATATTTGAATTGATGTAACATATTTTGGTAGCTAATCTATTTTCCAAAAACCTATCTGTCTGATGACCATCTTATCGATAATTATATAATTTATATATTCCTTTTTAAAAAATACCCATTGATTCCTACCACATTTTTTATATGTAGTTAATTTAATCATTTTTACATTATAATATTAGTCACCTTTATTTATATGTGATTCAATCCTTATATTCTTAGTTGTGCATGAGATTTTAACTATGTTCATATTATTAATCAGAATAATTATACTTGATTAGGCATAATATGTTTTTTCTCACCAATCCTTTATCTCGTAAGTATTTTTGTGGGGATTATTTCCAGATTTTCTGTCGAATCAATTGTCAACATGTTATCTTCAATATTTATCCATTTTTAAAACCCATAGAAAACATTAGTGATTACCATTTTAAGTTAATTATCATAAATAACCATAGGGAAAATTATCTTCATGATTTTTGACTATATAACACTATCATGTTATCATATACTTTTTACAAATCAACATAAATTAGACTTGGTTTATCCTATTTCACCCTCATATTATCTTATATCTTAATTGGTTTATTCTAGGTTTATCTGATTTTTTTATTTTATACTACATATCCTAATCATAAATATATGGATCCCAAAATTTTAAGATCACATTATAAAATATTCATTACCCAAAAATCATGGAAATCTGTTCTAAAAAAACCGAGAATATCCCTTTATCTAGGATATTACATATCAATTAATTTTTAAATTAACTTATGGGTATGTATGTTTCAATATAGTGTATCTACGAAAAAATTAATATATGGTTATATAATGTATACATATTCAAATCTATTATAATTTTTCATAATGAGTATTCATTAACCAAAGAATATCTCTTGGGTATTCAAATCAATGTTTTATATCATAGGTCTGTTAATCAAGCCTTTCATTGATGGTTATGTCAATGCTAAAACAACCTTTTTCTAGGTGATAACAGATAGGTTATTCTACAACAAAGCTATATAATATTTCTTGTATCAAGAGTTAAATTTCTTTCTATAAAAACATCATAATATCCATTTTACCAAATTATCAAGATGTTATGAAAAACATTAACAAAGTCATAGAATATTCAAAATTTATGTCTCAAAACAATGTTTATATAAAATTGGAATTATTTAAAAAGAATTAAATCAAATAACATACCCAATGGTTATTTATACATTTGATATTGTCACCAACTTTATCATATCAATACATAAATTATCCTCAACAAACATCGTCATATACAAAGTTATCAATACCTTTCATTTGATGCTAATTGTGGTACCATGTCCTAACACCCCTTGATCCAGTTCCATAAACATATCAATTACATATGCATATTGATATAAACTATAGAATCCTAGATATAACAATTTTAAATAATATATTAAAAATAATTAATGTATATTTACCATTATGTAGATATTTTTAGGTTTAGAGCTTTAATTGTTTCTTGAAAAAAAATATAATCATAAAAAACCCATGTTCTATGTAACAGATAATCGTTTTTAGGAACAATATAATAAATATTAATCCTTCAAAATCAACCATAAATTCCCCAATAAATATATCCTATTAGGAATATACTGTATAATATATTATTTAATAACATCGTGAAATGGAAACACAAGAATGAGTGAGCATAATCTATCGGTTATGAAAAAAATAAAAATCATCTAATACTAGAATAAATATTTAATAAATATTTTTTTGGAATATGTAAACATATAATTCTATAGTAAACTAAAAATAATATCATGTTATATAAACAAATAAAATTAAAATAACGACATCAATATTACTGATCACATATTGATGGAATGTACAATTTCATCCATCAATAACATGTTCTAAATGAATTTTTCCAAGACACTATCCTTTTGCGGGGAGAGATATACACAAAAATTGGTTTTGTTTCATTCGATATATTAACTCTTCATGGGAATATTTAATTATATTCCCCAACCCTCACTTGAATAAATCCAAAACATTTACCACATTAGTCAAAAAGCATATATATCATTCCATATGGAAACTATTACTAAATAATGTAGGACTATTTGTATAATGGAATATAAAATATTACAATACATATTAAGGTTTATATGACTTTATGTAATCATAATTATTTTCATTACATTTAATCATGCCAATATCGGGGATAAAATGGACAAAACACATCCAAAGAATTAATTTTTTTGGTTAAAATATTTATACTAAACTCACCAATAATAATCATTATTTTTAAGAAAACATATGAAATGCCTATAATTTGACTCTTATGAATATTTTAAAATTATTTAATGGAGAAATTAATAAATTATTTATTATGAAAAAATAATTAAAGATCACACCATATAAAAAAATCAAAATACGACTACGACAATACTAGAATAACAGAAGTATAATACATTTAAAAAGTAGGGATTATGAATAAAATTATATTATTCCATAAGATTAATGAGCCAAATAATACCATGTATATTGATATATAAATTTCAAAACATGAACCATAATCCAAATTATTAAAATAGTATTTAAAATTTTAATTAAAATTAAATGATAACATATTAAATGTTTCAGAAATCAGTTTTAAAATTGTTTTAGAAAACATTTACTTGTAGAATTGAAGGCTAAATTTTGAAAACGTGATGTGAATGATATTTAATACCATTAAATTTAAAAATTCTCTCGTATAATTAATCCATTCTAAGATATAATTATTATCCTGTGAAATTGATTATAGGATGATATAACATACAGGAGTGAGAGGAAAAACAACTTTTTTTATTTTTAAAGTTTCTTAATGAGATTTTATATTTTAATAAGAGTAAAAAAGAATTAATTTTTATTAAATTTTGATTTTAAAAAATAGTATTATAAAATACCATATAATAAAATATTTGGGTAGAATTACCAAAAAATGAAACCGTAAATTTCCTTATAAAATGGTATTACTCGATCGATGGAGATTTGAGTTGTCAATATAGATTGTTAGCAACACAATACATAAAAAAATGAAACATTTTAAAATGGTTTTCATGGTAAAAATTATACAATTTAAATAATAACTCATAATATATTCAATTAAATGATGGAACATAGCTTAAATGAAATATGTTCTTGGGAATGATCATAACTCAACGAATGAAAATTGTGTTATAAATTTTACTTATGAATTTGGTAACACATTATTCAAAAAAAACATTTATAAATAAAATTATTTTGGAGTATATTATACCATGAATTTAATATAAATATATTTTAGATAAATAATGAGATTTTAAATCAATACATGTTTATATGAACGAATCACTGTGAATAACTTATAAAATGTCACAAAGATTAGGGAATGAGACAAGGAAAACCCTTGCAACTTGAGTTTCATTTTATAAAACACATTGGAAGAGAGGGAATGTAATAGATAAAAATACAATTATAAAAAGATTTATAATGATATTATATCTAAAATAGTTTGTATATATACCACTTTAATGATATTAGGTGTGTAATAACAAGTGTGTCTCAAAGATAATAACTTTAGACGGATACACTTACCTCCGTACATATTCATTCTGCCCTTTCAAAAAATGTTGTGAATTATTAAATTAATTTCACTATATAGAAAATCAATAACATTAATCATAACTAAATTGATTTATAATTTCCATTTATAATAATTGTATGTATATATCTATATTTTATATTTTTACATGTTTCTAACATAGGTGATAAATATTCTTTACCTACTTTAACTAGTTTGGTAAAAGATATACTGTTATAGATAATTTTTAAATATTTCATCTCTATCAGGTAATAAAATATAATAGAATAGATTTCCTAATATGTTTCATAAAGATATAATTTAATTCCATGAGTCATTTTGTAACGATCCTGGACAATGAAATTACTGACATACCTATTTCGATGATTCTTAGTAAATGAATGGAGATTTATTAATTAATGTGTTAAATTTACATATATATATATATATAGAAAATTTAATATAATTATGTACATTTTACATTCTATAATATATATGAATATGTATTTATAGTCATAAAAGACATAAATTTATATTATTGTTCAAGTATGTTATTAAACTGACACAAACATTAACCTACAATGATTAATGGACAATTATTTGTAATATCTTTGTACTATAAAATTAATTATATTATATAGTTTTTAGTAGAATCATATATTAAATTTATAAATATGTATAATAAGAATTCAATGTCATAAAAATATTAAATTTTATGAATATTTAAATTTTCTCTTTTGAATGTTTGTTTATTTCGGTAAATGTTACAATGATTGAATATTTATAATTATCGTTATATAATGACTAATTTATTTTATAGGATTGAAATAATTAAATAAATAAGATATATATTTGGTAGAACATTTTATGGAAACATATTTGATGTTTGGTTAATCAAAACATAATGTGTGGTTCATGGAGGTGGTAGTCTACAACCAATCATGAATAAAATTTCAATTTTTCAATTGAATAGATGTGTAGTGTATAATTATTATTCCAAAAATATAATGACATTTAATATGATTAATTATAACTAATAATTTATTTATTATTAAGTAATTATAAACATACTTTTGATCTAATTTTTGGATAAGGGTGGATGATAAGGATAAAGAATAAAAGTAAAATTGTATGTAATAGTAATGTTGCGAATTTGGATCATCTATTGAGGTATCCATTGGAAATGAAGGACAGGAAGCACCTTATTGAAGTTAAGTGATGTAAAAATTGTACTGGGTAAATAAAATAAATTCTTCTATCAGAGTTATATAGGTTTTTATAACTATTTTAGTTTCTTCGACTTGGTTTCACTAGGATACTTTTATATGAGAAAATGATGGACAAATCCTAGAAAAATAATATTTTATAATATAGAATAACGACGTTTCGTGAGAGATAGGGGAAAAAGGTGGATTAATAGAAGAATAGATACTTTGTAATGACCTAATTATGAAATAATCATCTATATATGGTGTAATTTGAATTCATTTTATTCATAATTTGAGATACATAATTTACCAATTTCCACAATTATAATCTAAATTGAATAATAACCATATTAATGATTTTTTTTTAAAATATAATATGACCATTAATGAAAAATATAGATGTAATGAATCCATAAATAGACACGTTTACATAATTTAATTTAAAAATGTGATAATTAACTTTTGAATTAAAATATCTCATTTGTTTAAACATTGTGTGTGTGTGAAAATGTAGTTTTAATCAATATGTTTTCATAATGTAATTTAACATTATATAAAATTAAAATTATTATCTTTTATTTTTTTTTATAAGATTAAATATCATTTAAAATTATTTAATTTTTTATAAAAACATTTAATTTAAAAAAATATTTTGAAAATTTTAAAATTTTTACAAAATAATTGTTTTTAAATGGTAAATAATATTGGCATTGGTGATGTAAATTTATGCCAAAAAATAAATTTTACTTTTTTGCATAATTTGACCACTCATATTTGAATATTCCATTTATATTATGCAATTACATTTCATAATGTTGTTTAAATAAGTTTTTAGATAGAAACATAACAATATAATGAAATCGTTTTTCATAGCAACTTTTTAAAAAAATATAATATATTATTATTCATATTTAATTTCAATTTCTAATTAAATTTTTTTTAAATAATTAATCATATGAAATATATTTTATTATCATAATTGAGATGTATCTTTAAATATAAATGCATATCACCTAAGATAGAAATATTTTTTAAAATACATTTATATATACAAACATATTTTATTAGTCATTATAGTTATACACATTTAATTTTATTCATATTAAAAAATCATTTAATTTCATTACATAAATATTTTATAAATAATTTAATCTAATTAATTCGAACTATATCGAAGTTTATGATTTAAATGTCTAAACATATAATTTTTTCAATTTTGTTTATTTTCCTTATTGAGAATGTTATCACACACATTAAGTTATTTAATGGTAATAATATATTAGGATTTTTTTTGTTACATTACCTTTTGATGTTTACAACACCTTATATGATTTATTGTTGTATATAATAACCATTAATGAATCAATGTGTGGGGATGGGAATGTTGGAAGCAAATGGTGATGGTAGGTTGGATGTTGGTCCACCAAAAATGCTTTATATTGACATTGGATTATGATCTTCTAATATAAAAATTAAAACTATAATTTAAATTAATATTATCTATTCATTATTTCGTATTGGTGGTGAACAAACATCGTTCACTATTTTTCATCTCATGAAAATTGCAAAATCATATAATAATAATAATAATAATAATAATAATAATAATAATAATAAAATTATTATTATTATTATTAATTTATAACTCATGAATGATCTATGGGATATAATGAATTTAATACCATATTATTTTAATATAATAGTATATTTGATAATCTATATAACAGTCAATAATCTAACTAAAGGAATAACTTATTATTATTATTATATGAAAACTACAACACTGTTATTGAAACGACATGTATGAGTAGAATTAATGGTTTTATGATATATATATATATATATATTTATTCTACACAATAAAAAAACATTTATGGAAAAATCTCAATGTAAATTATGACTAGATTTTTAGAAATGTTATATTATTCTTAACAATACATTTTCATCAATAATGGGTTCTAATATTTCATCTGAGTGAATATTTATATTAGTTTTACATAATATTGAAATTATATTTGATAAAAATGATATCAATTTTTAATCATAATTTTAATATTACTTTAGTGTTTTTTGGGATTTTTTTCAAAAAAAAATGATTTTAAAATGTATAGTTAAATATTTTTTAAATTAAAATTTAATTTTTCATTCAAAAATATACATGGATACATTTTATTTTAATTGGTTTTCAAATAAAATTTACATCTATAATATTTTATATTATCCAATTTAGTTTCATAGAATTAATTTTATCGTTGAATTTGGTATATAAAACAATCGTATTTAGAAAAATAAATTTTTATTTAAAAGTATTTTCAATATAATATTGTGCCTTATTCCAAATTTAATATCTCACAAATTTTTAAATTGAAGCTTGAAAATGGATTAAATTTTTTTAATTCTTTGGTCCAAATTTAGTAATAGATCTTTTATATTTTTAGTCATTATGCAATTTAGTGATATTAAAAATGTTCATCACAATGGGGGTAAATAAAACAAATATGGAAAATTGATATGTTAAGGACTATATATTTACTATAACACATTATTTTATCATATTTATTTCTTTTATTTTACTTGATTGATATGTGTTTCTAAAATATGGTAACACTATTCCTTATTTATTTGATTTTTTTCTCCAACAATATTTTTATAAATAATAATGTTATTAATGTAACTTTGTAGATTTTAATATCACAAATATGTTATGTCCTATATAAAACCAAATTAATTTTTTTGTAAATATTTATTTAAAATATAAATTATTTCTTTATCATCGAAATTATATAATATTTTTTAGTAATGAAATAGTTACCTTGAATGTTTATGCAATATCGGCATAATATTTAGTCAATTAAAATAAAATAAATTAAAGAATTCTGTAATTTATAATTTTTTTAATAATAATCAACTAGTCTATTGAATATATTTATTACATATAAACTTTTATGGATCATTGAAAGGATTTATTTTTAATTAATCTTCTAGAATTATGTTTTCAATATCCAATTAAATGAATAGATCCAAAAATGACATTAATGATATCATATAATAAATAATATTACATAAAATGTTTTAGAATTAAAAATTTCATATATTTCAAAAAGTGATTTTTATTTTCATTTTAAAATACAAAATATTATTTTATGGGGAACATGGACTTTTATAGTAACTTTCATTAATACAAAAAATTAAAATACTTTTTTCATCCTAGTAATCGTCACAAGGGTTAATTGTGGTTTAAAACAAAAAAATTACAACATTTATATCATGTAAACATTTCCAAATTTTACTGAATAATATGTATTAGACTTATAATTATGATAAAATATTTGTTATTGGAATTCATATCAACTTAATTGTGAAAAATAATTTAAATAATTTTAATATTGTATAGAATTCTAGGAATCCCTTCGCCTCATTATAAAAGAAATAGTTATCCTATTTTTAACAAAATAATTGAACATTTTGGTTCTACCAATAACTACCCAAATTCCTTAAAAATATCAATTCCTACATTATATAGGTTTTACATGTATAACATGACCATTGGAGCTCTAAAGGGGTAATGAAATAAAGGTCATTCGAAAAAGAGTTATTACTTTTTACCAAACATTTTATTTTAATATATTCACCCACATCAATAAAATAATCATAAAACTTATTGAAATAATAATAAAATATTTTTTATTATGATATATATTTAATATAATGTCATTACCCATATCCATCTCCCCTTCAAATTAAATGGAAATGAATCCATGGCTTATGTGTATGGAGAACTACCACTTTCGGAACAATTGTGATTTTTTCAATCTTCGCTTCTCATTGTGGTATATAATGATATATATAATGTTTTAATTTATTATAATAATGATATATTAATCATCATGAAAATTTAATATCTTATATAATATCTTACATTACTATCAAATGAAAAATGAAATAGCCATCGTTTGTCTATGTTGAATACTACTTCAATAAGGGATGGAATTTGATTTCCATCAATAAATCACATGGATAATATATATATATATATATATCTCTGTGTGTGTGTGTGTTTAATTAACGAAATAATAAATTATATATGATTAAATAATAATTAATTAATTAAAAAATTATTCATACGTTATTTTCATTATGATCGTTGATAAATGGGAATGTTATTCATGTAAACATACAGATTACCGTCTCAAACATGTTTACAAAGTTCATTTTTAATGACAATGCATCATTGTTGAATTTAAAAAATAATTTTATTGTATAAATATGATAATTATATCATTTATTTTTTTCATTATAAGATGGAACATTGAATAATTTTACCATAGAGATCATATCAAAATCCTTTTAGAAAAATCAACCAAATATCATCAAAACATCTAACATGAACATAATTGGTTAGGTAAATAAATATATCATAGTAAAAAATATAATAAAACTTATAATATATACAAAAATGGATTATACGGAAGTACAAAATTTATATATGTTTATTATTATATTATTTTATTGATGTATTTGTGTAGTCAGACTCGAGGTAAGGGGTCTCATATCAATTTTCATTCATTGAGGCATATATTAATGTTATGAGAATACATATTTTATATAGTTCACAAACTAAAATTTTAATTGTAAAATAATTAAATAATAATAAATCATGGTATTTTTTGAATCAGATAAAATTATTTCATCCAAGGGAAAATGACTAAAATTTTTATCTTGTGGTTAGGGATTTCATCATAATTTACATTCCATTCAGATATATTTGTAAATATGCTCCTATTTAATCATATGTGGTGAAAAAAATACGAATTTGATGTTTTTAAAATTGATATATATTTATTCTATATTATTATTGTTTCAATTAAATTTACTCTTTCAATCAGAATGCTTGAATGAAAGTATTATCTTTTTTTTCATTTTGATCGGGTAAATTTTCATCCATATGCCTATTTATTAAAATAGTTTTATAAATTTATTATTATTAATAATTTATTTACCAAGGATAATTTATGTCATCTTTGAATTATTATATGGTTTTAAATGTATAAATATATTTTTATTTCAAAAATTTCTGATTTTTTATATTGTTTATAAAAAAGAAAAAAGGAATGTTTTCTTTTTAACATATAATAAATGATGGCCTTTTCACCCCTATAACTATATTATATCATTTAGTATATTATACAAGATTTACATTATTTTTTAAACATATTTATGTATTTAATATAAATTCATTATTTTATATTACTTTTTCTTCTATTTATTAATAGAATTTGTTTAACAAAAAAGAAACTTTTCAGATTGTCATCACTCATCTCTCAAATAATTTTTTGGAAATTAACTTATACATGAAAAATTCACGTTATTTTTATCATTGGAAAGTACATTCCTCTTAAATTTACATAATTGTGTTTCATGTATATTTTCATGGGATTAATTGTACACTATTTCTATATATGATTTTTTTCATTGAATGATGTTTAACTGAATTGGGAACTTTTGATACTTTATATTCATTATTCAATAATTATATTTTTTAACAAGCCAAATTGCTTAATATTTATAATTATTATTAAATATATAATGATTTAATTGCATATTCAGTGACGGATGGGGCCAAAAATTAAAAATTTCCTGGATGCGTCGACATGTCTACTGAGAAAAATCAGTTGGCCAAAATTAATAATTGGTTTTTATTGTATCACTACCTAGAGTTTATGATATTATTAAGAGAATAATGTCCAAAATAGGTATAAATATGTCAAAATTTATGACATTGAATTACATTTATTCACCTAATTGATATTTTTATTATTATTATCAATTAAATTACTTCATCGTGTATTACCAATAGAGTCGTTTTGTGGTGATGTTTTTTTTAATGGAATGTGTTTTATGATTTCTACATTCCCTTATTGATTATTATTTATTTAATAATAATATACTCTATTGTAAACAATCCTAGTTGATCATTTTATACCCCTTTATTTTGTTTCCTTACATTATGATATGAAGAATAAATCATTAAATGGGTATCAAGGAATCCAAAAAATTTATTTCGTTAGGTTTTATATTTTATTTCCCATGTAAAGTGGGAATTAGGTATGTATTTGGTTCATGAAGCCTGAAAAATAGATTAGTCCTTTAGGATGAGATCCCTTGTATATTATTTTTATATTATATTGTAAAAACCAGTTCTAGATTACCCGATTTGCATTTGTTCTAGTTAGTAATATATTATGGTTATAATAAACCATTGAACTAGATTTAATAAGATGTATATTATGGAAAAAACATTATCAAAACCATTATTATATGTATTTTTTAGGACAATTTAATAATGTTTTAGTATGGAATATATTATGGGTTCTTCCTAGAAACACATCCCTTTATTGACACTGTATGTTGATGTGCTTTTTTCGATGATGCATATAGCGGTTATAACCATAAAAAATATTGGTTAGAATATATCTCATCCATTATTCTATTTCATAGTATGTCTATACCTTATATAAACATAGTGTAAAATTCCAAGGGTATATACTAGGGATAGTTGACCTTTTATTTAGGAACCATTATATTGAATAATAGTGTAAAAACATTGGAAACATATAATATTCCATAATATATCGTGGAACCCTAATGTTTCGAGATGAAAATTCTATGATTGATAATAAGATTAAAGGAATAGTACAAATTTTATGAATTTATGTGATGTAATTTACAAATGATTAAGGATATTCTATGAAATATATATTTGAATACAACCATTTATTATAGAATATTTTTTTAATTAGAAACTTATTTCCTCCAAAATGAGTTTATATTTTATGACCATTATTTAAATGTTAGTAATAACATTTTGGGTATATAGATACTTGATGTTGAGGTCTTTATATTTAATTAAAATTATTTTATTTTCTGAAATAATATTTTTTATAGAAAAACATTTTATAAAAAAATGTATAAGATTAGAAATATTTTTTTTGAGTAAATTCATAATTTTTTTGTAATCATTATAGAAATTATGTTATAATAGATTTATAAAAAGGTAATCTCAAATGACATGGGACAATATTCCACATCCCATAAGGCCATGATACGTGAACCCTCAACTGAATGGTGGATCTAGTGCATCTCATACCACTTGCCTATTTGATATATTAGTTACTATGAATTCTTTGAGTGATTTTTTTTGTATCTATATTATGGTCATTTTTTGAATCAAATTATAAGTATTTTTAAAAAAATGAAGGTGATTAATGATATTTCAAAAGATAGTTTATTAGGTTTATATATATGTATAACCATATGATTTAACATAAAAAATCAGTTTCAAATACATATATTTTGATTGTTGATTTATAATATAAAGGGTATGAGATATCCTTTTATATTAAAACATTAATGAATCTTGAGATTATTCAGGTACATTATGATATATTATTATTTAATGATCTATGTTATAACCATATGTTTTATTGTTATTTATAAGATATTAATATATTATTTACTCATATTATCTTTTTTAATGAAGTTAATATTATTTTTGTCAAAATCATTTCATGTTAAAAAATAAATGGTAAATATCTTGTTAATGATTTTATTACATGATTAGTTAGAAGATTATTTTAGTGTGTTATGGATGAAAAATTCATCCACAATACATATTTTTGTAGAAAAAGATGAAATTATAGTGGAAATATTTTAAAGGATTAAAATATTAATTTTAAAATAATTCCTTACAATGGTAAATTAATTCCTCAACACTATGAAATTTTTCTCGAAAAAAATGATAACCTTTTGTATATATATTTTATTAATCAATATCCATTTCAACCCTCACCAATTTATAGTTTTGTGGCCGTTAACATTTTCATAACAATGTTCTGAATCACTATATATTAGTCCTTATAAATTAGTTCTCCACTATATGTTTATTTTTTAACATCAACCCATTTTTCTTATTAGGGATCCTGAATTTTTGAAACTTTATGATTCCCACATTCCCTTTTAAAAGATTTATTATTATCATTCATATTAATGATAGTTTTTAATAAAAAAGTATTCATATATTTAACATTGGATGATCAACATAAAATTTCAATGTTGAATATAATTTAAGGTGTTTTGAATTTTGTAACTCAACATTTTAATAGAACACCATTCTCAATAGTATATACAACTGATGACATTAATCTTAAATCCAACATTAAATACTATTATATGACAGTTATAACATAGTATTTGAATTTAAGGGAATTAATAGAATTAACTAAATTATGAAATATATTTAAAGGAACTAATAAATTGAATTGTGTAACTAAATTTCTATACAATAACCACTCAGTGTTTAATAAATAAATTTAGTTATTCCAAATAATTTTTCCTCAAACATGTTTTTTATTTCTTCTTTTAAAATTATATTATTATTAAAGTCATGAAATTTTAGATATTATATTAGAAAAGAATACATCAATTTTTTAATCATAGTTGATAAATTATATTTGAGTTACATTTTCAGATTATTATGAAAATAATTACTTAACAGTGAATGGTGAAAAAACAAAATTACAGAATTTTTTTTCATTCATGTGTGTAAAGAAATTAAATTTTATTAAAATAGTTTCAATGTAACATAAGATTTATTGTATTATTATTATTATTAATGGGTTAATTATAATATTTTTTATTATACAATTTGGGAAATTTTTTTAATAATTAAAAATGTATATTTCTATAAACAAATTATTTCATTTTTCATTTTAATATTACATTATTAATTACCACTTATAGAAAATGAATGATGGAAAATTTAATAATAACTTAGAACTAAGAGGTTTATTTTATTAAATAGTTCCCTTTATGATTTGGACATTATGAATAGTATCAAAAGTAAATAATTGTCAACAATGTAATGGAAAATAAAATTTTTATGTATAAAAATAATGTTATAAGGACTAAACAAGGACACTCAAACATTTCCTTTTACAATTGTGTGAGCGGATTGCATCCACATTGATCAATGTTTTAGAAATACAGAAACATGGTGCCATATTTAATTTATTTCAACATTTATAATATTTAATTAATTGATATTGTCAAAAATTCAACTTCCTTGATCTTGTCATCTATAAAAGTTTTCTCTAGATAGAATAACATAACTTCAGCTATAAACTATTATTTGAATATTGAATTATTTTGTACATTTTTATTTTATAAAACAATTATTTATTTAATAATTACCTTTAATTCAAACACTACACTAAAAAAAATTATTCAATTAATAGATAAATAAAATAAATGAGTCTGTAAATATTTAAAGTTATATATTATGAATGAATTAGTGTGTTAAAATAGTCAATAGACAAATATATCATTTTAGAGATGTGTTAAGGTATGATATTCTAATTCATTTGTTTTAATTGGGTTTTTAATGTCATTTTAATTGAATAATTTAAAAAATTAATTCATGTTTATTTATTAATAAATAACATTTTATTAAAATATTTAAAATTTCTAAAAATTATATCATCATAAAATTGATAATATTTTGTTGTAAAATATAAATAATTATTTATTTGTGGTCCTATCATTTATTTTTTGATACTATCATTTCACCTAATTATTAAAAAACTTTTTCATCATGTTAATCACCAAAGGGTTAACAAAGGGTTGAAAATAATTGATAAAGATGAAAAAATAACTTATATTTGTCTATTTTTTTGGATGGTATCATTTTTACTCAAATTTTTATTATATTTTAATTATATAAATTTGATAATTTATAACCTGAAATTAATTTTAAATAATTTAATACTTTATGAAATTACAGGAATTCAAATTCTCCAATAATAAAATGAAAATAATCTCTTATTTTTTTACACAGCATAATCAATTTGATTTAGAAAATCCAAACCCAAATATATTAGAAACATTATTTTCAAAACTATAGTGGTATTAATTAGGGAGAATATAATCCTCAAAGAGATTATAGTGTAAATTAAATGAGAATACCCAAATAAGATGTTCAAATTTTAATCAAATATTTTAGTATTATTTCATCTGCTACAACATTTAATTAATCATCAATCATGATGAAAAAATAACAAAGTACTATCCTTATACTAATTTTCTATTTTAAATGATGATACCTTCCTGATCCATTAAAATTTTAGTGTTGGATGTCGAGGATCATTTAGAGGATGTCTCATAAGGTTTGGTGGGGATGGAGAATTAGGTGGGATACAATAGGTGGTTCATAATGTAAAATTAATTCACATATTCAAATGATTTTTAAGATTACATAGCTAGTTGGTTTCACTTCTTGTATGTGTCGGTGGAAGTGTCTACCAAACGAATTCACATTATGAATGTTTCATTCACATAATTTATTTAATTATAGATGATGAAATATACAATTTGGAATAAACTGAAAATATGGAATTCTGACAACCTATAATGGTATCTTGGATTTAAATTCATTTCCCCAATGAAATTAACCTCATGAAATTGGTATTCACTACATGAAATAATTATTTTAAATGTTAGTAATAAACTAATTCTTCATCCTTTAACTATGTCCCTCTATAAATAATTTGTGGAAAACACTAGTTACTAATGGTGTCTCAGACCTTCTTTTTTCTAAATTAGTTAGTGATTCCAGTGGATTCTCCTTGGAGAGATGTGGTATTTTTTCCTCTCATCACTATTGTTTCTTCCCATTATTCTTCTATGATTCATTATGTCATATTTTTTGTTTCAGAAGATTTTAGGATGTGTTTTGATAATAATATGTTGTAGTATACATTGATCTATTATTTATTATGTGTGGTTTTGGTGTAAGATCATTTTTTCTTCAATATCTATTGCGAAAAAAGACAGAAAATATCTATTTGAGGTCGGTAATCCATCATCTATTATATTTTATATAATTCTGTATGGGATTAATCTTGCGTATATACGAGGGATGTATTTCTCTGGACTAATCAAGATGAATGAAAGGATAATAAAAAATTGAAGATGAGTGGGGGTTTGATTGTACTGTGTTGATATCCAGGTATTTTGATGATATTGTGATTGAAATTATTTATTCCCCACTAAAAATAATTGATGTTGTGATTATTTATTTTCCATAGTTTGATATGTATAGTGGAGAACATTTTGTGTGATGGTTGTGATATCATGCTAAATGTAGCTGGTTAATCACTTGTACTTGGGTAAATATGGAATTCCAAGGATTTAGGAATTATGTGATAATTTAATATAATAAATAAGTATAATTGATTTAAATACACTTTACAAAATCTAAAAATATATTTTTTTCTATGTGTTGAGGATTGATTATACTATGGAAAGTGAGTCATCACCAAGCTATGGAGAGTGAGGTGTTACTTTGTTCTGGGGTAGTGCGGTACGATGATGTATAGTGTGGTGAGGAGATATCATGTTGTGGGATGTGTGGTGAGTGTTTATGATATATGGTCAGAGATATTAAAAGGTTATTTAAGGTTTGGTTCATTATTAGTGTGTTAATTAGAAGATAATTTAGAAATATAAATTATTGAGGATTATTTTGGTTAATGAGATTGTAATTGATAAAGAATTAAATTGAATTGATAGGTTATTTAAATGTTGTTGAGGATAAATGTGAAATAATGTGATGTGATTAATGAAAGAAATTTTCAATTTAATATAAATGATTTTATAACAAACAATTTTTGAAGAATCTTACGACTTATGTTGTAATATAATTTTCTGTATTTAGAGGTATCAGTGAATATAAGATGCAATGAGTTTGTTTTCATTCTATTGTAAAAATCTAGTTTTTTCTTATGTGTGGATATATATATACTTTTTATATCCATTAACCACTTAGAAATCCATGTGCTGAAACCATATATTTTCATGAATGAGTTATTACCAACATCCTGATAGTGGGGATGGATGGTTGGATACCCATTATTTCTTTCTTCATCTTCATTGAGACATTGACATGAATGAAATGTGATTGATTGATGTGAAATTTTTCATCTCCGAGACGTTATGATATATCATATGATGGAACATGTGTAAAATGGGTAGAGTTGATGAGTTGTAATAGGCATTCACATGGATGATGTCCATGACCACAATAGACTATTGGTCTTCTAATATATATGACCTGATTGTCTGTGTGTTTGTGGGTGATATATTATGTCATGTGATGGACCATGAGATTGATTCTGATATATGATGTGATGTGGTCATCTTTGTGTGGTAGTGATTTATTGTTGTGATATTCAGAAGAGGTTGGAGGTCATGTATGTTATTGGGGTGTGAGGGTTGAAAATCATCGGGATAGTGATGAAGGGTACACGTATAAATATGATTCATATTATTTCATTATAAATTTATTGGATCATTTTTTGACTGCTTAGAAGTGAGTTTTAGTTAAATAGATGACCTTTTTAGATGTCACTGGTAATGATATTTTCTCACATGTGAATAAGTACTCTATTTTCACATGGAATGGAGTGACTTGGATATACCTCAATTGATTAAATTAAAATTCTTAGCCTTAATATAAACTTTTTTCGCCATTCTATGAGGTCATTATGTAGTGATCTATAAATTTATTGCATAGGTTTGGGATAATATTGTTTCATTGATTTAGTAATTTCTTTTTGGGCTTTTCACATGTGGATTTTATTTAAATTGGAATACATTTTTTCATACATGTGGAATGGATTTGTATTATTTTTTATATTATATTATTTAGTTTTTTGGGGGTTTCACATCTAATATCCTAATAATTTCTTATTTAAAATGTAAATTCCTCTCATATTATGATATTATTAATACCCATGGATCTAGTTTCCAACATTTGGCCTACTTTAGGTGTGACTATGGGGTCATTCTCCCTCTCCCCTAATTTCATTATCTTTATTGGGATGGGACATGATAAAGATGTAAAGGATGTAATCGTTCGGTTATAGAATGAATTTATTGTTTGAAAATATGAGTTTTTCATTTGTTTGTAACGTGTATGTTTTTATTGACCATCATATGTGACATAGAATAAGAATACTAGATATGTCATCCTATTTTATGGAAATTAGGGATCAGATGCACATACAATGAGCTTTTTTAATGGAAATGTAAGGGGACCTACTTGCTAGTTAGAGACTGATGAGACAAACATTTATTTTTATGACATGAATTCGTGTTTGAAATGGGTAGCACTATTATTTTAAAATAAAATAAAATTAAGAAAATAAATCATAATAAAAAAAATCCATTCTATATGTGATTTGGAAATCTTTGTTTCCCTTATAGTTATGGATTCTGGTTTTCTTCCACATGTAGTAATCGTAGTGTTGTTTTAACAAGATCTCATTTATAAAGTCTAATTGGTTGATCTAGTACAAGTTGATGATTCTTTATGGTGGGAATTGTGTTTTTTTCAGCGGACGACTTTATGAAAATAATAATTTAGTGTGTTCGACTAATACACACAGATATGGTTGGAGGATCATGAAATCATGATCATTATGATTTGGGCCTCAATGTATTATTGAGAACACTTGGTAGTTAATTAAATGTTTCGAGTTGTGATTTAGTTATGCGAATTGTTTCTTAATTATAATAAGAAGGTAAATTTTTAATGGGTTATCGTCTCGAAATAATTCTGAGCAGATCATCCCTTATACACCATGAAGGCACCAAAGAGGTAAGATATTCCATCTCCCAGGTAGAAGAGAATGTTAATGTGGAAGATTTTTATAATTTTAAATGTCTATATACACTTTCCCCTATCTAAAATTAGATGAGGAGTCTTGTGTGATATATAACGAGGATGTTATTCATCATTCTATCTAATAAGAAGTTTCTCTATTTATGTTTACCATGTATTTAGAGGGTCCAAAATAAGCTGAGGATATCACGAAGAAGAAATCATGGAGAGATATAACATGGGATAGAAACTATGAGGGTTACTCAAGGGGTAGAGTTGTTAGTGTAAGGTCTTAGAGGATAAGGAATTTTAGGTATTGACAAGGGGATATTCGAACCAAGTAGATTCTCTTAATGACTTCTGGGTTAGTGGTTTTTATTCATATCATGGGGGATTATTCCCTATGTGTATTCTATGTGGAGTTTATAAATATAATTTGAATTAGTTTAAAGAAGGACATTGAGGCCATTTTGATGGTGGATGTTAGGTTCAATGATATGCAAAACCATAGATGAAAATGAGCTAATTTTAGTAGTAGGAGCATCTAAATTATGCTTCAATGAGAGGAGATAGGGTTGTTATAGATAAAAATTATGTTGTTCGCTGAGTTAAAGGTCATAAAACTATGTATGTCAATTTTGTTGGTAGGAATAAGAGTATTAGAGGAGTTGGGCATGGTTAGTTTTTTGGTGTTGAGGCATTAGCATGAGAGTGACTAGAGATCATTCAAGGTATGATCAGATTGTATTCCACCCCTATTTATAAATTGTTGGATTAAGGAGACTTCTCTCCTTTGAAACATCCACGAAATTCCACACTATTGTACATGACATAATGATTCTGCACATGTACAATGTGTTTAATAAACATGTCATAGGACATACTAGCTTGTATAATTTCGGATGGTGGTGTAGACCAATGATTGGGCCACCCTAGTAATATGGGGAACTAATTTATAATAAATATCTTCATACAATTTTTTCATTAGACATGAATGATTATATTTCATGAATTCTATTATCAATATAATTAATAGGTTATTCATGTTTAGAGATGTTTATATCTAGAATGTTGTTTTCATATTGGAGAATAGTTATAGTATGGGCATTTAGTGTGTGGATCGACATCTTTGATGGTTGAGTTGTCTATGGAATTAGTGGAATGTATGATAGAGAATGATCCAAGGGGTTTGTGTGATACTCTTGTAATTTTTAATTAGGATGTTGTGACACTTTGCCCTCATTTTGATATCATGTTTCAGATAGATATACCAATGATTTATTCTCATATTTATATGGATTTTTATTGAAATAAACCTTTTGAGTTGAGGGATTTGAGGATTCATACTGATGATATCTTGTGAGAGGTTTTCACCCAGCCCAGGGATTCTTCATGGGGTTCTCTAGTGTTATTCACCATCAAAGAATATGGTATTCTAAGGAATTTTAGTGAATACCATAGGTTGAATTAGGTAACAGTCAAGAACTGTTACACTCTTACAATAAAAGAATATTATTTCTACCATTTGAGATGGGATAGGTGGTTATATAAGTTTTATCCATGAAGAGGGTTTTAAAATTTTATGTTTAATGTAGGTGATATCTTGAATATTTCTTTTAGATGCATGTATATAAATTTCGAGTTCATGGTCATGTAATTCATATTAAAGAATGTAACATCTATGTTCATGAGGCTCATGAACCCCATGATCTAACAATTCCTAGACTAGTTCAAGGAAATATTTGTCAATAAAATAGTTTTATAATTGAATTCATGTGACGAGAATCATGATAATATCAAAGCTATCTAGTATGTTCTTTGATTTCATCAACACAATGTATTTTTGTACATGTGTATGTTTTAGACATGATATGTGCATTTCCTAATGCATGTAGTGTCTCATGATGGTGTGATAGTAGACCTACCAATGTATGAGGTAGTTTATTATCAGATGACACCCATGAATGTGAAATAGATCTGCTGCTTCCATGGTCTCTTAAGGAATTATCAACGTTTTGTGCTCGAATTCATATTATTTATTGTAATATTAATAATGTTTACCAAGATGGTCCAGAATTTTCTGTGGACTAATCAATGTTAGGAAGAATTCTGTAAAAAATGGAGAATTCGGTCTGTACTCCAGAGCTTCATTTTCATAAGGAGTGTGTAATGTTTAATGTTATATGTGATATTTTTTGTATCTTTTTGTGATACATAATGATTCATGTGATGGAATTAATCACAAATATTTATATGATGCTACATCCCCACAATTGTTACTAAATTTACCATTTACTAGAGTGGGAAATTTTAATTTGTGTTGATGTTGTGGCAGAATTACCTCCTTAGTGATCAATTTTTCGGTATTTTAGATCACAAGAGCATGATGTATATCTTCTATCACTGTGATGTTAATCTCTGACAGTAGATAAAGATGCATTTTTATTAGGATTATTTTTTTGAGATATTCGATATCTTTGTAAAGGGTAAATGAGGTTTCTAAAGCATTTATTTGGATGTTCTTATGGGATGTGGTTCACGAGTCTCTAAAAGTGTGGAATTGGATAGAAGATCTTGCATTGATTCAACTAAATATTGAATATAGTAGTTGTCAAGGGTATCGTTATCAATTAACTATAGAGTAATAATTTAAGAAGTATGATTAGGAGTCATAGGGTGATACTAAAAGGAAAATGTTATGCATGATAATGTTATACATTGTGATTCCAATATGATATGGTCAAATGATGGTATGAAACATTGGTTTTTTATGGAAGTATATTTATTCTGTAGTTGAAGGATGATTTGGATCAATATTCGTGTATGACGATTGTATTTGTTGACAATAGTTGTAAATATAGGTCATAATAAATTAGTAGATGATGAGGTAATCCAATTTTGATTGAGATGAAACTTATATGATTTTAGAATTGATTTTATTTCAATGTACATGTATATAAGGTGAGACATTTTCTACTACAATGTAATTGTCTTAGAGAGTCTAAATAGAATTGATGTTATAATGTGATCATGAAACATATCACTCTTCAAAGAGACCATGGATGATCCTACTTGAAGATACATAAATTATATCATGAGGGATCAAGTTGAGATATGATTCTTTTTAAATGATCATACAAAGATGAGAATATGATGTCATTAATATTCAGTATTGACAAGAATATATGATGATTCTGGATGGTAAGTATGTTGTATCACTTTACCTGGATAATCAGATGATGCTGAAACTGATCATTAAAAGATTATATATATTGTAGAAGGAGTTCATTATGAATTCTGACGAATTATTATGAAGACAGAAGATATCGAATAATCATGGGTGTTCATTCGGATTCATATATTTCATTTGGTGTTATTTGCCAGTGTATATAAAAATTTTGGACCTCTAACCCATGATTTTTTTTGGCACATGAATATTTCTTCATAGGAGTGAACGAGGTGTGGAAGGGAGAAGGATATTCAAAATTGAAGTAGACTGTGTAACTTAGAACATGGATTTTGTACCAATTGGGGGTAATGATTTGTGACCACATACCATAGAGCATAAATTGAACACGGGATGAATTATGAAATGGGTCGTGGTACTAAAAAGTGTTCTTGGATGAAATAGTAGTACTACTCAAGATGTCTTATAGTTGGTAGAAGAGATATTGTATTTACACCCCTAGGATTGTGGTATGTGTGAGGTTAACGGTATGTGGTAAAGAATATCAGTACACGGTGGAGCTATAGTACATAAATAGAGTTTAGTAAGTGGTGAATATATTCCAATATTCATAATTTTGGTAAAATGGATTAGAAAAATTTTACGAGTTTTATCCAAAATAAAAAGTTCTAATCCCATCATTAATAGAGGGAAAATCAGATAAAAAAATATCATTAAGGTGTAAAAACATGGGTAGGTCAAAATGTGTTCTCGCATGAACAATTCTTCGAAGGGAAGTGGTGTGAGAGAGTGATTCCACGTAAGATGATGTGGTACACGAAAGACAAAACGGTTCAAAAAATTGGATGGGGAAGTCTGTAGAATATATTTTCTATAGAAAACAGTTCTACATGGGAGAAAAAATAATTATAATAATTTGAAGAAGAAGAAGACGGCAAAAGGAAGAAACAATTGGTGGAAATGGAAAGAACCGTCCAAATAAGAATGACTTCAACAAAAGTAGATTTTGTAAGCATAAAAATCATGCTATGGTGATAAATAGAGGTAATACGTAGAGGCGGTAAGCAGAGGTGGTACATGGTGGAGTTACACAATGAACACATCATATGTAGAGCACTCATGATATGTGAAGCAGGCACAGGATGCATAGCAGGCACGGGACGCAGAGCTGGTGCGGTACACGGAGTAGGTGTTGTACATGTAGCAGGTAGTATATGTCGAGAAGGTGTGGTATGAAAATAATGTTTGGTACTTTTAGAAATCATGGTAAGTAGAGAACGTGTGGTACACAGATCAAGTGGGGTACATAGATTAGATACCGTCCATAATATCAGGGATAGTTTCTGTAAGGGAAATATATATATATGATGTTTTTGAATCTAGAATAAAGAATAATTATATTATGAAAATTCAGTTGTTGGAGTAAAATATAATATTAAACATAAAATAGCATCATCTTTGGAAATTTATTAAAGAAATGTCTCATATTGAACAATATAAAAAAAAAATTTTGCCTCTCCTTTGAAGAGGCATTCAAGTCGATAAATTGAATAGGAACAATTCCAAGGTAGTAATCTAGTAGGGGTATATGGAAGTGATCTTAGCGAAGCAGTGAGTTGTCCCATAATCTTTAGGTTGTTTCCCTGGGATCGTGTGACAGTGCCCTGGCCTTTGTAATCAATATATAGTTATGATTAGTGGATTTAGGTTCGACTAGAAACATGTCGGTGTATGCTCCTTGGACGTAACCGTTAGTGGAGAACAGAGTAAAAGTGATGCGATATCCTTAAAAATGAGAACATTTTAATTATTGTACATATCCATCATAATTTTTTAAACAAGATCCTACCAACGTGGGATCAAGATCCAGTAATGAAGGGAAAAAGATGACACCCTGATTCACCCCAACTATAATGGTGGTCTAGACTACATCAATTGGAATCAAAGGGTAGGTTTACGTATGTTGAATAATCATTAGTTATTCAATTCAGAAGAGGATTTGAGTTTTTCATTCCTGATTCTAAAATGAAGAGAAGTATTCATGAATGTTTGGTTACCTAAGAGAAGAAATCTGTACTCATCATGACCATGACGAAGGGAAAAGGAAATAGAATATAGATTTATCGAAGACCATCTTTTCTAAAGATTTGGTAGTATCTCGATCCCCATGCTTTTTGGAAAATGAGGATATTTTAGTCCTTTAAATAAATGAGAAAGGATATTGGGAGTTATGTGTTTCCACCATAAATAAATCTTCTACATCTGATGAAATTACGACACTAAAAAAATACCTTTATGACATATTTGATGATATGGTGGCCAATATTTGTAGAATCATTCAAAGTATATAAGAGTAAATCAACCATCTATGAGAAATAGAGGATTCTATGAAGGAAGACATGGAACAAAAAAATTTATAATGTAATAATCTTCTCCAAAGAGAAAACAAATTCACTGATGCATTATCCAGGAAAGACCCATTTAGTCATTACATGATGAGAATTCAAAGTGATCCTTTGATCAAGGACATAGTAAATGTGGACATGGGAATTATTATGGAAGGGACATCACCAACCCTAACCCAAATTATTGCTAATCATTCATTACTAGAGAATATCTAGAAATCTCAAAAATAAGATCCTTTATTATAGAAGAAGTTTGAGGCTGTGATGGAAGGGATGCTTCTTGAGGTCACTATTGATCAAGAAGGTGTACCGAAATTTCATAAAAGAGTATTTGTTCCATCTATTCTGGATATATAGAAGGAGCTTATGGATGATCCTCATGGATCTACTTTCTCTATACATCATGGAAAAACAAAAATGTACACTGACCTTCGTGATCATTATTGGTGGGATAATATGAAAAGAGTTATTGCAGACAACACATCAAGGTGCCAAGTATGTCTTGAAGTGAATGAAGGGAGGAAACTTCATAAAGGGGAATTGCAACAACTACCCATAACAACATAAAAGTGGGACAATATCACTATGTACTTCGCCACTGGTCTCCCGAGAAATTCCAAAGGAAACTATGCGAAATGGGTTTTTATGGACCGTCTCACCAAGACTACCCATTATATCACTATTTGGGAAGATATCTCCAATGATAGAATTTTTGGGATTTACATGAAGGGAGTGGTAAGGCTACATGGAGTTCCACTATCTATCGAATCAGATTGTGATCCAAGGATCGCATAAAAATTCTTGAGAAGTCTTCAACATTCTATGAGTACCGAATTGAATTTTACTATGGGATATAACCCCAAAACTAATGGCCAATCTAAAAAGACTATTCAAAAACAAGAGTAAATGCTGAGAACATGATCAATGTAATTTAAGGGTGGATGTTATAAACATCATCCTTTAGTTGTGTTCACTTACAACAACAGTTTCCACTCGAGCATTCAAATGGCACCCTATGATGATCTATATGGTAAGAGATTAAGAACTCATACTAGTTAGAATGAAGCTGGTCTGAAAATTATTTTACGGCTTTATCATGTGCAAGAGATGAAAAAAAATGTTTCGTTCCATCCAACAACACATTATGGCTACTTAGAGTTGGCAAAAGACCTATGCTGATTACCGTCGATGGGACTTAGTGTATGATGCAGGTGACAAGTTCATTCTTCTATTTTCACCATGGAAGTGAGTCATGAGGTTTGGAAAATAAGGGATACTCAGCCCTAGGTAAATGGTCCCTATGAAATCCTTGATCACTTAGGAGCAGTGACATATCAGCTGGCACTTCCTCCAAATATACGACAAGTTCATGATATCTTTCATGTATCCCTTATGAGGAAGTACATAACTTTCCCTTAACATTTTCTAAATCTATAGGTGGTACAACTAGAACATGACCTCTCTTATGGGGAGCAGCCAGTAAAAATCCTCGATCATAGAGATGAGGTTCTACGCAACAATACTATCCACATTGTTAAGGTGTTTTGGATGAACCACAAATTTGAAGAAGCTCTTTCGGAACCAGATGATTCGATGAGATAAAAGTACCCTCACCTTTTCTCTTATGAGGGTAAAAGTTAAAATTTCATGTATTAAATTTCATTTGGGTGGAAGAATGTAACCACCTGAACTTTTGAATAAATTTTGTATCCTACTTTTATGTGTTATTTTATTTATAATTAACAAAACATTATCCTTAAATTAATGAAGTGAGTATAATTAAAATAATTACCTTGGGTTTCTACTATTATATAACTGTTGGTCACTGTGGCTATTGGAAACTAATCAATTATTCTTATGATTATTGTTTAAAATTACACGTGATATTGGATAAGTAATATTTAACGAATTGTCGATGGTCACTTCCAGTAGACTCAGGTCGTATGAAGTCCATATGTCAGAGCTTGGGAAGGAGGTAGCATCTGTTGTCTTTGCACTGGACTATTCCCATGTCGAGCTTCAACATGTGAAGACTGAATGAAATCACATAAGGGAGAAGATCATGCTCATAAAAATCACCCCTCGGTCAATGTTGCCTGAGCCGCCCCAAGATTCAATCACCATAGAACACCTTAAACTTAGGTCCTATGAAGTTGTTATAAGGGGCTATGGAATGAGGACTTAAATACATTTTGTAATCTCTTGGTATAAATAAAATTGTTATTTACTCTGATGGTTACATTTTTGAATATAATGTTTCTGGATAAATGTAGAATCAATTTATAGAAGTTACATTTTATTGATGAATTTTGGAAAAAATTTTATTTTAAAATATTATTGTATAATTTAAATAATTAATTATGTGAAATGATTTTCAAAAAATGGTCTTCTACATTTGTGATCTATAACAAATTTATAGTCAAATATGGTCAACTTGAGTTATTTTTGAATATTAAAGTAAAGAATAGTAACATAACCATATGAATATTAAATGAATTGTAATGAATAGTAAATTGGTCATAAAAACAAAAATGTCACCAATTAATGTATAAATATAATGTTGACATCTTAAAAGTGAAAAAACAATCATATTATATGTTTTTGTATTTTATATGTCATAAATATATTATTTACATTTTATAATTAATTAAATAATTTAACATGGAAATGTATTTTCATAAAACATAATCATAAATTGTTACATTATTTTCCTATGGTTATATGATAATTTTATGGGACCTTGATTACCTTTTCATGGTTATACAAAACAAGATATAGTTATAGAGTATTTTTTTTGAATAAATAACTATTATATTTAAAAATTAAATTAAAAATGATTAGAAAATTATTTTCATTAAAAAAGATCAATTTTGCTGGTGTATAATGACATCATTGTTGATGTAAAAAGGATGTAATAAATCTGGTAGACATGTTGATAGTAATATATGTTATGAGATTCCCTAAGTGTCCAATACAATTGCAAAATAGCATGGTCAATCCAATCGTTTTGAAAATACCACCAGTGGGTTGTCACTAGAAAATTAATTAAATATACCCTTTCTTTCTTTGTAAATACCAAGTCATTATCTCATTCATTTCATTCCAAAATCATATTATATTAATCTCTAGTCTTTTTTCCAACCATGTATTCCTCCCAGGGTTCCCTCTAACCCCCAAGGTCCCATCCTTCGGGCTTTCAAAGTCACTCTTCAAGTTTAGGGAACCTTTCACCCTCCACTTTTAAGTCTTGACTTCCTTTATGTTATGTCTCATATTATCTATTGTTTTATGTTCTTATATATCATTATTATTCTCCATTTCATGTTAAATTTATGAGGTGTCCTTTTTTCTCTCATCATCTAATTTTCTAAATTTCTATGTGACGTCCTTTGGCTGCCGAGTTTTCGTAAAAGAAATCACATCTTTTCTTTTCCATCTAGTTTCATTATCATATGGTATTTCTTTGAAATATCCAGACTGTAATATTTTTTCCTATTATTCTATACCCATACTATATTATGAGTTATTTATGATTCTGTGACTCTGTTCCCCTCTCCTTTCAATTTTTTTAAAAGCCATGGTATATAGTCATTATGCTGCAGAAATTTCCTCTCAAAATCTCTCTATATTTCTAAATAAATTCTATTGAATTATTTATATGAATACCCTATTCTATATTCATTTCCAAGGGTATTCATCAATACATAAAATTTATCTATTTTATTCTAGAATTGACATATATATAACTATCACTCCCTTTCCATGGGATATAAATGACATAACGATCATGTTTTTAAGAACATTTAAAACGTCATGATTATGAAATGAAAACCATTTCTATTATTCTCTTTGGTTTATTTATGAAATGTTTGGTTATGATATATGTGGCTAACAGTAATGTTGATACATATTAAGGGTGAAACCCGATTTCACTTCAATATATTGGGTAAGGAATATAATATCTATAGATGACATGTTTCACAATATCGTGGTGAATAACCAAGGTAATTTTTATGAAACCTTGGGGTTGAACATTGGTGATATGTTCATGAATTTATAAATTAATTCTTTTATCCAAATAATCAAGTTATGATTTATGTTCTTTTTATTATGATATGAATCAACTTCCATTTCACATGTCTTTAAATTTTTTATCAAGATCTTATTGATTTCACAAGTTAACCGATTCAATTTCATTCCTTACTAGGCCATCTGCTCACCCTTTCCTTTGATTTATGTCTCCAGGTTAAGAGATGAAATAATTTTACTTATGATGAACATATGATGAATCCCAACATGTGGATTAAAATAATTTTTATGTGGTAATGTTTCATATTCTTGATTTGAAATACACAAGACTCTAAATATCATCTGTTTGTAAAATGTAATGAAAATTTATGTAATAAAGGGAAGGATGCTATATATATTGTATACAATAATGATACCATCTCAAATAGTGTTGAAAGTATTGAAATTATAAATTTACCATGAAACATCTCTCTATTCAAAAATACCTTGCAAGAGCCTACATGAAGAGATATGGATTATTGCTTGAGCGATCATTTAGAGATTTGAATATTTATATATGATCATAAAAATCATCAATGATTATTCCAGTCAAAATTAGCGTTGACTGGAAAGACAAATGTTACTGGAAAACAATGAAGTTTTATTAAATTCCCTATATAATATGATGATGTTGAAACTGCTCATTCCAAGAGTATATATCTGAGTGAAAGGAGATGGTGATGAAAGGTGTTGACTATTGAAGAATATTGATGATAGTGAAGAATCATGGGAATTATTTTCCAAGAAGAAACTTATAGGGATTTTATTTCCCACAGTTATCCAAATTTTTGGACCTCCAAATCGGGTTTTTGTTTTTGGAAATGTATGTATTTTGGCAGAAGTGTGAACAAGATGTGGAATGGTGCAGGGAATCAATAAAGGAAGAAAACCACATACCACAATACATGGGCAATGCATCATGTACGAGAATAGTTCGTGGATATGTACCATATACCCAGAAAGCTATAGGGGATAGTTCATGTAACGCCCCGACCCCAGCTACCCAGAGTCGGTGCATTACTTCGTAACATTGTCATGATCACAAAAGATCAAGTCTCAAAAGACCGATTAGTTTAGTAGCCTTGGAGACACTAGAAACATTCGTAAACGTTACATAACATCATAAAGTGAAAAACTATAATAACAAAGTCTCCATAGTCCACTCTCATATCTTCGTCTGACAATCCCTGCAGGTCATTCATAAAATACTTCTTCACATCCTGGAAAATATTAAAACATTGAAAGAGGTGAGATCAGATGCTCAGTAAGGATAACAATATTGCGGAAGCTTTCATAAATAAACATAAATATTTAAGGAAATTTATAACTAAAACAAAAGCCTTTTAAACTTGAACATCCACATAATATGGAAAAAGTAAAATGAGATAATGCCATTTACTTACTCACATGGATATTCTACTAGTCGAATAATCACATAAAATATTAATAACCACTTTCATAATAAGGGAATGTATAATGCCAGACATTCTGAAACACTTTGTCAAGGCCTCATCCAAGACGTCTAAAATGATTAAGGCCTCGGCCAAAACCATAAATCAAATTGGGAAAGGTCCTCGGCCAATTCCACGTCTAGTTGTCTCATGAGACCTACCGATGCATCGAGGAGCTATAGCGGGCTCCACCCGTCACTTATTAAGTCCAATACATTCCTCATATGAATAGTTTTAAACATATCATAAACCATAACATAATCATATCACATAAAACATGCATAAATGAAACATAACATTTCCACATTTCAATCACAATATATCAATACAACATATTGATATAATAAAAATGCTTTCAAAACCATTTTCAATACCAAAATAAAAGAAAGTTAAAACTTTGTATTTATTTTTCATTAAACAAATTATGGCTTGTAGAGGAAGCTAAAACTCAAATAATGATCACGGTGGCAGAGAAGTCGTTGTCGCCACATAATTACGGAAAGAAAACCATTCCCTTTTGTCGTTTAGCAAAACGCTTCATATAAAAAAAGATTCCTTTTGAATAAACGTAAAAGTCAAAGGGGTTAATACACCGTATAAAAGAAAGTAGTGTATAAAACCAAATATGCCTCAATGAAAGAGGATTGAGACGAAGTCCTTAAAAAGATAATTTTTAAAATAAAATAGATCTATTATGTGTATTCACTATAGGTACACATAAAGAACGTAAAAATACAAAATAAGACATAATAATAACATGACATAATTTGAAAGTAGGAGATTAACCCAAATAATGAACGTTGGGTTAAGAAGTTCCCTTACCTTGCGTCCTGTCCTAACTCGACCGTTCATTAACCTCCTGAATAATAAAATGGAGTTAATTTATATTTACTTAAGAACTTTTTTCATGTTCATTATTCCTTTTATATCACTTATTACCATGTTATGAACATTATGTAATTATTTAAGTTAATAACGGTCATTTTATCGATCTTTGGTACTTGAGTCAAAAATAAACTTCTTATAATTACATGTTGTTCATGTGGTGAAATATTCATTATATCCAGAATTATATTCATGATGTAGATATCATATATATCATATATATATAGTATATACATTCATTTATAATATTACGTAACATTTAGAGGTAAGAAATGAAATGCACTGTTCATGGAGACGGTAAGCCGTACGTACGCATGAACGCTACTTTCATTTCTATTTCATATTTAATGGAATGAAATCATAATGATATAAGTGTATAATATAATTCCAGTATAATATAGTGTATAATACCATTTACTCCATCCTTTATACATCCCACATATGGCATTAACGATTCAAATCACTTTGAGGGGGCGGTAGTCCGCACTTCCTAAAATGAAATTATCGCGTTTTACCCATAATGGAAATCATAAAGTATGCCATAAATGAGAAATACATAAGCATAAGTAAAACATAAAAATAATATATATATATCATATATAAATATAGTGACATCTTAATGGCCACCTTTGAAGGTGTTATATGAGTGTTGAACAATCATCGTTTCGTGAGGCAGAAATTCGCCATCCACAGAAACCGTATATTCTTTAACCATTAGATGTAGGTGTGTGTAAGTGTATCTAGAATACTTATTATAACAACATCCTAGTATATTGAGGATACTGTTTTTGTTACAAAAGAAATGAATAAAAAGAGTTTAGTTGGTTGGAGAAGAAAAGAAAACGAAACAACATTAGAGAAGACATTACCTCAAAATCGGGTAACTCTTTTTGAATTGAGCCAAAGGCTTCCTTGGTAAGATTTATTCCCAAAGTGAGGCTTCTAGGAGTAAGAGGGGGAAGTTGGGAGAGTATTTGGTCAGGGGTTGGCCGATCCAAATGGCTTGAAGGTGTGAATAAGGTGGAAGAGGTGGGGGCCTTTTATAAGTGGAGAGGAGGGGCTTTTTTGGAAAGATTGAAATGTTACATTATTACACAATGATTTTCGGATTATAAAGGTCCAAAACTTATATAATTCGTGGCTAAGGTGATAAGGGTTCGAAATCTACCCATCCAATAGTCTTTGTACAAGTGTAAGCCTTGGATTTTACATTATCGTTTCATTTTATTAAAATCGTTAAATAATGAGGTCATCGCTGCATCATAATGATGTCATAAATAATATAATTTATATAATGTCTAAAAATTATAAATAAAATACTATGATGTATGAAGTCTTTTTAGATTTCTAATGAATATTTATAGTCAAAATTTTGACTTGTGTAACCCCACCTAAAAACTGTTTTAGTAAAACAACTCATGTTTGTGTCAATTTAATTTTAATATTAAATAAATATATATTAATGTCATTTTCCAACTAAAGTGGCTCCATGGGGTCCCCAAGTTGACCCATGGGTTGTCTGGGTCGGCCATTATTCATCCAATAGGAGTAGGACAAATGTCAAGCTCATATCATATTATTAAAACATTGTTTTTACCTTAAACTACACTAATTACCTCTAATCGCGATTAAGAACTTAAAAGTTACTATAAACCAAAAAAAATATTTTAATCTCATTGAACCACATTTTACTTCTTAATGACAACCATGTATGTCGGATTTTTGAAAATCAAATCACAGAAGTGGTAATATTTCATTTAAACGAAAAATCAGTTATTTAACTACCAGTTAGTGATTTCACTATTCATCAAAAATTGAAGTTTTTCAGAACAATGCCAAAATTTCACCCTAAGCTATAATTGATATTCCGAATTCAAAAATGATGTCTATTTTAAAAAATTAAAAACATATAAGTTGCATTAATTAATTTTATAATTAATTCTCGCTGTCACAACAAATAGCATGTTTTTAAGAAACAATTTATATCAAGAGATTGGTAATTGTTTATGTCCAATTTCAATGTTAAATTAATTCTAATGACCACCATTGGATAAAATGGTAAAAATATATTTTAATTATACTTTAAAACCACTAAATAGTATAATTTATCTCAATAAATTATTTTGATTAAAAAAGTTGTTTTAAGTATTTTTCACTATTCATAAAAAAATTGGATGTTCTCAGAAGTTTACAAAAAATTCAACTTAGGCTAATTTTGATATTACGAATACAAAAATGAAGTCCATTTTGAAAAATAAAATTTCTATAATTTTAAAAAGTGGTTATTACTATTCAAAACGGCTACTTTGATTAGTCGCGGTGTTTTAGAACTCGAAGTTGCGTACAATGCAAGCTATTGCATTATTGAATGAGAAGCGTATCGTGGACGCTCGGGGTGTTACATTATCCCCTCCTTCAATAAATTTCATCCTCGCAATTTGAAATTTTTCTTTGAATGTAAAAGGTTGAAAAGAGAAAATATCTTTGTGGAAAACCCACATCGGAAATAAGATTAATAAAATTTATCCTTAATAAGATGGAAAGGGAAATAAAAAAGTCACCACCCAATTATGCTCTCGATTAGGAGAAAATTGGTGGCAATTAGAGACATATAATTGGAGGAAAAACGTAAATATTTGTTGGGAGTGATTGAGGTCATCAATCACAATCAACTGTCAAATTGAGGGCCTCAAAGCCTTCAATCTATGTTGATTTAAAATATCATCAGTTCAACAAGACATAAGGTATTAGGATAACCCATTTTTTGTTTTAATATCCCTTTACTAAAGTTTAAGAATTAATTTATTCATTGAATA
This sequence comes from Viscum album, assembly GCA_963277665.1. Taxonomy (NCBI): domain Eukaryota; kingdom Viridiplantae; phylum Streptophyta; class Magnoliopsida; order Santalales; family Viscaceae; genus Viscum; species Viscum album. The sequence continues at coordinate 501,352,138 of OY728159.1, forward strand.
AGAGATAGGTATATATATATTTATGCTTGACAATTAGTGTTTCATCCATCAACTCATCTTTCACTCAAAAAGATAATAGAACTCAAAAATATTATACTTATCCTAATTGTATAAGGTTCCAAATGTTAACACATACTATTTAGATTAGTAAAGTTATTTTGTAATAACCAGGGACTTCCTGTTGGCTAGTGGTAGGAAATGAAGGCATGTCGCACTATGATTGTGGGTTCGATTCCTGCAGCTTTGTCCGACGCGACGGGTTATGCCCCACCCTGCAGGTTGTCCTTTTCCTAAAACTATAGTATTATAATATTCCAAAAATAATATTCAAAAATGATTTAACCTTAAACAATACTATCCAAAGATCAACTTAATCCATTCCAACCTTTATGGTTATCCAAAATACTTCTGTCCAACTCACAGTCCAAATTTTATAAGGAAGGTAAACATAATGAAGATCCTTTTTCCCACGTAAAAACATGTGAATACCTTCATCATGTATTCTTTTTAAACATACTGAATTACCAGTATCCCTTATTCCTTATAGAATATTAGATATAATCCTTCTATCCAAAAATGTATACAAAACATCAATCATTTTCAAGGATTTTAAGTATATCCAATATAATTTATCCAAATCAATCACGTCTTATTCCAAAATCACAATCTCACTATCAGAACCATATTATGGTCTATCTTTCTCTCAACCATATATTTTCAAAAAATTTAATTCTACTGTGGAGTCACTTTTCTTGGTTCCACACAATCTCAAGTCCTTGATGAAATAGTATTGCAGTACAATCCTTATATACTCCATAATTATTATAACCAGTACATCATTGATACAACACTCAAATTACAAAATAATTTAATAACAACGTAAGAACTCTAATCATTACTCCTCATCTGTGGTAGTATCATAACTTGATTATTATCCAATAACATCATTTGGGGCATACTCTGAGGATTTGGACATTGGTTTGTGTAGTGTCCCCAATCCTTGCAGAAGAAGCATTGTACATTTGAAACCATTTTCTTACCGTTGCAGTCACGCACTTTGTGTCCTTTTTCTCTACACTTATAACAAACTCTCATTCCCTTTAGGCAAGTTCCATGATTTTTCTTCCCACAATTACCACATATTGGAAAATTCTTCTTTCCCCTCATCCCTTTATCCATCATTCTCTCTTCCATCCCTTTCGTCTCTTGCTTCGCTTCAAAGCCATAGGACTCAGATAATTCTTTACTTATCTTATTAACACATGATACTATTTCTTCTTATGTTGAGAACACATGGGAGACTATTTCCCTTCGAAATGTTGGCTTAATACCGTGAAAGATACGATCCTTCTTACTCTTTGGATCATACGTACTGCTAGATTTCACATTCCTTCTACTGGGCGCCATTTCGATACAATAGCATAAACTAGGTTAGTTTATGAATTACAATGAATAATTCCAACTTTTAAAATACTTAAAGTAAATTGAACGGTTTATGGATATAATCCATAATCATAAGAATGTTTTCTTTGAGGAAGTATATACTCATAAACCCTACATATTGGTTTGTAAATAAAATGAGAATTATCCTAAGTAAATCCCTCGGGAGTGTCGTAACCAAGAGTGCAGCAAGGCCCGTTGTCGTGCACCAGTTCCCGTTCGAGTCTAGCTCAAAGCGGTGTTTTCGGGTTTTACCCCTAGGTACATCTGTGCCAGAGCCGCCTCTACCTGCTCGTATCCAGACAGGGATGTATTGCTCGGAAAACTCACAAAATCCCTACAATACCAAAATTATAGGAAGTTCTTCTATACTAATCCTCAAAGTCTATCTTTGGTCTATGTGCTCTAATCAGAGTTTATCTAAATCTAGCTTCCATGGTTAGTACTAAACTGCCTCTGATACCAACTGTAACGCCCCGACCCCAGCTACCTAGAGTCGGTGCATTACTTACTAACATTGGCATGATCACAAAATATCGAGTCTCGAAAGACCGATTAGATTAGTAGCCTTGGAGACACTAGATACATTCGTAAGCGTTACATTACATCATAAAGTGAAAAACTACAATAAAAAAGTCTCCATAGTCCACTCTCATATCTTCGTCTGACAATCCCTGCAGGTCATTCATAAAATACATCTTCACATCCTGGAAAATATTAAAACATTGAAAGGGGTGAGCTCAGATGCTCAGTAAGGATAACAATATTGAGGGAAGCTTTCATAAATAAACATAAATATTTAAGGCAATGTATAACTAAAACAAAAGCCTTTTAAACTTGAACATCCACATAATATGGCAAAAGTAAAATGAGATAATGTCATTTACTTACTCACATGGATATTCTACTAGTCGAATAATCACATGAAATATTAATAACCACTTTCATAATGAGGGAATGTATAATGCCAGACATTCTAAAACACTTTGTCAAGGCCTCAGCCAAGACGTCTAAAATGATTAAGGCCTCGGCCAAAACCATAAATCAAATTGGGAAAGGGCCTCAGCCAATTCCACGTCTAGTTGTCTCATGAGACCTACCGATGCATCGAGGAGCTATAGCGGGCTCCACCCGTCACTTATTAAGTCCAATACATTCCTTATATGAATAGGTTTAAACATATCATAAACCATAACATAATCGTATCAAATAAAACATGCATAAAGGAAACATAGCATTTCCACATTTCAATCACAAGGTATCAATAGAACACATTGATATAATAAAAACGCTTTCAAAACCATTTTCAATACCAAAATAAAAGAAAGTTAAAACTTTGTATTTATTTTTCATTAAAAAAATGATGGCTTGTAGAGGAAGCCAAAACTCAAATAATTGTCACGGTGGCAGAGAAGTCGTTGTCGCTGCATATGTATGGAAATAAAAACATTCCCTTTTGTCGTTTAGCAAAACGCTTCGTATAAAAAAAGATTCTTTTTGAATAAACGTAAAAGTCAAATGGGTTAATACACCGTATAAAAGAAAGTTGTGTATAAAACCAAATATGCCTCAAAGAAAGGGGATTGAGACGAAGTCATTAAAAAGATCAATTTTAAAATAAAATAGATATATTGTGTGTATTCACTATAGGTACACGTAAAGAATGTAAAAATACAAAATAAGACATAATAATATCATGACATAATTTGAAAGTAGGAGATTAACCCAAAGAATGGAAGTTGGGTTAAGAAGTTCCCTTACCTTGCGTCATGTCCTGACTCGACCGTTCTTTAACCTCCTGAATAATAAACTAGAGATAATTTATATTTACTTAAGAACCTTTTTCATGTTTATTATTCCTTTTATATCACTTATTACCATGTTATTAACATTATGTAATTATTTAACTTAATAACGGTCGTTTTGTCGATCTTTGGTACTTGAGTCAAAAATAAACTTCTTATAATTAGAAGTTGTTCATGTGGTGAAATATTCATTATATCCAGAATTATATTCATGATGTAGATATCATATATATCATATATATACATTATATACATTCATTTATAATATTATGTAACATTTAGAGGTATGAAATGAAATGCACCGTTCATGGAGACAGTAAGCCGTACGTACGCATGAACGCTACATTCATTTCTATTTCGTAATAAATGGAACGAAATCATAATGATATAAGTGTATAATATAATTCCAGTATAATATATTGTATAATACCATTTACTCCATCCTTTATACATCCCACATATGGCATTAACGATTCAAATCACTTTGAGGGGGCGGTAGTCCGCACTTCCTAAAATGAAATTATCGCGTTTTACCCATAATGGAAATCATAAAGTATGCCATAAATGAGGAATAAATAAGCATAAGTAAAACATAAACATAATATATATATATCATATATAAATATAGTGACATCTTAATGGCCACCTTTGAAGGTGTTATATGAGTGTTGAACAATCATCGTTTCGTGAGGCAGAAATTCGCCATCCACAGAAACCGTATGTTCTTTAACCATTAGATGTAGGTGTGTGTAAGTGTAGCTCGAATACTTTATATAACAACATCCTAGTATATTGAGGATACTGGTGTTGTTAGAAAAGAAATGAATAAAAATAGTTTCGGGGGTTGGAGAAGAAAAACAAAACAAAATAACATTAGAGAAGACATTACCTCAAAATCGGGTAACTCTTTTTGATTTGAGTCAAAGGCTTCCTTGGGAAGAGTTATTCCCAAAGTGATGCTTCTAGGAGTAGTATGGGGAAGTTGGGAGAGTATTTGGGCAGGGGTTGGCCGAGCCAAATGGCTTTAAGGTGTGAATAAGGTGGATGAGGTGGGGGCCTTTTATAAGTGGAGAGGAGGGGCTTTTTTGGAAAGATTGAAATGTTACATTATTACACAATGCTTTTAGGATTCTAAAGGTCCCAAACTTATATAATTCGTGGATAAGGTGATAAGGGTTCTAAATATACCCATCCAATAGTCTTTGGACAAGTGTATGCCTTGGATTTTACATTATCTTTTCATTTTATTAAAATCGTTAAATAATGAGTTCATCGCTGCATCATAATGATGTCATAAATAATATAATTTATTTAATATCTAAAAATTATAAAAAAATACTATGATGTAGGAAATATTTTCATATTTATGATGAATATTTATAGTCAAAATTTGGACTTGTGTAACCCCACCTAAAAACTGTTTTAGTAAAACAACTCATGTTTGTGTCAATTTAATTGTAACATTAAATAAATATATATTAATGTCATTTTCCAACTAAAGTGTCTCCATGGGGTCCCCAAGTTGACCCATGGGTTTTCTTGGTCGTCCATGTTTCATCCAATAGGAGTAGGAAAAGTTTCAAGATCATATCATATTATTAAAACATTGTTTTTACCTTAAACTACACTAATTACCTCTACTCGCGATTAAGAACTTAAAAGTTACTATTCACCAAAAAAAATTATTTTAATCTCATTGAACCACATTTTACTTCTTAATTACAACCATGTATGTCGGATTTTTGAAAATCAAATCACAGAAGTGGTAATATTTCATTTAAACGAAAAATCAGTTATTTAACTACCACTTAGTGGTTTCACTATTCATCAAAAATTGAAGTTTTTCAGAACAATGCCAAAATTTCACCCTAAGCTATAATTGATATTCCAAATTCAAAAATGAGTTCTATTTTACAAAATTCCAAACATATATGGTGCATTAATTAATTTTATAATTAATTCCCGCTGTCACAACAAATAGCGTGTTTTTAAGAAACAATTTATATCAAAAGATTGGCAATTGTTTATGTCCAATTTCAATGTTAAATTAATTCTAATAACCACCATTGGATAAAATGGTAAAAATATATTATAATTATACTTTAAAACCACTAAATTGTTTAATTTATCACAGTAAATTATTTTGATTAAAAAGGTTGTTTTAAGTATTTTTCACTATTCATAAAAAATTGGAAGTTCTAAGAAGTTTACAAAAAACTCAACTTAGGATAATTTTGATATTACGAATACAAAAATGAAGTCCATTTTGAAATATAAAATTTCAATAATTTTAAAAAGTGGTTATTACTATTCATAACGGCTACTTTGATTAGTCGCGGTGTTTTAGAACTCGAAGTTGCGTACAATGCAAGCTATTGCATTATTGAATGAGAAGCGTATCGTGTAAGCTCGGGGTGTTACAGTTCATGTAACAGGTCGTGGTACCAAAAATGGTTTGTGGAAAAAGGAGTTATGTTATGCAGGAAGGATCTTCATAGGCAAAAGAGATTAATTTTTAATACTGACATGATTAAAATTTGTGTAATGTTAATTGTACGTGGTAAAGGATCAGAGTATATGGTGGGGGCATACAATATGCAGATAGTGTTCATTATGCGGTGAGGAATATCCAATATTGAAAATTTTGGTGAAACAGATTAATAATATTTTTTATATTTATATTCTTATATTTGGAGGGCTAATATCATAATTAAGAGGGAATTTTTTTTAATAAAATATCATCAATGTAGAAGAACTCAGATAGGGTGGAATGTGTTCTCACCTAAAAATTAATTAATTGGAAGTGGTGCATGGGAGGGATTATGTTTATAACAATGTGGTACATGGAAGATGAAAAGGTTCATAGAATAGGATAGAGATGTCTGAATAAGAAAATCTATGTAGGACATAGAGGTGCGTAGGAGATTTAATGATACACATCGTATGTATAAGAAGTCCACCAATGGATGAAACAATTTTTTTAATAGGAAGGTCAAGTCCAATGAAGAAAGAATTATGGAGAAGTAGAAGTTTTTAGAAGATACATTATGATGAGGTGATACACAGATTCAGAATGTAGAGGTGGTATGTTGAGGTTGTATGCAGAGGTAGTACATGGAAGTGGTATGTAGAGGTGTTACACGGAGGAGGTACAAGATGTAGGTATGAGCGGTATGACTGGAATGTGGAGCAGACACGGTACACGAATCATTCATGGTATGTGGATCATGTATTGTATACTGAGAAGGCAAGAGATGTTGAGGAGGCCCCGTACGCTAAGCTAGAAAAATATTCAGAGCACGTGGGGTATGCAGATCAGAGATAGTATTCATTATAAAGGATTGTTCATGGAAGTGGAAACATCATAATTGATGTTTTTTATTCTACAAAATCATAGGAATATTTTGTGAATTTAGTTGTTGATGTAACAAAAATATTGAACATAAAAGATTTTCAACACTGGACCTTGAACCAAGAAATTTATCTTATATAACAAGAGATGAAGACTTTTATTCCTATCATTTGAAGAGACCTTCAAGATGGTAAAATGAGTAAGAACACTCCCATGTCAGTGAGAGGGAGGTGGATTCTTTGAAAGTGATCTAAGGGGAGTAATGCCAATTCCTTGAATATTTTGGAAGTGTTCATTTGATTGAGCATATCTTACCGAACAATTGTAATCCATAACTAGTGAAGACTAGTAGAGATAGGTATGACTGAAAAATTATTGGTGTATACACCATAGATGTATCCCTTAGCGGTGATCCAATTAAAGGTTTTGTGATTTCATTATACATTTGAATGTTTTAATTCCTATACATTTCCATCATACAATTTTAAACAAGTTTATTCCAAAATTGGAACAATATCTAATAAAAAACCAAAAAATTGGCACCCTGATTCACCCCCTCCTAATGTGGTTAAGGGTAATTCAGGACGAGGGAGTTCTCTATGAATATTAAATATCACATTTTTAGTACAACTTGGTTTGAAAAATATATATCATAGATTGTGGGAATAATAATCATGGTAGAGGATATAACATTTAGTGGATGAAAATTAGGTGAGGAGTCTTGTTTTTTAAAATGTGAATGATGGGTTATGTGTTTCTTGAGTTTTCATGCTACCCGTGGGTGATCCTGAGTGGAAATCGGATGAAACTTCAATGGAAAACATCAAATTATTACCCTAAACTATATCATGTTTTTATTATCTGTAGGAAATCATGGATTAGTTAATTAAATTATTTCAATTATAATAATTCATTGAGATGGTCACCATGGATGATTTATCTAGGAAGTATGTTAATGAGGTAGTGATATTTCAATGAGTTTTTATGTCCATTTCCTTTTATCATAATACACATTCAGCCTCATGCGTCTAAAAGAGATTACCACATGCTTTGGGCACTGAATTATACCTCTACTCTTTTTCTACCCTTGAACCCTCATGAATATGGATCGTACCATATAAAAACTAATGGATATAGAGAGATCATTCATCTAGGGCATTGTTACGTCATTGGTGAGGAAATTTAATTTTGTTCAAATTTCCTACAAAAACATATATTTCTCAACTATTTGTATAGCTCTATTTGAGGAAATTTAAGGGATGCCATGTCATTTTCTGTTTTGCTGTATAGAGGTTAGGGAGTCACCAGTTCATGGTAAAAATGTGTCATAGATAATGGTAGATATGATTCACATTGTTAATGAGAGGATGATACCATTAAAAACATGTTTAAATATTATGTCAATTTTAGGAGGAGTTCCTCAGAGATCATGGTTGGATACTAAATATTATAAATTTTTTCCCCATGAAGTGTGATGTCGATTTTTTGAAAGGTTCATGCCATCACCTTCATTTCCTGGTCATTACATTGTGTTTGGGTGTGTTGATTAGGTGGCATATCGGTTGGCATTGCCACCAATGTAGCAAAGGATAAGTGTAATATTCCAAATGTACATGCATCATTGGAACTTCATTGTGATTACAATGATTTAAACATGGGATAGTTTGATATCAAGGATGATATGATGTCTACAAATATATTATTGGAGATACATGATCAGTGATAGAAAGTTTTTTGTCGTAACACCAATCCATGAGTTGATGTGTTATGGAGGCAAGGTTGCTTTGGGGAAATTACATGGGACTGAGAGAACACATATGTTCCAAATTCCTTATATTATTAGGAGATTATTTTTTTCTTTTATTTCGTAGATCATTTTTTGAATTGTGGTGTGTTGTTTCCCTTCAAATTGGATGTGTGTTTAATGATAACTATGATGACATATGAAAAGGATTGTACATGAATACTAATAACTATGAATTATACATTGACTTCATTAAAAACATTTGGGATATTTATTTTCAGAAAAAATAGATAATATCCTAATATAGTAAAGGTATTCATTAATTTATGTCTTAGGAGAAGTGATGTGTGTATTGTCATGGGCGGTTGTTGGTTTCGGCTATGTCGAGGTCAGCTGTGTTGAGTGATGATGGTTGTGTAGTAATGTGGTGGTTTGAGAAATGTTCAAAATGATGCGTTGTTGTGCTTGTTGGGAGGCAGTGATGTGGTTGTATGGGGTATTTTTCATGAATTTTGGTAGGTGTGGATGGTTGGTGGTAGTATTTCAGTTGTAATTATTAACATGTGAAGTATGTCATAGTGTGGTTATTTGTTCCCCATTAATTTTCAGGTTTAATTTTTTTTCTCAGGGATCAGAATCATTATATAGGTATCTCAATTAATCGTGCATGACGTTCCAATACATTTCATTTCTTGTTTTTATTTTTTAATGAATATTTTTTTGGGTCTTTGCAGGTATTTTGGAGATGAAGTTGCGAGAGAATATTAGAATTTAATTCCAAATGTGGATCTTATTCAGGTAAATAATTTTTTTTTATGGCTTGTGTAGCAAGAAAATTTTAAGGCTTGTAGGAGTGGGAGGAAGAGTCCATGAAATAGATTTATTTTCTGGTAATGGAATTCTTGATGTGTAGTTAATTCTTTTCAAGGTGACCAAAATTTTGGAATGAACCCAAATATAATGGTTTCATGCCTTTTAATGGTTTCATTACTTATAATCCATATCTTTTGAGAAATTCAAATTGAGAAGGTTATATTGACAATGTGAAATAATAATTTTATAGAATTTTTCTACACTTCTTGTCCAAATATTTTTCATTCGAATGTGTCCATACCTCAATCTTTTTTTATGAACCATAGGTTTTGAGGGTGGTTTTTTCATCACATAATTTTCCTTCATTGTTTGTTGGTTCTAGTCGATGCCTATTTGGGGTCTTTGGTATGTTCTCCACAAAACACCATTATTTCCTTCCCTTATACCATTTTGATTTTATTCATTGTAATTAATTTTGTTTTGGATGAGTTTGGGATTCATTTTGATAATACTTGGTTATGAAATAGATGTATTAATGGTTTCCATTGTGTGTTTGGGGTTTTTAAATGTTTCTTCTTCTCCCAACGGTGTTCAACAAGACATATAAGCTTTATTTTAAGTAGTAGTTCCTTTAATTATCACTTTGTGTGCAATGATATAAATATTTAAACATATTTATGTTATATCAAATATGACCAGGATTATCATATTCATGAATTTTATTTTTTGTCAAGGATGAATATAAAGAATTTAAATCATCCTATAATGAATTTAGAGAAAACCATACCAACAAAAATATTCATGAAATCAAAATCAAAATGACTATGTAAGTCTATCTAATTAATTAGAATCATTCTATAAATAAAGGATAATTGGAATCACTTCAATTCAGTAATGGAAGAGAAAATCATAATGTAGTGATGAAGTTGATTCTGTATGACTATAATATCAATGCGACGATGCTTTGTTGATCATGCAAATCTAATAAATCATAAGTAATATGCAAATACTAGTGATGAAATATTGATATATGAATGAGAGAGAAAAATATTTTTCTAATCGTATATAGTTTGGTAGTAATACATCCAATCATATTTGGATTGGGAATTAAAGAAATATATTAATGAAATATAGGGTTGTTACAATACAATCCTTGGTATGTCAGATGAAGCTGAATATCATCATCAAAGTATTCATATTCATGAATGATGTAATGATAGAAACATATAGATTTGGAAGAATAATGTTCATGAATCTATTGTTTTCTAGTTTTATGATCATCATAATGACTTTCCCATATGCATATATGTCAATGGTCGAGGAGCATGATTGAAACGAATAAAAGAGAATGAAAAAGTGTTATGAATGATCATTGGAATTTTATTTTATTGAGAAATATGAACAATGATTTGTTTTATTGTTCAGTTATTAGTTGGGTAAAGGTCCACCATATGAGTGTTTATAATAATTCATCATTCTGATGAAAAGAATAAGTTGAAATGGTTGAATTAATTTGTTCAAGTGGTTCATGATAATAAATGAATTAGAATCAATTCTGTTACATTTTTCTTCATCGTAATGATGAAGATCACAATGAAAATAAAAATGATATTTTGAGTCTATAACATTTTGACATTAAAGAAGATAAAAAGGTGATGAAAATAGGGTACATGATGTTCAAAGAATATGTTTTTTCCATTATTTGGAACATAGTAGTGAAATGAAGAAAATGTATCAAACAATAAAGATAGAAAAATATTATCAGACAGTGCTTTTCTATGTAGATTTAATCTATTTATTTCTTCATACAATAAATTCATATGTATCATCGTAACTAAGTAATTGTGTTGAGGAATTCCAATTTTGGATGATGTCTATAAATAATTTCTTAAGCACAGGTGATGTTGATAGAAGGTTCATTAAAAGTTGAGAAGTGTTGAGATTAGTTTATAAAGGCTTGATACACCTGAAATTCATAATGAAAGTGTGATTTATGTAATTTGGTTGAGTGGGAAAATATTTAGACATCCCACCCAAATAATTTTTCAGACGAGTATAAAAGGATAATGTATAACATACTTTCTGATTAAATTACTATTCATGTAGAGGAACATAGACAGTGGAGCTCTATATAAAATCAATGTTTGTAGATTGTTTTAATTCATGAATAATTAATTCCAAATAGAAGATAAATGAGAAGATAAAATATTGAAATTTATCATATAATAATCCTATAAAGTGTATTTTCATATGAAACCAAATAATTTGATTGTGGAAATCATATTGGGGTTTCCCAATCAAAAAAAATGTTCAATATTATCTCCATAATATTATAATATCGCTGTATATTTTATTTATTGAAGAACCAAACTTGAAGAATAGGACTGGAAAATCATACTGAAATTTAAAACACTATCCAGGATGACCAAAATATATTCTAGGTTGGAATGTGAATAATTGTTTAGAGATATAATATTTTTGAAATTTTGTAAAGAATCAACATAACATGTTTTGTTATTAAATATTGTATAACATAATTTTTGATACATGGAGGAAAAACACAATTGAATTGATTACAAGGACATACCTATTTGTGGTGAATTGTGAACTGTGAAAAATAATCCAGCCCTATGGATGTGTTTTTGAATTGTTTTAATCGTGGAATGAAATATTTAATATGTGGTGAAAGTTTCATAATTATTAATGAATCGTATAAGAAAACGATATCACTGAATCACTAACTCCCCATCTAAGTGATCCAAATATATTTACTAGTAACATACAATTAGTATTTGTGTTAATGGGTCCCTATTTTTTTATTTTTTTTATTATTTGATGAGGAGTTGATAATTAATTTGAATTATGTGAACAGCAATGGAATCCTGAATTTTTTATTGAAAAACACTCATATATGGAAAGATAAAATGTTACCTTATCTTATTTTAATTGAGTATGATGTTATTGAAGATTCAACATATGTGTTTTCTCTTATTGATGATAAATTATCTATTACATATGTTTATAAAAAGAATATTCTGATTGATGGAAGGGTCAATAATGTTTTACTAAAATCAAATTTTTAAAGTATACAATTTAAGGGTGAAATGTTATTCGACAAATAATTTTATATTCGAAGAAAAAGAAAAACCTATATGAACTCCATACAACACTGAATAAGGAAAAAATAAAAATGAGGATGTTGAAGTATGACTGCCTGAAAATAGGTGAGTATGAATATGTTAAAGAATTCATTTGAATGGTAAATAACATTATCCGTACTATGAGATTTTATGGTGAAAAGATTGAGGATTCTAAAAGTAAGGCAATGATATTATGAATTACTCCCAAAAATATTAACGCTAATGTTTCTTTAATTTAAGATCAAGTTCCTGAAACACTGTCTATAGATGATTTACATAGTACTCTCAGCACATACGAAATGATAAAGTAGAAAGCTATGAAAATAAAATCAATAGTTGATAGAGAAATTTATTTCAAGGATGTCAAGAAAAAACTATAAAAGAATATTCCTGTTTATAAAGATTCTATTGATTCTATTTATGAAAATTAGGTATGTAACAACCTTGATTATATTTTACAATTGTTTTCTAATACCCTGAGAAGAGGTATAGGGATATGTAACTAGAAACCTTCCATTAATTTTATTGAATCTAGCTCATTTGGGAACTTTAAGGCTAGTTTTCCATAAATAATGAAAGAAGAGTATTGTGATGAATAATAAAGAAGGAAAATATATTCATGGAAATATATGGGTGGAAATGATTTAAAATTTTCTATAGGTAAATATAAAAAGATATGAAATTCCAAAAAAATAAGTTTCTTATCTAATGATAAGGAATATGAAGATGGTGATAGTGAATATGAAAAGTCTGTTGAGTATGCATGTGAGAATAATTTTATTTCAATAGTGAATACTGAAAGATTCAAATGCAATAGTTTTAATGAGGGAGAAACACATTAAAAATGTCATCTTGAAAAACAATTTAATGAATTCCAAAGAACGATTATAATTAAAGAGAATGGAATATTGAAGTTAAAAATTGAATGTTCGTCATAAAAAATTAAATTATGTTTTCTTGATGATAATGTAAAAATGGTGAATGAAAGTAATGATTTAAAGAAATATATTGAGAGATAAAATAATCATAATGAACATCTGGATGTGAAGATATTGGTAGAAGGAGAAGAGTCTGAACTTGTCCAACAATGTACTTTTAAATATTAATATAGAAATAAATGTTTTAAAAATATTATCATTGTTATTGGAAAATGTTACTATAAGAAATAACTTATGAATTAATAAAAAATGTTTTCATTAATGGTTTATAAAAAATATTTAGAGATTTCTAAAAATAAGATAGATCATAATGTGATGTATGTGTCATAGATTATCAAAATGGGATGTTTAGAAGATACTAAAAATACTAAGTCTGAAACTCCCCCTAATAAATCTAAAAATTAAAATGTGTCTAATACTTCTTGTTATGATAATGTTAATAATAATATAAAGATGAAAACAAAGTTTTTTATTGATACCAAAAAGGTTTCTGGTTTTAATAAGAATTACATGAATGATGCTAAGAAACATGATCACAATTATGGTCAGAATTGAAGTGTCCAAGGAAAAAAAATCTATTTATACTACTTTTATTTTGGTGGATTCCAATATACGGAAAAACGTTGTTGGTTGAACAGAAAATAATAGTATTATTATATATTATTTCAAATGAAAATTTTGTGGGGTTATAAATCCTTCCAAAATAAGAATATTGAGAAGGGTGTTTTGAATTGTCATGAGAACATTAGAGTTAAAGCAGAAAATAGGTTCCAACTCAAGGAAAATATTTGTCACTGATGTGAAAAACATGGACATCTCTCTAAAAAATTCCTTGTTTTGTTACCAGTACAACAAATGTATCTTAACAATTTTCATAATACATGTGTGATGAAATAAAATGGAGAAAACAACTATTGTGGTTGATACCAAATAGATATCTATAAAAGGAGGAATGCATTGGATTATTGATATTGGGTGTTCTTCTCATACGATAGTATATTTATGGTTGTTGATCATTTTAAAAGAATTTAAATAAGGAATAGTAACATTTGCAAATGATGAGTCCTTGAGACTCAATGTTATTGGATCATTCATCACTGGGAATGAAAAGTTTAAATCCATGAAAGATTAATTTGTTGATGGGATGAAACACAACATGCTAAGTGTATAACATATTTTTGATAAGGAATATGAAGTTATTTTTAGAAAATATGTGTTTTTTTAAATGGGAGTAATTTCAAATGATAGTTATAAGAGTTTATCATAAAAAAATAAATTGTATTCAAGTTGATAAAATAAAAAACAATTGTTATTTGTGTACGGTGGAAGATAAACAGTTGTGGGATAAATGGATGGGACATATGTGACAAAGAAACATGTGTATGATATCAATGTGATATACTAGCTGATATATTTGTAATTTTTTAATAAGAAGAGATTTTTGTGGAATTATTTTTTAGTATGGAATGATTACAAATTCCATACATAATAAATTTGACATTTGTTTTTTGAATAAACATCCACAAATTATTCAATCTGACATCTATGGGATAATGAGAAAACAATAAACCAATTGATATAAGTACTTATTCTTTATTTTTATGAATAAACTCTCATTACTTTTGTTATGTGTGTGAAACATAAGTGAGTTTCTTTAAACATATTTAAATTATTTGGGAGGAAATATGAGAATGAATGTAAGTATTCAGTGAAAATGATTAGAAATGTTAATGGTGGTGTGTATAATAATAATTATTTTTTAATTTTTCTTTATATTCATGGAATTATGTATGAGTATAGTTCCCCATAAACTCCTCAACAAAATGGTGTTTCTAAAATTAATAATAGATGTTTAATGAAAATGGGGTGAACTTTGTTACATAAACATGGTCATTCTCATTATTATTACTGGAAATCCATAAGCATTGTTGTATATATTCAAAGATGATGTTTCTATAATCCAAATTCACATATTACCCATATGAAATGTCTTATGAAAAAATACATGTTTTAATGATATAAGAGATCTTATGGGTCCATGCATTTCAATGAAGAATGATGGTAATCGTGTATAGTTTTAGCAGATATGTTGAAATGAAATTTTTCATGGCTATACACTCAAAGTAAGAGGATATAGATGTTGAAAAAAAATGTACATGATTTATTTTTTATTCTATTTTTTTTAATGTTTTTGAAAAACATATGAATGAAAATCATACTGAGGCTGATAGGGATGATTACTTGGTTAAGGAATGATTTACTAAAATTTCTAATAAGTATATAAACAACTCTAATCCTACTTAAAACAGTATATTTTGAATAATCTACTTCCAATGATGAGGAATAATAAAAAATATCTCATCATAGGTTGCTAAATCAAGTTCCAACTCATAATATATTTGGTTATCAGCATCAGAAGGTTCCGAAAATAAGAAAATCAATAGATTTTACACAAACATCATTATATTGAAATGTTTTTCGAAATGATGTTAATAAAGATTTTTAGTAACAAGAATAGGGTTATGCCATGAATTAAGTGCTTGATTATATAAAAAATAATGATATATGATAACTCATACCCAATCCAGATAACAAAAATAATATTTTTATATTGTGGGTTTTCTCGAATAATCATAATGAAGAAGGTGAAGTGAAACGAAACATTGAAAAACCATTATGCGAAGGCTCCTCTCAAATTTATGGAGTCGATTTTGATGAATCTAGATATCCATTTGATTGGAAAGAGAGAATAATAATTTTTAATGGTATGGTTTCACAAAGAATAACAAAATTTTTCAAATAGATGTAATATATGGATATCTGATATGGGATCTTTATGAGGATGTTTACATTGAAAAACAAATTGGATGTTTTGTTGGGAATTATGTATGTTATGTATGTATATTGATGAAATAATTATAGTGGTTGAAACAAGTTCTAAGGTCATGTTATACAAAATTGGATACATTGTTAAAGAATATGTCTGTTGAGGAAGCAAGAGTTGACAAAAATATATTCATCAATGAAATATAAGAGAATTCCATCATCATAATTTTTTATATTGATTATATTGTCCTGGATGATAATTATGAATAATTTTGTGAAATATTTTATAATGAAATAATTTTTTTGAGATGTCCACAATGGGGAAATGAATTAAATTATTGATTAAAAAGTTTTAAAAATTGAGAAATAATATTTTCTTCATTAGAAAAAGTAAGTATAAGAAGTTTTTAAGATGTTTTGAATTTAAAACTAAAAACCTTACTTCAAATTTATTTTAGTGATAAAAATGTTACCCAATGATGGATAAAGCAATTATATTGATAAAAAATAATGTGGGACTCTATTTAAATGTTTGTTATATTTAACTCCCTCAATTACCAACATTGTTTATGATAGTTATATATGTGTAATATTTTAGTGTTCCCCTATCAATTAACATTTACTTTTAGAAAAATCGATTCTTACATACATCTAAGGAAAAAGGAATTTCAGAATCAGGTATGATAGCTCAAAAAGTATTAATTATTTTGGGTATTTAGACGATGGTTGAGCATGAAATGTTGATGATAGAAGATCAACCTCTACAGTTGTTTTCTTAATTGGAAAAAGTTGAGTTATTTAGAATATAATGAAATAGTACTCAATAACTCTTTGTATGTCTCATACTGAGTAGGATGCTTCTACTCAAGCTGCTAACGAACATATTGGGATAAAAACAACATTTGATGAACTAATTCATGATTTGAAGTTACCTTATCCCTTGGGTTTTAGTGAATAATGATCAATCAATAATACATTGAATCCAGTACTTAATTGTCCTTAAAAAATATTGATATCGTGTATAATTTCATCAATAATGTTGTGGATAAGAATGATTTGGTGCAAGTGTATGTACCAACATTAGAAACCGTTGTTGAAATTTCCATAAAACCACTACTAAATGAAATTTTTTCAAAATTGAAGTCAGACATTGGTGTCTATCCTGATTCTCATCAACGATGATATTTCAATTTTTCCCCCTCTCTCAAAATATTGTTCGATAGTGTTGTTATGGGCTTGAATTGTTTCATAAATCCAAGAGTATGGAAGCATGTAAATATATAGAGTTTTATGTTAGTTGTGAATTCGGAATTTTCTGTTTTTTAACTATTATAATTGTTTGTTTACATGGTTATATGAAACAAAAAAAATCATCCATGAATGTTGAAAAAATGTGGAAAAAAAATGCGCTGATTTTTTCATAATCACTACATTTGGACAACATGGAATTTCTCTCATTATTTGTTGATTCTAAAAATGATTTATCTCACATATTATTGAATTTAATGATATGTAATATGATTAATGGGAATTGAATGTTCAGTGATTTATGATCCATGGTTCATCAAAAATTCCAATGTGGTAGATTGATTGAACAAACCTAAAAAAGAATGATTATATTTTTCAATTGGCATTTGTTTTCATGGAAGTTTAACACAAAAATAAATCACATCACATTTTAATTATTAAAAATAATACTACCCATCATATTGATGAAATAGGAATCATAATGGTTATGATGTACCATAAAAGTGTTGAGAATTTTTCTGGATGAAAAGGATTATCATACTCATCATGGGACTAGAATGGAAGAGAAGATTATTATGAGGTGCGAAATCAGAGTCTTCCAAAAATAAATATAAATGTGATGATGATTTTATGGTCTTGAATTTATCATTAATCATAATTATGTAGTAAATACTTTTGATTAAATAATGATGAATTAATGGGGGAGAAAATAGTTATTCCAATTATATTCAGTTTGATCATAATCATGCCAATCATATTCGAGATGAGAAGCGATGAAATATTTTTAATGAAAGAATGAGAATTTACAATTCTTTTCTCGTGATGTGAGAGGATTCTAAATTCAGTATTTTATTTAATCATAGTCAGGAAGGATTCCATTAGACAAGGACTGCATGGAAGAAAAAAGATGATATATACAATGTTTTACAGTATCAGCATCTTCATAATGATTTTTCCTGATGAAAATTTTTTAATGGCCAGGGATCTTGATTATTATAATGAAAACATAATGAAGTTTCATGACGAATGATCAATGGTATCTATTTTGAATAGAAAGAAGAAATATGATTTTTTTTCAAGTTATTTCCTCAGTTGGGTTAGGAGACATTGTATTGTAGTTAATATAGATTCATATTTGTGATTAAAAGTTTATGTAAAAGAATATTAATTATGTTATTCAAGTGGGTATTGAGAAGACATGAATAATGATCTATTGTGATAAATTTATCTTCATCATAATGAGTCATATCATAATGAAATTACTAATATTATTATGACTGGAGTTCGTTAAGTGTTTGATAGATATATAAAAGTTCTTAAATGGGAACAAGATGGTTGAAGATCTTTTAGCTTCTTCATTTGTCGCAGATAAATTTAATGAAGCAATAATATCGAACAATTGGAATGGTTAAACAGAATTAGATTGAGTTTTTTAATGAATATTAATAATGTATATTTTTTCATGCACACGATATGTATGAATAATCATAATTAAGGAATCATATTATAGAAATTTGACGTGGAATGATGTTTTTGATGAATGTGTAAAATTTAGATGAAGTTTTTAGAATGATCGAGAATATTTGAGATTTTTTTAGAATAGTTTATGAAATCTACATTCCCTATAAATTCAAAATTAATATATGATTCAATTAATTAGCTTGATCATGAATTTTTTGAGGAATCCCACCAGAACCATTCCTTAGATGAGTATAAAAAAGATAAATTACCTTGTAATTGTTTAATGTAGTACTATTAATAGAAAGGAAGAGGGAATGAATATATCTAGAGGGATTAAAGGTTTCCATATTTCATTTTTCATGAATAATTCATCCCATATATAATAGAATGTAAAATATATAAGATATCAATGTATTATCCTGTTTATTTTATTTAGTTAATTATCTTATCAAACTAGAAAATCCGATAAGGGAAATTGTATAAGTTTTTTTGAATTGAAGAAGAAGTTAAGAATTGTCTCAACCACATTCTGACATTTCCATATATTTTCTATATTAAACAAATTGACATGTATAATATACTAGATAAATCATAAAATGTTTTATATCAATTTCTGTGATCATATTACCAACTTATTGGTAGTAAAGTGATGTTTTTTTGGAAATTTTTCTTCGTGAAAGTTTAATATGAAGTCGTATAACTTATATTTTACAATAAAATCTATTAAATCTTTTATTATATTACTATAACACAAACTATTAAATTCCTTAAAATGTGATACATGATGGATAGAGAATATCCTACTCATTAAATTCAACAATGAATGGTTTTTTCCTAGTTGATTGTGTGCTGTTTGATCATATCCAAACCATACCAAGGACAATACTATACATGTGGAATACTGAACCATTTAAATTAAATTGTACCTATAGATGTGTTATTGAATTGTTTACAATAGGGAATGAAATATTTAACAGTATGTAAATGTTGTTTAATTATTAAATAACTATAAAAAAGATATCATAGATTCACTCCCACCCCTCATAGTGAAACAACTATCTTAATTGGGAACATATAGTTTATATATGGGGGATTTCTTGAACAATCTTGATCGTGATAATGAATCGGTGCTTTAAAAATTGGTGAGAGAAATGGGTTTGATTCATACGTCCTTACAGATGTTATATTATGTCGATATTGTGATTGACCAGTTCGATTCCCCCCAAAAAATCATTATTTTGGGGAGCCTTTCTTTGCACTTGTATCATATACTCAATGGATCTATTGTTGAGTGATTGTTGTGATATCACCCTAAAAATAATTGGATAATCAATTATATATTTATAATTAAATAGTTTCTAAAGGATTTATATCTTTTCAAAGAATGACCATAAAGAATAAATATTCATCGATGAAATACCCACATTAAAAATCTAAAAAATATATGTATGTGTGATGTGTTGAGCTGTGATCATGGTCTAGGGTGGTACAGGGTGACCCTGGTATGGCGTAGTGGGGTTTGACTATCTGGTTGGGTGGTGAGGTGTGGCCATGGTTTGTGGTAGTTATTTATGACCATTAAGTTGAGTGATTTAATGTGTAGTTGGGATACATAGTGGATGAGATTAGAACAGTTGTGTAATGTTAAATGTTAGAGTCATATCGTGATTACATAATATTATAGAAATTGGAAATTCTATCATTTGGTTAGTATATGGGGTTGGAATGACAAATTAATGAAATAAAATGGGTTCTGTGGATATGTTTTTTTGATATTAATGATGAAATAATGTTCTAAAAATTATGAAATGAATTGAGTCTTTAAATGAAATTAATTCGTAATCAGTGATTTAGGGTGATGCATGAAACATTATTTGTTTTACGGTTTTTTTTCAATTAGAGGTGGTAGTGAGTGTTGGATGTTTTGAGAATGTTGTTATTATTTTGTAATCCCATATGTTTGGATTGTGTTTAGTTATATATATATATACATTTTATATTATCTTTTTTATCAATAAACATCCCACCTGTGTCAAACATCATATGCTGACAGTAATATATATTTTATGGGGTTATTTATCAAAAAATATTAATGGTGAGGATGGATAGATGGATACCAATTCTTTCTAACACGATCATAAACAAAATGTTGATATGAATATGATGTGATAGAGTAGGTAAAAAGTTACCTCTCAATATATCATTAGATATGATGTAATAAACCATGTTACATCATCTAATAAGGGATGAGATAGATTGTGTACGGGGTCATGCATGAAAAGAGGGGGATCGAGTTAATGTGGATTATATTTTGTTTGATGTGATGGTGTAGTTTTATGATCGTGAGATATAATGTGATGTGCCCATGCTTGAGGGGAAATATTGTGCTGTTGTTATACAAAAAATATGTGGGAGCACCATGACATTCAATGTTGGGGTGTGGGGGTGAAGAATAAGTTGGAAATAAGTTATAAAGATACAATTTTTTTCTATATGATCAATAATATGTTATTATACAGAGGTTTTGTTATTTGGTGAGCAATACATTGTGAGCTTGGGTGGATAGTTAATCTTTTTAGTTGTTTTTTTTGTACAGTTCATTCAACGGTTAATTAGAGATCTCTTTTCACATGTGAATTAGTGAAATTGGTATGTCCCTAATGAGTATATAGTTATGATCAACCTATGTGTACAATTTTATATCACATTTCTAGGTGGACATTGTGGACCGATATGGATATTTCTAACTTTGGTTGAAGATGATGTTGTGTCACTTCTTTAGAACATTTCTTTTGGGTACTACACATGAGAATTTTATTTTTACAGGTTTACTTGTGGTCAAGTATGTGGGATAGTGTGTGTGTAATTTTATAATGTCTTCATAAGTTTTTTTGTGGATTATTATCCTATATATTGATCATATTTTTTTTATAGGGTACTAACCCCCATACATTGATTTTTTATACCCTGAGTGATATTCAACAACTCGGGGTCTTCTAGAGGTGGGACTCAAGGTTCATTATCTCTCTACCATCATTGAGATATAATTGGTGGGTGGGTACCATGATATTTTAATATTTTATTGACATACCCTATATTCCTTTCATCTTCCAACAAATGGGAAACAGAAAATTCATTCTTGGGTAAGGAAGACTACTACCTCACGAATCGATATAATTCGTTTTTTGGTAACCAAATATCATAGACGGCCATAATTATGGATTTTATATTTAATATTAAACAAATTATATATTAAAAATATAATAATATAACATTACATCTATTATCTTACCATATTACATATTGAAAAAATGATTATTCCAAAAGCGTGTAAATGTGTACAACAGACACTATAATGTGATGTGATTCATTTTCCATCAAAACATCACATGGATTATATATAAAATATTAATGACATAAATAATTTTTTATTTATGATTAAATATTCATTCTATAAATAAAAAATAGTACTTACCTTATTTTCATCATGATCGTTGAAAAATAGAATGGGTACTAATGTGTTTGTACTTCCAAACATCATGACGATTGTAACACATTTAATATCTCATAACTGTCATTATTTTAGGGTATCAAAAATTGTAAATTATTTAAAATAATGATAATTATTTAACTATTACTATTTTATAGATGAAGAAACAATGACCACTATTAGAATAGTCATCCTACCAAAGTCATATTGGAAATATGAACCAAATATCAACAATATATATGATGTGAATAGAAATTATTTATTTAATAATTATAACATATAAATTAACAATATAAATGGAATAAAAAATGATGAAAGTGATATTAGGAAATTAATTAATTAAATTTAAATAATTATTATGGAATATAAATAAAGTATTTGATGAGTTGGACCAGAGGTAAGTGATTCCATCTCAATTTCTTTTCATTACAAATTATTTTAATATTTGACAAAAAATTTCCTTTATATAGTGTATATTCTATCCTTTTACATATAAAACCATAAATCCATTTTATTTCATGTAATGTTTTATTTCAATTCGTTTTATTTTATCCATGTGGACATGATTTGAATGTATCCAATTGGTATGTGGATTTTTCTCAAGTTTCACTCTATTGATACATCTTTTTTATCATGCTCGTATTTACATTTATATGTTATATATACATCCCCTTAATGGTATTAAAAATTAATATATATTTATTCTTTATTATTAATGTTTAAATTAAATTCAATATTTTATTATAAATGTGTAAAATAATATATGATCTTATTTATCATTTTATTGAGGTATTTTTTTCAATGAAAATAAATTTTATAATTTTCATAAAAAATACCATTTAGAACCCAAATTATTTATTAGGAAAATCTAATATTAACCATGAAATTTTTAAGTGGTTTTAAATTATTATTTCTTGAATGTGTCAAATTGATTCTTTTTTTAATGTATATAATGTTAATATACTTTTCTACTACATTTTTTTTAAATCCAATAGCTTATTCTATAATATTTCGATAATTTTATAAGTAAAAATTTATAGAAACTCATATTAATTTTTACCATTCTCTACTAATCATTCAAAAATTTATTTTTATACCCCATATAATTTTCTGGTTGTCCTCAATCTCCCCATGATTAATTATTCTGACGCTGACTTTATCTTGATGCATTCACTTTATGCTGATCCTTGGACATTAAGTTTCTTTAAATATCCATATTATGTATTAAATGGATATTATTATAGCCTAAAATATATAACATTTATACATAATGTGTTTTGTGTGGATTGTTTTTTGATTTAATGGGAATATATCTATTTATTATGCTTTATTCATCTTAGACAATTGTTAATATGACTTATTTTTATGAATTAAATTGATAATTTAGTATATAAGAAATGAATTTGACAAAAATTGATGGATGGGGTTCATAATTGTATAGCCCCTCAATTCATCGACAATTCTTATGGGAAAATTTTTTTGTCCAAATTATTTAAGGGTTTCTTGGTTTTGGCCTACCCATAGTTTAATCTATCGTAAAAAATGTTTTTAAAGTTATAAATATCATAATTTCTAAGATCATGTCATCCAATAGTATTCATTTCTCTCATAGTGAACTTATTTTTAATTATCCATGATATTATTACATTTGATATTATACATGTATGCATTTATTTCTTATTATTGAATAAATGGAATGATTTTTTAGTTATCAACATATTCATATTGATTGTTGATTATTTAATTACAATATATTACATTATTGTAAACCCTTACTATGAATTTTACCTCAACTTTATTTGGTTTACATTCCTTAAGATATGAATATGATATATTTGAATGTGTTTCTAGGATAATGAATATTTTATTATATAATATTTTAAATATTATTTTCAATGTAATATAATATTTATGTATGTATTTGGTTCATAAAGACTACTATGGACATCTGTCATTTATGATGAGATCCCCTTTATCCTAATAATGACATAATGTATAAATTGGAGTTGGGTTTCTAGACTTGGGTTTGTTACAATAGAAATAAGTATGATATACCGTATAAATACATTTTCATTAATTTTTTATTAAATTATGATTATTGTTTTGGAAATTAAATTTGTTGAGGAAAATATTTATTCATGAATTATTTCAATAAAAATTTAACAAAAAATAAAGATATGTATACATTAAAAAAGACATGGATATTTCATTATAAAATTACAGATGTTTTAAAAACATATGAATGGAGAATGTGACTAGGGAATTTATTTATTTTTCATACTTTATTGTGTTAATTCCATCTCTTTAATTAAGACACCACGACCTATATTTATGGAAGTTTTCATCATGATGACCAAGAAGAGTGCTCCATCGACTAATATAGAATGGGAAAAGTCCCCTAGTTTTCCTCTCTCATAATAATGGATACCACCTTAAAATATGAAATACAATCATATTTAAAATTTAATTATAGGTCAAGGAATCCAAAAAAAATTATTTCAATTAAAATCATGAACATTGTAAATTTTATTCACGAATCCCATATATTACATATCATAGGTACAACAGTCAAATAAAAATATTAGCAATATGTTAATATTTTCATATGGTTTTACATTTATATTATATTAATTATTTTCAATATCATAGTAAAATATAATATAATTTATATTTTCAAAATTTTAAAATGTTAATCAAAATAAACCAAACTCATTAAATCCTCTGTAAATATTTTAAAAAATATTCAAAATTATATATTAAAAAACACTATGTTTGAAAAATTATATTGATTAGAGAAATACATTATGGTTCCCTATATATTTATATATACCATGTTTGAATATTTTCAAAAATCTATAAAATATCCAACCTTATTTCAAAACATAGCATCATCATCGCCAATATCCATTTACCTTCAATAATGGATATAAATGAGGAGGATTGGTTAATGTATTACCATCATCTCTAGTGTTTGTTTTGAAAATCCATATCTATTATGATATAGTATATGATAAATGGGGAAATTTAATTTTTTACTATGATACATTCCTTATATGGAATGATTTTTGAAGGATAAAATGAGAATCATGATGTAAAATCTTCTTCCTCTTCTTCTTATTTTCTTTTCATGTTATTTGTTTTATTATTTTATTCGCACCTACTCCATAAAAATGAGAATGGGATATCTCATATCATTTATATACTTGAAATATATTATGTTAATTTAATATCGACTATCAATATCCTTACTATATATATTTTATTTTAAAAAAATCATCATCTAGGTGGTGACGATGTAAAACCTATGTAGATGATGAACATTTATTCCTCAATTTATTATTCATGGTAGTTCATAAAAACATTTAATTTATTAAAATAGATAAAAAATTTATATAATCTAATCAATTTAATTTTATAGAACCACTATATATACAAAATTATAATTCATGCAACAAAAATTTTTCATGGTTATCGAAATACAACCGTAATAATCATTATAATTATCACTAAATGTATTATATAGGTATTCCTCATCATAAAATATAACCATGTGATACATATAAAAATTTAAAATTATATATGAGAATTAGTAATTTGTAATTAAATTTTTAGTAGAATTATACCCATCTATAAAGAACTCTATTACTTATAAACCAGTGAACTGATCATGAAAACCAAGAAAAAGAATGCTCCAAAACAATGAAATTAAACTTTATAAGTCATTAATAAATCCATTAATTTATTTAATAAAACTATAATTTATTATATAATTTTATAAAAATTTCACTATTTTTTAATTAATGGTTTTAATTTTTATTATACAGGACATTTCGGTCAAGTGCAGAACTCAATCAGACATATGGTAAGGGTTTCTCCATAAACATTTAGTTTTCATTTTGGATTACATTTTCTCTCTCAATACACAAATGAAATTAAAAATTGTTATTATTTACTGATCATAAAATTAATTTTAATTATATATATATATCAATCAAAATCATTCAATCATTTATGGGTAGTTTCTGGTTTTATAATGATATTTCTTAATTATTCTGGATACGCCAGCCTGATTAAATGGAACATCTCGATTTCATACCAATTTTTTTATACCATCAATAATAAGTCATTAGAAAAAATTATATATATGAAATTAGAAATTTATTCAAGAAAGGGTATATTTCTTCATTTCATGTTATATTTAAAAAACTATGAAGGATAAAAATGGGTTTTCAAAAATAACACTTCCTTACAAAGTAAAAGTGGTATTTCTCGCAAGAATTTCTCAGTGAATTTATTAGTGTATTCTCATATAATAAAAAACAATTGTTGAATTTTGTGATTTATATATATTTATATCATCATATTTTCATCTACCATATGATATTAAATTGGTTATGTCCTGTTTCAATGTGGATGTGCTAACATGACACCATTCACCATGCTACTAAGATTGGTTAGTGATTATGATTACAGATTGGGGATAAATATATACATTTCATATGTATTGGCTATTTATGTCTATAAAAATTAATATGTGGAATGAATTGGACTTATAATTTGATTTGTGGGTCCCCTATATCTCTTGTAAGAATCACAAGGTATCAAGAGACAAAAATATTTTTTTGCCGAGGCCTTAGCCTATTATTTTCAGATATCATGGACGTGGCATTGAAAATCTGTTTATGATGTCCGTAATTATGCATTTCCTTATTATGATAAGAGTAATTGACAAAAACTGATATTATTATTCTTGTATAACAACCTTCTTTGAGTTTCATTCATTAATAATCATTTTGATGGCTTTATCTAATCATCATTAATTGCTTCTACATTATGATCATGAGTATTTTTTAAGGAATGAGTTTTTATTTATTCAAAATTCTAAATGTATATGTTGATGATAACTTCTATAGTATTACATACCCTTAATATGCATATAATATCTCTCTTTTAATTTGATTTATTTTTCCTATGATGAGTATAAGAATAATATTATGAATGAATTTTAGGAATAATGTTGGAGTTAATGGTTGTTTCCAATGGAATTGAAATTTTTTAATCATGTTTTAATGTAAATTATATATTTGTTTTCGTTTTTACAAAAATATAAAACAATTTTTTCTAATGGTCTAAGATATCCTTATAATCATACCGATTAATTAGTACAAGGAACCAGCTCTATAAAATTGGGGTTGAGGTTCATACATTTGGTATCAGAATATGTTCATTATAGACTTAAAAAAGAAGATAATTAAAATATTGTATAGGAAAACAAACTATGATAGACATTGAGGATTATAATAAAAGAAATCCTTATAATTTTTAATGGTATAGAAAATGTAAGTCTTCATATAAAATACATCATTGTCTCGATACTAAACATGGACATGGTTTTGGAACATCTGTACTTAGAAGTAACAACATTGATAAGGTTTTCCCGACATGACTCGGGGTAACGTGGTACATGAAAACAATCCTTATTACACAATTAGTTTGACACACCCAGGTTATATGATTTGGATAATAAACATGTTTTTAAAAAAATATTAAGTATTTAATTATAAATATGTACCCAAAGAAAACATTCTTATGACAATGAGAATATACATGCATAAAATTAAAATTTCTAGTATTTTATTTTCTATTTCGACATAATAAAATATGATTCAATGAAAAATTTTGTGTATTAAATTATTTATATATATATATATATATGGATCATAGTAGACGGAGTTAAAACATCATTAACAAGTGTATCCCATTAAGGGATTTCACTTATATGTAACATAATGATGTTGGTTTGAGAGCTAAAATTCATGCTGCTCAACCTATAACTATACTGAGACAACTAATTCTAGATATGAACAATAACATTACCTATTTTGATAATCCTGATACACAATTTGGAGGAGTAATGTTAGATTCCTTTATTCGATATTAGAAATTATAATTCAATAGAACTACAACCCCATTTAATGTATAATAGTTGATACGTTAATTAGGGGAAATATTTTCCTTTTTGGGGTGTAATGAAAGAGATAAGGTTATCATGGTAGTTTATCATTTCATAGGGAATGAAGATTAGTGCTTTCCATTAATTTAGAACTAGAAGGAGGATGAAAAAATTGAAAAAAATGGAATGGAATAATTTTAATGAAATATTTGTCGATAAATAATTCTCTTCTTGAATAGAGAGATGATATTAAGATTCAATTATAGAGTCTTATATAGAAAGAGGATGAAAATTTTTCAATGTATAATGAAAATTATTCAATGTTTTCATGACATGCTTCAGGATACATAAGTTGTCTAATGAGAACAATTGATTGACAAAATTTTCTTTTAAATCCATTTATCAAAATGGGAACTGCGCTTGCAAGAATTTTCATCATATAAATATATAGTCTCTTATTCTATTAATATAATAAAATATTTATATGTGCCTTATGAATCTTTTGGCATGAAATATAATAAGAGAGTGGATGAGGAAAAAATGGATATTGGGAAGAATAAAACAAGTATTTTCTGACATGTGATACATGTCAATGGAAACACCTCATAACCTGTTAAATGATAAGTAATTCTATTACATATATAGAGAATGATTCCAAAATTCATATTATTGGATGTTAAAGAAAAAAACCAATTATTGATGCAACATTTTTAAAATTATTTCATATTAAGAAAATAATTCTCCTAATAATAAAGGAAACTTTCCCCAGAAAAGGCAAGGGATAATGGAAAATCTTATTAAATCCCAACATTTGAGGTTGAAGTTAATAATGATGTGATGATAGTAAAATTAATCATTTCCTAAAACTAACTAGGGCTTCATTTGATTCTGGATCATCATGTTTCTATAAATCTTATATGTTTTTCAATAAAAATATACATCTCAAATCTGATTTAATATTAGATTTGTCATTTAAAACATCTATGATAAGTAGAATTAAATCTAATATATGTCAAATAATCCCCCTTATTCCACATAAACATTATTTAGTTTATGAAGTTATCAGCATACCTATGATTTATTTTGATATATTACTAGGTATGTGTTGCCTTCAAATTATGATGCGAAGATCTATTGTAAGAAAAAGAAAGTTACAATATTTAGGAATGATGTAGTGTGACTTATCATTAGATAAGATTCCTCTCCATCTGTTTCATATCTATATCCACAAAATCTATCTCTACTAAATTCAATTCATAAGGTGGAAGTGAACTAAATATCAATGGGTGAGAGAACAAATCTTACAATTTAGTATGTTTCTATTATAAAATAATATATTGATGTGTTTTTAGAGGATTAACCTAGAAATCATATGGAGTGGGAAATTGTTTTACTATTTATTAATTCATGGTGATAAACGCATATCAAAAACTACTTATAGAATGATTGTAGTGGAATTAGTGGATTTGAAGATACATCAAGATTATTTGAGTTGTTAGGGGTTCATTACCTATAGTGTTGTTGTTTGGGGATCTCTTGTTCTTTACATTAAGAATAAATAAGGATCTATAATTCTATACATTTAATATAGGTAGATCAATGATATTATGACAAATAAAAAATATCTTCTTCCTCACAATGATGTTTTATTTGATCAACATCACGGATCCCCATAATTTTCATAGAATGACCTTCGATCTGGATATCATCATTTTCATACGGGAAAGGAAGATACTATAATGAAAGCCTTTCGAAACATGTATGTACATTTCATGTTTACAGTAATACCATTTGGACTACATAAGGAACTCAATGTTTTAATATATCTAATTATTATAGTTTTCAAGAAATATATTGATGTCTTATTTTTTTGTAATCGATTATTGTTATCATGGTATACACAAAAATATAGTATTATTATAAGAATAACATTTTCATTATTTTGAAGAATCAATAAATTAATATGATATATTCGAAGTTTAAATAGTGTAAAATATAGATTCAAGGATTTTCATTTCAAGGAAATATTTTTTCAAAAGATGGATACTTAAGTGATAATGAAAATACATAATTATTTTAAGAATGACCTACTCCAATGAATATAACCGAGGTATATAATTTTTTTGGTTTAGTAGGTTATTGTAAGCATTTTGCGATAGAACATTCTTCAATTAGATAAACCATTATCCAATTTTTCTTGTATTAGGGTTATGATTTTATGGGATAAAAATTTTAATATTGTTTTGAAGAATTTAAGAGGAGATTAGTGAATGATTAGATATTGAGTCAACCATTGGGAGATTTTGAATTTATTATTTTTATTGATGTATCAAATAAAAGACATTACTGCGCACATATAAAAAAAGATAATTTTATTACCTATGAATCATTGTTGTTAAAAAACCATGAACATTACTAGAAAAACCAGGTCCTTGAGTTAACTTATAAAATATTTTCCTTTAATAGATAGAGACATTATGTTTATTGTGAATGATTTGTGATATATATAAATCACAATAAATTAAAATATAACCTCTCAATGAAAAAACATAACATGGTGAAATTTCATTGGATCTATATACTCATGGAGTATTATTTCTCCATACTATACCACCAAGGGAATTAAAAATTGGTGGTAGATGCATTGAGCAATAAGGATCAGATATTTCTAATCAAAATGTGGATTTAATGGGATCATGTCTTCATGGATCTAGTAAAGATTTATATGTGAATTATCGAATAATTTGAATCATCATTACTTTTTTCAATTTGATTCCCCACCATCATTATTATAAATGATTGAATGTCCACACATGATGATGAGAATCATCAAAAGAAAATTATTTCATTGAATGATGGTATATTGATATAATTCAAGAATGAGACTAGAAATATGAAATTTCAGAGTTTTACATGTGTTACATCAATTCTCTAGCTAAAAATAGTGTTGTAGTATTATTATCATGGCTCAAATTTCCCTATAAATACTAGTAGGACTATGATATGTATACATTTTATCTAACATTTCAGGTGGGATAAAATGATGTGTGGTATTTCTCATTATATATGAATATGTTTAGTCTATCAATAGGTGAAGTTTGATACACAACCTACTATGGTAGTGATGAAACGTCTTTCTATTTCTATATGGAAATGGGAAGCCATAACTATGGTTTTTTTCACTGAATTACCCAAAACAACAATAAATAATGATTCAACATGGTTAATTGTTGATCGACATAAAAAATCGGAACATTTCTTCATTATAAGGTGATATTTTCCCCATACTCACCTTGAATGGATCTATATTAATAATTTTTAAAGTTGTCATAGAGAACCTCTCCAAATTTTATTTGATCATGATCCACAATTTATATCGAAATTATTGTAATGTACTTGACAATATTCAGATACTATGTTTGGTTCTAGTACAACTTATCACCAAAAAAATTGATGGGAAGAATGAAATAATGATTCAAAAATTAAAACACATGTTGAGACCATGCTCTCTCATCATTGATAGAATGCTGGATTCGTGTTTTCCTTTGTAATAGTAAACCTACAATTATAGATTCCATTTAAGAATTCAAAAGTAACTATATAAAGCATTTTATGGAAGAAGATATCGTACACCAACATGTTCAGATGAAGTTGTTGAGTAGAAGATTATAGGCCAAGATATATTAGATGAAACAAAAAGGAACATAATGACTATTCAAACCCATATCAATGTAGCTCAATGATAGAAAATGTGATATGCTGATAATTGAAGGATGAATTTGGAATTATAAGTGGGAGATCAAACTTTCATGAAATTACCTCCATGGATGGGCTTTATAGGATTTTACATTAACATGAAACTAATCACATGGTACACTGATCCATTAAAATATTAGACATAATCAAATATGTGGATTAATTTTTGGAAATGTCACAATGACATTATAAGGTACAAAATATTCTCCACATCACTTTGTTTAAGAGGTACTTGCGAGACCCAATTCTTTTACTCACTTATAATGGAATTGCATTACAAACCTAATGTTTTTAACAACGAATAGCTTGTACAAATTCTGAGAACTAATGAACTGATGTGGAGGAATTAAACCACTCTATAAGTAAAGGTACATTGTAATATTATGGGAATCGAATCGGTGATATGTGATCCTGATAAACATATGATGAAGATATATTCAAATCATTTTATGAGGAATCATTTTTATAATTTATATGATGATTTATTTATGTTTGGGAGGTTGTGACACCCTATGTATTTACAAATAAATTTAATATAGGGTCTATGAAAAAATCATTGTGTCTCTATGAAACAACACTAGATAATTATAGTTATTTAAACTATATAGTTATAAGATAGCCATTAAACATAATTTTTTCATTTATGTGTTATGAATTTAAAAAATCGATATGCAATGATGCAATAAGTCAGATATTTTTATTTTTATAAGATCAAGTTAATTTTTTTACTAAATAGTTACATGATCTTGTGGAATAGTAATGTACACTTATAAATAGTAATATGTCACTTTTGAAAGGTAAATTAGAAAATTGAATAGTAACCTTATTTATTAGTGTATAAACAAAATTTAGGGACCTTATAAATGAAATTATGATATAAATATATCAAAATAAAATTATGCAAATATTTTAAAATTTAATAATTAAGTGTTTTTATTTTTGTGTGTACTAAATACTCAATTATAATTTTAAATTAATATATTGAATTAAAAGAATATTATTTTATCGTAAAATCTATTCAAAAATAAACATTATATTGTCTTATAATTTTAGTAGAATTTAATATGACCTTTGTTTGTTTTTTAGTTTGTTAAAAAATCATATTTTTCATAAAAAAATTATTTTTCGAGTAAATGATGATTTAAATTAATAATTAATATTCTTATATTTACAAAACTAATTTCATAAAATGGTTCTCATTCTGTAATTGTAAAAAATGAAAAATTGTTAGGGTGATTTTTTTAGGATTTTTCTAAAATACTAACACTACTAGAAAAACAGGTATTTGCGACGGGATCCCGTCGTAAATGGCCCGTCGCTAAAGACATTATTTGGGACGGGGATCCTTCCCGTCGCAAATATTACTCCGTAAATTTGTAAAAAAACTTTTATAATAGTAATTGCGACGGCCCCGTCGCAAATACTTATTGCGACGGGCCCGCCGCAAATAGTATTTGCGACGGGGACCGTCCCAATTACTTTAAAAAAAACTATTAATAAATTATTTTAATGAATATAATAAAAATACTATTTGCGACGGGCATAGTATCCCGTCGCAATACTATAAAAAAATAAAAAAATAAATTATTAATAAATTATTTTAATTAATATAATAATAATCCAATTATAATTCCAAAATAAAAAATAATAAAATATTAATAAATGATTTTAATTAATATAATAATAGAATTATAATTCACAAATAAAAATAATAAATTATTAATAAATTATTTTAATTAATATAATATTAATAGAATTATAATTCAAAAATAAAAAATAATAGAATATTAATAAATGATTTAATTAATATAATAATATTAGAATTATAGTTCATAAATAAAATAAAAATTAATAAGTTATTTTATTTAATATAAAAATAATAGAATTATTTTACATTCAAATATTAAAATAATTCAAATATTACAAAAAAATATATTTAAATTATAATATTATAAAATTTTAATATATATATAAATTTTAATATTATAAAATATAAATAATATTATTATTCATATTAATATTGTTATTTAGAAATATAATATTATTAATATTTTATAATGAGACAGGAACTACGAATAGAAAAAAAAATTCATATTCTGATTTAACAAACTTTATAACATAAAAACAAACTCTAATATGAAGGAGGGGGAGGGGGAGGGGGGATCTGCAGATGCTGGTGGAAGAAACTCCATCCCTAAGGCATGAGTGAGTCGGCGCATGTACTCCATCTGCTCCTGCTACTACTGCTGCCACCGACTCATCTGCTCCTCATACAGCTGCTACTGGCGTCGACGCTCCTCCTCATGCTGCTGCTACTGGTGTTGACGCATCTGCTCTTACTCCTGTCAGAGACTCTCTATCAGTGCAGTCTGAGATCGCAACTGATCATCATACTATGTAGCAGATGAAGATGCACGAGCTCCTCTCAAGCTGGACGCCGACATCGCAGCACTGCCATAATAATCTCAGGGAGTCAGTCGGGAGATGATACCAACTACCCGGCCCTTCTCGTAAGCATACTGGGTGGACTGCATCCATGCCGCCTCATCAAACTGACGGCCAGTGGTCTGATCTGATGACTCGGCCTGACTCTAAGACCGAGTCTGTGACGTTGCGGCCTCATATGACTCATTTATTTGCAATTTAAAATTAAAATTGTGAATTTATTATATGTAGTTAAATTTTAAACTTGAAAACAAATAATACTGACCATGATGTGATACTGACGATCACCTCTAAGCTCCCCAGTAGTAGGATCATTATCAATCCTCTGATATACGTCGTACTCTGTAATATCGGGGTGCTCAACAGCCTATAAGAATAAAAAATAAACTGTTAATATTTATAGTCATATAAAATATTTATAAATAATGTACGTACCAGATGTTGTATATGAGTACTGAAAGAACGACTCCCAGCTCGATGAGTCACCTCCTGTCTCTCCCGATTCTACCTCCCCACTGATGATCTCCTCTGAAAGGAACCACTCATCTAGTGCGCACATAATCCATCCCATACATGGGATGAAATGTACTCTGGTCAGTGTGCTCTACATGACTCGTCAAAATCTGACACTCATGCTTTCTTCGTGGGATCTTTTCTTAAATTGTGCAAAAACTAACGAAATCGATCACGCATGGCCACCTCCCATGCCTCGTGGATGGCGTCACGCATGGTATCCTCGATCGGATACCATAAACCCTACAAATAAATCAAAATATAATGTGAGAAATGAAATAATTTTCAAAATAAAAATTATTTATTTACGTACGTACCAACCAATGGCCGAACATGGCCTACTGCACATCAATGGGAATCTACTCCCATGTGGTCAACGGCTGAGACAAATAGTTGCACAAAAGAGGGTTGTCCTGTCCGACTGTTATATACGGAAAACTGTAAAAATAATAAAAATTTATTATGTGAATAGATTAATGAAATCTTAGTCAAATCCACAGGTTATCACACAGGTTATCACACCTCCGTGTACGTAGCTCAAACCCAAGACGTGGACGTCGCTCAAGGAAGGGGTCAGGAATCATCAATCGTGCAAGACCGCGCCCCCTCCGTATACTCCTTGGAGCACCTGTAGGATGAGGGTCATCTCCCAACAACTCATCCGCATCAAAAGGCAGGTCAGCATCCGCAAACTCACGAAAGGTGTCGTCATCCAACTGAAACAGAAAATGTTAATGTTGTTAGAAAATAATTGATAATTACTATTATATATACATATATATATATTATTATTGTATATAACTACCATGGAATTATATCAGTGTTCATCTTCATCATCATCTTCATATATGTCAATGTCATCTTCATATTCCTCCTCAACATCATCGATATCTATTCGAGTTTAGTTGCTTCATCTCTTACCATTTCAAATTCATATGTGACATCATTAACATCATCATCATCACCGACTCTTAAATGTGGGGTTTCGTCATCGATATTCATGTCTCTTTGTAAAAAAGATTGATTTTGAGTAATCTCTTGAAAAAAAATCAATTCTTTGCACATCAGTGAAAGCAGAATCACTTTGACTAAACTGATTGTCTCGAATTTTGATTTTTATTACACTCCACCAATCAGTCAAGTCTCTTGATGTAGCACAGTACATTGCGTAATAAACTTGATGTGCCTGTTGAGCCAATAAGAATGGTTCATTTACTGCGAGAACACTTTTACATTTAATATCGATGATTCCATGAGTCGGATGAACACGCACGTCTCTCTCTATATCCAACCACCGATATCTGAACAAGGTTATGTAATGTTGTCCAAGATAACAGAGTTCAATGATTTCATCAAGTACGCCATAAAAGTCAACTTCGGTTTATCGATGATGAGATCCTCTGAAGCTAACTCCAATGTTCATTGTTTTTTTTTTGATTCCCCATATGCATGTGTAGTGAAATTGAAATCCATTAACCACATATGCATTATAAGTTTTAACAAGTTTGGAAGGTGGGTTACTCAAAATACATAGCCGTTTGTCAATTTTATTAGTATGTCGAGACACCTGAAAATTTGTGGAATAATTATCAATATAGTAAACTATTAATTGAATGAGTTGATAAAAGATATATAATTTATGTTACCAATTTTTGAAACCACTGAGAGAAATTTTTCTGTCAGCGTTCTTCGAGAGCAACTGCTATAATTTGTGGAATTTGTTTCTTGATATGATTGTTATACAACGTATAAAAACAAAGATATTTACTGTAACATAAATGATAGAATAAGTGATATAAACACTTGCAGTACAACTTATGTCATCTCTTCACAGTTGAGGAGAACATACATATGAGCTCTGTGATGTTCATCATCCGAAAGCTAGCGTTCATAAACTCCACCAAAATCAATCTCCTGCTGATTGAAAACAAATAATTGATTGTTGATTTCATCAATATACCTCTTTTTCCATCCCATTCGGTTGTGTTTTGAAGGATACTCATATTCAAAATAATGGGAGAAGAAAAAAGATATTTCCTCTTTTAAATACGCGTCTGCAATAGATCTTTCAATAGATGCTTTGTTGCATGCATCTTTCAAATGGGTACATCCATCGAAACTGTACTGGACCTCTATATTTGGCTTCATATGGAAAATGTAACATCAAATGTTCTTTTGAGTCGAAGAAAGACAACAGAAATATTTTTTCCAGTTTATATATAATTACAACAACATTTCATTCAAGTTCACATAGAGCATGATAATCTTCTGTAGCCTCACAAATTTCCCGAAAAAAAATGAGATATGTCTATTATGGAATCCCAAATCATTGAATTCAACAGACATCTAAATCCAATGGGTAGAAGTCTTTCCATTATAGCATGACAATCATGACTTTTTAATCCAGTAATATGACCATTCTTTACACATCTACCCAAATTGGAAGTACAACTATATGGAAGTCTCAAATATACAATCCACTGAAAAAATAATAAACGGTTTTCATTAGACAGTGTATAAGCTTCATTTGGTTTCAGTATCATTTTTGTTCAAACATTCTCAAACAGTTCCAGTTCAAGATGCCTACAAATTTGGGCAAGATATAAACGTGCATTTACATTGTCTTTGCTCATTTGGGGTGTATCCAAAACTGTATGAAACAAATTATCAAAACAGTTCTTCTCAATATTCATGACATTTATCATGTGGCGGACCAAAATATCATACCAATATGGAAAATCCCAAAATATGCTACGTTTAATCCAATTTTGTTCTTTCCCAAAACCAGAAATTTTCTGTTGGTTTATTGTGGGACCAAAAGTGATGGGAGGTAATGAACATACAACTGATTTTAACTCTGAACCTGATAGCATTTTTGGAGGTCCATCCCTTTCAATTCTTCCATTTCGAAAATGAGATCTGTTTCTGCGAAAAGGATGATCAGCTGGAAGAAATCTGTGATGACAGTCAGAATAACAAGGTTTCTTTCCATGAATGAGCATAAATTCTTTGTTCTCTCCCATACAGTAAGGACATGATTTCTGACCATGTGTACTCCAGCCAGATAACATCCCACAAGCTGGGAAGTCACTAATTGTCCACATCAATGCTGCTCTTAGTATGAAATTCTGTTTCATAGCAACATCATATGTACTGACACCACTACTACACAATAAACATAATTCAGCAATCAATGGTTTCAAATAAACATCAATATTTTTCTTCGGATGTCCTGGAATTAGTAAAGTCCAAAAGATATATGGATCCTTCATGAACATCCATGGAGGTAAATTGTACGGAGTTAAAAAAACAGGCCAACATGAATATTGACTACCATAAGATCTGAATGGACAGATACCATCAGTGGAAAGGCCCATTCGAACATTTCTAGCTTCTAAAGCAAAGGATGGATGCACTCTATCAAAATGATTCCATGAATCACCATCGGGTTCATGATTCATGCTTTTATCGGTTGAAATATTCACATTATGCCCTGACATCATTATCGCTGTATTTTTAGACATGAATAAACGCTGAAGTCTGGATGTAAGTAGAAAATATCTCAACTGTTTTAGAGGAATCAAACCAGAATTCCCATGTTTCCCTTATTTATATCTCAATTTCCCATATGTGGGACAACTATCCAACGACTCATTTTCCCTAGAATATTAAATGCAGTCATTTGAACATGCATGAATCTTCTGACTAGTAAGTTCCAAATTTTGAACCAGCCTCTTACTCTCATAGTTATTTACAGGAAAAACATTTCCTTCGGGTAACAGTGTTTTAAGAAAAGAAAATATCTGGTCAAAACAGGTTTTTGACATTCCGTTATCTGATTTGATAGCCATAAATTTTTCAACTGCTTTTAATTTGCTCATCTTGCAGCCAGGATATAATGCATCCTCAGCAGACCTCAACAACTCATAAAATTCATACGGTGCCAACTCAGGATTTGAATCTATATCATCCGGAGTTTTTGTATGTTGAACAGATGAACCTGCAACATCATATACTAAATCTTGAAACTGGGATGGATCCGGAATCAAGTTGGTATCGCCTACTCTGGAACTCCATTCACCGTGTTGATACCAAAAAACATAATCTAGTTGAAAAAAAACGCAAGAGATGTCCCCCCACTTTGTCAAACCTGTCAAGCTTTCTCAATTCACATTTTCTACAAGGGCATTTTATTTTTCCTTCTGAAACAAATTCTAGATTTGATGCTGCAAATGATAAAAGAGCCTCCACACCCTCTATATATACTAGATTTAAACCAGAACCATTTGGATTTCTACATTGATTTTTCCATATGCGGACATCTCATAATGACTGTTGACGACCTCGGTGTTCCATATTTTTCTATAAAATATAAAAGCATTACTGGTTTTGAATATTTTGTTATAAAAAACACTCAAGCAAGGATTGAATATGTTGAGAATAAAGCAAAACCAGTTATAAATATTGATAATTTTAATATAATATTAATTTTTTTAATAATAATAATATAATTTCTTCATAAATATTAATTATATAATAATAACATTATTACATTAGTAGTATATTTTATTATTAATATTAAAATAATATAATTTTCTATATTATATACAATTCTCCTTTCATTTGTGTGTTTAACATTCTGTCTCCATATGTAATATTTGCAATCACTTTCACCTCTCCATTGGCGAGTAGGTTGATAATTTTGAAATAGAATGAAAATATTACATGCAGAGACATAAAACACATAGATGAAAAGAGAATTGTATATAATATAGAAAATTATATTATTTTAATATTAATAATAAAATATACAATTAATATAATATTGTTATTATTCCTAATTATTAGTAATTATTCCTAATTATTGTTAATTATTCCAAATTATTGTTAATTATTCCAAATAATTGGTAATTATTCCAAATTATTGGTAATTATTCCTAATTATTGGTAAATGTTGGTAATTATTGGTAATTATTGGTAATTATTGTTAAATATTGGTAAATATTGTTAAATATTGGTAAATATTGGTAAATATTGGTAAATATTGGTAAATATTAGTAAATATTGGTAAATATTGGTAAATATTGGAAAATATTGGTAACTATTGGTAAATATTTGAAATTATTGGTAAATATTGGAAATTATTGTTAATATTGGTAATTATTGGAGAATATTGGTAATTATTGGTAATTATTACTAATTATTACTAATTATTGGTAATTATTACTAATTATTGATAATTATTACTAATTATTACTAATTATTACTAATTATTACTAATTATTGGTAATTATTACTAATTATTGGTAATTATTACTAATTATTGATAATTATTACTAATTATTGGTAATTACTACTAATTATTACTAATTATTGGTAATTATTACTAATTATTGGTAATTATTACTAATTATTGGTAATTATTACTAATTATTACTAATTATTACTAATTTTTGGTATTTAATACTAATTATTACTAATTATTACTAATTATTAGTAATTATTACTAATTATTACCAATTATTTCTAATTATTGGTAATTATTACTAATTATTGGTAATTATATCAATTTATTTGTAATTATTGGTAATAAATACTAATTATTACTAATTATTACTAATTATTGGTAATTATTACTAGTTATTGGTAATTATTACTAATTATTGGTAATTATTACTAATTATTGGTAATTATTACTATTTATTGGTAATTATTACTAATTATTCCTAATTATTACTAATTATTACAAATTATTTCTAATTATTGCTAATTATTACTAATTATTACTAATTATTACTAATTATTGTTAATTATTACAAATTATTGGTAATTATTATAAATTATTGGTAATTATTCCCAATTATTGGTAATTATTACAAATTATTGGTAATTATTACAAATTATTGGTAATTATTTCCAATTATTGGTAATTATTACTAATTATTGGTAATTATTACTAATTATTACTAATTATTACTAATTATTACTAATTATTAATAATTATTGGTAATTATTACTAATTATTACTAATTATTTGTAATTATTACTAATTATTACCAATTATTACTAATTATTGGTAATTATTGGTAATTATTGGTAATTATTACAAATTATGGGTAATTATTTGTAATTATTACTAATTATGGATAATTATTGGTAATTATTACTAATTATTACTAATGATTGGTAATTATTACTAATTATTGGCAATTATTACTAATTATTGGTAATTATTACTAATTATTGAAAATTATTGCTAATTATTACTAATTATTACTAATTGTTGGTAATTATTTCTAATTATTGGTAATTATTACGAATTATTGGTAATTATTACTAATTATTGGTAATTATTACTAATTGTTGGAAATTATTTATAATTATTATTAATTATTACCAATTATGGATAATTATTACTAATTATTACTAATTATTACTAATTATTACTAATTATTACTAATTATTGGTAATTATTGGTAATTATTACTAATTATTGGTAATTATTACTAATTATAACTAATTATTACTAATTATTACTATTTATTACTAATTATTGGTAATTATTACTAATTATTATTAATTATTGGTAATTATTACTAATTATTGGTAATTATTACTAATTATTGATAATTATTACTAATTATTGTTAATTATTACTAATTATTGTTAATTATTTCTAATTATAGGTAATTATTACTAATTATTGGTAATTATTACTAATTATTGGTAATTATTACTAATTATTGGTAATTATTTCTAATTATTTGTAATTATTACCAATTATTGGTAATTATTACTAATTATTACTAATTATTACGAATTATTACTAATTATTACGAATTATTGGTAATTATTAATAATTATTGGTAATTATTACCAATTATTGGTAATTATTACTAATTATTGGTAATTATTGGTAATTATTACTAATTATTACTAATTATTACTAATTATTTGTAATTATTACTAATTATTGGTAATTATTACTAATTAATGGTAATTATAACTAATTATTGGTAATTATTACTAATTATTACTAATTATTACTAATTATTGGTAATTATTACTAATTATTACTAATTATTACTAATTATTGTTATTTATTACTAATTATTAGTATATATTCTTTATTATTGGTAATTATTACTAATTATTCCTAATTACCATTTGCTGTGAACAATGAATACTAATAATTTAAATTTATTAAGTAACAAAACAATGTAAACATAATTAAATTACAACTAATTAAGAATATTTGAAACTAATAAAAAATTTAAAATAAATATTAAATTAAAATGAACATAAATACCTTTAAAATTGATCTGAGGTTGATCTCTGATCGTTGTTGAAAACTTCAATATTAACTACAGAAAAAAAATTAAACTGAAGAGACGCTGAACTCTAAAAATAGAGTTTTGAGAGAAGTAGAAGATCGATTTTGAGAATGAATGAAAAAAACAGATGGAGGGGTATTTATAGGTTAGATTATTTGCGACGGGATACCCGTCGCAAATAGTCATATTTGCGACGGTACCCGTCGCAAATACCTTAGCCCGCATTGATTACGGTCAACAGTTAAATAGTTATTTGCGACGGGTCCCGTCGCAAATAAAAACCTGCCGTCATACTATTTGTGACGGGGGTATACCCCCGTCAGAAATATCTTTTACCACCGCCGGTTATTTGCGACGGGCGGTAACCGCCCCTCGCAAATAACTTTCCTGCGATTTGGCGCGCAAAACGCGTCAGTCCTTTTGTGACGGGGAAAGGAAACCCGTCGCAAATAACTACTTATTTGCGACGGGGGAATTCCCCAGTCGCAAATAAGTTTCAAACGGGACTATTTGAGACATGATTTATC
Source organism: Viscum album (assembly GCA_963277665.1). Taxonomy (NCBI): domain Eukaryota; kingdom Viridiplantae; phylum Streptophyta; class Magnoliopsida; order Santalales; family Viscaceae; genus Viscum; species Viscum album. The sequence continues at coordinate 501,394,923 of OY728159.1, forward strand.
CCCGTCGCAAATGCTTATTTTTCCCGTAGTGTATAATTTTTAGTGAATAGTAAAATACTGTACTTTACAGTATAAATACATTATAATTAAAATACATGATTTTTTGGTCCATGGATGATGTAATCACCCTAGGTTCAAACTCATATAAAATAATTACTATTAGTACTTCAATTTCATCCTCAAGGCTAGTCAGCATAAAAATTTTATGATTAAACAAGACTATAATATATTTATAATAACCTCTAATGTTTTGGAATGAATATATATTCATTCCAAAACATTTCAGAAGACCAAAGTAGATTGTGGTGATCGAAATATCTCTTTAATAATCTAAATGATTATCAATAATGGTCTTATCTAATGATTCATCCTCATACCATATAACCAAATGATATTTATAACCATTTACACTTTTGGATTATAATTAATAACACTTAATTCCAATTCTTTAGAATCATACCCATATTACATGAATTTCATTACATATAAAATAGTCAATAAGTCACAAATACTGAGAAAGTGACATCTCATAAATGATGAAATTAAACTCTATAACACATAAATAAGGCCATAAATAACCTTAATAAAACTGTAATGAATGGAAGACATATAGAAAAGGTTATGAATTCATTAATGATGGGATTTAAATATATTATCTAGGACATTATGGTCATGTGTAGAACTCATTCAAACATAAGGTTCGGGTTTCTCCCTGATCCCCAATTTTTTAATTTGGATTACACATTTAATCTCATTACAATATTTAAATTTGAAGTTATTATCATGTAATCATCATAAATTTTGTGTGAATATTGTATAAATGTGTACCAATCAAAACATATCATTAATGGATAGGAAAATACTTGTTTTATAAGGATATTTCATAATATTTCATGTTATTCAAGCCCAATTAAATGGAATATCTCTAATTCATACCAATTTTCAAGTACCATCCCTAATCTATTTTAATATACCAATATACTTTCAAAAATTAATAGGTGTTTCAATAGAACTATATTCTTAATTACATGTTTATAAAAAATTATGATAAATAAAAAATGATTTCTTTCAAAATAACTATTCTTTCCAATGTAAATATAGTATATAACACATGGATTCGTAGATGATTTTATAGCAGTATTTTCATCATTATCAACACATCTATTTAATTCTTATGATTTATTGATATTTTTGTATCATTAATATCATCTGCTGTTTTTTATTTAATGGTAGATGACTGATTTTACAATTGATGATCTATCGTTATACCAATCATCATACTACATAGATTGGATAGTGATTATGAATACAAATCGGGGAATATTATTTACATTTCAGACGTTCATGATGTTTATGTTTATCCTCATTCATATGATGAAATAAATGGTCTTAAAATGTGATGGGTGGAGCCTAATATAGCCCCTTGATGCATCAGTATGTCTCATGAGACAAAACATAATGTTTTTTTCACTGTGGTCATACTCTAGTATTTCTAGACTCTTTGTATGTGGCCTTGACAATATGTTTTATATGTAAAAACAAAAAATGTATGTAGATGGCACAATTAGTGTCAGATACAAAACTCTATTTTTCTAATACTTTCATTTGGAATCATTGGAGTTCACTAAATTACTAATATACACATTTACCAGATATGTGGACTCTATTATGTTTATTATAATTGTTTTTCTCTTAGAAGTTAGATTCAATTCATTGAAAAACTCATTGATATTAAATACATACTACACTAACACATTGTGTTGAAAATTTTTGTTTTGAAAGGATGAAGAAATGAATGTCAAATCCGTAGATAATATGAACCTTAGATGACTACCTATATTTGATGGTAATTATTACAAATACTTGAGAGACTAAATGGATACTTTTAAAATTATCCACAGTGTAGACAACTTTTCTATTCTTACAGGATATTACGTGATACCTGATAAAGAAGTAAAATATTTTACCAATCAAGAAAAGAGAAAATAATATCTATGAACTTGGTGAAGATATGTTACTTGGTGAGAGCTCTATTTAAATTCTTTATGGGAAATCCTTTAAGATTTCACGTGATGAATAGAGTGTTACATGTAAATAAATATTCAAAATGATTTTTTTCTTTTTTCAGTTCCAATTATTGATGTATAAAATCGGGGGCTTCGAAGATGATGGAAGGAAAATGTTCTGATTACTTAATTAACTGAGGGCTTTCGGTTGAAGGAAGAAAGAGGTGTTGATCAACATAAATATTGAGGGCTTGTGAGGATAGCAAGATATATATCTATCCTCATATCAAGAGATTACCCATGGTTTCAGGGATATAGAAATTATTTAAAGTATAAATCCATGGACCTTTCTCCAAGGTGATTCGGATACCCAACAATTTGGGTTAAAATATTTGAAATATTATATATGTACTTTAAATTTCCACTATAGTCTGTAACAATAATAATGTGTTTCTTGTAATTTATTATAGTTTTATAATTGATTAAAATATTCTATATACATTGATGTAGAATATTCTTTTGTATACATGTGTTTTTATTTCATTATAAATCATTATTAATCCTAATGTGTTTTTACTTAATCATACCAAATTGGTTTCAAGTTAATCTTTTTTTTTTAAAATTGATAAATAATAAAACCTTAAGGTTAAAATGATATTTTATAAACATACAGTTCCCCTATCCCCTTATTTTAATTGAGTATATTTATGTCATTTTTTATCCTACAATAGATATTCAGAATTATGAATTCCCTCATTGTGAAAATAATAATTTATTAACCATGTTGTTATTTGACTATTAGAATATTTATGTTTAGATATCATTCTATTATGATCATTTATATGGATTTATATAATCATCTTTCTTTAGGTCCAAATTATGAAAGAGTTTTTTTAAAGACAAGGGTTTTTAATTATTAACCATGAATAATTTTTTTGTTTTTGATAAATTCAATTTTATTACATAACCTAACTAAGAATTTTATATCACCAGTTTCTTATGCTTTATTTTACTCTATGATGTGATGATTAATATTATTATGAATGGCTTGCATGAATAATATATGAGTTTATGGGTGTTTATATTTAAGATAAAAAATATTTTTTTCTATCATGTTGTAATTTAAATATTATTCTTCTATATGTTTTTCTGAAACTACTTAAATATGTGGTTCTTTATGAAGAAACAACCCTGTAAACATACAAATGTATTAATATAATGCACCGAAAACGAGAGACTAGTGGCATGGTTCTTAAACAATATTTCTTCATATGGATAGAGGATTGAATGTGAGTAATTATAATTTACAAATATGTCAATTAAACATTATTTGGACATGATTAATAAAAATTATTACCCTTATATATTTTCTTAACACTTGGAAACTACTATTACCTTTGACAATGGAGAAACATTTTTACTTTTCAACCAAATATTTTTCCCTTAAATGAAATTATAGTCATTACCAATTTTAAAAAATATTCATAAAAATATTAAATCCAATTTTTAAAAATAAAATCACATAAGTATTATAATAAAATTTAAAATCATACGAATAAAATTCATTCAGAAGTGGTTTTCTAGAAAAAATGCCTTCTAAATTACAAAAGGGTTTTATACTAAAATACAAATAAAATTATTTCAAATAAACATAAATATAATATTAATAACATAAATTTACTATATTTACCTTTATTACGATGTGAAAATTATGTTTAACCATATAAATGTCTAAAATAAAAAGCAGTTTTATTAAAATTGGGTGTTTTTCCATTTTCACATTAAAATCAATATTTTATAAAAACATTCAAATAGATACTCTAACATAATTTTAATGTGAATATTTCAAAAATTGTGTTTATTTTTTCTAATTATTTTTTATAATGTTATATATATTATATTATTTCCTTATAAAATATAATAAAAATAATGTTTTCATAAAATTTTATTTCAGAAGCATATAAAAACATTTTTATTAATATTTTCTACATATTTGTCATTATATTTGATTTCACTAAATTATTTTACATAATTTCAATAATTTAGTTCTTACTATTTATATAATCCATTTTAAGATCTCGGTTATTAAAGAATGTTTTTAAATAATATTATTTATATCACGATTCATATATACTCGTTTTGGAATTTTAAGAAAGTTAGTGATACAATTTATTTGAAAATAAATATATCATTAAACAATATGGTGTTTCATTAAACTCCCACTTACTTGATTTTACCCATATAAATAATACCACTATGATATAATGAATTGTGGGTAATTTTACATCATCAAACCCATTGGTTCTCACATAACTTCCTCAAATTTGTGGTTCTTTGAAAAAAAATGATTTGAGTAGTGATCTTATTTATTATAACATTTTCTATACAATCTGGATTCCACACTAATTATTCAATATATGATTGATATTTATCTATTTTTAAAACCTATATGAGTAGTAAAATTGAATAATTAGGTATGTACTTCCTCAATAGAGATACATGTAACACAACATGAATGCCGGTGTGATTTGGTGGAAACATCTGGAATAAGATATTATCTTAATATAGTGAAGAATCTCAAAGTGAAAAAAATACAAATGGATGAAATTTAAATTATTTTTTAATATTTGTACCTTATTTAATATTGAAATTCCTAAAATTACATTATCACAAAATTCAAACTCTATATCTCATTGATTATTTCCCATTTAACCTCTTTTAACTCTAATATACCATTATGTGTTGTTGAATATATCTAATTATCTCATTATTACAAATGATAAATTGGGTTCTAATATATTTCATTCACAATATTCATTCGAGAAAAATGGATTTCTAAACATAATACCATATTGGGATACATAAGGATCCATTTAAATACACGACTGATAGCAATTATTGTAATAAAATCTCACAAAAGGAATGTGTTGTTCCCGAAAACCATTGAAGTCCATTATTTATTATCTCAACGTATATTACATAGTTTAGATTGTACTCTCATATAGAAAGAAAATTTGAGGATGATAAAAAGTGATGATACTCAACTCTAAAACTATATCATCCTAAATAAATCATAAAAATTTTGAGGTAAACAATATATCCAAATCAGATACAATAGAATGTGGTCCTCCTTGAATCCTTATAATTTTATTACTATATATTTTTGAAGGACAATCAAAATTGAAATATTATCTTATATAAATTAAATTTTCATATTTCAAATATGATCTACTACAACCCAAATTGTATTTTATCCTTCTGATGTTTTAGGGAGTCCAATGAAAAAATACATTGTAATGCTTTCCCATTTCTATTATGGTATGTGTAATAGTTGTAATGTGTGCATAGAATTTAGCTTCATAGCCATAACTTACTATCATATAATTCTCTGAGTTATATAATCAACAATGACTCTCACTATTATTCCCCACTCTTAATAAATATTCATTTATCTATACATCTCTATAATCTCAGTATGAATAGAGAATGATTAACTTTTTGCTTCATCGTATAGCGCACTCTTCAAATCTAGTATCAAAAGAATAAATTCAAAATTCCAAAACCATATCCTTCCAACAAAATCATTGTCGAACTCATGATAATTTTATATATTATTATTTAATTACACAACATCTTTTTTCACCTTATTAATACTCTCTTTGATGAATGTTTGAACTTTCATATGACACTAATATGATCTATATCTTTTACTTGAATATTCACGATATATCTTCCAGAAATCTATTTCTATTTTATATCAATCAATCAACATTTTAGAAAAACAATCATCGTCCTTCTGAATCAAATAATCATCCACCTTGTTCACATACCCCTATTTTAAATTTTTTGTGATATAATAATATTTGATTGATATTTAATGATATTGTTGGAGCATATCTGAAACATTCTATGTGAAAATATATTAAATTGTTAAATAATAAATATATATATCATGCTAATATCATTATATATAGTGAATATCTATATCAAATGAAAATATTACTACTATAAACAATAAATCCTAGGTTTTCTAATCATTCTCGTGAATTTCAAATCCGTTAGAGGCATATGATATCACCATGTCATTTTGCATGAGGATACATCCCGGTCCAATTTTCAATGCATCATTGTAGATCAAAACCCATTCTCCACGACATGGTAGTGTCTAAACTAGTGTTCTGACCAACCTTATATGAATTTCATAAAAACTATATTCACATTCATATATTTAGAAAAACATAAAACCCTTAGGATTTAACATGGTGGGTGCATTAAATAGTCAACAAAAATAATTCACAAGGCATTTATAGTATTCATCTATCCCAAGGAAACAATTGATCTCATCTATAATGGTTGGTCCAGGATATTTTTCAACATCGTATATATTTGAAACATCCACCCATATACCCTCACATGATATTATATAAACCAATCATGATACATTATAACCCAAAATTCACACTTGATAAATTTATAATACCAGTTATCTTCTTCATTGTATTTACCACAATTGTAAAATGTTAATCATGATCAAACATTATCATTAAATATAAAAAAATATAATCTATAAAACTACCATAAACATACCAATGGAATCTATAAATTATATATTCATTAAATCCATGAAGACTATTGAATCATTACTAAGTATAAATAGAATTATTGTAAATTTAGAATGACCATACATCATTCTGCAGAAAATATTGGGTATATAGTCTTTCTTGATTTTTATATAATGATATCTATAATAACAATAAAACATGGATAAAATTTAATTCCTCATAATTGATCATGTAATCCATCAATATATAGTAGTGTATAGATTTTATTAATAGTGATATAATTTTGTTCTCAATAATAAATGTAATGAAAAATTGACAATACATTCTTTTTAATAAAATTAATAGGTTCACCCCAAACTGAAACAATAGACGAAATGAATTTTATATCTTTATTTTCTTGGAGTTTATTCTTCAATTCATAAAACTCTATTTGTGATATTCTAGAATGAGTTATTAAAAAACCACATCCACTTGCATGGGATCTTTAGAAAACATAAAAACATAATTTGGGGGACGTATTGGAATGTCCTTAATAAACCATAATATTCCTAGACAATAGGAAAATTTTCAACTATGATATTTTTCGCAATCCATGGTGAGGAATATCTCTCAGATGGGAATAAAGAACAAATAAAATAGATATAATTTTTACTGGTTGTTTAGATTCATCATGGCACTAATTAATAATTGGTGGAAGATTTTTAATATCAAATGTAACTCAACTTCAATGGTAATTGATTCTAAAAATGTATATAGATATCCAAACTATAAAAAAAATACATCAAATAAAAATTTATGCAGAATAAAATAATTCAATGGAATAATATCTCCAAAAAAATCTACATGAGATGATATATAGGATTCATTTATGGTCATCCTACCATTTTATGTTTTCAATTATAACTCCACATATAATCCTTAAGTTGGTTAAATGTTCCCATAGAAAATTATTCAGACCTATAAGAGTGGGAAGAACTTGAATAATTTCATTTTGAAATCCTAGAGTATATGAAAAATATTCCTTTAACAACATCATTAGGAACATCCATATTGAATATTGTAATTTCATGAGTATACCATTTTATAATTAAATATTTTGTGTTATGATCCCCTAACATTTGTGTCGCTATTTGGAATAGTGACCTATATCATTATAGTTAATGTATTTTACTTTTATATCTTCTCCCTTAACTTTACATTTACGATAAATATATCTATTTCCCCCATACATGAATCAAAATCATTTTTCCAGTTTTTGTATGTACCAATGTGTTTCCAACCTTAATTAAAACATGATATAAAATCATTACTTCTCTTATTCCCCTTATCAATTATTTTCAATTCCAACACATTTTTATCTTTATTTCCTTTTAATCCATAAGATATAGATATTTCGTTATGTATCTTGTGAGTACATGATATTATATATTAATAGGATTGGAATGTTTGGAATACTAGGACCATAGATAGATTGTCATTAACATATCAAATAAAATTTCAATGTTTATCTTTATATTATGTACACTGGATTATCGTGAAATTATATTCTAAAAAATTTATTATTATACTTTGAATACAATTTCCCTTCCTTTTGAAATATAATTTACAATTTTATATTTATATATCCTCCATGTTTATGAATAAAATATTTATCCATCAAAATTACCATAAAATACTTCAATTTATGTATTTTTATTTCGTACTAATACTTTGTGTTTTGAATTAGTTACTTCCACTAATCTAAATCCCCTGATATATGACAAACTACTCTAAAAAACACCCCATTTCATTTTTTTAATGGAGGATGAAATATCAACTCTAATGAACATATAAATTTCTTAGAGAAAACTATTTTTTTATTAAGAATTAATTATTGTTGTTATTTTAACATAAAATAGTCCTATATTTTTAAAAAAACATTAAAAATTATGATTCTTCTCCTATATGCAATGGTATTGATAAAAACCATTGTTTTCTTCTGAAATATAGTTATGACATCCAAATAACCATCTGTAGAACAATCTATAAGATTAATTTCTTATCTAAGAGGAAATATCCTTCATTGGTTATATGAATTGATAGAGATTCCATGTATTCAACAAGGAAGTATCTCAAAATAACAGAATGCACTATATTATTTCATTACAATATAAATGAAAATATATACTTCTGAATCTAGTGAAACACAAAACATAAATTTATTTTTTGTCACATGTAATATTAGAATCATATACATGGATTCTTTAGGAATATAATAATAAATTAAAATATTTAATAATGTATTTTAATGAAAATTTGAAGAAAACTTAAAATATCCCTTGGGACTGTCAAACCATGTGTGCTGTATGGTCACACTCACTATTCAACAGAATGATGAATAATATATACTCAAACCAATTATTCCACGGGTTATTACTCATTGATGAATCCATTTCAAAAACCCTTTTCTCATTGTAGAATATAGATAGGGATGTATTTCTTGTAAAACCAATATATCTCATCTGTAACACAACATTATGATGTAATTATATAATTATAAATATTATCAAGGTTATACTTAGGGTTATGATCCCAAATCAATGTTTTATTAAATCTAGTTCTCATGGTTTTTTTAAATAATACTTTGATAAAAGCTATAATATTCCCATCACTTATGTCATAGATCTAGTAATTATAATATTAAATATGTATTGGATACAATAATTCTCATCCCAAGGAAAAAATTGATTAATAATCGTGGAAAACTATATACATACACGAATTTCACATTATCAATTAAAACAATAATATGTAGTTTTTTCATAGAGAAATCCATTATTCCTTGTAGTAAATTCCTTAATTTTGATCATAATACATTTATTTACATCTTACATAATGTAAAAATAGGAATGTGGTTTTCTCTGATTCACAGTAATGCTATGCCTACAGTAGAAGATAATATATAATATATATAGGGCATACAATGTATGAAAGGATTAAATGATGATGAAGTAATTCCATATAAATAATCCAATTAACCTAAAAATTATCCATAGAAATCATAACTATTAAAATAATTCCATTGACATAAATAAAAAGTTTTATAATTACGAAATTCATAATTTCAGACATCTGAAACATACCATCATGGCTTTGTTATATAAATTACCACAACAATATTAAGGCATCAGGACAGTACAAATATATAAATAGGTAATTTCTCATCCAAACACAAATTCTAATTTTTTCCTCATACCTATATATGAATATATGGGGTATATAATTCCCCCCCCATCACATTATATGACTAATTAATTCAACATATGAATAAATAATAAAACATAATCAATATGGCATAAAATAAATAATTGTATGTATTTTAATTACTTGTATATGAAATTTATAATATTTTCCGAAGAATAACTAACTATACACAATTAATAATGTTTTGGGACATGGTGTATTTGAACTATTTCTTCTGTGAAAATAAAATTTAATAAATGATTTTTAAAATGATGAAAATCATTTTAAAATATGAGTTGATTTTTTTTAAACCCTTTTGACATTGAAATATCATATCTAATAATATACACATTTTTAATGAAAAAAATTATATTGAAAATTACATTACAATATATATAAATGAATCTTCATATTATTTCCCAATCATGATTGTAGAAAATTATTTTCATGTCATATAAGTAAATAAAACATTCCTTTCACAATTTTATAAATAATGTAAAATGTACATAATTTGAAGAATGAAAATAAAATTACTTATAAATGATTTTTAATATGTAAAATATGGAAAAAAATTCCTTAAATAAATATTCTGAGAAAAAAATAAATATTATTTAAAACAATTTTAGTAAAATATAGACAAGGATGAAAATAAATCCTGACCGAGTGGAAGAAAATGTCGATTTAATTAAAAACATTAAATTGGTACATTGAGTACTTAAAGAGAGGATAATTAAAGTAAAATTTTTATTTTACAAAAATATTCATATAATAATAATATTTTTTAAATATATAAAAATATACAAACATTCATACAATAATGCTCAATCGTAAATAATCAGTATTAATAATGAGATAGTGAGTGAAACTTTTAGATCATGTCTGACTTTCATTATATATTTTTTCAAATCTTATATGAAAAGTGTACATATGTGAGGAATGGTTTCTAACAAACTATTAATAATTATAATACCCTATTTGATTTACTTATAACCATTTATCAAATGTTTATTATGAATTATTTATTAAAAATCAATGGTTCAATTGATACATGCTTCGTTTTTCATGTATGTTTTGGTTCAGTAGATTTGGTACATGTACATTGATCATCTTCACCACATATCAAAAAATTAAATCATAATATATAATATATATTAATTATATATATGTATATATACAATCATTTTGAAATGAGGAATTTAGAATAATTATTTACACTATTCATGGAGAGATAGTTTATACCTATGCATGATCAACCTTTTCACTTTCTGACTGTTAAAATAAAAGAAAATTTAAATGATAATTATCACTTACAACAAAATAATTATAAAAAATATATTGTACTTATATATTAAATCCATCCATAGTACAATCTGTATGATTTAGAAAAGAAAAATTAATCACATTGCTTCATGGAGGTGGTAGTCCACACATATCCACATGCGATTTTAACGTTTTTCAGTAAAAATGAATGTATGAAAGTATATATGATATTATAATTATAGATGAATAATTCCATTAATAATATCATAAATAATATATATAAAACTAATAATAGACATACATGATAAATTTTAATGTAAAATGAATTCTATCATTAGTTGGATATGGTTAGATTTACATATACACAAGTGAAACTATCCCTTATGATTATATTGAATGTTATGTTAATAATGGTGTATTTAAAATAATTATAACATTTAATTATATTAATGATGGCTCATTATAATTTTTATGATAAATACAATAAATCTGGAGGATATATTAGAAGAAATAAACTGAAAGAGGTTGTGTATGATGACAACCACTTATTTTTGTAATCTTAATTAATTAATTTACTAAGGAATCTTTATTTAGTTAGGTAGTTATAAATGAAAAAATGGATTTTTAATTTTATAGTAAAATTTGTATTTGTTTGGTTGAGATATATGGAACAATTGTTTTTAATAATGAGATGGGATGGCTATCGTTGTATATGATGGGGAGTGAACACAATTGGGATTTCTTAAAACATTAAAATATTATAAAGAAATAATAACGAAAACCAATTCAAAGTGGGGAGAGTTTCAATTTTTTGGATAATATTTGTTCAAAAAATGGTCTTCAAAAATGAATTATAAATGATTAATTGGAAAATAGAACCGTTTCTATTTTTTCACCAGCCTTGTAAACACATGTTATCCTTAACTATGATGAAAACATTGTATTATTTCTTATTTTCATTATGACCAATAATTAAGGCGGCCTAATTATAATATTTTGACATTATTATTAATAATATGGAATCATTTTTATCAAATTCCATTCTTATAGGTGATAAAAATATCAAATCAATCCCAAAAAATGCAATGAAAATTGATATTCCGGAAAAAAATGATTTCATACTTAAAAAGAAATTATATTAAAATCTATATGAAATTAATTGAAATGAAAAAGGTTGATTTGTTAAAGATAAAAATAATATTTCAAAAAACATTTTTATTATAAAAAAATTATCCTTATAAATATATTAATCAAAACGAATGTATTCAGTAATTATCATTACCATTCACTATTCTATATAAAATCAATCATTTAGAAAAATAACTCTAGGATAATACTGAAATTGTTATTTATGAAATTAATTTTTTTCATTCATATAATATTTCTAAACATGGTCGATATTAAATAATTTTCTTAGAAAACAATAAGATCCATTTTTGCATGAAAATGTACTTCTAAATTATATAATTAATTTAATAAATAATTTCACAAATTATCAATATATTTTAATTCCCCAAAATCTATTTACTTCATGTAAAAATTTTAGTTATTTATATTCATACAACAAAATTTAATAGATAGGTTATAACATCCATGTTTATTTAATATTATTTTTATCATGCTTTTTAAACGTGCATTTCTATGTTAAGAATGATATCAAATAATATTATTTAAATAAAAATATATCATAAAATATAGGGGGTGTTACATCATATATTTAAATTTTGTACCGTATATATTTTTTGTTCAATATTCACTCACTGATTCGCAATGTTATCATCGTGTTTAATTGATTATGATTTCTATATACACAATAACATAAAGAAAAAATGATTCAAAATATTATTCCAATGATAACATTATATTACATATTGAGTACGGATTGACACATAAAAATGGGAGATTAATAGTTTGATAATTATCTTTAGAACCTTCTAAGGAACAATATACATGTGTTACCTAAAACATAGGCAATTTCATTACACTATAGTATTACATCTAGAGTCTCTTCGTTGTTCTAGAAAAACTCCCACTCATATATGTATGTTTGTCCTCTTATATATTTGTGTGATTGGATCCATTACCTATTATCACATTCAACACAAAATTTGAAACTACATTAATCATTCTTTGTTGGTTTCATGAATCATATCAATGTATCATGGAATGTGTTTTAATCATTACACTAGGTTTCTTTTGATACGCCACTCCACCCAATCATTTGGACTCAGTGTAGACCTATTTTCAAAAGCTATGTGGTCATTGGAATTGGACCAATGATACATTTGGTTGTGAATTTTTTGAGATGATAGTAGTTGAGGTTCATATCGCCCATTTGTGGTGGAATTATTTTAAACATTCAAAATCACATAATGATTGAAGATATGTTAATTAATCCTTCACAAATCTAGTTTGAAACTATATACCATGGTACATGGGATCAGTAAAAATCATACATCAATTTGACCATATTTATATATAAAATTTTATCCATTGTTTCATTTTCTATTTGATTATTTAATGGTTAATGATATATAAATCAACACCCAGTAATTCATCTATATACAAGGATAATACATGTGTTTTGATATTTGGATATGCACCATGAAAATGTATTTCCTTATATATTTATAAATATAATAATTACCCTTGTAGATTAGGTCTTTTTAATAAGACACATCATTATTTTTTTGGTCCATTGACACTACCTATTGTATTTACTTTTTTATGTCGTTCAACCATGACTCTATAAATTGATATTTAATCCATCATTCTAGGTCCAATATGTTGTTATGATGATACTTCAAAGAGGTATCATATGTGTCATTGTTAATAGGTGTAATAACCCCTGAATGGAACTCTCTCGCATGACCAAATTTGGTGTTATAGTAGACCTCATGTTCGACTGCACATATGTTAGAGGGTTATTACTATCATCAATGCTGTAGATAGTATAGTAACGATATTATACCCCAGGTTCAAAATATATAATTCATTGTAAATAGAAAAATATAAAATTAATAGAAATTGAGGAAATAGAACATCAAAAAAATGGAAGATAATGGATAAACTAAGCACAATAAATAATAAAGAACCATGTAATGTTGTGTTGTAATGTTACTAAATGACATAATGGAAGTAAAATAGATAAAATAAAAGGTTGAAACAATTGACTCCAAATACATCAATTTGGAATCCATCGTCATTCCTATCTCGAAAATCCAACCAATCAAATAAGTGACAATCAACAATAATGTTACATTACCCTTTCTAAAAATTCATCTATTTCATCTGGACATGTAAAAAATATTTAACTAAATATGGCGTGAGTAAAACATATTAGGTCGACACCACAAAATTATAAAATTACGTTCTTATAATAACTACAATAAATAATGTTATAAAATGTGTAATACTAAATCAATTTATGAAATAAAACAATCAAACTGATTTGGAACCATTCCAGTATATCTATGTGTATATAAAATAACCATACCAACCAAAACCTCATGTCCATTGAATAATCACATAAATAGGAAAAATACCTATGAATATTAATTTATCCATTACCATGACAATCCATACAATCATTACAACATAAATGAAATTGGTCCAAGCCCTCTATATATTAATTACAACATAAATGTGACAAGACATAAGTGTGTGTGTGTTTTTATTTTAGCAAGACTATTGGACAATCCCTCTATATATAAATGATATCATAATATATCCACAAACGTCATATAAGAATTTAAACATGAATCAGAGAAAAAGTAATAATGTCTAAAATAACATAACATAAATCATATGACATAAGGGTCAATTAATCAAATTTACATTATTATTTTAGATTCCAAATTATTTATCTTGCTATATATTCACCAATTAACATGAAAGCATAAACAACCCTATAAATATTCAAAACCTCTCCCACTTACTACCACCCTCCAAATAACATAGGTTTGAGAAATAAATTAATGATTCACTCCCAAAAATCTATAATATAATAATTTATTCCTCTATTTGGTCAGAAATCAATCCATGAAATCCTTTTTCATATAAACCAAAATGAGCTACCCAAAGAAAATGTATCATCCTTCCTCAAGCTCCCTTATTTTAATCTCATTCTCTACTACCACAATAATCCTTATTCCATGCTAATATAATAATACGAGTATCCTAAATATACCTATTTTATGTTATGATAAGGATTTTACCTACACATATACACACCTACAATTAATGGATAATGAAGATATTGTTTATGTGTACATCGATCTACCGCCTCACAAAACGATTTTTGATTGTTTTTTACCATTACAACCTTTCATGGATGAGAATTATGATATAAAATGTTTTTATATTTTTGATATATTATATTTATCATATATTTATTATCCTATAATTATTTTATAACATATACAGTTATACTTCCCATCTTGTGTAAATATGAAAATATCATTTGTGGACGTGTGGTCTACCACCTCGTCAATGTGATTTGATAAATTTACACAATATGCAAAATATATTAAGGTTTCATTTATAAAATCATACATGACATAAAAAATATAATTATTTTAATTAAATAATTACATTTATTTAGATACAATAAATAATTTTATATATTAAACTTTTGACACACACAAAAGCGATAACATCGATATGATAGTTCAAGATAAGATAGAATGTTATGGCTTCCATTTCATTTCATTGGTTATGATATGATTTTTATGAAACCCATCTCTTTTATAGTCATGATATGCTGCATATTTTATTATCTTGTGAAACATGTGTGCATGATATTATAATGTGATTTGTGGGACCTATAACCTCCCACCCCCCCATTGAATTGGGTAATGATAAATTTTTTTTATGGTCAAAAGGGTACATGGAAGTGAATCCAAAGGCCATACCATGAGCGTTCAGGGGAGGGAATAACAAGAAAGAAAAAATTTGTCATCCCAAGACCCAAAAAGGAGGATGTCTTTAGCCCAAAATAAGAGGGTATATGGGAGGAAATCCAAAGAATGATATAAATGGGTAAATGGGAGGGAATCCCAATCCTAAAGAGGGTACACATGTTATTATCAAAATAATAACATTTTATGAAATATTTTGTTCATACCCTTGTCATTTGATTTTCTTTGTTTATGTTTATTTCGCAAATTATATGTCTTCTTTCCATGTTATTATTTATTGGATTATGCTCATGTTTCCTTTATTATACATGTCTTATGGAATGTCAGGATATATTCCATGATTCTTTTTTATAATCTATGAAATGTATGGTATGATGTTCTATTGTTGTGGACACATTCTCATTACCCAATGTTCACTTTTATGATTATATATATCCATTATTTACACTTAATGAGTATCTAAGGCCACCCATTTTTATGATTCCTTCCCCATATTATGAATAAATACAAAATGTATGATCTATCTAAGAAGGGTTTAATTCATTAAGAATCTAATGAGAGTTAATATAGCTCACTTATGTAGCAGTGTTTATGTTTCCATGATTCTGATGGCCTTAAAATAGTAATGAATTTGGGAATCATTTTGTGTAATGTGTTATGAATTCTGAGAAAGTAATTTATGTTCTTTTTATCAAAAGAGTGGGTCGAAATAGTTGGTATCAAGGTGAAGGTCTAGTCATCCTTTGGAACGTAGTATGAAATAATCGTACTGAGATTCCATGGTATATTTATAAGTATATGTTTGGGGATGTATCTAAGGATACATATAACGATGAGATAACTCTTTATAAAATATCATGTAATTTTTGTAAGGGATATAGTGAGTTCATTCATAGAAATATATCCCTGTATGGACACTAAATGTTGATGTGGTTTTTGAACATATATACTAATTGGTAAAAACTCTTTCAATATGTGTCAGGCCTGACTCGACATAACCTATTACATGACAATGGACCTTAATGTGCAAATAGTTTGACACCCCCAAGGGATATTCTTTGAAAATTCATAACTCTTCATAATCTATCATGATGTTTTTACCTGGATGTTTCATATTATTATACTAGTATAATCTAAAGCTTCCACTTGTTAGAAATTATCTTACATGATTTATATATACTATAAATATTTTTTCATGATTATCTGGTTTTATTATATGATATATGTCTCTCACCCTATGATTTCTAGTTTTAGTCAATGGATAGATCTATAATAAACTTGGTTAGAAATGACTGTTTCAAAATTGTAATGTTTCAGAATTTAAAAAATTGATTTTTCAAGTGGAAATATCATAAATAAAATAAGGAAGGATGAATATGTATTACTTATAATTATACAGATAAAGAGACCGAAAATAACATGTGAAAGGTATGTTATTTTCATAGAGTAATGTTTATATTAGACATTAGATGAAATATTATATTGAGGATGAGGAAGAATAAGACATGATTCATATTTTATATTTGAAAAAATAGGTAATATGGAATATTTTTTTAAATCAATAGTGTTGGTTTAATAATAAAGTTGGATGATTGATGTGTATCTTATTTATAATTCAATGACTAATTTATATGATTCATTAAATATATAAATATTTTATGTATATTTTTTTTAACTAGGATTGAATTAAATATTGTTAATTTTGATAAAGTCTTAGAAAAGTTATTTTTTTTAAGTTATAGTTACTTTTAATTTGATTAAGATGTAGATAATTTTTTTTCATATTTGGAAATTTTCTATTTGATTTGGTTATGTAAATTATATAGAAATAATTACCCTAGATCAGATTAATAATATGTTGATGAAGTGGAATATTCCATCATGTCTGAAGTATAAAACAATTTTTATTTAATGAATATACAGATTATCCTTTGGAATAATGAAGCATGCATTTTTTTCAAAAGTATTTATGGTAATTCTGTTTAGGTCCTTGATTCAAGAGAACAAACATTGACGATATGAAAATGTTTGGAATGTAAAAACAAGAAGCTAAATTATGATATTTGGAGATAAATTTTATTATTATTATTTTGACATTCATTCAAATTATTTTTATTTTCATCCTTTAAGAATGGTTATAAGGATATCTATTTATGTAATGTTTATGTTAGACATCAGATGAATTATTTAGGAATTTCAGTTTTATTTAAAATGATAGTTAAAAGGGTTATTTAGTGATAAAACATATTTCATGGATGTACATAATATTTATTTATTAAATTAAAAAAGTGTGGATTTAGAAGAGGATATCCTATTTTTTGGCTGACAGCTATTCAAGTATGGCATGGCTGTGGGTCTTGAACCACTAACCAAATGATGATAATGGTATCATGCCTAACACTATCCTACGTGAAGTCCTAGATAAAGTGTAATTAGTTTATAGACAATCAATTATGATGGAAAAATTATGTTAATTTTTATGTTTATATATTAATGTATTAACCATATTTTTTTATAATAAAAAGTTAGACATTTCATTCTTTTATGGGCATCAAGATAAGTTAAAATTATGTATTTGTGCATTAGGAATCAAATTTAATTTTAGCACATCCATTTCCTGACATTATAGATGAATTAAAAATTGATGAATGAAAAACCAAATAATGAAATTTTGGTTATAGAAATATATAAAGTAATTGAATTTATATATATTCAAGTTAAATATATTAATTACTAAATGTTATGAAAATTTTAGAAAAATAATATCCTAATACATTAATTATTATTGAACTGATGTCTATTTAAATCGTCATAGAATAATGAATATGAGGCCCTCAAAATTATTTCAATATTTTCTTCTTTATTACTGATTACTTCAATTAATCCTTATTAATATATATGACTTTCCTACAATTAAAAATCATTAGTTCCAAACTATATTCTTTTATGTGGAATCATAGAAGCTTATTACGTTCGAAAACCGTTTTGTTTCAAAAAAAATTAAAGAATGTTTTAGTATTCATTTTTATGATTTTGGTATCTATAAAAGATATATTCCAGAATTAAAACATTAATATATCAATGAAATTTCATGGGATAAAATAATTTAAAGGAGGGTAGAACTTGGAACCTCAATATTTTGTATAATATTCTTTTCCAAATTAACATAATCTTCTTTGATAATTTTAATTTAACAGAATAATATATATATATATATATTAAATCAAAATACGTGGCTTATGTGAAATACACATAAAAATTATATTAGATTTTGATAAACACAAAACTAACTTGGCTTGCGTTACACGCAACACTCAGCTTCTATGAAACATCATTTTAATGTTAAAATTATTTAAAAGAGATTACGATAACCTAGACCTTGTACAATATAATATTAATACTGAGAAATAATTTATAAATTTAATTTATAATGGTTTCATATTAGTCAAAAATATTTATAGTTAAATATAATCTTATTTGTAAAGTCATTATATGTTTAAAAATAGTATTTTCTAAAAGAAACATCTTTCTATTCCCATTAGTGAACAATTATAATAGTAACTTTAGATAGAAAAATAAATTTATTTTGAAAATATAAAATTAATTTTTTTAAATCATATTTTTAAAACAATCTTAGGCTTATTTTTCGGTATTTTTTTGAGAAACATATTTTTTGGATGAATAGTGTAAAATAATGAATTTTAATTCATTAAACATATGTTTCATCTAATATATTTATGTAGATAAATTATAATTTTTCTTTGTTTAAGGATGTATTTGATTATTTTTTTATATGTTAATTCAATTTAGTTCATGTGAATTCTTTTATATTTAATTTAGATAGAAAATCATACTGAACTTTTGAACATTTTAACTTAAAAAACATGCTTCCTAGCCATGTCTAAAGGATTATAATTAAAAATTATTTTGACGCATCAATAAATTGAGTTTCTAAAATTATTAATAAAATATTTATTCATTATTATATATATAGTCTAATATGGCTAACATAATTGTTGAAAAAAAATATCTTTTAAAGTGATTCTTATTATTTATTATAATTAATGTAATCTTAAGCCGAATAATGGAATAAACATTAAAATTAAGGGACCAAATGATGAATCCAATTGTTCTAAACCCATTTTTTGGAACTATTTATTATATAAAACATAAATTATTTTGTTTTGTTGGGTTTTTTGACATATTTAGGTAAAAAATGGGTATAACTAATTGGTTTTAAAAAATGTCATGTTTTTCCCTCCCTTTTTATAAATGGTCACCACCTATCCTACATCCTCGAACTAATCAGACTACAAAGGATTGGCCAATATATGTAAAATTAATTCCCCAATATCCATCACTTACTCCTTGAATCATTTCTTTGGTCAGAAATAAATTAATGTAATCCCTTCGAAATAAAAAAATGAGTTTCCCAAAGAAGAGGAAACATCCTTCCTAAAGACCAATTCTTTTATTTAAATTTCACACCACCATAAAAAATAATTAAAAAATTATTATCCTACAAAACAAATATCCTATATATACATATATGTTGTTATGTTAATGTTTTTACCTACACATTAACACACCCCCTTATAATGTGCAACGAACATATTGTTTATGTCTACGATGAACTGCCGCCTCATTAAACGATGATTTTTAGTTTTTACATTACCCCAATTAACAGATGAAATTATTATTCATAATATTTTTACATATTTTATATATCATATTTATTATTTATTTACTATTATTTAATAATTTTATAACACATACCATTACACTTTCTATCTTGGGTAAATACGTGTGGACTATTGTCTCCTCATTGCAACATGATAAGTTCACACACAAAATGGAATGTATTAAGGATGGTTGTAATTAATAATATGTGATATTGTTAACATATATATGTGATATTAATGACAAAACTACATTTCTAGAGGTTTAATATATAATTTTACTTGTTACCCTTTTCACACAGAGAAAGTGTTAATGCTGATTGTGGACATATGGACTAAAATCACATTGATGTGATATGACTCCTTTCACATCAAAATAATTATATCTATATATATTTATATATGATGAAATAATAAATTATATATTATATAAGTATAAATTTTTAACAATATAGTGTTTCTTAGATTTTTTCCGTAACGATCATTTAAAAATGGGAACATTACTCATACATACGTACGACCTACCGTCTCCATGATTGTAATATTGGTTAATTTTTCAAAACAACCATTCATGATAGGTTTTAAGATTAAAATTAATGTATAAATATTATATTTATAACATGATAATTATTTTATATATGTTTAAATAATTACCCATTTCACCGTAGTCGACCAATAAATATTATTTTTAACACACGAAACGAATTTTGAAAAAACATCCGACATAAAATTAATTATTTATGTAGAGGAATAAAACATGGTAAATAGTGAAGTAAGAAATAATAATAAATATGAAGAGTTTACTAATAATTTAATTATTTAACATAATTTCATTATTCCTGATGATAAATGTGGAACAAACACGTTTGAGTCCAGTTATGTGTTTTTCAAGTCTGATTTTTATTTTCCTTGAGACAAAATCCATGTACACATCCTATTTATTATATGTTTTGAATATAATTCCAGGTGAAGTATTAAATTCTTATTATATTTAAACATAAGTTTATTTATGTATACATTTTTTGTTTTTTCATGGGATTAATTTTTAAACGGATAACAACTCTGTAATGTAATTATGTCACAATTTTCATTCTTTGAGACTTATACCATGTTACGAAACAATATTTTTTTTATAATAGGTGTATATAAAACCCTTCGAATGATATATCAGGAATTTAATTTTATTTTTTTCAAGCTTCATTTATTTTAATTTTCTTACATTGGTAGTTTTGTTCAATGTTATCATGTGAAACGAGTTTATAGAAACAATCAAATCTCTTTTCAAGATTGTTTATGATTATGCTTCCTTTGATTAAATATTATTATCCACATATCATCAACACACAATAATTGTATTCTAATCTAATTTTAATGATATATTCATGTATTAGTACTATTTGAAACTATTTTTTCACTTAAGATAACTAAGAAACTATTTTTTATGAAAGTAAGAAGTTATTTATACATTTGTTTATAAATAAGTGTTCATTCAAAAATAATGATTTCTAAAAATGTTATAAAATGTTTTACTATTGACCTCGGATTTAAATATAAATTTTTACATATGATTTTAATTTTAAATATGGGTTTTAGATATAAAATTATTATTTTTTTGATCAAGACACATTTATGAACTTTTAATGTAAAAATCAGATAGATCACCATGTACGGTCATAACCGTTGTCATGATGAAATTTCCTTAAATCATACATTGTATGTTTACACGTTTATTTTATTTAAATTTATATTTCTTAATATTCTAGGCATTCATTTTTTAAATGTTTTTTTTAGAAAAACAAATATATTGAAATATTTTTATGGTTTAATATAATTATCTTAAATGTTTCCAAAATTACAATATATGTATTCAACGTAGTTTCAAATTAAGTTTTTTAAAAATAATTCATGATTATTTTATTTTCTTCAATAAAAAATGGTTTTAATAATGTTTTCAACCTTCTTCTATATGATTTCAAGGAAATAGGGTTTTCCAAATGATTTCATTTCTTTCATCAATGATTCAATATATTTTAAATGATAATTTTTTTCACAAGGTTTTATGTATTAAAAATCATATATCAATGAAGAAAATGTATTTTGATCACAATATTTTTTAAATGAAATGCTATATATTTTTATATGAAATGAACTTTTGAAATGGTTTTATAAAAAGTATTTTCAAAGAAAATGTATTTTCCTTATGTAATGGCCTTTGTGATATTTAAAAATCATTATCCATAGAAGATGGAATATTATGTGTTAGTTAATTATTTACTAGGTCATAATCTAATAACACCATTCATATTATTTGTTGAATGGTTTATGGTTTGATGAAATAAATCTTATGGTATCTATTTTTTTATCAAGGGGTTATATTCTATCGACACCCATTTATTTTCATGGATTATTCTATGATAAAATAATAACGAAACATATCTCTTCTACATAGGTAATGATATAATAGAATGTTATGATACCAATTTCATTTCCTTGGTTATGATATGATGTTTATGAAACCCATTTATTTTTATGGGACTTGAGATGACGCTTGTTTTATTATCTATTAGAACATGCATATATGATATTATTATATTATGGGTGGGGCCTATATATCCCTAAAAATTAATTAGGAAACGATACACTTTCATTGAACTCAAGAGGGTACAATGAAGGGAATCCCAAGGCAAAAAAAGGATGGGAACCAAGAGGTCATCCCAAGACTGAAATAAGAGGGTACACGAGAAGGGATCATAATCTAAAAAAGGGAATATTATGACCTAAATAAGAGGGTTCATTGGGTAACATTACAAGCACAAAACAAGAGGGTACACGTCAGGAAATAACAATACTAGTGTAGGTACACATTTTTATATCCCAATCCCAACATGTTAGGATTATCTTGGTAGGTAAAAATGATATATGATTTTCTATATTAATGTGTATGCCCAAAATTTCATGTTTTATATCTTTGATTTGATTTCATTGATTATTCACAACTTTCCATTATGATTAATGTATTATTATTTACCAATATTTTTTTCATTATTCATGTTTATTATCTTTGATATGCGGGTTATGATCAAATAATGTTATGATCATGTTCTCATACAACTATTATAATGTTTATGATAACATGCCTTAATTTTTTACACTTGCTGACCAAATTCGCTCACCCATTTTCATGTTTCCTTCCCCAGGTTATAAAGATATTTATTATGTCTGATGTTTATAAATATGATGTTACCCACGAGGAACATAGTGGGATATATTTTTTCTCACATAGGTACTAGTAATTATGGTCCCACATTTCCAGAAGAACTAAAAAAATATGATAATTAGGCCTCACTTTTTTTATTGTTTTAGGTATCCCTCAAAAGGGATGTAATGTTTATGTGTTAAAAACAGTATGTCTCTTTACTTATTCCATTAATAGAATTATTCATGGACCTTACTAATTCAAAAAATGAATCCTTGAACATTAGGTCTTTTTCCAAGAAAAATCAATCATCCCAAATGAATGGATTTACACACTAGTTTAACAGATGAACATAAATCCCAAATAAAAGGGATCATACAAATACCCATGTGAATTTTACATAGAAAATGTTGGGATTTTACGACATCCCCACAAAAAAACATCCTTGATCATATCTAAAAATCAATATGTGGTATTATAATACATGTCTGTCTAATGTGATAACATAATCGATTCCATCTCCTAGTTCTCCTTTTGAAATTTTCCATAGTACAATACACTTGAACTAGAGGTATAGTCTTCCATTTGTGATGCTTCTCACTATGTTCCAAAATCCATACCAGATGATCCTCAACGGAAAAACAAACAAGAAACATGATTTCTCTAATTTATACCACATGAGAGGTGTTTAGATGATATCTATAGAGATATGATTGAAAAAACATATTTTTCATGTATGATTCACTTTAAAAGAATCACTATTTTCCATTAGGAATAATAAAAATATAAAAATAATAAAAACTCAATCTATTTTACATAAACAGTTATATCACAATTTTACTCTATTTCCTGATAGCACCCTAATAGACGTTTATTTAGTTTCATTAGTCTTTAAAAGGATTTTATTTCATTAATTCAATGAATGTAATGAGAAAAATTGGTTTTGATTAATTTAATGAAAATGAATGAAAATGATGTCAATGGAATGATTGGTTTTGAATCAAATTTTAAAAAGTGTTGCTGGTTTTTGTAATGTCAGGGCTCAGGTACAGTTGAATTTTAAAAAATAGATTTATTAATTCAGTATTATTGTTTTATCTGAGACAAGAAAGACAAAATTTTCATGATATCCCCTCCTTGAATTTATAATCACCAATTTTCATTGGTCCCATAATTTAGGGGTTTTCCAAACAAATTTTGTCTTGATACCAAATTTTAACATGATTTCCATTAATTGGAAAAATAGTCAGGAATACTTTAGGGTATTTAGTAAAAAAAATCAGATTTCCTTTTTTATTCGATTATAATAATTATGATAAGTATAAATTAAATGGATTGGATGATGGATATTAAACTGCGGTATTCCAAATTCAACAATAAAAAAAATATTCCAAACACACCTTCCCCCTTATATTACATAACCCTAGAACAAAGTGGGTTTTATCCATCATACTAGTTATGAGTTGGTTAAAGGGAATAAGTAATGAGAATGAAAAAATAACGAATAAATATATGAACTCATGGAGGACCTGCACAACAATACATTTTGATCAATGATTTATTTTTTTAGATCACTCAACATAATAATCTTGGACCTACATTTATAGTAATTATATGGAATTCATTATTAATTATTCATATAATGGAATGATCAAAAATTGGCCATTGGCTAGTCACATGTCATAAAACATATCAAAAGTTTATGGTACAATTAAAAATGGTGTTTATATCTCATCCAAATATTTTACACATTGCGTTAATTATTACACTATGTGAATTTTTAATTTTCAATTTTCTTTACATCACAATGTGTCACTTTTTCATACATACATTTTTTATTGTTGTGTAATGATTAAACGATGTGTAATGTATTTTTAATTCCATATAAACATTGTTATCTCCTAGTTCATCTGTTATGTTCCTTATAATTGCTCCATGACCATCCTCAAAATTCATGTGTCACACTGCTAGTGAAGGCCAAGACACCATGTGTAGTTTTCCTCAATTTTAAATTTTCATTTGTATTCTTCCTCAATAAAAGAAAGGAGTCAAATGATTTAAAAAATTCAAAAATAATCATTTAAATATATAAATAAAAAAATCAAACTACTATAAAATAGATGTATTATATACTGATATCAAATACCCCAACACATGAATTCATACATTTCATAGAGGACGTAAATTCAACAAACTACATTGTACTTTCACATTAATATGAATCAAATTTAGTCTTAATAAATAAAATTTATAAAATGAGTAATTAAATGTTCACGAATTTCGTATGAAAATTCATCAATGAATCTTTTTTCAATGAAACATGTAAATCACATATTTCGCTTTTCCCCTTTGAAATATCCATGAATTTTTATTCATCATTTTCATTTTTCAATTAATTATAAAAAATAATTATATTTTCAATTCACATAAAATAAATATTTTCACTCATTATCAAGGTATAAATGAATAGAGTGATGTACATTCCTCATGAACATGTCACATAACATTTGTTTGCAAGGAATGTATAATTTACACTATTATAGGAATGAATCAAAAATAATCATTAGGAATTCAAAATTAAGGATGAAATAAATCTAAATAATATGTGAGGTATATAAATGATGTAAATGATTTATTGATAAAAGGATTTGATTCTATAAATTACATAAAATTATAATAATGAACATCCCAATTATAGTCTCCTCTTCCCCCAGTATATCAGAACTGGATCATGAACAGTTGGAAGGAAACAAAAGAAACACTGAATTTTATATTTTTATTTTTTATTTTTCAAAATTTATGATTGGTAATATTATCATATACACCTCTCAACCCCTAGTTATCTCCCCATGACACTATTTATAATATATATAATTATATCACTGGTAAATATATTGTCATTATTGAATATACATAGACAAAACCAATTATATTCTATTTTATTTTTAATAGGATATGAAGTAAACTCAAGTACTGTTCATTCACCAAATATCATGAAATATCCCCAAACACATTCAATTCATATTTTATATCCCTTCCAAAAGATTTGTTTTTCTGAACTACTGTGTTTTATAATCATGAAAAATTATTTGAAGAAGCTATAAAAGGAAAAAATGAGATTGCAACATGGTTCATTTCTTAACAAAGATATTCATGGGTTCTATTGTCTTTCGAAATGACTAATATATATAGGTTATTTAGATAAGGGATAACAAAAATGATTCCTCAATAATTTTAAAAATTATTATATTCAATCATATAATCAATAATATTTAATGAATTTTCTAAAAGAAATCATGCCGGAGTTTCTAATGAAATACATGAAAGAAAGAATATAATGTATTGGATCCTTGGTTTCCTCGTGAATGAGACAAATGGCTGGTTCAACAAATCATGATAATATATATGAATATGTAAATTAATAAATAGAAATATTATATAATCAAAAAAAATCACCAAATCTATAAAAAATCATTTACCATGATTAATATTATCCCATAAATCACGATTTTTCAAATAACAATAATCATCTAATCTCTACTAAATCCTTTTAAAAGTTTCCGATTTTAACATATTTCCTAATAAATTGATATTTCTGAAATCATTATCATAATGATTATTTTATGTCTCCATGTTTTTTAGTTAAAAGATCAAATCGAATGTGTGAAATGAAATTTAAAGTTAACAATATAATTAAATATTGGGCCTAATGTATATTTATCTTGATTTTGGATTGGTTTCTCCCCTTTTGAATCATGGTTTAATGTTGGCTTCAAAGGATCTTCCTAAAACATATTCACAATTTGTATCAATTACACGACAGTTAAATTATTGCCTTCATGACATGGATAGTGTTCAATATTGGTAATTATTCTAAATACTCTTCTTGGGTATCTTGGTTCTTGTTGCAAGTATTTGTTCATGATGCTCCTAGATATTAAAAATAAAATGATCCATTTACTAGACATTATGAATGTATTTTTAAATATTATAAGTGATTGCATAAACACTATAAAATAAATATTGACAAAAAAATCTAGATGCATCCTAGAATTTCTTGTGTTCACCATCATTGTTTCAACATAAAATCATTTAGAATCAACTTGCTTGATGATTTTTAAAAATAATGTACCTGGTTAGGGTCTACAAATTGTCTTAGTTGTGTTCTTTCTACATTGGTAATCTCCTTTCATTCTTTAATGAACATATTAATTATCCATGATGGTAATACATTCATGATTTCCCTCGTAGATATCTAATATTTTCCCTTAATACTAATAAGAAAAATTGATGTTAATGTACAATCCAGTCCAATTGGATATTCTAAAATGCCATTGATTCAGTCTCTCCTTTTGTTTTAGTAGTTTTGGTCTTCAGCTTCTCTTTTTTTTCTTCATTAGGTAATCCACTTCCTTAACAACATCTAACTCATGGACCTTTTTAATATTAGCTAATCCCTATGAATCTGGATCATTTTATTCTCAAAACTCATTTTCCTATATAACATCATATTTTTTCATTTATTTCTTGATGTTGAGGAAAAACTGATCACAACTAACTATTAGAAATATTTTCCAACTTTGGACATCAATTAATGCACACCATGTGTCTAAAAATGTTTCCCCTTGCATGATTTGATTTTTATACTCATCTATATTCCTTGAATGATTTTATATTTTTGAATATGATTAGTAAATCCTTAATTATCCCCCTTGGGGATTTTATTTATTAGTATATTAATTGATGATGTAACTTCATGGGCTTTAGTTTATCTAATACTAAACTCTTGAATGTTATGTTTGACATGTTATTGAGACACAAATGTAGGTCACAAAATTCTTTTATACATTTTTTCACTCTGATAATTATTTGAATTGAAAATCTACATGGATCATTTTTCTTATTAGGTAGGTCTTGAGATACCACTTTTGATCAATATCATGTGAGAGGAATGGTGTAAGTCTTTTATAGTTTCTTCTTGTTGCATATTTTCCCTTTAATGATTTCTGAATATGTCATCATGTTCAAGTGATAATATGAATTTTTTTATTAAAATGACATTTTTTGATGTTTTCATGAAACCTAGCTATTTCAAATTGTTCACTACATTCAATACACTTTTCATAATTGGTATTAATGTCGTGTTGTTAGGTGTTTCTTTTTATTCATCATTAGCTACATGTTGTTTTCCTTTTGTAGCTTCTACTTATCTCCCATCAACTGGTTGTTGTCCTGAAAATTTTATAGTAGATCATTTTTTATCATCCCAATCTAATGTTGTATATAATTTATTTCTTCACATTGATATTATTCATCACATCCAATAATTTATCATATAGTCCACTCTCTTAGTTAGTCCTCAAATGGCTAGTTTGATGGTCTATATTCTGTAATTCTCTATTAGGTTATATTGATTCTTCTTTTATTTCATTAAGTACATCCCTAAAAGTGTCCATGAATGCATCATTTTTCTCCTCTAACATATTGATATAGATATTCAGTGTGGGCCCTCAGGTAGCATGTTTTTTGTACCATTGTGTTCATTTTTGATGTCATTATCCATGTTTTTATTGTGGTATCTGATCCTAAAATTGATTACCATTATTGTTATCATAATAATATTTGGATTATATAAAAATAACATAGGTGTTTTAAAACTATCCCATCATCATTTTCATCTTAATTTTTAATGTGACTATCTATTCTATCATCCAAGCGTTAATTTTTATTGCTTGATTGTCTTTCTGTTGTGTCCCTTATTTTTCCCACAAGAAACCATTGTTATCCTTTTCCTCCAACATGTTTTATATCAATTCTAGACAGTTCATCATCACTGATCCTCCAGCTATAACGTCAATAATTGATCGATTTTCCTTACAAAAAACCATTTTATAATGTCTGGATTATCATCCATAGCTCTATTACACGATAACGGAATTCACGTATCATATCAATAAAATATTACAAGAATGAATATGGAGATTCGTCCTAAAATTGAAAAACATTTTAATTATTACACATGTGTCCACTAACTTTGATGATTGAATGAGGATAGTGAGGAAGCTCCATGAAAGATAATACCATGTAGTTATGGAATGTGTGTTCTATATTTTGATCCAATATTGAGCTCACATATATAATAAAAATTGAAAAAGATGGAGTCTTACCTCATCACATGAGACATTTTTGTATGTGAATTTCTTGAAATACTGAATTATGCATCCCTAAAGAAATTTGGATCTTCATGCGGATGTATAATGAATTTCTTAGTGTTTTTTATAATTAAAATCTTATAATTATTGATCTCAAATTGGTACATTAAAATTGGTTGTTCTAAGATGCTATGTTGCATTCTTTTGTTCAATGGATGCCCATTATCGGTGAGCATCTATACCTATGGAAATCATTAAAGCATCCCAGCAGGTAGATTTTTCTCAACACCTGCCCAGGTGGTGTTTATATTCATTCTTATTATTTTATCTATTCAGAGTCAAAATCAAGACATTATTTCCTTTTTTTATGTGTGTGATTATTTTTATTAATAAATTAAAAATATTTAATTTACTACATGTTCACACCCATCATAAAAAGAGAAATTGAACTAAACTAGTAAAATAAAAAATAAAAATAAAAAACCTATAATATAACTTGTAATTGATCCCATAAATGAATAATGTTTTGATATTTGTGTAGGGTTTTATTATTTCCATTTGGGTATAATAATTATAAAAAATCTATGAAAACTCAATCTATTCTAGTAAATTAACTAATATCTTGTATTAGAAACATTTGAGGTTGAACCCATAGATATGTTTAATTAGATTGTTTATGATTAAAAAAGGTATGATATTAATTATTTTGAAGATCAATGATAAAATTTATGTTTTGGTGGAATTAAATAAATAGAATGAGAAAAATTAATATTGATTCATTGGGTTTGAATCATATTTTAAGAAGTTTTCATGATTTTTGTAACATTATGGTTAAGGTGAAATCATATTTTAGAATTTTTTTTTATTAATTCATGATTGGTGATAGAGTTTATACAATAATGATCCAATGGTAATGGAATTCCCTTCATTATGTGGTAATCCACTACTTCCAACGGTCCAATAATTTAGGGTTTTTACTAAATCAATTTTTTCATGATTTCATATTTAAAAATATTTTCCAGAAATTTTAACAATGTTCATTTCTCATATAGGGTTATCAGTTGTGTAGTATTATGATTAATTTTTGGATTTAATTATTACTGTAAATTATAAGAGGAAAAATGTATTAAATGTTGAAGATGACATTGTGGAAAAACAAATTAATGAATTCAATAAATGGAGAGTCATTCTAAAATCTCTTTCTCCCTTATATTACATAACCATGCCACAAGGAGGGTTTACATATTTATCATAGTGATGATATGATTACAGGGATAGAGAAAATTTAAAGATAGAACAATGGAAGAGGAGGCTAACATATGGAATACCATGTAGAAAATAGTACCTAAATCCATAATTTCTCTTTTAGGAACTCTCAACAACAACAAGTTGAACCTCCATTTATAGTATCTATATGGGATTTTTTATTAATATGAACCCTAATTAAATTGTTAAAAAAGTGGACATGGGTGGTTCCCATGTCATAAAACGTATCTAAAGATGAAGATATGTAGAATATGGGTTCTTAAGTCCCATCCTGATAATTAAATCATGGTGTAAATTATTACCCCATGATTATATTTTCTTTATACTTTTCTTCACATCACAATTTGTATCTCATTCTTGAATTTCACAAGTTTATTACATCTGAGGAGTCGATGATGTGTAAGGATTAGACACCATTTAATTTTATTTTTATACTATGTATTCCTTGTTTTTCCACAGTCATTATGTTTTATTTCATATATGTTCCCCATGATCATCCTCAATATTCCAGTGTCATGTTGTGAGAAAATAACGTTGTGTGATGTGTCATTTTTATCCTATTTCAATTGTCTATTTTGTCCTTCCTTAACCTCAATATTTTTTACAAAAATTCACATATTTTCAAAAATACTCATTTAAATATATATATTAAAATTTTAAAACACCATAAAATATATTCTTGTTATAATGATTTCAATGAGACTCTAGGGTTGTGGAAGGATCGAGCAGTTATCCACTTAAATGACCCTTTCCTCTATCTCAACATGATAAAAATCCTAGGATCTAAATTTCACTATGTGATTATATAGTGTATCTCCATTCTAGGAGACACATTAAATAAAACCAGATGACAAACCCTGAACTTGATATGTCATCTTCGATATTCAGTTTAATATTTCATCTTGCTCGACACATTCACCAACCACAAAATAATCAAATAAACATGATAAGATGCCTCTTATATGATAATATGTACACTAATAATTAAAATAATCTACATTAAAACAACAATGTGATGAATGGAAGTTCCTTCTATATATATCATCAAAACGATCAATTATAATTCAATCATTGATGTTATTATTATATAAAAACCCAATGGGTGATAAATACTACTCACAAGAACCACCAAAATCCAAAAATTCATAGTCTCTATACTTATTCTATAGAATATAAATAGACTATATAGTTTATCCATCATTTTTAGGTGATATTCTATGTACAGATGAACCTTCCATCTGAGATCCTTATGAAGACCTTGCTAGAACTGAAATGTGAATCAAGGATTGATTTCAAAAATTACAATCCTAGAAACATCATACAGAAAGACTATCTCTTATACATAAAATATACCCAGAACATCAGCAATGGATTTGTCCTAAGAATTTAATAATTAGTATACCCTAATCAATTGTCATAAAATCACCCACAAAAAGTCATTCTTGTGAGTTTGTTGGGAAATATAACCTCAAAATTTATAATGACATCATTCCATTTCCACTATGAAATAAATAGAGTCTACAACAACCTAATAGGAGTGTGGAGCTTCGATGTAATCTCCAAATAGGTTAAACATCTCACACCAAATCCTACTACCTCATTGTTTATTATAGATCATATGTGCAATATTTGGAGATCACAATAAATCTTCTTCTGAAATGGGTTAATTGCCAAGCTAGATGCAAGGAACCCTCTCATCATCTCCTCATATAAGCACAACGAAACCAATAAAAATACATGGATAAGAAGAGAATAACTAATTCCAAGTGTCCATCCTAATGGTGTCTCTCCAAAATATAATGTTTCTCTCATCTCTAATCCATATAGAATAGATAAATGCTATTCCATGAACCAGCCAGGAAGCACCTGTATAACATATTCTAAAGGTCGATCTAATCATCCCTAGGACCCCTAAACATATAGATTCATTGTTGAAAATTGTGCATCATCCACATTTGATCACAATACACACACACTATCTCCATATTTTTCATTTTCCTTATGAGGTCGAAAATGGCATTTCCTTTTACCATTATGTAAGACAATGTTATGTTGAAACAAGGAAGATACTCAAACCATATACTCTGAAAAAGGTTCATCTATTGCTGAGAAAAGATTTACCCGAGGAACCTATGGATTGGGTACACCTAAAACCTCTCACACATAGGATATTGTCTCCAACATCTCATGGAATATACCATCACATATAACACTAAATCATGATTAGGATAATTCCAGTCACACTTTCTCATCTGGCTTGACCCAAGACAACCACCCCATTGACCAATATGGGGAATATTCTAATCCCAACAATAGATGAATCAATATACATCATTATTCCATACATGGAATAGACAAGTCAAATATTGGTGAAGATTTTATAATACCCTTAATCTCCAAAAAATCATTCTTCTAGGAATTAGACCAAACACACTTCACTAATTCCATGTCCATCCTGGACATCAGTGCTTCCAAATAAGATATATCCTAGAAGGATTTCAAGTAATAACTTTGTAAACCTTGATAAATATTAATATTCAATAATTATTGGGCCACCACAATGATACCATTGTTGAAACCATATCTAGGCACAACAAAAATCTATTACATGAGATGAAAAGGCCCATTAAAATATCATTATCAATCCCATAAACTACATTGGGATATTATGGAATAAATTATGTTCACTATTAATTTGGTCAATTTGATTTCAATATATTCTTCATTATCATCTCATAATTGACAGTATGCTAATATTTCATTATGTAAAACCACCAAAAGATGATCTGGTAAGGGATAAAATATCTAATTCATCGAGTCCATGAATACTTCTAAAGCATTCAATAGACCGAACAACATACCTATGAACACGTACACAACATCCATTATCTCAAAAGTATTCTAGTTTATGATTTATTGTATCAATATTATATGATGATTCCATGATATCAACTGAATATTAGTGAAAATAATGGAAACTCTTTGATGATCTTATAGATTGTCAATATGTGGAAGCTGATACGGATTCATGACAGTTGTCTGGTTCCATTTCTGATTGTACACAAATAATTCAAAAGACGCAATGAAATTACTAGAAAAATTAAATTTAGAACACCATGGTTATGTACTAGGTTGTATGAAACCATTATCTTATATATCATCCACCATTAATTTCAACTCATTAATGTCTATTTGTTCTATTGTATAAGGTAACAAAAAAACCAGATTTGTTCTCAGCACCTACTCGATGATGAACATGATCTCCCACTTATGTGGTATGTAAAATAACTCCTTTATAATGAAATACTAAATACAATCTACCACCAGAGAAAAATAATATTACAAAAATTCATCATCATATTGTTAATGACTTTATATCTAAACTGTGAGATTGTCTAATATTCCCTAAATTGGTCATGTAAGAATAGCCTGAAGATCTCAGTCACCCTGGTAAATATAAATTTCTAATTATATATATAAAAGGGTAATATTCCTCTAATAGTAGTCAATATGAAGATAGTACAAAACAATTCAATCCACAAAACGTTTCACATCTAATCCTATCATTTCTAGCATAAGCAGTTCCCAAAATAATAGGTAACCACCAATTTTAAAGAACTTGTTTTTTTATCATTGGATACACTATGAACAAACTCTTAATGGTGTCTCGATGGACTAGAAACCATCATTTTTTACACATCCTTGCCATAACCATTTGAAAAAATAGAATAAGAAAATTTATTTGATGCACCTGTAACAAAAAATGGAAGCTATAGTAGATGAATAAATAATATTACGTCTAATGGTAGAGGTCCTACTTCCAAACTAGTTAGAGTATACTACATATATTGAAAAGTATTATACCCTCTTATCAAGTCTCTAGTATTACTTACCGTCACATTTATCTCTATTTGGTACTACCACTTCTTCTCTTGGGTACCACGTATCCTTGTTTGACATCAAAATCCCGACGAACTATGTTGACCAGCCTTCTGAGGGTTGGATGAGTCCATCCCAGACTACTGAAACAATCTAAATTTTTTACCACTATTATACTACTATACTCCACTACATAACTTGTGTAGGTGGCCAAAACATATACAAGAATGAAACTTTAATGCATGTTAATATAACTGAGACTACTTGCAGAAACAAATTCCACACTTATATAACTATAATGGGCCATGGTACTCAATCAGATTCCCACTTCCATGATTACCCTTCCCATTATTTACATGGTGATAACAATTATAAAAATGCTTCTTCCAACTATATGAAGAGAATCTTATTATCCATAGCCAAGCTTCCAAGAATCTTCATGGGGCCTCTCTTAGGTTCCCTTCTACAATTACAACACAATTTATCATGTACAAAATGATCCTCAATCAAAAAACGTTCACTAATGACCTTATCTCATAACGAATATCATCATAGAATTGCCTTTCCCTAGGAAACACATATTTTTCTATAGATTCTACAATGAACTATAGGTTGGTCAAATATACAACACATTAAATCAATGACATATCCACCATAATTTGGTTCATGAACTGGAATTCTTTCACATCCCTCAAAATATCTAGATAGATGTGTCTTAAGAAATGCCTCGATATCCTTCCCGAATAACTCATATTTCTTCTCAACATTTCCTAAAGTGTCCCAATAATGCTCAGAAAGTCCAAAAATAATTTATGTAACATGATTCACCAATCTATATGCAGTTTTTTCATGTTACATGATAATCCCCTCGATTGAATCAATGTAGAACTCAGCTACAGGGGGGGCTCCCTCCCCTGTGAAAGTAGGTGGGTGTTGTGGATGGAACTCTTTCATCAACTCAGAAATGGATTGAATTTTTTCAATAGCATCCCCTTACATGGATCACATGAATCCTAGAAATATTTCATGTTGTTGAACATTTATATGATACTAAGGAGATATATAATGAATTAGTACATATACATTTGGTGTGTGCCGATTACCACCCACCAAATTATTGATTTGATGATAATGAGTTGAAATTTTATCCACAAGTGAATGAAACTACATAGAACATTGGATAACAATAAGATCAATATAATAAATTGTCAGAAATAGAGACCCATCAGATTATGGTATATCTAAATATGGTTTGAAATTTTAATTGAAATGAAATATCAGTTCATTTATTAAATTTATTAGATAGAATAGGGATATCATTTCATAACTCATACATGAAAATATTTATCATGCAATAAATACATCTCTATCATGAGTACTGCATTTAAGTATATATTATTAGGTTCTTATATTGATGCATTCATACCCATATCACACTATACCACACCAAGAGTGTACATCTCAAGAAAAATTACTAATAGATAACTTGTAAATCATCGAAGGTTAAAAAATATCAATCATAATAAGAAAACATAATGAAAATAAATATCATCAATATAACGATAGATTTTACCAAATAAATTTTATATTTATTCTCATTCACAGGATAATTTCCATGTACCAACACGTACTACTCCCCTTTCTACAATTCCAAATTAGAAATACCACAACAAAACTTCAGCCTCCTCTAACAACACTTTGTAATGTTCTATGACCTATTACTCTCTCACAATCCAAATAAATTTGGTTATTATACCTCATGTGTTTCTTTACATACACCACATTCTTTCACCACGTAGTCAGGGTGTAGAAAAAAATGTGAGGATATTATACACCTATGTATACTGTTGAAATAATACATAAATAAAATATTATATTATCTAATATAACGTATATTTAAACCCGTAAAACATGAACATAATTGATGAAATAAGAAAAAATAATGATAAATTACCATGTAATATCATGCTCGAATGTAACTAAATAACATACAGAAATTCATATAGGTAAAAGAATAAGATAACATATACATACTCAAAAGACCATAGTCTATAATACCGAGTTGGTCCCATCTACAATCATTTATCCATACAGTAATAAATATAAACAACAATATTAATTTCCATTGTCCAACCAGTATCTATGTAATATTATTGGGTACCGAATTAGATCCTAAACAATATGCGAGTAAAAACCAATAATTTAACACCACCAATTCAAAAAAATCCAATCAGATAATAAATAGATGATATAATACTATAAAAATTTAAATTAATAAATCAATTAATAAAATAAAATATTAATCCTACACCAACACCATGCTATAATTTTAATGGGTCTTTATCCAATTGAAACCACATGTCCATCTCATAATCACATAAATGTGAAAATTCCATCTAAATATGCATTTAGGAATAACTGAGCTACAACCAATATTCATTACAGTATAATTGGGCCAATCCGTATATATAATAATTCTAGTATGACACATGGTAGGACCTTTATATATGGATTGATTATAATTAGGCTAATACGAATATATAATAGTTTTTCATGAAACTAGGAAAATCACTCTATATAAGAATTACAATTTTTCTAGGACAGATTATAAGTATTTTTAAGATATATTCTAAAATATTTCACCCTATATAAAAGTGCATATTGAGATGTATTTTTATCACATTTGAGGAAAACATGTCAAACTCTAGTATTATGGAATGTATACTATTCACTATCTAGAAATTTTCACAACATGTGCCCAAAAAATAGATTATGTCGTGTAAAACAGTCATGATGTGATGGTCTCCAACATACTGCTCTCATCCACATTTATATAAATAAATTACAAAACACCTTTAATGCCTTCCAATCTACAAATAACCCACATAATAAATTGAACCATTATAAAAAGACTCTAAAAATTCAAAAAAAACATATATCCCAAAACATTAGGCCATTTATACTTGAAAAATAACTTCATCCTCCATGAAATGTCTACCAAATGGATTTTATGATGAAAATAAAACCTAAATAAAATAGGTCAAACCGAAGCGTAAGAGGATAGGGCCTATAAAAAATGGGATCTTAATATCAGAATCAAATCCAACATAAATTAGTATACTAAATGTATGGTCCCGTGATGGCGCCATAGCTTGTAGTTTAACATCATATAATATATATTTGTCTTATGTTGTCTAAATTCATAAAGAAATGACATATTGATGAATGCTTCTATAAAACGATAGTGAGTAAAAAATGTACGATGTGACCTTTTTTAGAGAACCTTATTTATTGGTGTCTAAATTAATATGGTGTGGTTAAATCATTGGGAATTTGAATCGTACAGAATGTGATAGCTCACATTGAATATGTCTCTATGATATATAATGTCACATATCTAATATTTCCCATAATGAAAAGTTTTTCTAGGTATATGGCTAAATAAGGATGAGTGGGCCATTACATATAGGATACAAATAGAGGGATGGATCGTTATTAGATCACCAAGATGGGATAATTAATGATGAAATGAGTGGCGATTATACCTAGTGAGAGACCAAGAAATACTTGTACATCCCACCAATTGATGTTTGAATACGGAATGATGAATGGAAAAATTGGGAATATATCCCCTTAAGTAATGAATTTGGAATTAGACATGGGAATTCTGGACTTTGTTAAGGAGAAATAGGCAATAATGATTCCTATAATTTCTCAACATTGTAGGTATGATAGGTGAAGGTGGGATTTCATTGCATTCAACTATTTTGAGGCCATAAATACATTTCCTTATATCACTGAGTAAAAAATGGATGAGAAAATTAATGAGGTAATGGTTTGTTACATCACATGTAGAGAATGATTAAATATGTGTTTACTTTTAGCTTGTTAAACAGTGGAAATGTAATGATGACTAGATATAAGGGAGATATAGACCATGTAAAATGTTGTTAGTGAATAATCACGTATTTTATGGCCTATTTCTAGGATGAAAAAGCATGGATGTTCCCAGTTGTTGCTTGAAATCATATGTGAGTTAAGTAAAGAAACTCAAATAGGTATTATACATACATATGGGGTCGGGGGGGTTCTCTATTTTGGAGTCATTGAAACGATATGATAAGTGCACTGGACACATTCGATGATCAAATGCTGAATATGGGTTAGTGATGTTGAGAAGGAAAATCTGATTTATGAATTACTTGAATAAACATGATATGAATTGTTATCATCTAGGGAGTAGATTGATCTGATTACCGTAATGATCCATTAGTTTTGGAGGGGATCATTGGACATTTCTTTTTCAAGGTTGTACATAATTTATGGGTATTTACTAGTTTGTGAAGCTCTACCATGTATTTCAAGAATACATTGAGTAGTCCTAAATAGTTTTATAGATTGGCTAGATATTTGGGTAACAATTACATAATGGTAGAAGACATAGGTGATGATGTTCTCGTCCATAGGGCATGGTGGTGTTTTACTATAATGTTAATGGCCTTAATAGAGGTTATATATAGTTACATTGTATGGATAATATAAAAACCATGTTATGATGTAAGGAAAATATAGAACCATATTGGGGTACCGAGGTGAAGTGGTCTCCCAAATATGGGGCACTCTTCTATGGATATCTCTAGAATAGAGAATAGAAAGGGATTTCGATGGTGAAAGGTATAGAAAATATATCACCCTGATTATATATTAAGTTAATGTTTCACTGAATATTTATAGTTTTTGGGAAAAAATCCATCACGATGTCCTCTCAGTGTGTTTTGGGTGTGGTTCTGTTTGTTGACCAAGCTAGATGACCACAATTGTGCATGGTTGGTGATTTACCAAGACATGTTTTTATGGTGGTGTAGTTTCCAAGTGTTTACCATATTTTGGGGCCTCAAAATCATTACTTTCTGTGAATAATGCAGAATGAAATTATCTAAGGATGGGAAATGAGGATCCGAAAAAAATTTATTGCATTCCATGTCCGAGAAGGGTATGCAGTCGTGTACTAGGCAGCATGAATGGTACGCCGAAGTGGTTCATGAAACTGAAAATGGTTTGTTGTGGAATTATATGTGGTACATGGATGGCATGATGTTGGCAAGGGATAATGTCCATGTAGGAGAAAAGGCACTACACGGATCATGTATGAAATGTGGTTCATGGGTGGCTTTAAGAATTGCGTCGAAGGATGGATCGGTAAGTGGAGAATGTTGTATTGAAGATTCTGTAAATCTTATATTAGAAGATTTTGCAGATAAAATTTTCCTAGATAAGAATAGAAAATCCCCCTAATAACTGTAAATATCACATATCACTTGAACATTTTTTTGGTCTAGGATTTCAGAAATGTATGAAGGTGGATCGAGAGGGATTATCCTAGATATGATAAAGTGGTTCACACGGAAAAAATTCTAATAATGGATTTAAGAGAATAGTTATATCCCACGTAGGACTCGTTATGTGGAGGAAGAATCTCTGGTACGCAGAAGAGATAATTCCACAACCGGTACACAGAGTGGGTGCTCTGGTATGTGGAAGTGAGGATAGTCTGTGAAAAGATAATAATTTATAGACTGGAGGGGTTTTTCGAAGGAGGTTCGCGGAAACGGTACACGGTAGCGGTACATGATCACGAAGGCAGAGGTAGTCCACAGATGAAGGGTGGTTCATAGTGGAGGCTATATTACACAGATTTGGTGACTACACATCAAAACTGGTACACAGTACACATAGGAGCAATGATGTTCACAATTTTTACATGGAAGCCTGTGAAAGATTCAAATTAGTTTGTCAATGAATTTTCTGAAACCTAGAAGTACCTAGGAAAGTTGATTTCATCTATAGGTGAATAAAAGACTTCAAAAGATCATCTTCAATAGTAAAGAATTCATTATTCATGTAAATTAAGGGGCCAACATTTCCATAAATTGTTTTTGAACTACATGTTGGTAAACTATGTGTGGATACTTTACCTAGAGCAGTGAGAGATGGAAGAAGAAAGACGATGACCAATTCCACTAGTAGTGATCTAGAAAACGAGGCATAGGGAGTAAGCCATGGGAATAAAGGGAGCAAACCAGAAAACATTGTAAAGGATGTTATCCTGGGCATAGAAGACCAACTCGAACATTAAAATTGTTATTTCCATTGAAACTTAGTGAATTTGGTACATAGGCGCATTTTCGGTGTATGATCCTTGGACGTAGCCCAATGTGGTTGAATGAAGTGAATATAAATGTTCCTTGTGTATGATATATTATCTTTTCATATATTTTTGTGGGAGGAAGAGAGAATTGATTTTTTTCTAACAATGAAACATGATCTGAAACATAGAATGTTTAAATCTATCGTACCCTCATTTACCCCCACCTCTCTGGGTATTCGACCTAGTGGACCTAAGAGTTGGGTCAAAGTGTCTCTCTTTTTTGGATAGGTGGAATAAGGTATAGAATATAAAAATCTCTAATTTCAATACTATTTAATGTTTAATTATAGAATAGAGGACTATGATCAACATCAACTCTTTATAGTATAGGGTGAAGTGGTCTCTCTAATTTGGGGTAGAATGAAGTGGTATCAATAATAAATAAGCCAAGTTGCTGGTTTTCCCAATTATGAAGGATATTGGGTATAAATTTAGTATGTGGTTCCTTATTGTTTCATCTATAATGGTTTCATTTAACCCAGGATTATATAAATTGGGAATAAGGGGTCTCTCTCAATGGTTTAATTCTATAAATATTACGTGTAACAGAACTAACCTCAATATTTAGTTAATTCATTTAGGTTGTTTATCTTAATTAAGATACATGGGATTTTGGGAGTGGGTAGGAATCATGGGAATGATAATTCCCTC
This sequence comes from Viscum album, assembly GCA_963277665.1. NCBI lineage: Eukaryota > Viridiplantae > Streptophyta > Magnoliopsida > Santalales > Viscaceae > Viscum > Viscum album. Next base: position 501,436,923 of record OY728159.1, read on the forward strand.
CCTCATGTGGTGTCTTTTTATTTTCCTTCATGTCTATAAAAATGAAGACATCATGGGTCTATTTATTTGAAATTATGGGTATAATAGAGAATGATGAATATTCATAGAATTTAGTTCATATATTTTTTTATAGAAATTATATAAGACAATTAATATTCCTTAAAAATAGATCCTTGTGAATAAGGTGATGCCTTCATGGAGAAACTCAGGGGTAAATACTCTTATGGGTCTCTGAGGGGTCTTGAGTTTGTGACTCACCGAGCACATCCTTTCATTGTGTGTTGTGTTATTTTCATTATATTGTTTATTATTTTCTTTTATTGATGTAAATAAATAATGTAGGTTATATATGTGGATTATGGTTAGATAGTATACAATGGAATGTTACATTGGGATCATTCCATGAGAAAATGCATAAAGGAAATGGGAACATACCCCGGGACCAATGAAATTGATAGATCTCTCAGTGTGACTTTTTCCCTTCCCCATCTCTATGTTTTTATTCTTTTCCAATAATAGAAGAGGAAAATTATTCCCCCACCCAAATTATACCTACCTATAACAAATAGGATATCATTCATTGGTAAATTTAACCATGACATGGAATTTTCCTCAAGTAGGGAAAATTTATTCCATTTCCAGACAAGGTCATGTTACACATGCACTATTCCCAATTTGTGTGATACAAACATTTGTAGTCATGATATTCAAACTAGTCATATAATATAGAATATAGGAAACAAACATGTCTATACTAATAGATGTGGATGATTCCTCATTAATCACTTGTTTGAACTAATAATACCACAATGTTTCAAACTCTTTAGTGAGTCAATTTTGTAATTATACTCAATGTAAGAATAATATGATACCTATTCAATTACCACTAGATCACTGATCTGGTTATGTTTTATATTTTATGGAACCTTTTACAAGAAGAAACAACATTTTCAATGGATGATAATCAAGGAGACCTGTCTGATGGTGGCTCAATGAATCTATCTGAGATAAATTCCATCCTTTAATAAAAGTATGATTTTAGTTACTCAAACATGGATCATATTTTCTTATGAGATTTTTTTTTGAATTTCTATTCAATAAACTATAATTTATTTCTCTTCATTTTATGAATATTATTTCACTATTCAATAGAAATCCTAGAGTGTGATTCGTTTGATCCTATTAATGATAAAATTCAAAATGCTGAATCGGAGAACATCAGAAATATACGGTCAAATTTAAATACAAAAAATGAATATAACAGAAAAACCATTAATAATAATCTCTATATGAATACCATATATTATATTAGAACAAACTCTTGGTAGATATTGTCTCCTCATTTAGAAATTGTAACCATTCTAACTCCTAGTTCTGTGAATATATAGACATACTCATCAAATAGATGATATATTAGGTAAGGGGATAGAAGTTGAAAATTTCTAATAAATCAATCCATATACACATCATAAGTCCTTCCATATATACCAAATACTCAAAAAATCAGTTGCACATCCATCTTCTTACATATTTCCATTTATAAATTGTAATGCTAAAACAAATACTAAGATATGTACATTAGAAGATGATGGAATCTAAATTTGATGTGGGAATTATGGATCCACTAAACAAGAATAGATTATAGGTATCATCAATTGTAATTATGAAAAAATTGGTTATCTATATTTTTCATTCATATTTATATAATAGAATTTACTCCTTCTAAGACATAGTGATCCACTATTCTATTTAAACAATCAAAATAAATTTAAATCATGATGAACCCAGCATAAACATGTTTTATGTTTACAATGTCATCATGAACACCTACCTCTGATCTATGAATGACGATTTCACCCCCCCCCCAAAGTACACTAGAGGAGATCACTAATGAACACCCTCATAGTTTAAGATACTATTGAGTGATTTCTTGGCTTAAACAAGGATGTATCCCTACCCCTAGAAAACTATCCATTTCAATACATGGAGTAAACGTTTCCTAGATTTTATGTAACTATCCAACCTATACAATAATGATTATATTTCATTGAATAATAAAACAGAGACTTTGAAATGTACATAATGGATTAAGATAAAAGCTAATATGAAAATATTTATTACAAATTAAATCTAGACATCCCTCCTGACACTTGTCTAGTGAGATATCTAGTGTGTGGTTAGTTGTTTATGTACTTCCAGTCTAAAATTAGGACAATAATGTCCCTCTATAATTTTTTTAATATTAACCACATTAGTATATTGGGAGAACATAAGTCATAAGATCCCATTTTTTGGTGGAGACATCAATTCATGCTAGAAATTTACAATGAGATTCCATCATTAAACATCACATGACCATTCCTTGTACTATGGGGGTGGATATAGGCATACATCAATGAAAAAACATTTTTGAGATGTTTATATCTCATTGATTATATCCTATCGATTATCCTAGTGAGTTTTGTGAATCATTGAAATGTAATTTCATTATTATGTGACTTAAAATATTTCCAGTAATCACTTGAGTTTAATCTTGTCCACTTATAGTGGGATTCCCAGTGGGATTATTTTAAAAATAGTTTTTTTTGAATATTATGTATGTATATATTCAATGGAAATTCGTGACTACATCTTTGTGGCCTAGGATGAAATTATTATTATATGTACAGATTATATGACTTATTATATTTCATGATAATACAGTTAATTGTAATAGGTAAGGGTGGAACTAAAAAGGGATGTCAACAAACAAAATTAACCCATGATAGTGCATAATATATTAATTAGTATGGTCTAGGAAGACAAATAATATTAAATAAGTATAGATATCCGAATAATTTTTTTGGATGAATGATTTGATATGAACACTCATGATTATCTCTATAATATAGTATGATTATATCCAAAATCAATCATAGAGTCTTTTATGGATAATCGATATGAAGATAGATGATTGATATGAAAATAAATAATGAGAGGGATGTGGTTTCCAATTCAGTACATCATCCATCTCTGTATGTTTCTTGATAACTCAGTTTCAAATAGTTGATGCCCTATAAATCTCGGATGAGATGTTGTAGTCAATGATAGTGTGGTGGTGCTTCCAATATAGATGCGGAGCCGCAAAAAAATACAAAATTGAAATTGATAGAGTTATATTCAATATTATTATGAGGTTTTGTTGATGCCTAGTTGTGCTAAATATTTTTAAAGGTCACTCACATTTAAGAATATTGTCCTTCAGTGATGAACCATATATAATTATGTAGTTTCCTTCAATGTTTCCATATATCTTTTAATAAGGGAACATGAATGTGTATCATTACATCAACCACATAAATTACCCTTTTGAGGATGTAAAAAGTATTGATTGAAAAAGTTGCTAGTATATTCTACTAACTCATTTTTCCCAATTCATATTGGGTTTATGATATGAAAAAATAAGGTTATTCCAAGGGGTTTGTCAACTATAAAATTAATGATGAATGCTATTTTCTTATCAAAAGCAAATATTTATATCCATGGATCCAATTTAATAATGTTATCACCTATCAAAAAAATAATAAAAATATCGAATTTTCTCCTCATAAAATATACATGAATGATTGATAATCCCAATATATCTCTGTAGTAAATTGTGAGTGGAAACATATTATGAATTATGTGGCCAAAAAACATAGTTTAATAGGATATTTATTCATTTTAATTGGATATATGTAAATCATATGTAACAAATCCACTTTCTCTATTCCATCCTATGGGTCATACATCTCTATTGACAAGACTTAATTTCCCTTGTATGAGATCTGGAAGAGTTGTAACATCGATGCTGCAGAATTTTTTTTTGATGTCTGAATGTTGTTATATTTTGAGTTAATACTATTATTTCAAATTTTGAATATATATATATATATGATAACTGAAAGTGCGACAACTTGATTTGAATCTCTCATTTATCAGATAGATTACATTCAAGAAAACCAATAGAATATTAGAAGGAATGTCTAATATAAAATAGTGAATCTCATTACCATAGTTGGTTTTTATTCCCTTATCGGGATGATTTAATATGTTAATGTTGTGAAAATAATGGTTGATATCATTATAGTGATATATGTTCCCTCATATTTTGTTGAGTTCAAATACATACATGATTTAAGAGGGTGTATTTACTCCATGAATTCCCATTTAAATCCTTTCAATATTTTTTAATTTGAACCTATAGATTATATAACATTATATACAGAAAAAATACCATAATTTATCAATTATTGATAGATTATACTTATACCACCTCATTATATAGACTAATTCAAATCTCATGAAATATATAGGTTATATCTCTCTGACCTTCCAAATGTGAGAAACAATCAGTCCACCAATGGTTTCCCTAAATCATACATCTAGACTCAAAACCTCAATTATGAATCTATAATGTTATGGGTTAAGGATCCAATGGATGATTAAGTAGTAATATGTAGTGAGAATGATACCATGGTTATAGAATATTGGACACCATCAATGATCAATGATCATGCCATGATAGATGATGAAATGCTCAATGTAGTATATTCTCTTGTGGCGCCACTAGTGGTAGTTAATATTTGTACAAAGGAATGTACTCTAGTAGAAATTAGAGACTACAAATAATTCCTTCTACTGATTTTAACAACTAAATACTAATATATATATATATATTATAATACTTGCAGAATTACAACCATAAGAAGAGGTAGAAATCCACGTTGTTTCTACACACACAATTTTATTGTTAGTGTAGGGAGAGGAGAAAATTTTATTGAATCTAATATTATAAAAATGGAATTATTAGATATCCCCTCTAGATGAACAAGTCCATTAATATTTTATTGTCATTGGGAGTTACCCGACAATTTCCCAGCGCTCTGTAGATTTATGATATACCTTAGAATAGTTCATATAGAAGTCTATTTATAATGTTATTCACATGAACCCATATGGAGGACCTAATAATTTTATTATAATCTAGACATATATTCATGATACTAATATATAGTTAATACTATAATGTAATTATCCACGATTCCATTACAAACGTTATTCGGGAATGAGAGCATGAGTAGATTTCACAATTACGACTTCCACTAGAAAAGGAATAAGAACATTCCATAGTGTTCATAGATACATTACACCATCAAAATAATTTTAATTTAGATGATTAATTTTAAATATTATATTTATGTAATGAGAGGAATCACTTAATGGATCACTATCACAATGATCTTTTAATATCTGGACCCGAGATCCACATAACTGATGCCCTGAGGTGGTTGGTCATAAATCCACAAGCATGCCACCCCGTATGACAGAGGGTACTGACTATAACTGAGGGTCTTCAATGGATTGATGGGGAGACTATACCCCTATATTATAGTTTCATAACAGACAGTAAAAATAAATAGGCAATTGAGTAAGAATATATAAAAATATGTTATTAAAAGATCAATACAATATTAACTATTGAGGATGCATAAATAACCGTGTATCTATGATAATAATAACAATCAAATGCCAATAAGGGTAGTCATATCAATTATGATTTCATGGAATGTTGATATAAAAAATATAATAGGTGATATGGGGGACATGTATATACAAAATGTTATGAATAAAAAAAATGGCCAAAAGACTACTCTTCTGGAATTAAGAGGATATGCTCGGTCCTCTACATACATGTTCCGATCGATAAGTAATATGAATTACGAATTTGTAGTTGGATGCATTACCGTATTCCTAACCCTAGGCATGAAGTCTACATTTTTATGAAAGGAAGCCAACATAGGGTGTGAGATAAAGACATTCGGTCACACCCAATGGTGATTAGAAATAATTCATCTCGCTTATATAGAAACAGAATTGTGCAGGTAATGAAAATATAAGAAAAGGAGAATAAATAAATACTACTCAACTCATGCTCTATCAGGACACATAGAAGTATCTACCTGAATTGGTGTAAGATAGAATTTGGTTGATCTTAATTCAACGTCTATATTTAATATATATATATATACATAGTTATATAATCAATATGTGTTTATGTTCTAATTATGTAAATAATTATGTAGCCAGATACTTGGATACTAGTTGTTATTTAAACCCAAGTCACAACTCAGGAATCCATAAATATTCTAGTGAGAGATAGGCTCTAGTAGATGGTATTTTTCATGAATATCATAATGAATGAAAGATATCATGACTATGACTCGAGATAGGTGGTGTGAAATGTAATTACCAACACCAATGAAATAGAACATATTGATACAGGCCCATATACCACGTAAATGAATCATTAGATTTTACGCCATGATCATTAACACAATGTAATGGAGAGAAAATCACCATGGAAAAAAAGTAATATTACTATGTTTCACTAGGAAATAATATTGGAATATTCATAATAATAATAATAACTATGGGATCACCTCATAATAATCAAACTCAATAATCCCTAATATTTATATATGAATTACAATTGATATAATGAATATATTAAATAATATATCACTTTGTGAGGCCATTCCACCCATTATTAATCCTTACAGCTAATATATTTTATATAATAATGAAGAAAATCCCATTTTTATGTTAATCCAAATACATATATGGTGTTTTTATCAACTAATAAATTACATCAAAGAGTTAAATTCCATTTATAAGTCAATCCGAACACTTGGATGGGGTTTCAATTCATCCTAAAATTATACAAAAGAAGGAAATTTATTTGGAACTCCCAAGGTGGGGGGGGAGATGAACATGGTCAATATAAATTATGTATTTAATAAATTTATATAGGATTTTAATATCATAGGTTTATTTATATTTAAATTAAAATAAATATTTAAGGTGATGCAACAAAAGTACTATATGGAGAACAAAATAAAAATATATGAAAACATTAAACATTACACAATTAATTCTATACCACCTAACACATGGTCATATATGAATCCTAGATCAACATTAACTTCATATTTAAAGAATAACGAAATACATTAAATATAGATTCCAACACCTAGGAAAAATAGAAGAATGATCTCTGACCAAAATAATTCATGTGATGCGAACAGAAACAATGAAACCATAGGATTCAAGATCTCAATGATGTAGATCCAATGAATCCTATGATAATATATAAGGATTACAGATAAAGGAATTTCATTTATCCATATATTATGTGAAAGAAGTGATACTTGGAAGAGGAAATAGATCCACATCCATAATAAATGTGAAGGGTGAAATAATATTTATATAATAAATTTCAGTAAGGGAAATAATGAAATTTCACCCTACTATACATGGTTTCATGATCTGGCCCCCTGGATGGAAAAAACATGAAACAAATATATTTCACACCACTATATATGGTAGAAACCCACATGGGATAGATGCTTAGTGATCTTAACAGTGCACAAGTCATGATAAATCCAATATAAAGATGTCTGAAATTATTTCTTGGGATTTCTCCATGGATCACATAGTGGCATCAAATCATGAAACTCCATTATCCACTATCAAACTCCCTTTGTAGTTATGGGTAACCATGTGATATGGTTGGACTAGTTACAACTTACTATGTGTCCCATTAGGTTTCTCTAATTTCTAGGTATCTTGAATTTAGTCCATCCACACACACCATCGTGACCTCAATGACCTTATTAGGTAACATTACATGGTCTATATTAAATAATTTATAATTGAATTTAATGATCCATAACTTTTTGATAATTTGGGTCATTACAATCATCAATAATGAAAGAAACTCATCCCTGAGTTGGACTTATGAATTTAATGATGTGTCTTCTATGAAAAAATCCGACCATTGGGCTCGTATATTATATTCCCACCCCAAGGCCTCATCATGTACTTGAACATGTTTCTATAGTACCCATAATAAAATAAATAACCTACCTCATAGTGTCTTAACACTCTAATTTTTTATAATCACCGTATATTACTCAAAGGAAACATCTACATCAAACTCAACATCATTGAGATGTTAAAAATTTGATGAGTCTGTATAATACTAGAAATGATGAGATACATGAAAGACATAATCAATAGAAAAAATATATTTGGAAGTGATATATTGTAATATACCTGTTCAGTTAGTTAGAAAAAATCAATGGATCCAACAATACAAGGTGAGAGATTAGTATTCCTTTGAATTCATCGATGTGGAAACCTTTATAAAACTCACAAGAATACCTCATCTCCAACATTAACCTCAAGAGGATTATAGTGTCGATTTTCCTATAAATTGTTTCTAGACTAAGATATCATCATATTCATTCTAATAAGATATAACTAATTTGTATTCTATTTTATGAGATATTTCAAGAATATCTTCCTCTACTTCATTTGACCCGTATAGAGGTGACCGACATGGCCTTCCAAATAATACCTTATAAGGGTACATCTAGATGGTTTATTGAGAGATATTACAAGATAAATCCGCATGGAGTATTAGTTTCTCCAATGAAACCCCAAAATAAATGAAACATGAATATATTATGTCCTCTAATATCTAAATTGTACAGTTTATCTTTCCATCAGAATTATGGTGATAATCCAAGCTCATAAGAACCTATATAACCAAGGCCTTTTGTATCCCCTTTCAGAACTAAGATGAGGATTGAAAATCTCTATTAAATATGACAGAAGATAAAACACCATGATGACTAACTAAATACCTAACATATATACCCCAAATATTGTCTACCAAAAAGGTCACTCAAATAGGTATGAAGTGTGTTCCCGTCATCAAGGGATTAGAAGCTAACCAAAATTCATCATTTCTATTTGGCGATATTCAAAACATAGGTATCAATTTTCAGGGAAAATCATATCATTTACACATGGGAATGGATAATGGTTTTAAAATTCCCATAATCCACTAGTGTTATGACTTCACCTTCTTATAAGTGTAACACTGAGTAATAAATTAGCATATCACCAATTTTATAGAAGGCCAACAATACTTGTGACGAAAATCATAATAGAACATGGTGACTCCGGGATGTACTTCCCAAACAGGTTCAAGAAATGCATGCATCATCTCATCTCAGAAGTTTCATATGACCCAAACTCTCCCATAAATGTAAATGGTCCCATCCTTATCCATGTTCCATACAGAAGATGAATCCTCTTCTGAAATTATTTCCCCTAAATCGATGCCTTTAGACTATATGACCAGCCTAATTCTCACTAGTTCTAAATTTGTATATGTTACTATTAAATAAATAATGATATTTTGTCCATTATTCTCTTGAACCACATATTTCATATATGAAAACAAGTACTTGACCTTGCACTCAATATCAGCATCGTGAACTGTCTATGTTCGATTCTTCTAGGTTAGAGCATCACCAGTTGTAGTTCATTTTCTATGCATGTAGGCATGATCCAAATCGATGGATTGTTGGAATTCCTCCAATATATGATTCTTGAGATTCACATGAAGCGATGTAAATATATATATATGATCCTTTTTTATCCATGAATACTAGGAAATTCTCTACATGTAAATAGTGTTTCCAATAAATTAGATCATGAATAACCACAGCCAGCATGACGGCTTATGTCATGTAATTCAACTCATGAGGGCTTAGCTGAGAAGCCTCATACTCTATGATTCAAATTTCTTATATCCAAAATTCTAATATAATGATACTATTTGTTTCATAATAAAAAATATATACTTTATGTGGGTTCAAAAGAATTTGGATCGACGATGACGTTAATATCCATATAAAATCTTTAATTTTTTTGGCCAATCGTCGGAATATTAGAATTTCAAGAACTTCATATCCAATCTTATAAGAGGAATTATAAGGCTTTAGAAATACTAGAATAAACATCTATAATTCAATGACATCCCCATGAAACACTATATGATAAATATCATCTAGGGGTTTTCCCATGAAAATACAACTCTAAATTTCTCTAGGTATACTAAAACATGATTATTTGAACTTTTATAGCCATAAAGTGGTAATGGTCAATAAAAAATAGGAATTTTATAATAATAGCATAAATATGGTTCTCAATTAGTGTATTTAGAGTGATATAATGATGGTTTTCATGGTCATGTCGAGAGTGTGAATACTCTATGATGTTTTCCACAATGAAAAATACAATTTAATCCCTGTTTTGATGGAATAATTAATTCATAAATTATATAATAAAATGGTGTGTTCTGAAGACAAAAAAGAATCACTGGAAAATCACAAAGACAATACATACTCTAGAAAGCAATATGAGATATATCAGAATATCTGACTCCAACCTATTGTTTTCTAGAACTCTAATGAATCTTTTAAAAAAAACCTCACTCATCAATGGTGATCAATGAGGTATTATATTCACTGTAGTGGATATCGTTTCATAACCATAACTTTGTTCAAGAATCGATAATCTATTTAAAGACAAAGGCTATCATTCACCCTCTTGGAAAAATGGATTGGTGGTCCCCATGGAAAAAAACTGAGGTGTATGAAAAATTGGCCCTCTAGATCAAATTAATATTTCCTGACATCTAGAATATTTATAGGTGTCATCCTATATAGAGTAATGGACAGTGGTTCCACATAAGGTGATAGATCAATGGTAAATTCTAACAATATCAATAGTTTCTATACAAAAAATTAATAATTTAAGACTTCTATGACATGGTCAACTAATGGAGGGAGAAAAGTTTCTCACAATACATAGTCATTTATGAATGACTAAAAATTTGTGTTGTCCATCAACCCAACCCCTGATACTCTTGTCATACAAGAGAGTTATGGACAATCCATTTTTCCTTATGGATTTGTAGTCTACCCTTAGGGATGTAAACATAACCCTCCAATGGTATAATTATATATTAGATTGATATGGAACTAACTAGTCTATCTAGAAAATCACATAAAACACTACCATTTCAAGGATTAAAAGTGTCCAATTGAAGGGATATCGTCCAATCAGATGGAGATAATAAATACAACATATATTTTCCTCTTATCAGATACCCAATGGGTAATCATGTGTTATAACACCATAGTAAAACTCTATCTTGAGTCCCTAACATTCCATAAAAGTCTAATATACAATGAATTGAAATATTCTGGTATAAAATAAAGTAAACACTAATGTATAGTCCACTAGAATACAACCTTGAACCGTAAGGTAATAAAATCTACTTCTATGTAATGTGATGCAATTCATGTAACTGACATATATTGTGGCCCTTATTCCTAGCCTAACTGCGCTAAGCATGATCACTCTACTGGTCATGCAAGTCCTAGTTCTAACAACCAATACCAAGACCACCACCTCCGAATTAGGGGCCAGTGGTATTCAAACGTCAATACTAGAGAGATTATACTGGACCATATCATTAAAATGGGGTATGTATTGATTCCCACTCTTTATATAATAATGGAAGGCTCCATCATAATAACTATATATGACCCATCCATCTGCATACTACGTCTTCCGCAATATCTTACATACATAGAGGTTTTATATTTCCTAAATTAGTACAATGGTGATATATAGGAAAATTTCAGTATGAGTATATGGACTACTTCTACCCCTGAAATTTTCTGCAAAACATCAGTTTCCTACACTGGAAGAAACAATTCTAGATCTAGGTGATGATAACCCTTAGTTACCACCACTATAATTCCAAAAAATCCTCTCTTTAATGAGGTCTGGGTTGATGGTCTCAGAAATATTATAATAAAAAAATAAAATGTGATAAGATAGCATTAATCATCCCATACTCATTTCTCTTGTGTGTCATAAGATCATCACCCACTATAGTTATATTGAATTGGTACATATTAGAAAAAAAAAGAAAAATACTCAATTACAGATTGGAATCCCTAATGTTTGTTCATAAAATATCAATCATTGTTATCCATCAATGTATTTGTAATGAAGTAATCATTAAATATTTTTTGGATGACAACCCAGATCATATCTCAATGTTGGTCAATTTGTGTAATCACTACCCACCATATCTTGGAAGAACCAAGAGGCATTTAAGTACCATGAATGATCCATTTCTTTGGAGGTGTCTCTAGAAGATCGACGATAGAATGCATAGACTATATCCATTATTATGATGCAAGAGCTCAATCATCCGCTAAATTGATTAGAGGATGCTACTGCTGAAACACTCTTGTATTATCTTCCATAGTGTGGGTAAGTCGAGTGACACCATTAACGGACTTCATCACATGGATGAAGAAATCACTTATCATGGAACCAATTCCCATATCAGGAAAAACCTATGGTTCCATAGATATAACTACTGGAATAAACATTGGAGTCTCTTGAAACATATCCTCTCATTCTTGATCATCTGTGTCAAATCAAGAACCAATACCTTTTGTTCATGGTCAACATTACCTTCATAGAAAAATTCTCAAGGATATCATGGTGAATTGATTCTACAATTCCAAATTCGCACATCAGAACATAAGATAACATTCAAACAATTTAAATTTGAGAAATTGAAAGGTATAATTAAATCATATATAAATATAAAACCTATATTAAAACACTAAAATCTAGGATATTCTGAAATGAAAATACCATAACAAGATATAAGAACAATAATAGAAAACCCCATCAACCCACTAATAATGTCGGGTTTGGGTCTAGGACACATATGAAAGTAAGGGTTCTATTATGTACAGTTTAAATTGAATATTATATTGAAGAGTACCCTTTACATTACACTTCACTTCCAATTAAGATGTATCAATTTTATTTAAATTATTAAATTCATTTGAAACCACTTTCCTTTTATATAAATACATTTATGTTTTATAGTCTAGAACCAGTAGGTCTAGAAACCAAAATATGGTATAACTGGGTAATTGTGGTTTCATCACTAATATATGATGGATGATTTTGTTTGTATTTATGTAGTAACATTAATTAATTCTAATTATTTTTTCACTACCTGTAATGTAATCAAATTACAATATTAAAAAATTAAAGCACATAATATATGCAACATGTTAATGAAAATTGAATGTAGATGTGATTGGGAAAATGCATGAAATATTAGTCCTAATTTTCCCATAATGATGAATGAGATGATAATTCCATTCCATATTATGAATAATAATAAATTTTTTAACAATTAAATATACAATAATAATAGAAAAAATCAAGTGAATTACCCAATGGTGACATAATAACAACCGTAAAAAAGAAAAATCACATATCCCCAAAACCCATCCTAGATAATTTTTGTTTCCCTTGTACGTGGGATAGATAATATTAAGAATAGAATCATTTAAAATTTCTATTAAATCCTTTTATCCTATATAATACCCAAATTAATTAAAAAAGTAAAAAAGACCTCTGATACTACATTGTATGATCTCAAAACAAGATCCACTTAATCTGTTCATCGAGTTGGTGGCTGACTTAGTCACAAGTGAACCTCCCAGTATGCAATAGGATGTTGATTAGAAGTGAGGGACTATGGTGTTAAGGTGGGGACACTATACCTCATATAAGAGTGTAACTACATAACAACAATAAATAGGAATCCAAAAAATCATATATAAATATATGGCATAATATAAATAGTATCATAATAACAACATAAGATGTATAAATAACCAAGGAAAAGTATTAATAATAAAATGTCCATTGGATAAGTCGTGCACATGATAATCTCATGATATGATAATATAAAAATAGGTAACATGTGATATAATAGTAAAACGTAAAAGAAATATATAAAAATACCACAAGACCAAAATACCTCACTAGAATTGTGAGCATATACTCAGACTTCTGTTCCCATGATCCAAACTATAAGTAAAATGAATTGATCATTTTTAGTAGGTAGCATGCCTATATTAATACATGCATCCATGAAGTCTATTTGGTTACCAATGGAAACATGATTAGGGTACGAGAAAAACTCAATACACAACCCCAAATTATATATAGAAATAATCTAGACAGTGTACACCAAAACAATAATGTGTAGGTAATGGAAATATAATCAATAAAGAATAAATAAATACTAGTAGGATTATGTTCCATTAGGAGACCATGAAGAAATTACCACCATCAGCATAACCTGAAATATGATTGACTCACATACTATATATAATTAAGAAAATATATAGTTATATACAGTATATCTATTTATTCCTGAAGTACGTGTGGTCATAAGTACGAATATACATCGATATTAGGTTTTAGGTAGACCTGGGTCATTACTTAAGCATCCATAACTAGTCTATCAAGTGAAATGCACAATTAAATGGTACATGCACGAAATCTCATAATTAATATGAGGCAACATGAATGTCACTCACGATAGGAAGAGTGAGTTGACATTCCTAACACCCAAAGATAGGGAATGTGGTGTTCCAATCCCATTTCCGCAATAAAAGTATAACACATTCAGACATCGTTCTTAAAAACAAATGCATCGTAGAGTATAATGACATTCCCAACAAGTCCCTTCACAATAATTCATCAGTATTTGTCAATTGAATAATAATACTATAACTATGGGATCACATCTTATCCATCAAATTCAATAATCCTTAATATATAAATTGGTTTCATTGTTCATATAATCCATATAATAAGGAATGTATCACATGGTGAGTCCTTTACATGTATTTTCAATCATTGTAATTAATCTATTTAATTAATTAATCATGTAAAAACATTCATGAATGTAATAAAAACAAACAGACAATGTTTTGGTATCCTATTCAATTACATAAAATAAGTAATTCCTTTTATATGTCACACCTAACACATAATCAATGATCCAGTTCATCGATCAATTATACAAGAGAGGAGACTTTATTTGGAACACCTAATGGTATGGTGATTAATAGGGGAAAAACCATTAGTCACATAAAAATTATACCCAAGGGTATATTAGCGTGCTTATATTTTTTATAAATAAAAAATAAAAATGTATGTTGAAGTGTATAAATGTCTGGAATCCCACATAATAAAAAAATATAGGAAAACACAAATGTTTCGGGAATGAATTCTCGAACACATACCATATGATTGTAGTGGAAATAGTTTCCAATATCAACATTATATTTTATGTAGAATGAATTATATCAGGGATAAAATTTAATTACCTAAAAATAGGGTGAACGATATTACACCAAAATAGTGCATGGGATGGGGAGATAAACTAATAATAGAAGCATAATGATTTGGGGGATTACAAAGGAAAATCTAATTCTACTAATGAGGATCTATATTTAGATCATATGTATGAGTTAATATGTTCCCTCGATTAGGAAAAGTAAAATATCCAAGGGATATGGGAGAGAGAAATAATTACTATAAATGTGAAAGTGGAAATAATGGTGGGGTATTTAATTTCTTAGAGGGAAAAGAAGTAATTACATCATTTTAGATAGGGTCTCATAGTTTTTACACCCATTTGGACAAACCATATGGAAACCATGCACCACACTACTACCTAAGGATGTACACTGTATAGGCTAGGTGAATTTTTTTCCTAATCATGCATAAGTCTGGTGAAACCCACTACCAGGTTGTAAGAAATTATCACACAGCCTTGCGAATTCGCTCATAGTATTTCCAGAAAATGTGAGGGCCTGGTTACCCTTTTAAATTATCCACATTATTTAGGGAAACAATGAATGCTAGACTACAAGGTTTCTACAAATCATGTGTCCTGGTTTAATTCCATACATTATGGTGCCCTATGCTCGAGACAAGCATCAATTACCCTTATGACCTTCGTGACACAATTAGGAAACATTACAAGGGGAAAATGTTTGAATTTAAGAAAAAAACTGATGTGTTTTCCCATTATGAGATTCTAGGTCATTAGAGAACAGATTATAACCAATTGAGGATTCATAAAACATCAAAGGCATTATGGAGGTTCTAAGAAAAAGAATAAAGATATTGATTATAGAGTGGAAGATTTATATTAAATCATAGAAGTTATGGATATAGAGATAGATAAAAATCACTATTTCATGGATGAGTCTGAGTGATCCATTGATGAAATTCACTTCTCAATAGAGATTATCTAGGAACAAGTCTCTATTTATACAATCTTCTTATTTTGGTTTTGAATAGTGAAGACTTTAGTTTTTGGATATTCCACTTCATTCCAATGAATAAATAGAATGATATTTTATTTGTAATTTATCAATCATATATTATTTTTCAAATATTAATCCACAATGATAAAAAAACATATAAAGAGTAATATAATGAAAAATTGGATCAATTTGAATATTTCATATTGATGATCTAAATTAATCAAAATATTTAGAATCACGTGTAAATAATAAAATAGGGATCATTACATTATCTCTAGGACATATCCCTTCATAGCAATATAGTATAGATGATTATAGTTATTTATGTTCCATCATACTAAGCTTGGGTGAACCTATAACATAATGTAAAATGGTTTCAGTCTCTTTATATGTATATTAATATATGTGAATTAATGAAATCTGGATATAATTACTTACATACAATAAATATGTTCTATGTTTAAATTATTTAGAGTGATATAATGGTTTCGTTTAAGATAGGTTATTTCATATGCATATGAGCATGTAAAATATAATATAATTTTTACTTTCCCAGTACAGTAGAGATAGACCATTCAGATGTCTTAGATAAGTGACCAAATATAATAAAATTTACAATCTAAAATTCTATAATGGGGATTCAAAATTTTAATATCACTCAGGTTCCCTAATATAACAACCTTGTTCATCCACATGATTTATATGAACCAATATATGTGATATATAGGGAAATGGTCTATTTATTTATGGTTACTTGACCTAGAAGGTATATAAATATTTTTTATAGGGTAATATATTATCTACTAATTTATCCTATACTTTATCCATTTCCCTAGATGGGAGTTATTTATTATAAAATTTATTGTATATTATTCAATCGACACTTTTTGGGCTTTCCCCAATCATTTTTTTCACCTTTTATATTTTTAAAAGCTCAATTCTACCTATTCCATGAAAATATCACAGCTACTATTTGAAAATCGTATATTTAAATTATCCTATCATGTTTTGATCAAGTTGAGTAATTTTTATTTTAGTTTTTTACTTCAATTATTTGAAAAATATATCATTGAGGACATGGGGTTAGTGTCTTAGATTATATTAATATAGGAAAGGAGGCCGATCTAAAATTAGGGGTGAGTCATGATTCATGTGAATGAAAAAAATGATTCAACTATCATTGATAAAGTCACATGAATGTGCTTGTATTTTAGGGCCATCACACTTCATTCAAAATATTATGTGGTTTACATTAATATAGATTTGACCTAAGGATAATGTGGGATGTTGTTCCTCTGATATAGAATAATGATTGATAGAAAATGAATGAGTACATTGTTAAATTATTATGTAAATATTCATACATATGATGAGTAATTCATACATTTTAAATATATTTTTTGGAATAGATTGGAATTTTCCTATGCATTTTGATACTTGGTATTTCATTTAATATTTATGGGTTCTCCCATTCCTTAAAATGTCTATTTAAAAATAACAATTCTAAAATTAAATAGGTGATTAAAAGACAAATGTGGATGGAGAAACCTACACTAGAACAAATAATATCACATGCGGACCTACATAGTATATGATCATGGTTTATGAACTATTATTTCATATATTACAGGGTCATGATGTAATGAAAAAGGAGGTTCATGAATAAGATATCATATTTATACTTTGAAAATGGGAATTATTCGTGAGTGGGTAACATCAAGGATATCTGAAACTACAATAATATCTGGGTTATGAGATTTCTATATTATTAGTCAAAACATTGGATTTGGAAAATTATCATAAAAAATTAGTATATGTGGGATGTAAATTTACCATATTCTAATGATAGTTTTACATGTGATTTTTGAAAGGTTTACAGATATCATAATAATATATTCTTTTTGATGGATCACATCACTTTTTTTTGAATATGGTGGCTCATATATCATTACTATAAAAATGATTCAATTGGAATTGAGTTTATTCATTTACTAAATCTAGGAAGAGTTTATGAAGATTAAATCATTTAAGGACTAAAGTAGAATGATGATTTAAATGATATTCAAGTGGAGTTTAGGTACCCCCAATGTCATCCAGTAATGTATTGTACTCATTTTATGGGTGAATAGACATGAAATGTGTTTAGGAGTTACAAAAAAAATCATTCTTATAGACAATTATTTCCTATAAAAAGCGATTGTATTTTTCATGGAGTATATATTTGACCATAAAATTGTAATTTCATTTCTATTTTATTCCCTAATTTTTTCTATAGTAATGAAAAATTGGTTACATATCATTTGATGACTTGAAATTTTCATAGGGCTCCCCTTATATTTTTTTACTAGAAATTTTTTAACATTTCATTTCATATTATAGGTCTTGATCTTTTTGATAATAAGGATAATTGCTTAAATTCAAATATCATTAGAAAAATAATGAGATATTAAATCTAATGTGGGAAAATTTATACAATATAGGAATATAAGAGCATTATTGTAGTATTGGAAATATCATAATGGGGTGAACAAATTTTTATGTCATTACGCTCTGAATATAGCGTTAGAAAATTTATATAGAATGGGAAAAGTAATATCTACTATGAATTAATGGACAATATTTAGAATAGAATTCCACTTGGAGATGAATTACATAGTCAATGGTCATGGTTCATGGATGAAAATATGAGATAATATATATATATATAATAGGATTGTTGAAAATTTCTTGTGAATGAGATCTCAATGCTAATATAGACAATATTATATGTGTCTAAAAATAATATATGGTTATAATGATCGAACCATATATGGGGTGAGATATGATAACCAAGATGGAGTTAATGAACTAAGATAGAATAACACCTTTTTTGAGAAGGTTGCGATGAGGATGTGAATCATAACCTTGGTTGATTAAATTTTGTTACTAATAAGGAAAGATTGAAATTAATAGTATCATTGAAAAATAATCAAATAAAAGGATACAAAATAATTCTGTCGAAGTTATATGATGATTAGGGGAGCATATCCATAAGAAAAAAAATACTCCACTAGATGGTTGTTTTGAATATAGATGAAAAAATATCATTAATAATATTATTCACTTGGAGATTAATATGATCCTTACAAATACCCATGAAATTTTAATATATGTTTCAAAAACATGAGGAATGAAGTCTGTTATACAAAAGGAAAAATTTCAGATGTAGTTTTAACATTCCTTTTCATAACTAATAATGGTTTTATTGTTTTGTGTTTTTTATGGGGGGATTTTGGATGGTTATTTGTGGAATTTTATAAAATACATTATCCAAAAATCACAATTTATCCTGAAATAATAAGAATCAATACACGTAATGTTCTTATTAAGTGATCACAACATGAGATATACATCTCATATTTGTGTATGTGATATTATGTATTTTGTTATAAGATTCTAATTGGAAGATGATCTATGATATGTAATATGTATCCAATATACTTGTTTTTTACTTGTAGTGTACCTTACTATAGGTAGGGTATTTTCATATTAACAACATTATAGAAAACCTTATATGGTATTGAATCATATGCAGGGATGTTTTGTGGTATAAATCACTCTAAAAATATTGTGTTTCTTTATGATAAACCTAAAATCTAATATTATATAGAATTGGGTTCCATGGAGATCAGTTTTATATGATTTACACACTTACATATGGATTTTTTTAAAAAAAATTATCATGATCAAAATCAAATATATTCATCTCCGTGCTAAAATAATGAAGTAAAAACCAATGAGAAAGAACAAGCCTAATCCCTAATATGAAGAAGATGTTTCCTGTAATCTATTGTTGGGACTGTGATTATAGATCTTGCTAACACTATATATCTTTTGTTAATTAGTATAAAGAAACATGTAGTGCATATCAATGTCATAGTATAACTGGTTATTGAGAAACCCCATTGTGTATGGAGAGGCCCATTACAGTTTGAAATATTATTGATGTAAATAAATTTTGTGGATGGGCATAGGAAAATATATCCATGTTTAACTACATATACTATTTTTGAAACAGTCATTCCATAAATGGTTTCAAAATATTCGAGGTATTTATTATAGTAACAAGACTAGTGAATTATGACAATAATAAAGCAATATTTAACCCTAATAATAACATCTATTATGTATTAAATCCGTAAAATGGAGTGATCTCTTTCAAAATTTTAGTCCCAAGTGAGTTTTGGTTTACTTTTTTATCAATAAATATGTATTTTTTAATGGAAAATTTATAGTTGTGATTTTTAGATTAATTTTGGAATCCATTCTTAGGATGGTTAAGGATGATTGAAAATTATGAATAAGAAATGGCCATTGCGATGTGTAAGAAATATTCATTAATAATATCAAATGATGATTTTATATTATACCATTTTCCTACCATCATGATTATTATCATGATCTAATACATATGTTTACTTTTTTATTGAGAATAACATGTGGTACTCATAAGGTAGAAAACCAGTTAATGGTCACCTGATATACGCTACCAATCATAGGCCATCAGACATAGGTCAGAAGACATGATTGATCGAAAAGACTTACTCAATTATATCATGTGAGGATATATGTATCCTAAAAATGTTGAAAGAATTGAAAATAGAGGGAAGTAAATATTATATGAGGTTAATGATTATGAAATAGTATAATTTTACTATCCACTTTCGATCAGATGTATATCATCAGATATATGTGATCATACATACATACTCAATGAAATCATGTGATGATGTATATACCCAAACTCTACTAAAGTAGTGAAAAGATTGACATATAAAATTTCTGCGAATTTGATGATATTTTGTGAGTTTAATGTACAAGAATTAGGTTATGTGATAAAGTTTCCAAAATTCAGATTAACAAGTACAATTTTCATGATAGAATGATATTACAAGGTTTGAGTATGATTTCAATGGTTAAGGTTCTTTGTTATAATATTATAGGAAATAGAAAAATATTACTTCATTAACATACATCTTTAGATTCCTCAGTAATGTAGTCCACCATACTCAAAGGATTTATGAATTTTGAGATATAGATTGTACAATGTTTATGTGATCTGCTTTTGTTACAGACTATATAGTGTTTGATGTTGAAAATTTATGAGTTTCACTATTGAAGGAAGGACAAAGAATCGTGTCCACAAATAAAAAGTTCTATAATATATATAATTGAATGATCCACCCTGTGTATATTGTCCACTAATAATGCATTGATAACTATGAAGGGACATAAATTATAAAAGTGTGTATGAATTTAAAAAAACTTTTAAGGGAATATAATTCCCAACCATTAAACTAATCCTCGAATATATATCAATCATTGGATTCATATATAGATAAATAGATTGTGAGTAGAATAATGATCCACTAAACAATGTTACACCGAGGGTTGTGAATAAAAGATTATTAATAATTTTAAACTAGAAATATATTTCAATAAAGGAGAATGTTTATGGCAAACTACTAGATAAGGATTTCTAATTGAAGATAATATAAAGAAAAAAACTAGATAGATATTATTTGTAGAGATATATGTAAACATATTAAAAACCATCACCATGTAGATATTGAATTTTATATTCAATTTTATTTACTTGATGGGGATATGGATGTTTTATGAAGCTCCTAAACATAGAGTTTAATAGAATTCAAATAAGGTTTCTTGATGTAGGAGAATTAAAAGAAGCTTCTTGGATATAATACATGTGTTCAAAAAAATAAAAAAAATCGATAACATGTTGGAGATTCAAAATTATAGTTTCCATTGAGATTGAAATTGTATTGGCGTTCCCACCCAAACTCTTAGAACTACATGTCAAAACCCAATATTTCATAGTATGTTATCTCATTAAAGTAATTCAATAGTTTGCGCTACACACCACACTGAGAACAAGCGTACCACAACATACTATACTAACCATTCAAAATTAGTTTATAAATATTATTTAGGGAATTTTGAATATTATATACTCTATATAATTTTTTATATCCATATTATGTTTTTCTTAGACCAAATATAAGAAAAAATTCATTTTTTCCTAGATAAAATATGTTTTTTTTTCAAAAAAAATTGCAAATTTACAACCTTTTAATGGTGAAAAATTTTTAAAACAAATATTGAAATTTTCATATATTCAATTTAATAAAATTAAATTTATCATTAGAATCTATATATAAAATTTTAGATTCTATAAATTTTTGGTACTTTTTTGATGACTTTCATAATTTAATGAACATTGAAAATACTATGTTTTAATTAAAAACAATTTTTTTAATCATAATAATTTATATTGATAAATTATGAATTTTAGTGTTTTGGAATTATAATTAGACTATATTTTTATCATTTAATACTGTGTTGGTCATTATACGAAATTTTACATTTAAATTTGACATAAACAGATGTTAATATTTTTATAGTTTTTGTTTTTTATTAAAAACCCGCTATTTGGTTTTTTCAACAGAAATTAAATTTAATTTTAAAAATTCTATTTCTATGTTTTTAATTTTCTAAAATATACTTCATTTCTGAAATTGGAATATCAAAATTAGATAAGGGATATTTTTGGTTATTTTTTTCGGAAAACAATTAATTTTTGATGAGTAGTGAAGAAACACAACGTTATTTGTTAAAACTGATTTTATAATTTAAATAATTAGTTATTTAATTTTAATTTATTTTATGTAATAATAGATACATAATAACTATACATTTTTATCATAATTCATTGGAGTCATTTTATAATAAGTTCAGATATATAAAATTTTATCGAACTTTTTACCATCTTTTTCCAACCTCATAGGAGCATTGGAAAATTTGCATAAAACATAATTTTACCGCTTCTATGAGTTTAATTTAAAAACTACAGGTGGTATTATTAATATTAGAAGTAAAATTGGGGTCAATAAGTTCAAAATAATTTTTAGTGAAATGTATATTTTGACTTTTATTTACCACGGTTAAAAGTAAATAGAGTAATTATGGGTAAAAAAGTTATCATAATTACCCTAACATGTGTCATAATTCTGGTGGATAAATATAATTAGACAAAAAAAACTTAGGAATAAAATATTATCCTCTTTGTTCCACTTGGATTACAATCAGACATTTTTTATTATTCTATTTATAGAATAGTTAAAAGTGTTCAATTCAATGCATAATATCTAAACCATTTTTAATATAGGGATATAAATAATATAAATTAGATTATAAATATTATTTTCAAAGATAAAAATCATTCCTACATAATTATATTTTACTTATAATTTTTTTACATTATATAAATTAATTTATTTATGACACAATTATGATGCAGTAATTACCATAATAATGAAATATTAAAGTAATTGATATTATAAATATACAAATAAATGAAATTTGAAACATTTGATGAATTAAACTAAATATAAAGTTTTATAAGACATGTTATTGTTGAACATACGAATTTATTTTGAAGTAATAATGATTTTAGGACTTTAACAAAAATCATTTATTCAATAATGTCAAAATTGACACAATTGAGTTTTTAAAACAAATATTGTATTATCGATTGATATAATATTCTTATTAATCTAAGGTTCACCCAAAGGGGCTTAATAAAATTATATATGTCATTAATGAACCTCTAGGGGTTCTCTTGGATGTGTATAGAATGTTGATTAACCAAATAATATAAATATACAATGAGACATAGTAAATGTCAAACTACATAACTAAGAGTAAAATATAAAAGATATAGTTATTATGATGACCTAAACCTGTCTAAGAAATTTTTGTTGAGAGGTTTTCAATCCATCCCCACCTTAGTATTTAAATAATTCATTTTGGTGCCATTAGAAACTGAAAATTATTTTATTATTAAATAATATGTCAAGATTTTTCCTAAAGTGACCCTCACCTATCATATAAGGGGACACTTCCTCTTCTCTTAATTTCACACCCCCAATGCCTTTTGGATCTGCCATACCCTACCCAATAAACCTCCCAACATTCCTCCATTAATTGTAGAGGAATTCCTTTGTTGATAAATCCAGCCTATGGATCCCTTTTGATCAAATCAAACTGAAGAACCCGAATAAAAGGTAAATATTTCATCACCTCTTTCAAGATCCTTTATTCTTCCACTTCCTATTTAATTGTTGTTTCAATTCTAAAATAATAACTCTAGTTTGTTCTAGATACTATGATGTTATTATAAAAATGGTACATCCATATTCATTATTCGAACCATCCTATAAATGACAAAGTCACCATACGTGTGTACGTACAGATAACCATCACTACGTCGTTGTGTAGTTTGTTATTAAAACACTTCATTATTTGGATGAGTATAATAATGAGTATAACTGATTTAAATAATATATAGAAAATGTTATTGATTCTAAATATATGATATAACATTCAATTACATATGATATTTTCATCAATATTGTCACGACCCGTCCTCGGGGCCCGTGCCGTGACTACCCCAAGCCTGCATTCCATAGGCCAGGGGCTGGCGACTAGCACCAAAGGCGTAAATCCCGATAACGGTGAAGGTATTTCCTTTATAAAAGTAAAGAAACACCATAGAGAACAAGAGGAAGCAAAAAAATAATTAAAACAGAAATAAGTTGTGCTGAGAGTAAAGGGGCCGACAATACAAGACCAACTGTAAAGTACAAGGAAAAAAGATAAAATAGCCAGAAGAAAGGAAGCAGCTCATGGGTCATCCTCCTCGGATCCTACGTGAAGGGTAGGTACAGATAGCGCAGCTCCTGGATTGTCCACCACGGTCCTACATGAAGGGCATGTACAGATAGCATCCACAATGCTCTCGCCCGTCAACCTCCTCCGAGTGTCGTCTCGTCGTATAGTCCACCACCGGATACTGTCTCGGCGCGAGGTCCTCCTCTGGGTACCATCCTGTCCTCGAACACTCGGCCTCTGTCTGCGCTGCCCATTTTCTGCAACCAACACAATGATGTGCGGGCATAGCCCATGCAGGGGTGAGTATAATGATACTCAGTCGGGACCCCGAGACCCTCAAGGTCTCACTAATCCAACAAATATAACCACAAAGAAGAATCTCAATAGATAACCTCTACTTAGGTATATTCCCATACATATACCTATGTTTTCACTAACCCATCTCAATCATGAGGAAACACAAAGATTGCAAAAACAACGGATAACCACCACGCAGGTATATGCCCATACATATACCTATGTTATCAAGTGACCCATCTCAATCATGAGGTAAACACAATGTTCATAGACTCAGATCAAACCAGGATTTTCATTATCGAAACTGTAACTACAAAAGAGACTCGACTCTGGAGTGTACAGTGGTTCATTCACGACTCTAAGGTACTGATCACTATCCTAAGACTACTGAGATACTCCTCCTGTCAAGTACTGTCGGCCTACTACTACAACCAAGCGCTTCCCACCATGGGTCTGCCACTAAAACCAATACCTCCCACTCATAGCCTCAAGAGGTACTCCTGTTGAGTACCGTGGGTCTGCTGCTACAACCAAGCGCTGCTCCGCCGTGGGTCTGCCGCTACAACGAAGCGCTACTATGTCGTGGGTCTGCCGCAACAACCAAGCACTCCCCCTCATATCCTCCAGAGGTACACCTTCTATTGAGTACCATGGGTCTTCCGCTACAACCATGATTTCCTCCACCATGGGTCTGCCGCTACAACCAAGCGCTCCCCACTAGTCTATCCGAAACACACAGAGTCGATCAGTCAAGTAGTCACCAGGTCTCAGCCGGCTACACGGTCTACGTACTCCGCATGATCTTCTCTGGGAGGGTCCTCTCCACGAGCTACTGGTCGATACTCCAAGTATCAAAAAGTCCCACAAAGAAGTATCTCAAATGACCACCTCGTCATAGGGGTCTCAACGCAGCAGACGACGCGTCAATTGGACGCCCGGTCTGTGAGTTATTAGCCTTTTTGTCCCAGGGGCTCAGTTGGTTTCGTGTACGAAACAACCCGGCCGTATCTCAACTGTACCCCGAACTCATATAGGGTATACTCATAGGGACCGTTTCTCAACGTGATCACCAATTCCGCTGACGGTTCATCAAACGGACGTATGGTCTAAACGTTATCAACTTTTCCGTTCTAGGGGCCCTGTTGGATTTCGGGTAAAATCCAACCTGGACACTATCCAAATGCGTCCAATACATTTGTGAAGTATTAAGAAAGTTCCGTCTCATCAATAGGAATCCATCAATGTTGACGGCACATCAATCAGACGTTTGGTGCTCAAGTTATTAGAGCTTTCGCTCCGAGGGCCCGGTTGGTTTCGTTTTCGAACCAACTCGGCCATAAACAAAGTTCTTCGAAACCTTGAGTTTAATATACCGAAATTACCGTCTCGATCCAAGGATCGAATCGCAACTGATGGTGCGACAATTGGAGGTCTGTAGCGCATGATATGGGCGTTTGAATGGAAAATTCCTGAAAATAGGGGGTTCGGGCCCGGTCCGACCCGACCCGAGACCCCCCTCGGTCGGCCCGAACTGGGTCGAACCGACCTGAGTCCAGGTCCGACCCATCATGGTGCGGCCCAGACCGGTGGGCACGGCCCGGCCCAGCCCGGCGTGCTCCCACGGCCGCGTGGCCAGCTCGGCGAGCCGAGCTGAACGGAAAGGGGGGGAGGCGCGTGCGCCCCCTGATTGAAGCTGCATCCACCGCATGGGGGCCTCTCCCTGCCAGCGCCGTGGCCTGGCACCGCGTCATCCATGGTCTCGTGCTTCCGCGGGACCATCCGCCTGCCACGGCGGCTTCAGCCGCCGCCTCCTGGCGCCGGCGCGACGCGCCGGAAGGATTTTCGGCGGACCACCGGACACGCTCCGGTGGTCCGTTTTGCTCATTGCCTTCGCCAATGGTCCTCTCGGGACCCGACCATCACTGTGGAGGCCTCAAATTGACTTTGCGGCCCCATTTTTCATCGCCCGTCAATCCCCGCACAACGATCAACCAGCAGAGTCTTTGAATTACCTCCGCGGCCCCGACTCCGGTCGCAGTTTCATTCGGCCTCAACGGCGGTGCGCAATGGCGTCGCGCTTCTTCATTGCGTTCTTGCTTCTTTCAACGTGGTTCCATTAGACCGTGCCACCATTGTTCGTGCCGCAACGAGAAAAACAACTAAAGGGGAGGAGAGTCGGTCGTGTTCATGCGGTCTGACCTCCTCCCGTTAAGTTGATAACAAGCGACCCAAAAGACGAAGAATGACAAAGGATTTTTCACGAACAAAAGTAATCACCCCCGACAGTTTTTTCCCGAAATCAAGATTTGCCAACCAGCTATCATATTCTTCTCGAAAGAAGGCGTCGC
Organism: Viscum album; assembly: GCA_963277665.1. Classification (NCBI taxonomy): domain Eukaryota; kingdom Viridiplantae; phylum Streptophyta; class Magnoliopsida; order Santalales; family Viscaceae; genus Viscum; species Viscum album. Next base: position 501,464,416 of record OY728159.1, read on the forward strand.
GGAAGGGGGATCGTCGCATCGCAGAGAAAAGATTCTTTGGCATCGCGTCGTCGATCTCCGAGGATCCAACGTTCTTATCGACCTTTTTCGGAGGTCGGTGTTCTTCACATTCTTCGTGTTCTTCGTTGAGGAAGGAGTTCTTCAAGGCTTTGAGTGATTTCTCCCAATCCTCTCACAACCCAACCACTCTAATAAAATAAGTGTTTGTCTTATTTTATTTCCCACGCCAACATTTTGAAATTCAAAAACGAATCAATCAATTAATTGAATTAATTTAGAAGTTTAAACCGCCCAAATTAATGAGGGGTTTAAACAATAAGTTAAACATAACAGTTGACTCTCATTAAAAGGGGGGTGCGGGTGCATTACCTAATTAAAGGTGGGGGGTTTCGTTGAAGTTGAAAAGGTGGGGCTCGTGTGGGCCCCACCCCACAAATATCCTATCAAGTGCGGTAGGATATGGTGGGTCCTACATCAACCACCTAGCTTAGTTTTAAACAACTTTAAATAAAATAACGTGGTTGCACCATTTTATTTTATTCAACTAGTTAACCCAAAATTTAAATTACCACACCCGAGAAAACGCAACTTTGGAAAAGTTGTTCCTAAGAAATTACCATTATTGCGAGTTCTTCGGTGCCCTCAGATTTCAATTCCTTGCACCAGTTCAAAAGTTAGAAAAACTCGCTCGTTCATTCACTAAACGTACCTAAGCCTAAATTCCGAAATTTATTCCGGGCACACCGTCCTCAAAATCAGGTGTCGTCAGAAACTACATTCTTGTAAAATCTCAAAGAAAATTAAGAAAAAAAATTTCCCTTGATTTTTACGGGACTTTACATTGCTCCCACCTCAGGGATTTACGTCCTCGTAAAGATTTAACACAAACTAGGGGTAAAAAAGAAGTATTGAGCATGCATATGAGCCTTCCGCTCCCATGTGCTCACCTGGAGGTTCTCGTGCTACCGATGAAAGCACACAAGAGGAATCAACTGCCCTCGTTGGAATGCTCCTGTCGATCCTCAACTCCTACTGGAACCCCGCAAAAGTCACCCCATCACCAACATCCAGCATATGATGGACGATGATCTGTTTCAGGAAAAGCATGTATCTCCTCATTTGTGACACATGGAAGTCGTCGTGCACCTGGTGCATCTGAGGTGGATGGTTCAAGCGGAATACCACCTCGCCTACCCTACTGAGGTCCTAGAATGGTCTGTTGAACCTCAGAGAGAACTTGTCGCCTCGTCCACATCTCTGTAAACCTCGTCGAGGTGAGACCCATATAAGGATGTGATCGTCATCCTCGAACTCAAGAGGCCTCCAATTCCTATTTAGAACTGAAACTCAAAACTCCTGCTGCCACGAGGGTAAGGTTGACCGACTCAAGAGTGATCGGCCGCACCCACCTATGCATGAGTTTATCTTGTGCTTCCTGCGGTTTTCTTTTCACCGACTAAGGAAAAACCCATCCAAACGTTGTAGTTAAAGAAAAAAATTTATTCCTAAAACTGTCAATTTGTGTATGAACAGTGATTTCCCAGTCTATACTCAAACCAACGTCGTAAGGCCTCGACGCTGCCACCAAGAGATTCCAACTGAAACTCTCGCCTCGAGGGTCTGACCACACTGTCAACGTAAGTGTGATTATTGAGTAATCTCCCAAGGTTTCTCCAGACGTGAGGGTCATGTCTACGGCTTACCGAAAACTCTAGGTTTGGGACAAGATTTTTGAATGTAAGGAATGATTCATATCGACGTCTATTACTACGACAGCTATTAGTGGACACAGACTGTCCCTTGAATCATTTTTAGAGCCATTGGGTAACACTCCTTGACCGCTTTCAGCCTCACTCTTACCCCGCCCTCCCGCTCCCTGAGCCTGGCAGGTACAACTAAGGCAGGTGGTTGTAGCATGTTAAAATATACACCACCTCATGATGCTCTCCTAGATCTGCCTCCATGTCTGCTGCTTCACAGACTCATCTCTTCTTTTAGCTTCCTTTTATTGAAACATTTAACACACCTGAGTCCCTAATATTGGCGCCAGTTTCCTAGTTCTTAGTGCACTATGCAGTCTTCATCTGCTCTTGGATGATCTGCACCTTCTTTGCCTACGATCTGTATGAGATGCTAAGATTTATCCTTTGCCGAAAAGAACAACTCGATCTTATCCCCAGGATGAACCACGCTCATTGCCTAATACAGTTAATCCTGACATGAATGATGCATTCATGCCATGTATGACGTCTAAAGTCCTCGACGCTACTACCAAGAGATCCAACCATCACTCTCGCTCCAAGGGTCGAGTGACACTGTTGGCATCTGTGTGGGGTCATTGGGTCTCCTCCACTAGAAATCTCAATAGTGAGGGTCAAGTCAACAGTTTTAACCGGGACCTCTCAGTATCAACCATACAAAAGGTTATAAAAGAAAACATCACAATGATAAGTGTTTTTTTATTACTGCAGCTCATAGTACAAAGACAAAAAATAAATAGAAACCTGGAACTAGAAGTACCAAGAACATATGGTATCCACTAGTTCTACTCCTATCCACCTGCTATTGGAGCCCTACTTCCTTGTCCACCGCTCGACTGTTGGTCAAGCACCCGCCGCTGCTTCTGAATCGGTGGCTGCTCCAATGCCAAAAGATCAACTGTGCGGGGGGGTCGGACACTCACGTGCTATGTGACCCTTCCTACCACATTCATAACACTTCCTGCTCTTCGTACGGCTGGCTCTGGTCCTCTTGGACCTCTGCATCATCTGTCTACTGCCCATAGATGACTCGGCTACTGATCGAAAATCCTACGGCAAAGCCACTGTCTTCTATACAGGATCACGGTGTAGATCTACTGGTACAAATACCACCCTGAATAAGGTCTCTAAGTCTTCCCATGTGATGGTCATCCCGTCGCAAAACTAGAACAAGTGGATCCACCACCTGCCTGCTGCTTCCTGAAGGAGGCTGGCAGCAAAGATCACCATGAAGTCCGCTTGTGTACCCACTATCCTGAAAACTCTCACCACAGCCTCCAACCAATCCTCAGCTGCCTTCGGGTCCGTCTCTCCCCGGATCCTGGGTGGTCTCTGGCGCTGGAACACGTGCAGCGTGCTCAAGCGGTGTGCATCTCCTACTGCTAGGGCTGGTGGCATCATTGGACCAACGTATGGTAGTACCGCTGCTTCCTCCTCTGGTGCCTCTACTGTAAGAGGGCCCTGTACCGAAGCTTCGTCACTTGGCAGGATGTCGGAACGCACATCCCTCTAGGCTCTAGCTGGTCATCTCTGGAAATGCATTCTGAAAGAAACATTCGCGACATGGTCAAACAATTATACCTGCTGAGCTGACCTTGATTGAGATGTTTTAAGGGGAAAAACTTTTGAAAACAGACACGCAATTAGTGTTTTCATGCACAATGTCAGAAATCAGTTGTCAGGGTCCTGGTGTATGGATATGCCGGCCGCCCGCACCAACACTGGACTCCCTGATCTGAAACCACACTCAGTACCCATAACACTATTCCTTCCCAGAATGAAAAAAATATCAGAGTTATATGTGATGTGGTAGAACCGACTCCTCTGATACCAATTTGTCACAACCCGTCCTCGGGGCCCATTCCGTGACTACCCCAATCCCACCTTCCATAGGCCAGGGGCTGGCGACTAGCACCAATGGCAGAAATCCCGATAACGGGGAAGGCATTGACTTTATAAATGTAAAGAAACACCATAAAGAACAAGCTTAAGAAAAACACTAAGTAAAACTAAAAAAAGCTGTGCTGAAAGTAAAGGGTTCGGAAATACAAGCCCAATTGTAAAGTACAAGGAAAATGATAAAACAGCCAGAAGAAAGGAAGCAGCTCCTGGTTCATCCTCCTCGGATCCTACCTGAAGGGTAGGTACAGATAGCGTAGCTCCTGTATCGTCCACCATGGTCCAACCTGAAGGGTAGGTATAGATAGCCTCCACAAAGCTCTCACCCGTCAACGTCCTCTGAGTGTCTTCTGGTCATGAATTCCACCAACGGATACTGTCTCGTCGCGAGGTCCACCTCTGGGTACCATCCAGTCCTCAAACACTCGGCCTCTGTCTATGCTGCCCGTCGTCTACAACCAACACAACGAGGTGCGGGCATAGCCCATGCAAGGGTGAGTATGATGATACTCAGTAGGGACCCCGAGACCCTCAAGGTCTCACTAATCCAACAAGGATAACCACAAAGAATAATCTCAACAAGTAACATATACTTACTTATATGCCCATACATAAACCTAAGTTATCATGTAACCCATCTCAATCATGAGGAAACACAATGATTACGAAAACAACGGATAACCACCACCCTGGTATATGCCCATATATATACTTAAGTTATCAAGTGACCCAACTCAATCATGAGGTAACCACAAAGGTCATAGAATCAGCTCAAACCAGGATTTTCATTATCGAAACAGTAACTGCTGAAGAGCCCCGTCTCTGGAGTGTACAGTGGTCCTGTCACGACTCTGAGGTACTGCTCACTAACTTAAGACTGCTAAGATACGCCTCCTGTCAAGTACTGTGGGCCTGTTGCTACAACCAAGCGCTTCCCACCATGGGTCTGCCGCTATAACCAAGCGCTCCCTCTCATAGCCTCCAGAGGTACTCCTTCTGTTGAGTACCGCGGTTCTGCCGCTACAGCCAAGAACTCCTCTGTCGTGGGTCTGCCCCTTCAACCAAGCGCTCCCCCTCATAGCCTCCAGAGGTACTCCTTCTATTGAGTACTGCGGGTCTTCTACTAAAACCAAGCACTCTTCCACCGTAGTTCTGCCGCTACAACCAAGCAGTCCCCACTGGGATATCCGAAACACACCAAGTCGATCGGTCAAGCAGTAGTCAGGTCTCAGCCAGCTACACAGTCTCTGTACTCCACATGCTCGTCTCTGGGAGGGTCCGCTCCATGAGGTACTAGTCGATACTCCATGTATCACGAAGTCCCATGAAGAAGTTTCTCAAAGGACCGCCTCAGCACAGGGGTCTCAACGCAGAAGACGGCGCGTCAATCGGACGCCCAGTCTGTGAGTTATTAGCCTTTTCGTCTCAGGGGCCCGATTGGTTTCATGTACAAACCAACCCAGCAGTTTCTCAACTGTACCCCGAACACACATAGGGTATACTCATAGGGACCGTTTCTCAATGTGATCACCAACGCCACAGACGGTTCGTCAAACAGACGTCTGATCTGAATGTTATCAACTTTTCCGTTCCAGGGGCCCAGTTGGATTTCGGGTACAATCCAACCCGGCCACTATCCAACTGCGTCCAAACCGTAGGAGAAGTATGCCAAAAGTTCTATCTCATCAAGAGGAATCCAAAAAAGTTGACCACACGTTAATCGGACGTCCAGAGCTCATGTTATAAGGGCTTCTACTCTGAGGGCCCGGTTGGTTTCGTCTTCGAACCAACTCGGACATATCCAAAGTTCTTCAAACCCTTGAGTGTAATATACCTAAATGACCGAATCCATCCAAGGATCGCATCGCAATAGACGGTGAATCTCTCGGAGGTCTGTAGTCCATGATATGGGCGTTTGAACGGAAAATGCCTGAAATTAGGGGGTTCGGGCCCGGTCTGACCCGGGCCGAGATCCCCCTGGGTCGGCCCGAATATGGTCGACCTGACCTGGGTCCGGGTCCGGCCGAACAGGGTGCGGCCCGGCCTGGTGGGAGCGGCCCGGCCTGGGTGCGGCCCGGCATGGCACGCTCGCGTGGCCGCGTGGCCAACTCGGTGAGCCGAGCTGAACGGATAGGGGGGGGGGAGGCGCACACCCCACTGATTGAAGTCGCGGTCCCCACGTGGGGGCCGCTCCCTGTAAGAGATGCATCGTCCTTGGACATGCACGGCCGTGGGACCAGCCGCATGTCGTCGCGGCTGAAGGGGCGGCGGCCCTTCCCAGCGGCGCGCCAGCAAGATTTTCCGCGGACCACCGGACGCGCTCTGGTGGTCCGTTTTTCTTACTGCCTTCACCAACGGTCCTATTAGACTCGAAATTCACTGCGGAGGCTTCAATTTGAATTTTCGACCCTGTTTGTCATCACCCGTAAATCCGCGCACAATGATCAACCAGTGGAGTCTTCGAATTGCCTCCGCGGCCCCGACTCCGGTCGTAGTTTTGTTCGGCCTCAACGGCGCGGTGCGACGGCGCTGCGCTTCTTCGTTGCATTCTTTCTTTTTTTCCACATGGTGTTGTTGCACGGCGCCACCTTTGTTCGTGCTGCAACGAGCAAAACAACAAAGGGGGAGGAGAGTCGGTCATGTTTGTGCGGTCTGACCTCCTCCCGTTAAGTTGATAACAAGCGGCCCAAAAGGCGACGAACGACAAAGGATTTTTCACAAACATAAGTAATCAACCCCAAAAAAATTTTCCCGCAATCACGAATTCCCATCCTGCAAACATATTCTTTGTATATCAACTTAATATTTATTTGATCCGCATTCTTTGATTTAGAAGGAAGTAAACATGTGTTCATTGACAATCAAAAATAAATTCCCTACCTCGAAGAAAAGGTTGAACAAAGGTTCGTCGCAGAATTGAACGTCGCAGAAGAAGGCTTCGCGGAAGGGGGATGATCGCATCATGGAGAAAAGATTCTTCGGCGTCACTTCGTCGATCTCCGAGGATCCAACGTTCTTGTCGACCTTCGTCGGAGGTCGACGTTCTTCACGTTCTTCGTCGAGGAAGGAGTTCTTCAAGGCTTTGAGTGATTTAGCCCAAGCCTCTCACAACCCAACTACTCTAATAAAATAAGTGTTTGTCTTATTTTATTTCTCATTCCAACGTTTTGAAATTCATAATAGAATCAATCAATTAATTGAATTAATTGAGAAGTTTAAACCGGCCAAATTAATGAGGCGATTAAACAGTAAGTTAAACGTAAGAGTTGACTCTCATTAAAAGGGGGGTGTGGGTGCGTTACCTAATTAAAGGTGGGGGGTTTCGTGGAAGTTGAAAAGGTGGGGCTCGTGTGGTCCCCACCCCAAAAATATCCTACCTAGTGGAGTAGGATATGGTGGGTCCTACTTCAACCACCTAGCATAGGTTAAACAACTTTAAATAAAATTAAGTGGTTGCCTCAGCTTATTTTATTCAATTAGTTAACCCAAAATTTAAATAACCACACCCGAGCAAACACAACTCCGAAAAAGTTGTTCCTATGCAATTACCGGTGCTGCGAGTTCATCGGTGCCCTCGGATTTCAATTCTGAGCACCGGTTCAAATGTTAGAAAAAACCCACTCGTTCGTTCACTGAACGTACCCGAGCCTAATTTTGGAAATTTATTCAGGGCACACCGGGCCTCGGAATCAGGCGCCGTCAAAAACTGCATTCTTGTAAAATCCCAAAACAAATTAAGAAAAAAACATTTCCCTTTAATTTTAAGGGTCATTAAAAATATGATGATATTTTATCTTGTTCATACGTTAGGAATAACTTCTCCACGAAACGATGATATTAATTTCCACATTCACCATTCAAAGATGATTATAAAATATATATCATTAATAATTACGTAATATATGAAATAATAATTATACAATATATATATATATATATATATGTATGTATGTACATATATCTTATTCACTTAGTTTCGTTCAATATGATATGAAAATGGAAACAACGTTTATGCCTATGTACTGCCTACCGTCTGCATAAATGGTGTATTCCATTTTATATATACGTATAATATAATTATTTATATTAAAAATATATATGATATATAATTCATGTTTTATATTACTTTGGATTAAATCATGATCTATGTAATAAAATCAAGTGTAACATGTTTAAACATGTTTGATATAGAAAGACATTATTACCCAAAATGTAAATTTAACTTGGAAATTATTATTAAATGGAAAGTATAAAGTCATAAATAAATCATGTATGATATCATAAATATCAATATGGTTATGGTATAATTTAATAACATACTATATTCTTTATACAATAGTTTAAACATACCCTCGACTAAAAGAATGTGCAAGGTAAGTGTTAATTTCACAATCTCTTTGTTACGTGATGTTGTTTTTAAATAAGTATCTAATGGGACATATTTTATATCCATTTCATTGTTTCATTAAAGTGTTTTCAAAGGGATTATTTTAAGGGACTTTTTACTAAAATATCATTTTAAATTTTTATATATTTATTCATCTTAATCATTCTTATTAATGTCCTTGTATACATAATGGTATTAAGGATTTATTTATATGACATGAAAGTTATTAATATGTTAATTTATTTCATAAGATTCAAAGTGTTATGGGACACATTGATTCAAAATTTTCAATAAATGTATTCCTTTCTAAATTGATTGTCCTTTAAATGTTTCAATGAAAAATGTGTATTTCTCTCAAAGATTTTTAAAAATCATTTTCATCTATGCCAACATTATTTGATGGATTTTAAGCTTGATTGAAGTTGATTATTTATGATTGAAATCTACTATATTGTATTGATGGTTTTGGGATATGTTTGAATGTGGATGTGTTATTTTTATACCATTCATGGTTTATGGATAAAGTACTAACTATTCATATGTTATTTTTAATACGATTGTTTATGTTTTGTTTAAACCTTTACATATAAGGAATTCATTTGACGTAGTAAGTGACAGGTGGAGCTCGTTATAGCTCCACAGTGCATCGGTAGGTCTCCTTAGTCAAAATAGTGTCTAGGAAAAAAGCCTTGAAAAAATATTATTTGTTGACCAGGTACAATACTTTGACTATGTGGTTATGAAGTCCGGCATTATGCATTCTATCTTTATGAAAGTGGCTATCGATATTGTATGTGATTATTCAACTATTAGAATATCCATGTGAATATGTTAATGGAATTGTTTTATTTTATCTTTATCACATTATGCTGATGTTTATGTTTAAAAAGCTTTTGTTATAGTCTTATATGTTTCCATAACTGTTTATGATTATTTTCCCTTGTTTCTGATATATTGTTATCTTCACTGGGCATATGAGCTCACCCCTTTCTATGTTTTAATTTTTATAGGATTAAAAGAAGTTTATTTTGATTGATAAGAAGGGTTATGGTAGGGTATTAATGGAGTTCTCAAAGGATCATTTATCTTCTGTTTTATTTTCTAATGTTTAATGTAATTCTAATGTATGTAATCTAATTTCCAAGACTACTAAACTGATTGGTCTTTCGGGACATAATTCCTTGTAATCATGCCAATGTGTTAAAATAATGCACTGAATATGTGCTTTTGGGGTTGGGGAAAAACATTTGGTATTAGAGGAAGTTTAAAAACAACATTGGAAAATTAATTAGTTCAACTATTATTAGATAAAATCACCCTAAGTTAGACATTGAGGATTAGTATAGAAGAACGTCCTAGAATTTTGGTATTGTATATATTTTGTGATTTTTCCTAGAAATACATCCATGTCTGGATACAAATAAGTAGAGGCGGCTATGGAATAGATTATCCTCGAGGTTAAACCTGAAAAAATCGCTTTGATCTAGAATCGAATTGGAACTGGTGCTAGACAATGGGCATTGCTACTCTTTTGGTTACGACACTCCTGGGGGATATGCTTAGGATAATTCTCATTTTATTTACAAACCACTATGAAGGGTTTATGAGTATATACATCCTCAAAGAAAACATTATTATGATAATGGATTATATCCATGAACTATTCAATTTATATTAACCATTTTACAAGTTCGGAATTATTCATTGCGATTCATAAACTAACCTAGAGTATACCATTGTTTAGAAATGGCACCCAGTATATGGAATGAGACCTCCAGCAATATGCATAATACAAAGGGTAATAAGGATAATATATTTCATAGTATTAAACCAACATTTAGAAAGGAAATAGTCTCTGACGTATTATCATCATATGAAGAAATAATATCATGTGGTAATAAAATAAGTAATTATTTTTATATGTCTTCTGGATTTGAAGGGAAGCCAGAGAAGAATAAGATGGTATAGAGAAAAAAGGATAAAGGGAATAAGGGAATGAAAAATTTTCCCATATGTGATAACTATAGAAAGAATCACCTTGGTAAATGCTTGAAGGGAATATGGTTTTTTTCATGTGTGGAGAAAAAGGACACCAAGTATGTGATTGCAAATGTTAGAAAAAGGTTTCAAATTTACAATGCTTCATTAGAAATGAGTTGGAACACTATGAAAATCAATGTCCAAATCATCAGAGTATAACCCAAATGTAGCTATTGGATAATAATCAGGTAATGATACTATCAAAGATGAAGAGGAATGATTAAGAGTTCTTATATTGTTATTAAAGTATTGTGTAATTTGAGTATTGTACTAATGATGTACATGTTATAATAATTATACAGTATATAAGTATTGTACTGTAGTACTATTTCATTAAGGGCTTGAGATTCTATAGAACCAAGAAAAGTTACTCAATGATAGGATAATTGTTTTGGAAAATATATGGCTGAGATAAAGATAAAACATAATATAATTTTGATACTATGGTAGTTATTTTAGAATAAGATGTGATTTATTTAGATATATTATATTGTATATTCTTGACTACCTTGAAACTGAGTAATGATATGTATATTCCATCATTATTGATGTTTACAACATTTTTGTATATAAGGAGTATATCCAGTATTATATAAAAATAAGGGAGCATGAATGTAATCATTAAGGTTTTATGGTAATTCAGGGTGATACCATGATTTAAAAGAATACATTATGAAGTTATTCACATGTTATTATGTGGAAAAAATATCTTCATTGTGTTTGCATTCCTTATAAATTTTAGACTATGAGTTTGGACTGAAGTATGTTGAATAAGTCTAAACGTTGGAATCGATTATGTTTTTCATTGGATACTATTGTTATGGTTAAATAATTTCTTTGGATTATTTTTGTATTGTCATAAAAAAGAAACCACGGAGGACGGGCGGTAACCCGCCACCTGCATCAATGCTACGATACATGAACCCACAACTGAAGGGCAACAAGGGTGCTTCACCTAACACTGGTAGACATGATTTTCTAGTTTTTATATTGTAGATTATTTAAAATAATCTTAAAAATGAATATAAATTAATTTTTTTAACACTATATGATTAGTATAAGTAGAATATTTTTGAATTCGATCATCTATTGGAGTGAAAGATGAGTTTATGGTAGGAATTAATTGATTGATGAAACTCTACTTGCAATATATATATATACATATATATTTTCTCTTATTCTATGAATAAATCAGTTCTTAATGTTTAGGGAATAGATCATAAAATAAAAAATCGGTTATCCTAATACAAAATGTTTTTAAACTGATGATATTTTCCATCATCTTAGATTGTTGTCTTTGGGGACCTCAATATTACACTTGTTTGTGATTGATGACTTCAATAACTCCCGATAAATATTTACCTTTTTCCTCAAATTTTCCATATCTAATTTCCATAAATGTTCTCATAATAAATATCATTATTTGGTGGTGACATTATTCATTTCTCTTTCCCTCTTATTAAGACTGAATTTTATTAACCCAATTTCTGATGTGGGTTTTACACAAAAGTTATCTTCTATTCATAACCGTTTATTTTCGAAGATAAATTTCAAATTGCGATACACAGTTTAATTATGGAGGTGCGAATGTAATACCCCAATATTTCATAGTATTTTATCTCACTAAAGTAATTGAATAATTTGTGCTACACGCAACACTGAGGTTGAGCGCATCACAACTAACTAAACTAACCAATCAAAAAGCGGTTATGAATAGTATTAAGTGCATTTTGAATGTTATATACACTATATAATTTTAACATCCATATTATTTGTTTCTTAGAAATAATATAAGAACAAATTCATTTTTAAGGATAAAATATGTATTAAAAAAACAATTTAACACCTTTTAATAGAGAACCCTTTTTAAAACCAATATTTGAAACTTCTATAAATTCAATTTGATGAAATAAATTTCTTATATATATGTGGGACATTAAAATTTAGTTTGGATAAATTTTTTGTAATTTTCTGATAGCTTTCTTATTTTGATGAATAGTGAAAAATACTATGTTTGAATTTAAAATAACTTTTTTAACTGAAACAAGATATTGTGATAAATTATGAATTTTAAAGTTTGGAATGTATAATTATATTATATTTTTATCATTTAATATAATCTAGGTCATTATACGTAATTTCACATTTAAATTAGACATAAATACATCTCTATCTTTTGAGAGTTTTTACTTTTTATAAAAAAATGCTTTTTGGTTTTGACAATGGAAATTAATTTTAAATTAATAAATGAAATTTTTATTTTATGAATATGGTCAAAATATACTTCAATTGTTAATTCATAATTTCAAAATTATCTTTTGGTGATTTTTGGTATTTTTTGAAAACTTTCAATTTTTGATGAATAGTGAAAAAACACTGTGTTTTTGGTTAAAATCATCTTTTTATTTAAAAAATTAGTTATTTGATATTAATTTATTTTAGTTCATAATTGGAGTTATTTTATACTAAGTTTAGATATATAAAATTTTATCGATCTTTTTACCGTCTTTTGCCCATCTCATAAGAGCATTTGTCAATTTTCATAAAACTCATTTTTTTAACTTATATGAGTTGAATATTAAAAATTACAAGAGACACAGATAATATCAGCATTTAAAATGTGGATCCAAAATATTAAAATAATTTTTTTACTATAGTAAATTTTGACTTTTATTTACCACGGTTAATAGTAAATATGGTAAATAAGGGTAAAAATGATTTCACAAATTCCATATAACATGTAATAATTCTATTAGATATGTATAATTATACCTAATTAATCCTTATTAATAAAATTTGATCCTCTTTGGTCCACATGTATTATACTTGGACATTTATTAATATTTTATTTAAAGAAGAGTTAAAAGAGTTATATTCAATGTTTAATAACTAAAATATATTTAATATAGGGTTATAAATAATGTAAATTGGACTACACATATTAAATATAGAGTTAAAAATATTTCCTAAATAATGATATTTTATTTATAATTTTTAGATAGTACATAGTTTAATTTATTTATGACACAACAATGAAGTAGTAATTACATAAATAATGAAATTCTAAAATAATTGATATTATTGATATCTGAATAAATGTAATTTGAGGATTTTGATGAATAACAATAATTTTATAGGTTATTATGACATTTTAGTATTAAAAATATGAATTTATTTTGATTTATTAGAGTTTTTACGAAATTATAACAAATCATTTATTATATAATGTAAAAATTGACAAAATTGATTTTTTAAAACAAATAAAATATTATTAGTTGATATAATATTTCTAAAATCTATGGTTCAAACTAAGGGCCTTAAAAATATTATATATGTCATTAAATAACCTATTGGGGTTCTCTTTGAAGTTTAGAGTAAGTTAGTTAACCATATAATATAAACATACAGAGGCATCGTAAATGTCCAACTATTTTACTAAGAGTTAAATATAAATGATAAAGTAAATATGGCGATCTAAACCTGTCTAAAACCTATTGTTTTAGAGGTTTTAGACCCATCCCCACCTTATCCTTTAAATAAATCATTTTGGAGCCATTAGAAATAGAAAAAAAATTTATCATTGAATAATATTTCAAGCATTTCATAAAGTGACCCTCACCTCTCTAAAAAAAGGGAACATCCTCTTATCCTAATTTCAGACCTAAAAATCGTTTTTTATCAGCCCACCCTGGCACATATATCCTCCCAATATTACTCAATTAATTCAGGAGTCCTTTATTTGGTCATAATTCCAACCTATGAAGCTCTTTTGTTCAAATCAAAATTTAGAACCTGAATAAGAGGTAAATATTTCATCACAACTTTCAAGATCTTTTCTTCCTCCACTTCATCTTTTTTTTTGTTTCCATTATAAAATAATTACTAAATTATATTCTATGCACTGTGATGTTATTATAAAAATAGTACAACCATATTCTTTATTCTATCCATCCTATAAATGAAACAGTCACCGTACGTGTGTACGTAAGGATTATCGTCTCTACGTCGTGGTGTAGTTTGTTATTCAAACTATTTATTATTTTGATGGGTATAATAATTAGTATAACGGATTTAAATAATTAATATAACATGTTAATTATTCGGTATATTTGATATAACATACAATTACATACTATTATTCCATCAATATTATGATATTATTTCTCATGTGTACGTAGGGATTACCGTCTCCACGACGCGATGAGATACATTCCACGTTCCCCATTAAATGATGATTATAAAATAAATATCATTAATAAGTATTTAATATATGAAATAATAATGTTTTTGGTGATATATATATATTTATGTACTTATATATGTTTTATTCACTCAGTTTCGTTCAATACGACATGAAAACGGAAACAGCGTTTACACGTACGTGCGACCTACTATCTCCATAAACAGTGTTTTCCATTTCATATATACATATATTATATTTATTTATATTACAAATATATAAGATATATAAATCATGTTCTATATTATAGAAGTATATATATCATCATCTTTGTTATATAATCAAGAGTTACAAGTTAAAACATGTTTGATAAAGAAAGTGATTATTACCCGAAATGTTAATTTAACTAGAACATTATTTTTAAATTGCTCGTACAAAGTCATAAATGAATCATGTATGATATCAAAAGTATTAATATGGTTATTTTATAATTTAATAACATACTAGAGTCTTTATACGGGATGTTAAACGTAGACTCGACTAAATGAATGTGCATGTTAAGGGTTAATTTCACAATCTCTTTATAATCCGATGTTGTTTTAACATAAGTATCTACATAGACATATTTATTATCCATGTCTATATTTCATGAATGTGTTTTAAAGGTATAATTATTTGGTAATTATACTAAAAAATCATTTTAAATGTTTTAAATATTTATTCTTCTAAATCATTCTTATTACTGTCCTTATTTTCAAAATGGGTTTTAAGGATTTATTTATATAGACATAAATGTTTTTCAAATGTTAATTCCTTTAAAATGTCTCAATGTGGTATGGGACACATTGATTAAAAAATTTATTTAAATTTCATCCTTTCTAAATTGTGTGACTTTCAAATGTTTTGAGGAAAAAGGTATATTTATCTCAAATAGTTTTACAAATCATTTTCATCTATGTCAACATCATTTGATGGATTTTAAAGCAGTTTGAAGTTGATTTATTCAGGTACAGATCATCCAAATGGTATTCAAGGTTATTTTATATTCATGACTGTGGATGTGTTATTTTTATACCATTCATGGTTTATAGATAATGTATTTTCTATTTGTTTGTTCGTTTTAATATGAATGTTTATGTTATGTTTAAACCATTTAATATGAGGAATGCATTGATCTTGGTAAGTAAAGGGTGGAGCCCAATATTGCTAATGATGCATCCGTAGGTCTCATGAGATAAACATGTGTCTTGGAACAAGGCTTTCAAAAAATAATATTTGTAGTCTTGGAACAAGTCCTTGACAATGTGGTTATGAAGTCCGGCAATATGCATTCCATCATTATGAATGTGGCGGTTGATATTGCATGTTATTATTGGACTAATGGAATATCAATGTGAATAATAAAATGGAATTATTTTATTTTATCTTTTCATTATATTGTTGATTCTTATGTTTACAGGGATTTTGTTTTAGTCATATACATTTCCTTAAATATTTATCCTTATTTCTGAATGTTTTTGATATATTTTTATTCTTACTGAGCATCTGATCTCACCTCTTTCTATGTGTTAATTTTCCTAGGATTCCAAGAAGTTTGTTTTGATTGATAAGAAGTGTTATGCAAGGGGATTAATGTCATTCTTAAAATTTCATTAATGGTGTGTTTTATTTTCTAATGTGTAATGTAATGTTAATGTATGTAGTCTAATTTCCAAGACTACTTAACTAATTGGAATTTCAGGACTTGATTCCTTGTAAAAATTCCATTGTATTAAAATAATGCACCGACTCTGGGGTTTTGGGTTCAGGGATTTACACTACACATACATAAAGTGGTTCAAAACAATAATGAGATTTTATAAGGAATTGTTAACATGTTAAAAAGAAAAATTGATGATGAATTAATTTCATTATTTTAAAAAAAATTATTCAATCATTTTAAAGAAGAGTGATTCACTAACCCATATTCATTAGAAAGGGATGTGTAATAGTGGTAATATAGAATGCAAGATCATAATCTATAAATCAAGAAATGGTGTTCACAGGACTATGAATCATCAAAAAATAGAATCAATTCAGAAAATTCATCTGATAGGGTTACTAAAACCTAATCTACCAGACTGAATGGAAGTGGGATGAATAAAAAATTTATGAAATGATAGAGTCCCATCTAATTTAAGGATACATGATAGTGGTTGAATAGACAATCATTATCTAAAAATTATTTTCATAAAACATCTAAAAATAGAAAATAAGACTATAAACCAAATATAAATATTGTGACTACGTTTTAATGATAATATACTGTAAAAATAACAATATTAGATTTTAAATTTTGAATATAGGTAGAGGTGATCTATCTTGAGAGTGTATTAAATGAATATATTCCAATAAATGATCAAAAAATATGTAGGAATCTGCATATTGATTAATCGTATAACCTATTGTTGAAGAGGATTTTTTGATGGGGGTATAGCCAGAAGTGACTTCAGTGGATATAATTAGGACTATTTAGGGATATAACCAACTATGACAGTAGAGTTGACTAGTGGGGGGTAAAACTAGGGTTGTTTATATTGATATTTCAAAGGTATTATCCAAGTTATTCTTATTCCATTATAATCCTCACTTGGAGATAGTAAATGAATCCATAAAGGGGGTAATAGCAATCATTAATATCTTTAATTAATTATAATTAAACATATAAACACTGTTTGTTGCAATCCAAACATATATTTTTTCATACGAAAGATGAGGATGAGATTTATATTTGAGTGGATCGTACCTCAAAAATGTTTTTAGAGGATAATAAATGTTTAGTTGACATGTTGAGGAAAATTTCTTATATCTGAATACATCATAATTATTTCACCTCACCCCATGTTCATGATCATATTACGTATCCAGGGGACTAAAAGGTGTTATTATACCCACTTTTCCACTAAAAATATTCCTCTAATAATGATAGAGAATTTTAATATTTAGAACAGTAGGGGTGTTTATATTTTGGATTATTGAAAAGACCAAAGATATAATAATAATGTGTTACCCTATATTCAATATCCAATCCTTTATTATTGAGATAATACATTACTTGGATTTCATCCCATTAATGATGTTTCCATGATATATTATAGTAAAATGTATTTGGAAGTTTATGTTGAAGATCATGATTCTATGTTAATGGCTCTCATAGAGAATGTTTATAAAATACATATGAGGATTAAAATTTTTTAAATGATATCATCTATGAAGAGATGTATATATTAAAGTAATGATAATGTTGAGAAAAAATAGTAAAACATATAGAGCATAATATTTTGAGATATTAAGATGGATAGTGGATAAATTATTAATAACCAATTTTGTGTGAGATAGTGATAATTTTCGAAATATCAGTTATTTTAGTAAGAATATATATGCTTCTGATATGGTTTGAAAATTATTATAATCATTCCATATAAATTTTAATCTATGGTGTAAATATTAGAAGATAAATAATATTTATCTATTAATGATCTTTATAATATCCTCCTTGTATAATAAATTATAAATTAAACAATAATTAATAATAAAATTTTGGATGAAATGGTTTGAAGAATTTTTTAAATATGATTCCCAAAGATAAAGAGGGTATATTGTAGTCAAATGGTTTAGAGGTAGAAGAAAATGGGGATATAAACATAATCATCACATTTCATTCTAAGAGACACAAAAAATTAAAATAGAAAGGTAATATTTCTATAAAATGAATTAATTCTATGAAAAAATGAAATGTTATATGATATTTTTTAATTAAAAATGATAATGATTATGTGAAGAAAAATAATATGTTAGGAATTATTTAGAATAGAAGCCTATGATACAAAATAAAATGTTTTCCAACAACATTAATATATTTTTCTTGACAAAAAGTGAATAATATTAATCATCAACCCCAAAAAATTTGATTATCACATTAATATATTTTTAATTGATAGAAATGTAAATTCTTCATCACATATTGAGTATGATAGTAAATATATTATAGAAATTTATATTATTATAATGAATATTTAGAATCAAAAATTGTAAAAAATTCATAACATAATAGTTAATGAAAATCGTCGATGAAAAACATAAGGTAATACATTTTGGGAAATGTAAGTAAAAATAATAGGGGTGAAAACCCATATTTTTATTAGATATTATAAAAATAAAGAAGTTAATTATTATATTAATGAAAAATTTAATGATTAAACATAAACCAAATAAGAGAATTAAAATACTCTAGAACCCCCTAAGAGGGGAGGGGTGAATTATGATGATTAATATTTCATTGAATGAGTCGAGACTTATCCACCTGTTATTTTAGCTTATTAAATATGTTTTAATTAATCATGAAATTATTAAACCCCATATATAAATATATAAACCGTTCACATTAGTTTTTCATAGTTCAACACTACGGGAAAGTCAAAGGATCATACATCAATAGTGTTCCACTCATACCTGAATCCACTAAGATTCATAAGAAATTGTTGACTAGACTTTATAAAACAATGTAACCGAGTTCATAGTAAGTTTCGTTTATAAAACATTTATGGATAGCAGACTCCCACACTTTGATAACTTCGATTGACTCCCCCATGGTTAGTACATTGGGTGAATTCATTCTTATTTTACAAACATGAAGGTCACATTATTAAATTGAACACAAAATCCATGATAAATTAATAGCTTGATACTATTCTTGTAGCATAATATAGACATGATTCCCCTAAATAAACTATCAAATTATGAAATATGATCAAAAACGGCAAGTCATAAAACTATTTAACATTCTTGAAACAATATATTTTTTACATAGAGTTTACATGTTCATAAAACACATCATTATAATCACAATTTTCACTTACTAATGAAACTCTATCAATCACAAAAATTGATTTTTTCCTAAAACAACATTGTCTTTATAAACCTGAGTTACTTTCAATTTCAAAACCTACATGGTTCAATTCTAATTCTTCCAATTATTTCATCAATTAGTCATCTGGATCTTCTATGGAAGAGAGAGTGAGAGATACTATTATAAGGGTAGTACCCTCCTACTTATAGACACATATGACACATCAATCATTTATATTTAATTCCATCAAAAATGTACACAAATTTTCTAGTTTTTAGAATTTATCAGTGAGTTTATTCCATTAGTGAAGAACATTATTATATTTCATGGTGTCACATGATGCTTATCTTCACACATTTTCATGTATTTTTATTAAAAGATTCATTGGATGCATCTCGATGATACATCCTTAAAAACATATATGGTCATAACTCGAAGGATTTCCTTCACCCATTTTTCATGGCTATTGTATTATTGTAACAATAATCCTATACAAAAAACATGATTTATTTATCCACGAAATTTTGGGCCCAATATATTTTGAAAAATCTGTAATAATTTTATATATTACCATTTTAGACAGCTACATGGACCAAATTATTTTTCTTGGTCAAACAAATGAACAATGAAAATAATCCCAACACACCATAATTTTAAATATATGACAACCTTTCGTTTTAAACATATCCATGGGAATTTTTTAATTAAAATTGATAGAAATTAAATC
Source organism: Viscum album (assembly GCA_963277665.1). Lineage (NCBI taxonomy): Eukaryota > Viridiplantae > Streptophyta > Magnoliopsida > Santalales > Viscaceae > Viscum > Viscum album. Next base: position 501,484,297 of record OY728159.1, read on the forward strand.
ACAATCCAAGAAAGCATATAGTAGTAAAATAGTTTATCCATGACTATAAGACAATGTGTGAAAATCATGGTTTCGAAAAAAACAAGAGGTAATTCTCATTCTATGAGGGACAAAATGACTAAAAACCTCTAGGACATTGAATTTCTACTGTCTATTCATTTGGATATAAACCTAATGAAACATTATTGTTCCATTTAACAAACAAAAACTCCCCTTGGATCGTATCTCCTAGGAAAGATACATAAAATTAACAAATAGATGGAAACATATAAAATAATGGGAAAGGGTTAAACTGTCACCTCCTCATACAATGTTAGGAGGCTAAACACATGGGTTCACATTAATTTAATCTAACCTTTTTTCATTAATAGTATAAGATATGTTTTCTGTATGTTGATAATAAGTTTCATAATGTTTTTTTAACCACAAAATTCTGATCTTTTATATTTTATAATATGATATATTATATCAAAATGATTTTTATGAGAGTGATTAACTGTATTATTTGTGATCTCAATAATGACCTTAATGAAAAATAGTATCACCATCTGCCATTTTTTCTCATCACAAATATTATTAAGTTGTGGTTTTATCTTCAATAGTTGATTGAATTCCTTTTCAAACAGATATAGTTATAATTATCTGGATTAAGAGAAGTGATTTCCTGTTTTATCATAATCCAAGCCACAAATATTATTCTAATGGTGAATGGATCCATAAATGTGGACATTCCCTCCACCAAAGATCCATCTCAGTTTGCATCATAAAAAGATGATATTTAATTATCCATTCCTGATGAAATGTATAATCCAAAATTTAGAGTAACGTGAATATACCTCATATTTTTTTAACTCTTACTAAATTATATTCCATCAGAATAATACGAAATACAACCAATAAAAATGTCTCAAAGAAGATATCATGTCCTTTTGTACTCATATTCATCCATCATAAATGATCCTCTTATACAACGTGGGGAGTAAATATTTTTATCCCCATTATTTTCATGTAATATCCCAAAAAAATTAGAGTCTACATTTATTTGGATCCATGCAAGTGGAATTTTGTCAGAGGTTCCAATACATAAATTTCCAAATAAATGAATGTGTATTCCTTCTAATCAATCAGATGAACCCATTAATATATATTACTTTACAAACAATGGAAATTACAAATTCTAATCTCATGTGATTATAATTTTTTTTCAATTGATCCATTCATATTTCAAGAAAATATTATATCATCCACACTCATAAACACTGTAAATTGATATCCCTAATAATTCAATACATGGATATTTTTGTCAGCACCTTTTATTTTATATTATAGATTATTAAGATAAGAATCCAATTGATAATACCACGATTTTGGTGACTACATTAGACAATAATAATCATTTATTAATCTTAAACTACTTGTTTTATCATTTGAAATAAAAAACCCCACTGGTAATTCTATGTAGACTTTTCCTACAAGAATACCATTTATTAAATATTTTGAGATATTAATCTGATAAACATTATTGCCTCATTGAATCGACGTGATATGAAGAGCCTAATTAACTCTAGTTGAGTTGATGTGTTAAATGATTCTTCAACTTCAATTACTTAAATATTTTCATATCCTTTAAAAAGTAATCATGACTTATGTAAGATCACATTGACTTAACAAATAAAATTTTTTCTTGATGATCAAAATTGTTATAATAAAATTTTTATTTTATGATCTCTTAACAAAATATTTTTTTTGGTTTTTGTCAATATTATACATTTCTTCAATCATAGAACTAAACCATCAATAATCCATTTAATTTTATAAAATTAGGATGGTGGCATAATTCAGAGAATATGATTATATAATTCATTCCCCAGTCTCCTCATCATTGTATGTGTTGTCCAATCATAAGTGATGTTTGGTTGATCATATTTTTATTTTATATTTCTACTATGTTGTCCTAGTAGAGTTCCATATGAAGGGGTTTCTTCTTATAATTATATTTATAAATTATAATAAATTGGTGGACCATTAATTTTATGCAAGACATATACCATATCTAAATTTGAATATTCCTAGTTTCCACTTTCTTCATCATCATCAATTAAAAAAAATATGGCCTCTTTCAGATATTTGTAATATTATCATAAATTATATTGACACATTTTCTCTCCAATATATTTATATAATGATTATTTTTTCATTTATAGGGTGTAATCATCACTGATTATCCAATGAATATTCCATCATATACAAAATCACAACAATTTCAATGATTTTGATCATTTTTAGATGATTCATTTTATACCACAAACACGAAAATACATTATTAAGGAATTCCTTCTCTTCCATATCTCATACGGTGTTATGATATCTCATAGAGAAAGAATTATTTTATTTTGATTATATATAATAACATGAAAATATTATTTCCATTGATGATGAGAAACCAAACTCGAAATCTGTTCTATTTTGGATTTATTATTCACAAATCAATTTCTGTATTCGTAGAACTCATTTAATTGAGTTTTTCTTACTGAGGAATCTTCATTTTTGATCCCATTTTTTAAATTTAATTGTAAAATTCAAGTTATTTTTAGTATTTTCTTTTGTTAGATCATAATATCATGAATATGCAATTAGTTTCATTATCAACTATCTAGAGTTATATCTTCATATAGTGAATCAGTTCTCATTTAATTTAAATAAACATCACTCATTATATTCTACATAAATCATCAATGAAAATAATTATGTAACTTTATCCAAATGTTCCATCCATAATCATTGTACTAGACACATCATTTTGGACAAGATCAAGTTGATTTGAAGCCCCTTTGTTGATTAGATGATTTGAATTCCAAACAATCCTTCCTCACATGGAATCCCCAAATGTCGTTTTTTATTGTGGTTTGAATATATTATGTTAACAAAAAAATTTATATTTGAAATGTCTTCCATGATATGTTCATTAATTTTACCCAACCTATGATGTCACAAGCAGTTTTCCTCATCATTTATCTAGAATGAAGTTTTTTATTTATTATCTACCTAGTATAAATTACCTTTTTCACCATCCTTTCTTTAGAGATTCAATTATCATGTCATTGGTGGTGCACCAAATCAGATTAATTGTCAATACTCAACCTGATTCATAGATTTGACTCACACTAGGGATATTTTGATGCAATACATCTATGTAGATCACTTATTATCCCTTTATCTCATTACATTATCATTATATATTTCCACTGAATTTTATCTTTTGTGGGTCTTCATTTTTGAATATCACTATTCTATCTTCCCTTTCAATAAAAATTTCTAAAAAAATCCATATCATAAAGGATGATCAATTGCTATCACTAATCATGGTGATATGATTAGTAGAATCATTTAGAGATATCTCTACTATGTAAGCTTTTTTAATCATCTTCAATTCTATCCTCATGATACCTGATTGAATAGTGGAATCAAATTTACATACCAATATATTATGAACATTAATGGTGGAATCATACTGATATTTTTATTCCTGATGATATTACTTATTTTCAATGTTAATTATTCATTGAGGACAAATACTCAATTGTCTTGAAGTGTTGCAAGTATGGTTTCGACCATTACTTAACCTGTAATAAATATATTTTTGGTCAATAAATTGTTGGAAAAAAATATCAGTTGAAATTAATTACTATATTTATTTAAGGATATGGTCTCATTCTCTGTTGAGGTATTCCATGTTCATCCCCTTTCATTTAGGTCATGACCACTTCATATTAATTCATATTATGACCCATTAAGCCACTACCTTGACATTTCATAAGATGACATATCTTCAAAATTTCTCCTCATGTCACCGTATTTTATAATGTTTTCTTGATGAAAAATCATCAATTCATAATTGAGGTTTATTTTTAGATCTTTTATCTATTTGGTTTAAAACATCATTTATTGGGACATCAGGTAACTTAGTGATTTGTTGTACTTTTTCATTATTTCTGCTCAGATTGTTTCCAGTCTTTGATATTTTAATATCATAGCCAATTCCACTTTTTCAAATAAATTTTGATATAAGATCATTCAAATCATTCTCTACTCCTTCAGAACCACGTTTAAAATTTTCTAAAAGTTATTCACGTGAAAGACGTCAACGTTATAATTTATATTTCATTCCCTCAATTTTGATTCAGATTTTAGTTTTCCCAATAATTAATGACTACATTATTCGGACACTAAACATTCATAACAGTTTTCTCAAATTTCAATGAAAGTTCAATTATAATTTTTTGGTTATTAATTCATTAATTTAAAATCTAAAACACTTATTTTCATTTATGTGTTCTCAAATTTTCATGTACCTCTACATTTAGTCAATCAATATAAAATTCAAGAAATTATACATACTATGATGATTATTTAAACAGTTTTCCAATATTTTTATTTTTATTTCATTGAATTTCAATCTCATAATGGGAACAATCATGTTCCACATTGAGTTTTACACTACCACTATAATGATTATCTTACTATTTAATAGTTTCAACATTTTCGACCATGGCCATCATTGAATATTCATAACTATATTTAAGATCCTCTTATACATTCTAAAAAATAAATTAACCATTTAGTTACTCATTTCTAGTGAATATTTTTTTTATCTAATTTTCACCATATTTGAATCCTCCCTTATATGAGAACCACCTCATAAGCCTCTACGTGATTGTTTTATTCATTATACACATAATCATATTTCATTGATTACTGAGAAGTAATGTGACGTAATTTATGAAATTCATAATAAGAAAAATGAATCTTTCCAACAAATATCCATTTTCCTCTATTTAATTTTCACGAATAAATAGAAACATTTTCATAAATCACATAATATCCATTATATCTAATATTGTAAATTTCATGTTTTCAGTGGATTTCAATTCAATTTCAATGATCTCTTTATTTATTCTGTTTTTCGGTTCTACGATCAATTCACATGCATCCATAATTCATTACAGATCATCATGAGAATGCTTAGGCTAGTACTTTTCTTAAACTGGTAATAGTTTTTAAATAAGTATTGGTTTAATCCTTATAAATCTATTCATTACAATGTTAATACCTTTAATTTCGTCTCCAAGGCCCCAAATGTAAGTAAAAAGTTCAGTAATTAGATTAAAGATACTATATTCATTTTCATGTAGATATATTTTCAAGTCAATGTATTGATTATGAAATAAATTATTTTTTTTCTCCATTAATTTGTAATTTCCATAATATTGGTTTTAATGTTTGTCCAACATAGACTTCATATTATTATAACCCATCACCTGAAAATAGATTTTATTCTATTGTTTTATTTTAAGATCATATTTATATTTGGAATCAACATTAAGAATTTTCATATGTTATTCCTTAAAATGAAATACTTTTTGTGTCAACGAACTGAATCCATTGGACTAGGGAATATTGAACATCCAAACAAAAACAACATAGATGATATATAATTATATTATCTTGAATATTGAATTATCATCCATAAAGTGTGGAATAAACCAAATATTATCTTAATAATAAATAAAAACAAAAATAGATGACATATTTAATACCTATGGAATCCATTTGATACCACTTGAAATTCCCAAAAACACACTAAGTTGTGAAGAGTGAATCAGTGTGTCATGTTTTTCATTAAATGGGGAATATCTTTTCCTCATGATGGTAGGAACATCATTACCCCATCCGAAGGAATTGTTGAATAATCAAACAACCATGTTAATAAACAAAAAACACTACACTACAATATTACTTGGTTTATTACTAAGGGATTTTACAAAGACAATATTCTAATAGTTTGTTGATAATACTTGAATTAACTATGATTCATTATTTATATTTTATTATAATTGATAAAAAATGGTCACTTCATATATGCCTCATTGCATTGGCATAAATTTAATGGATAACACACTACCTCCTTCAGAACACTTCTATCATCCCACACAATTATCATTCATTATGGAGATTTATTTACCTCTTAAACAAATTTTACAGTAAAATTAGTAGATTAGACACATAATTTATTATACATTGTTATAATGGGACTCTTCATCACCATATTAAAGAATCATTTCACATGAATGAAACATTCCTTACAAATAGGTGTTCAAAAATATCACATTCGGAAACTCTATCACTTTTGTAGAACTAGTGATTTTATCCCTGAGACATTTACAATTTTGGGAAACTCCAAATATTTATTGAAAACATATGCCTTATCAGGAAACTAAAAATTTCATTAAAATTTAATATTTCTTAAATCCCACTTTTTCATGAAAAATACAATTTATTATCTTCGTGCTTCCCTAATTTTCCAAATTATTCTTTGTGAAATAGTAATTCACCCAACTCTTTCACAATGTAGTGGATATAGATATTTTTTGTGAGAGATATAATTTTATAATGGAGGAACCTATCTATTTATAGAAACAAATAACCCTCATAATTGCTTTTTTCCAATCCATTAATAGTGTATAAAAACATTCATAATTCTCCAACCATCGTGTATTTGACATCATCATTAGCTTGAAACTCTACTGTATATTTTTTGGTTCCCACACAATATTTTTTTCACAAATTCAATATTTTTGTAAAATCATTCCCCCATTTTTATTTAAAGTGTAATCCTTGAAACCCAATTTTTTTCAAACCTTATATAACTCCATTACCCTATTACAAAACTATTATTTTTTTTACGACAATTACTATTCAAAAAACCCTCCATCCTCCAAAATTTAGACCCAAATTTATTTTCTTACGGTTGAAAAACTACACCACCTTAAACCCAGAATCAACTTGTGTGGACTAGATCACATGTCTTGATCAACACAATGAGAATTGAAAATTAACACAACAAACCACCAATTTATACCTATGAAAATCCTTGGTTCCAATAATAAGATGAACATGTACAATAACTAAATATGTTCAGTAATGTTACAAGAACATGGTGAAATTTTATGAATTATAGAAGATGGTAACTATACATAATGAATATATTCCAAAAAAAGACGGAATTGTTTTTAGAAATAGAGTCAAATTTTCTTCAAACAAATAGTGTGTTTAGTAAAATTATAGAAGTCAACAACAAATTACTTGATGTAAAATGTGAATCTTATCAAGATAGTAAAAAATAAATGTTATCAAAATCATGTTGTTCCCTTAAATAATAATTATTAATGTTCATATTCTTATATTAATAGTGTATATTCATAATTTGATAATTGAGAAAATTAATCTACATATAAGAGTGAGAAGAATTATTCAATAATTTTTCCCTCAAAATAATTCATTTATTCATTGTTAAAAAGAAATAGTAAAAAATTTCTGTGAAATACAACTATCGGTATAGAAGATTAAGATTTAGTGTTCATTGATAGTGTTGTGGAGTTTTTTATCATAGAGAATTCCAATTTATTTATATCATTTTATATCCAACAACATTTATCTATTAAGAGGAACATATTATGAGTATAAGATAAAAAAATACATAAAACGTGGGGAAATGAAATGAATGTTTCTAATGTGAAGATTAATCAAGATTCAAGAGCGAAATATAAATTGCTTCATAAATATAATAATATAATTGAGTTCAATTTAGTTGTTCATTGATTGATATTTGAGAAATAATATAATAAGTGATTGTTTATTTTTCTATATCAAATTTCATGAATTATAAATTTGAGGAAGTGAAACTTTTTTCTGATGGAAAATAGAATGATATTTGCTAATAAACTAAGATCAAATATTATAAAAATTTACAAACACGTAATGGCATGAAAATTCAGAAATGTGAAAGAGATGTGCGCAGTATAGGAATTTTACTAAACCATTAATGATAATTTTATGATCCTAATAATAAATGATGAAGAAAATGGTTAATTATCAATATGACAAAGATGTTACTAAATATGATGATATAATGATAGATTCACACGAAAACCGTAGATATGAGAAGAAATAAATTTAAAAACTTTTGAGGATGATCACAAGAAAGAATTAACATATAACGAAAAGTATAATATTATTTTTATGAAATTGATAATGTATAAATATTTTTATTCATACCATTATTTATAAATAAAAATAATGTTCTTCTTTATTTCAAAATATATATTTTTATGTGTAGTAACTTGTAGGGAATTGATGTATAAAATGATAGGAATCTGACTGAGTCCTATAGAATTTATACAAAAATCATTAGAACCCTATGATGCATCATTATTATCACTATGATGAAGAAAGGTGTGTTTCGATTTTTGGGGAAATATGCATATTAGATATGATTACAATAAAGTTCATAAAAAATAATGTTACATTGATAATAAAATAGAGATACTGCAGAAACATGATTAAAAAATATGAACTACTTTGATATGTTTCTTAGGATTGCAACATGTTTCTTATTAAAAAAGATGATGAAAGTAACTTGTTTAATTTATTACATGAAATCCATGTAAAGTTAAAAAGTTATCACATTAATTTCACATTCATATTTCTATATTGTGGTCACCCATAAAGATTTTGAGTTATTTAATTAAATTTAGTTCTTAATGTAACTTAAGTGAAATTATTTTTCATTATAAAAATATTATAGGAAAAATAAATATATAATTACATATACCCCTTGAATATTATATTCAATAATGGGGAGGAATAATATAGGGAATGAAAAAAAATACAAACTTTTTTTGAAAGAAAATTTTCAAACACACGTATTGATGATACAAAAGATTTATGTTTTATGTGGATATTGAAAAAAACATAGGGGTGTATTATTATTCTATATGTGTTTTCGATTCATTTAATGTTAATTAAAAAATATGTGTTTAAGGAGAAAATATATTGATTTTTTTAATGGGTAAATTTATGAAATCATCCTTTTGGAAATTAATGGAGTCTCCTTATAAAGTGAAAGAAAGATTTCATACATAGTGAATGAATGTTTCCTTGACAAATTCATCTGATGATATGGTATTCCAAAAAGTTCCCAACAACAGAAATTTTATCAAGATTCAGGAAATTTGTAAATATTTTATATGAACAGTGAGAATGGGGATTCTGACTGCAAAGAGTGGACAATGAAAACTAGAATAATTCAACTGAACACAGGCTACATGAGTCCATAAGACATAAATCCTCAAGAAAATGAGACCAAATAGTCATACTCAATGATATAATGGGAAAATTTCAATATTCCAACCCTACTAAAATATGATAAAATAGGTAGAATTAAATATTTAATGATGTTAACGATGTTTAAGAGGAATAATTTTACCTGATATAGCATTATTATACATAGATCATTAGACACATGTGATCAAATAGATAGACAAACTTTTATTAGGTGATGTTGTACATAGTCAAAAAATATTAAAATTAGAAAAATGGAGATACTGTGTAAAGCATGAGATGTTGAGTTTCTATTGTAATTATAATCTTATTAGATTGGGGTAACAAATAAAGTCTTCTAGATGGAGATTACCAGACATTTATTTCTCAATATAAGATTTGTACAAAGATTTACATGGAATAAAATTGTGAAGGTTCATTACCATCCAACTAAAATAATATGTAATGAATTAATTATTATTATATGTCATTAGATGTTTAAAAAATGTATTCATCAATCCAAAAATACTCAAGGATTATAGTCCAATCATTTAAAAAAATTCACATTAAATTTTTTTACAGAGACAATATAATGTCCAATTTTGAGAAGTTATAATGTGTCCTACTAAAGGAAGGAAAATCTATTGAGTCAATTTGATAAAAATCCATTGAACATACAGTTTAATTATCCAAAAATATATTTATTTTCCATGAGCATTTGATAGATTAATGTGAAATCACCTAATGAATAATTGATCTAAGGAAGTTTGAGACAATTTAGGATGGCGTGTCACACATGAACATCAAGCTCAAGCATGTCTAGTCATATGATCTAGGTTTTATATGAACATAACCAAAAAAATAGTATTATAAATATCCATAAGGTGAAGATATGTTTAGTTTAATCGATAATGAATTCCTAACTAATAGAAAATGTATATAGGTTTATGTGAAAGATAAACATGATGGTGTACTATCAATCGTACAAGTCATAGTGATGGGAATGGATAAACATGCACCTTGTAGTGAATATCTAAAGTGTTATACATTAACTATAAAAAGTCCATAAATTCGATGATGATAAATCCTATATAAAATGATTATTATCTTGTTGATGAGAAGGGTGTTTGTTTAACACCTTTAATAACATCTTTAATTTACATCAAAGATGATAATGGATAATGTATAATTTAATGATGTTTCTATATTCAATATATTATGTGAAACATATAAAACATTCTAGATGAGTGGGATATTTGAAATTAGATTTTCCATTGAGCTGTAAAATTCATTTGAGTTCCCACCCAAGGAAAAAATTTACAGATAATCAATGGGAGTACCAATGTTTAGATAGATTATTGGAGGTGTTGTACAAACATGAAATTAGGATGTGCCTGAAAATGATTTTTGATATTCCAAATAAGGACATTACCTAGTATATGATGTGTAAAATTTATTTAACATCACATTATAGTGACGGAATTGACCTAGAATACTGGATGGAGAAATTTCCATTGGATATAATGTATATGGGGTGCACTACAACAAGAATTATAGGTTAGGTAAGTATCAAATGAAGTCATTGTATAGATTTTTTTTGAATAAATAACTACTAGAATAATTTTTAATAAAAATCATTTGAAAGAGGCCAAATAGACAGTGATCCATCAAAGAAAGGAATACCTGGAGAAGTATAAACATATAAACTTTTTCTAAGGTGATTATTCAGAAAATAAATAAATTGGTCAAATTGAAATTATATTTCTCAAGTCCAATAGAATCTAATGATAGTAGATAATGACATTGAAAATTGTACCCATGTAATGATTATTTTTAATTCGTTTGGAGGAAGAGGAGTTTATTCTATAGGGGATTAGAATATAAAAATGAAAGAGATTTTAGAAGGTGGAAAACCTAGTTTCTAATGTCAATTATAGTATATAGGGTATAAGTATATGTGATGTTGGAAAATTGATTATGGACAGTTTGGGGTATTAAAATATAAAAATAATATTAAATTCTAGGTGTTCAACCACTAGTTGGTTTGACGATGATCACTATAGGTGCAACACATTATATCCTATACCTTTTTTAATACAGAAATATGTTAGTAAAACTACACATGATGTGGGGAATATCCATCATGGAAATAGGTTGATATATTTACCATATATTTCATGTATACATGTTCTGATCTCTAATTATATTTTTTAAAATTGAAAGGTGTGGTTGAGATTTTTATTTGAGTGGTTTTTCACTAAAACATTTCACATGTTATGATTTATTTCATTACTGAGATAAGTAAATTTTTGTATAAAATAAAAAGTGATCCGCGATTCACCCCAACCACCACTCAGGGATTCTAGATTGATCCTGGGGAATAACACATATGGGGAAATGTTTTATTTTATAGATTATGAAATCATTGAAGGGAATATTGTTGTGACCTAAGGTATACTACTCTATATAGTTTGTTGTCTCACATGGTAGATCATATTTCATGTAGTATAATATTAAATGTAATGGAATAAATATCTAAATAATATATGTCCATATGAAGGTGACTGTTTTATGTGGTATATTTTATTTTTTATCACATTTGAAAATTTGATATATCAGTTACATTACATTTAGTTAGTGAGTTAAGCTATATAGACAATAACGACGCTTGTGTTTTATTGGGAGCCATGGATGGGACCTCTATAAAGAGTCTAGAAACTAATATGTTTATCATAATAAAAGGATTAATTCCACTATAAGGTCATTGAACAGACTACTGTATTTCACATTGGAGGAATTCTAATTTTAATTGAGGGTAACCAAGATCATGGATGGGAAGGGAGATGGTTTTTTTATTATTTTATGTGTAATATGAACTTTTGGGTTCCAAAAATATCCAAGACTATTAAATCCCCATGGGATGAAAAGGGAACACCTAAATAGATAGATATATTATATGGGGACTAAAAATGTTTATATTGTACTGGTCCATGGATAAAGAACCAAATATTTGGAAATCATATGTGCATTTCTATCAATGGTATGTATTCTATATATTACAATATAGGCCCTCCTACAATGTTTATATTCATACATGATGGACTATATGTCATGAAATTTAGCATATTTTCAAAATTACACAGGGTTGTTCCATAGAAATTCATGTCCATCTGTAGATCCAATGAAAATGAGAAGGATTTACTATAGAGATAAAACAAAAAAAATGTAAGGTATATTATTTTCTTAAAATAGGTGTATGGATAAAGAAACATATATTAGGGGTTCTAATGTAGATATTCCACATACATAAGTAATATATGTATCTCAATGTGAATCATTCAAACTATTTTTTGGTATATCATGTTTTACAATCCATTACTGAGTACTATTGGTAATGAATAAGGTGGTTAAATATTGTTATTTTATTTTAATGGTTTGAAACAATGTATCATGATGGTTATCAAGGCTTGTACCAATTATCCATTGATTAATGAGTGGAAGAAATTATTATTTTTTAATAGTTAGGGAAATCAGTTCTAATATAGTTCAAGGTCGTGCAGTGTATATGAATTATTCTTATCCATCCTTACCAACACATAAATTCATATCCATAATTATTCTTATTTATATAATTTATTAATTATTGAAATTTGGAGTGAATTAATTTAATCCAATATGACAAATACATCTTATATACTATATATAAGAGAATGTGTGGACTCTTATTTGTTAGAATGGGTTGTGGTATTCTAATCCCATATAGAATATTTACATTATTTAAACAAATTGTTTTCAATATTATCCCACATCAAATGGATGTGTGATATTGTTTTTATAAAAGCCACTCTCTATCTATTTTCCACTACATGATAGTTGGATGAATGGATGTAATATATATTTTATTTTTGATATATACTATCTAACATTGAATTATAGAAATTGAATTTATTGATTTTTGATATTTGATGAGATAGAAAGTATGTTACAAATATTAGTATCTATGATATTCACAAATGAAATTTCTTGGACTTCCTTAGGTTATATCCATGGGCAATATAGAGATAAATTTAGTGTACGTAGGGATGAACACCAAGCACATTGATATAGTTGGGAAATATGGCTCTATCACATTATTCCCCATAAGGAAAATATATATGGGCACTTTTTATTATAATGACATTCTACGTTAATATTAATTAAATTGGACTATTTCTATAAATATGATATTCCATTGGGAACCTTAAAGTTCCTATTGTTTTTTATGGACAACAGTATCCAAGTATCCAAAAATGATAGAAGCAATTTTCTCTGAATTGGTGGAACTATAGCTGTCCACATGAACTTATTGTATAATAGTAAGGGTATCTATTACATTAATTTATCAAAATATGACTCCATCAATATCACATTTACAGAGAAATTTTTTATAATTCGAGTAATAATATGGGAATAATTTTGATTCCATGAAATAGAAATGTTCACTCTTGGATTATTTTAATGGGATAATTTCACATTGGTGGTATTCCATTATTGTTAACATCCATCGGATTGTTGTATTAGTCAGTAAAGATATGATCATAGATTGATTTGGGGAGATAATATCCTAAATTATATCAAACATATACTTTTATATGAATGGATTAACAATTAATTTATGTTTTATGTGAATAACTATCTCTTTGTGTTTTAGATATGCTATGATTGCAGTTAAATAATTCTACCTATTATATAGGGAGTTCAATTAATGCGGGATGCATGATATCCTTAATATTGTGTTGAATTCAGTTGACAACCCTCAAAAAAAACTCAATAAAGAATATGAATTCATCATTATTAATAGAATAATAACCATTTATGTAATTTATGTATAACTTTGTGAATCCATTTTTTCAAAATAGGATATTGATATTTATAGACCAAGATTCTCACTAGCAATTAGGGTTTGGTATTAAACCTCATTATTAGTAATATTTAATAAAAAAGAATAATACTTTATTGGGTGAGATGAGAATAAATCCAAATGCTGATATTATTTATCATTATGTTTTTATTCATTATTTTTAGGGGATCATAGAGGCATCATCAATGTAAATATCCAATCTTTGGAGATTATCGGGGTTGGAAACATTTTATTAATAAGGGACCTGTATATTAAGAAATTATTTCTCTAGGATATGGTTCCCTACAAGGATGTTTATTAATGACATCAATTTAACTTCACTATATTAGATGATATAGATGTAGAATAGCTATAATGTTTCCACAAATCTGGTTATAAACGTGGTTGACATAACTCAACAATGTTAATTAATTATTAGGTAAAAATGAATGTTACCAAGGACCTCTTTATATTGTGGGTAACATATGAGTTTCTACAATGAAATGTTCAACACCAGTAATATATTTTATATAAAAATGATTCAATGATTATAATTCAACATGGTTATACTTAGGTAATACAGATTCTAAACATTTCCCACAACATTCTAATGATAAAGGAGGGAACTGGTTGGACACTTAATGGATTCAATGTAAAGGATTATAGGATTAAATTATATATGATATATCATGATCAATGGGTGTATAATGTATAGATTATGATATTTTAAATACTTTAAATAATATTTATCATAATAATAGGTAATCTCATTATTCAATGCATTTTTAAATAAAACAATTTTACGAATATATTTTCATTGAAACACCTAATATATCAATGAAATTTTTGATTTCTTATAAAATTTTAAATGTGCTGAAGATGATGCATATCAATAATAACCATAGTCTTCTAGGGGATTATATTAGGATGGTGGTGTTATATTATGAATCCAAAAGAAATCTATTCTTTTCTAGATATAATAATTCAAGTTGTTCATATTGATGCTATGTTCCCATGGTTTTTTGAATAGTTTATCACAACCAAAAATTCAATCACAAAATTATTGATACATGTCTAAAAAATCATCAACATATATTTCATTGATCATCATAATTTAGGTTGTAACGATGAATTGTAAGGTGTATTGACATGTAGATAAATCATTCTTCATGAAAATGTGAATCACATGAAAATTGTATAACATTTGTGGTTCCATGAAGGTGGTGACATGCTTCTTATTATGGTCTATCAATATTTATTTACATATTGAACACCCATCTATGATAGGGATTTCACAAAAAACATCCATTTCAATAATTAACATCTCCATGATGAAGCAAGTGAAATTTCCAATTGGAAAACTTTTAGTGGAGATCCATAATGTGAATGAAATCCAGGATCATCATATTCTAATTTATAACATGGTAAAATATTGGAATCCATTTCAGTCATTTATATTCTAGGATAATGTTTATTTTTATGGGATTTTCACTTTTTCATTATACAAAGGATTAATGATTTCTTAACAACTTTTTGATTGTTTATTTTTAGACACCATGTTCATCAAGAAGACATAAATAATGGATTACCACATGAGGATACAATCATGGAACTTTGGTGTAGTTCCAGATGAATAAATCACAATAGTATTTATAGTTGAATATATATGTCTTAGAGTATTTATCGGTCATGCAAGGGCTAATAAAAGTAGTGATTATATCTCCTTTTGAACACAAATTCAAATTGTTGGAACTTATAGAAGAGTAACCATTCTTATATATTATAAGAAAATCTATAAGTTCTTTGTATTACTATTCTCATACATCTATATCTTTTATAATAATAAAATAAATGAGAATTATGTGATATGATATATTATTTATTTGTATTTATTAAACCACATGATGATACATGGAAATAATTCTCTTTATTATAATAAAATTCATTTCTACATAGGTGGGATCATATAATAAAACTAAAACCATAATAATTAGATTTATTTTAAATAAACAACATAAATTTCAATATAATCAGTCACTTATATAATACTGGTCAATGTGTCCCAACTATGGGGACGAAGACTTCATTTCATTCTAGCCGGTACAATGGTTGAGTAACATGGTACTATCTTGATTCGCATAGGTCCTATATCAATCATCCATACATGAAATCCAATATTATTTGGGCACACTCCCATTACTCATATATGAAAAAATTTAATTATAATATTTGGTATATTTTCAAGGGAAACCTTGTGACCTTGGGACTTCTTAGATTGGGATTTTGTACCTCAATTAAATTGACATGCGTAGTGAAGTATTTTAAAAATTAATTCCATTGAATGATAATACAAACATCCAGGTTTCAAGTCTTCATTTATATGGATGATAATATCTACCATCAGATTCTTCCCATCCTTACAATATAACCATGCATCTATGTATAAGGAATAATTATTCTAAAAGATGGAATTTCCACCATGTTGTACCTATTAATGTCCATTCAAAAGTTAGAAGATTGAAAAATGGAATGGAATGGGAAATAATACATTCTTATAGATCAATAAGCGTCCAAATATGATGTCAAATGAGGTTTATTGGAAAAAAAAACAATTCTATTCAGATATGAGATCTCGGAACTATTCATTGAGTTTGGTACCATCATGTGAATTGTGTTCACTTTTATCACAACCATGTACGGTTAGATTTGAAGGATTCCACACAACCTCACTATAACCAAAATTATATAATTTCTATACGAACATTATTTTATTCCCTAAAAACTGTGAATTAAATTTAAAAGTTTTCAATATCACCCATATTTTATAGATATCTATAGAGGCCTAGTATTACCATGTATAGGATCTCCAAAATATGTATATTCATGAAGTAAATGAGCATGTGAAATTATATAGAACCATTATCCAAAGGATAAACTTAATTTAAAAAAAACATTATCATCGGACACATTAAATAATAATTTGTCCATAATGAGGACTTCTTTCAGTTACAATGATAGTTTAAGAGCATATATAGCCGATATCATAGTATGGATTATGGTTAGATACTTCAGGATATCATATTTCTATAATAATGGTATTGACTTCCACTCTTGGGACAATTATTTTAATTTTTGTTTATTGTTTTTTATTACGATGTGGATACTCATACTATTATATAAAATTATGCTGGTATTTTAACATCAATAGGTTAGTCAGTGATGGCCATCTCACTATCTAATACAGACATGAAATTTGTTAATCAATAAGTAATTATTTTCATATGAATTGATATAAATAGTATTTTTATGATTTATGATCATAGAAATTCTCTTTTTGATATTATAGGAATGCTTGAGCATGTGATTATTCATAATACATAGGCTCAAGAAAAAAAATTCATTATTGACTTTTCCTATTTTCACCTAGTTTTCTGCAACATTCTCATCCACTGCGACACCATCTTCTATTATAGTTGGGGATATCAAATATTTATAAAATTTCAACAATAGGAGAAAATTGATGGATCATGTTGATTATTTTGATCATGTTGTATTGTGACTCTTCATTTGAGCAATCGGCTTTTTGGTGGGGTGGGGATCATCATCCTGTTTTATAGGATGATATCCTTCCTATAGTAATGAATGTATGATTTCTGATATGGTATTTGAATTTCTCAGATATCACTAAAGGTTCTCCATGAGACACCGTGTTTGATCATTTATTATTGTTCAAGATCATAGAGGGTTTTATTGTTGAGGATTTCATCATGTAATTTGTATAGGAAGATAGGATCCAGAATTTTTTTATTCATTTAAGCAACAATAATAGAGTACACATAAATATTTAGCATCATTTTTATCAAGTAATAATATTTATATGAAGGATTTTTTGGTACTTCAGACCTTTCTTTTCCACCTCCCAGTGGGGAAATAGATTGATGGGTCACATGTTCAATGGGTTTTAAATGATATAATTTTCTATAGTCTACAATTTTCTATATTATATTTTTTTGGTGTACTTATTCTGATATAATTATGCTATAGTGTCTATTATAAGGAATAATAATCACTCCAATCTATTCAATTAACTTTATAGGGATTATTAATATCTATATTTTTTGGAAAATTATTTTCTATTGAATTAATCAGTTATCCAAAAACATTCTATCTCTTGGAATAAATGCTTGTAATAATTTAATCATTGTACTTCTGATGATTTTTATCCACTATTACATCCTGATTATGAAATTATTGATTTTGTTGGAACTTTGTGGGAGGAAATGTGTGATATATTACATTATTAAGTGTCAGATCTAGTATTGGTTATAAAATCAATATGACAGTTGTAGTAATTTATCATCCAAATTTCATATATTGAGCTATTGATGTTTAATTAGACATGGGATTTGAGTGCTAGATTACATCCTCTTACCATTATGAGGCTATTATAAACTCCCAAAATCCACTAGAGAAATGAAATTGGATTATAATATTCAAGGAATAAGCATATATATTTTTAATAATTATATACAATAACATCCCTTGATATAATTTCATGTTTATTGAGTTAGCCAGTCCCTTATACCTAGATATGAAGTCATTTACCTTGTTATTTTCAGGATTTATTATTTTTTAGAGGCTAATTAAAATTATATTCATTATTGTATAACATAATTGATAAAAAAACCACCTTTAGATATCATCATAATTTATAAAATTCTGTATCAATTGATTTTTCTACTAATTGAATGTTTTCCTTCCATGATTTAAACAAATCCTATTCGATCCATTACATCATATTTTTATAATATTAAATTCATGATAAAACAGAAGAAATGAAATTATTAATGTGTTTCTCTAGGTTACCCATTACATTGATTATGGGGAATGATTTTTTCTACAATTTAATTGGAGGAAGAGTATAATACACTAAATTAGTTTCATATTTATATCCAATATTAAATGTGAAGGTCTCCCCTCTTTCAAACCAATTAAACTGTAAAGGGGGTACTTTGAGTCAAAGTGATCTGGTGGAAATGTTTCAAAGGCTGATTCCATTGGAATGATATGGATGGATATTTATATTTTCAGTCCACCTGTATCTTCTTTTCATATCTATTTTGAGATACGCTGTGGTATCTTTTGGGAAATATTAATAATTTTTTCACAAATAAAAAAAATTACTACTACTATTCTCCCACTGTGTATATATATAAAAATTATGTAGGCATAAACACAACTGAGTCATTATACCCTTCTCTTATCAGTCAAGTAGATTATTCCTTTTCGATATAAACTAAAGGAGAGTTATTGGCATCTTCATTAAAATTATAAATATTAGTAACACAATATTGATTCTCTTAAACTAATTAGATTAGCTTCATACATCGATGATATTTCCTAAATATAATACTTTTCTAAAACCATTAGTGGTAGGAGAGTCTGGATATAGCCTCCCTTATACCATTCCTTATATTTGAGCATCATTATTGATATGAAAAATCAGTCATTAGAGGAATTACTATTCTTTTGAGAATATATTAATCTTGGTCAGACACACCCTCTTAGTAGAAGTCAATAAAGACCACATTTTATGTTTTTTCCTCTCCATCATATCCTATTGTATTATGGAAATGCTCTAGAAAATAAATGATTCCAAACAAAATGAAAATTACTAATTCATCATGCATGTTGAGAGTCATGTCATCATCCTCCTCTCGGTAGAATACATATATTTTCCCTCTTTGAAATTCTATAATAGGGTAAATCTTAATCTTATATCAGATTTGTCTTCCTCGTGGAAACTTTTTTACTAGGTCCACTTGAAGGATTCATATTCCCTTCAGGATAGATATTTCATGTTAGAGAGTCTATACTCCAAATATCTCAATATATTGCTTTTAAACGAGATAGATGATGTAGTAGAAGGAACTATTAGGGTGCTTCCTACAAAGGTGAATGTTATCTATAAGAGATAAAACTCATTCATTGATGATAGGGGAAAAAGATTTACAACCTATCAGATAGGGTTTTCATAGATCCTCCACCATCATGTCATAATTATACTACAATATTCTAAATCATAGTGGTGGTGGAGGTAATGAAATTCAATCAGGCCTATAGGATAGGGTTTCTCCTATAATGTTATGAAGGTAGCTTCTATTCAGAAATCATGATTTTTCCGACATCGATATATAAATAATATAGATTCAATCCAATTTTATGGTGATG
Source organism: Viscum album (assembly GCA_963277665.1). Classification (NCBI taxonomy): domain Eukaryota; kingdom Viridiplantae; phylum Streptophyta; class Magnoliopsida; order Santalales; family Viscaceae; genus Viscum; species Viscum album. The sequence goes on from OY728159.1 coordinate 501,504,566, forward strand.
ACATCCTATCATTGTTGGGTTTTCTGTAGTTTTTGGACTATCATGCTTAAAAAATAATATATTCTTGACATTCTTATCTTCTTTGTGTAAGATAGAAATAATTTAATATCCTTGATAATTTCATTTCAGGTCCATGGGATAATGGTGTTATAACTAGAAATAGTAATAATCTTATGAATGTCTTAGGTCTAAAACATATATCAAGGTGAATAAATTTCACACTTATTTTATTGGATGAAATTATTATATTATGAATGGAGAAAAATTTATTTCTCTATATTAATTCCACTCTCTGATGAGAACATCTAGCGAGTGATCAATAATTAACTAGTATATATATTTTATGCTACTATCATATTACTTTTACATGTATTCTTTCCACTATTTTTATTTAATACTTTGAGTCACTGTGAATGTAAGGATATGTAATTCCTTGAAAATTTTTACATTTCAAACAGATTTTTAGTGTACTCTGTATATGAAATAAATTCTACCTTAAATATATAGTATGCACTCCTCAGATAAATTTATAGTTTAACTTTCAATACCCATGGCCATGATATTCCCCTAACCGTCATTAAGTTATTACACATTATGATATGGAAGTAAAGGTTGTTTCACAAAGATATTTAGAAGGATAATATCCAAATTTGGGATATACTCAACTATATCAATGGGTAATTAATCCTTGTGAGGTATACATGATAAAATATACCTTAGTCTATAAATTTACCTTGATGAAATTTCAAAATTTAGTTCACTTTTGTAATCATCATTAATCTCTCATGTTTCTATTGATTTGAAGGATGTCTTGAATATTATTCAACAGGAAAGGATATTTATCTAGATATGATTTTTCATTCAGGGTAGTTCTTTTTCAATGCGAACAATTGGTTTGGAGATACATAGTCTTCAATTTGGTTTCCATTTGTAGCACCATCATTGTTTGAAACTATTGATAGGCTGGATAAGATATGAAATTCTTACCCATGAATACTATTACTAGAGGGAAGAATTTCAAAATTTTCACAGAATTTATGACCTCTATGGTCTTTATATTTTACTTTCACAAGGAGGATATCCATGAATTGTACCCTAGGGTAGACCTACAAAGTTCTATACCATGGAACTTTGCGCGGGAACATCAATGATGATTCTAATTTCTCATTTTGATGAGTATTCGGTGGATTCTATGTTCACAATTTAAAAAAATAAATGGACTGAATAATTTCATTGTGGATAGATGTATCAAAATTTTAGTTATCCTCAGTTATATAATGCAATTATTGGGACATTCAACATCATAATATCTTGGAAAATGTGTCAAAGTATTGATATTATTTGGATTCTTGTAGTATACAGTATGTCCACTATGAGTAAGAACTCCCGTATGTCAGCCCATACATATTATCAGAATATATTGGTGATATTAGTTCAAAGATATTGGAAATATTCTTCATTCAATGAATGTGTCAATATGAATTGATATATTTCCCCCTTCTACACTTTATTCATTATACGAAGATACAAACATTATTCTTCAGGGATGGAAGTAATAATGGATTCACTATTAATGGATGATACTAGGGTATATATATGGTCATCATATATATCTGTATAGACATAGGTATGACCTTGTTTTTCTAATATTTTATAATTCCAATATTTTATGATGTGTATAGTAATATGGGTTTCTACATAAGTGATTATGATTGCATAATAGAAATATAATGGTGTGAGTTTCAATGGGATCATTCCCCCATGTGACTATCGATATATTCAAGTGATTTTCTATAGGAAAAGGAATAAAAACCATAGAGGATGATCGTATTTATACATGATATATTGAAAATACTCTTGAATGAAAGTGAAAATATAGTCCCAATTTTGAGTACCATTTTAGAGATTTGGGAAGTCTCCCCTGATGTTAAGGATGAATATTAATGTAGGGAGGTTCCATTATCGCCACTATAATATGATTTTGGATATCTTCAACCACTTATAGTGTGGATCCATTGGATATGAATTTATGATCCATGATATCATCATACTAATTGGTTGCATACATAGTTTTCTATTGGTATTATTCTTATGAACGACAATTAATTCCATTAATTCTATTCATTTTATGTCAGTAAATGACGAAATTCATCATATGTGGGAGAAAGAGCACAGTCTTACTTCCAAACGTCCAAAAATATATATATGTAAAATTCATTGGTTGGAAAAATTAATATAGGGAGGTTTCATGTTCTTTATAACATGTTTATCCTGTAGATACCTCACTATACATTCCCTCACCTAAGGAGCTATGTTTAGGATCTCATAGGAAGACCCATCAACAGAGACTAAATGTGATGAAGTCACGCTACAATAGAGGTGCGAAATCTATGAGGATCCTTTGTAGAAATGGTTATAGTTACAATGGGGATGTTTATGAGATCTTTACCTACCTCTCTTAAAAAAATATGTTAATTAGATTGTACTAGGGAGGGATTTACCAACATGATAAATGTAATAGCATAAACCACGTTCTTTATAGTGTCCCATTTTTGAATGAATCATATCAAGGATGAACCAGTTGGAGAATATATTAGTTACCTATAATGATAAGATTTATAAATTAGTATATATCTCACACATTACAATTTTTAACTCATATTTTTAGAGTAATTTAATCTGTCATAATTTCATCCAATGTTCTATGTTCATGGAATTTATTTTCATGTTGGTATACATTGAGTACCTCATCTAATTATTAGTTGTTTCGTGATTAATTCCTTAGGATAAATTGGTTATTATTTGATGGATTATGTGAGATGAATTAAATTTTTTTTCGAATATTTATATAAAAAATAATTATATGGGGTTCATTGAAAGTCTTGAATAGTTCAAACCCCTTAAAAATGAGTCTTATAAGTATCATAAGACAATGAATGGTCAATAGAATAAATTCATGAATAAATAACTTATATCATCTTTTCTATTCAATTTCAAATATAGAATGTCACCCGCAAGACATGAGTCATTAAGAAAAAACATTCCTCAAGCATGAAAATATTTGTACTTGACCAATGATGTGATATGTTACTTGTTGGTCAAGAGGATGGGGGGTTTAGGATAATATTAAACATTCTAGGTGGAATCATTATCATCTATAAGTCGTATTTAAATATTCGTAATATTTTCATGAATCCTTATTAAATACTTGTCTTGTGCATGTCAGCACCATAAAATTTATTGATCTAAACCAGGAATCCATGTGAATATATATAGTAATCATAATATATGAATATCCATTTTATTTGTTGGTTATATTATTGTTTAAATTCACATAGATTGAAACCATAGGATTTATAATCATCATTGGAGGTAGTATGTTCTGTGATGTTGATATCAATATCATCTAATGGGATTCCTACAAGATTATATAAATGGAATAAAAAGCTGCATCGTTCTGTTCAAAATATTGGGACACATTGTTCATTTTATATTAATGTGAAAAATAACCAATATGGTTCCTTTTAATTTCATAAAACAATGTCTACGTGATGTTCCTTATAATGAGAAACTTTGTTAGCCTATAGGGAGTTGGGAGTGGGTCGAAAAATGATTCATACACATCCTTGTTTTTAGGAATCAATGATCATGATTTTTAGTTTCAATATTTTTAGATATTGACGATGAAACTTATGGTTTAGTTTAATGTCATGTAGATAGGCTTATTTTATAGATTATAATTATAAAGAAAGGATTTCATGGTAAAGTGTTCCTAGAAAAAGAAAATGTGGGACATTTTTAAGTGAAGACATGTTATAGTTCACCATGTTATTCAGTAAAAAAATAAATATAGTATGGTTAGATAATAGGAAATATGATCCATAAAGAATATAACGACACACTATCCATTGGGGATATGGAACCCAAAATGGAATATATACATTCAAGATATAATTCTTGGAAAATATGGAATTTGAAGATTAGTTTAGTCTTACTCGTGGGATTCCAATATTAGTGTTTATCTATAATGGATCACACGAATGGGATGATTAATCGATGGAATATTGGGGATTATACCTACTATATGGACCACACATTGATATACATACTACGGATTGATGGCTAGATCCATAAGGATGATTGTAAACATTGTGGATATAACCCCGTGAAGAAGAGGTTAGGGATTTCATAAGTGATATTGAACCCACAAGTATTTGAAAATAGAATTGATATTGTCTACATATTCTCAACTTAATAGATGATTCTGTAGAAGGTATGATTTCATATATTTGAATAAGAAGGTGGTCCTGATTATTTTTTTTCTCATTTAGTTGTGTAAATGGATAATATATTTAATGGAATACTGTTTGGGGAATAATTATATAAAGGATTCCATAATATGATCTATTTCACATTGATTTTTAGATCTGATAGGAATGATACTATAATCATAATTAATATGGTTCTATGAGGAATATGTGAGGGCATATCCATGTGTTTTTCAGCCAATTATTTTGAGAAACATTAATTGATACTCTCTTGAGTTTCCAGATCAGATATGTGAGTCTAATAAATGTGGGATCTTAGATATTATACCTACTCATATCTTATTTATCTCTCCATAACACACTGAGTTGATAAGATAGGTCCGGTAGGAACTTGTGTTGAATAAATACTAGAAATGGGTCAATTATGTTTGTAATTATGAGTATAGTGATTATTCGCCACATTACCATTATAAACTCCCTTATTACAAATAGCGTACATGATCATGATTAAACTAGGGGTCTCATTTTGTGATTGAAAACATGAGGGGGAATTTATCAAGGGAATACATGATCTATGGGATTAACATTGGTGTACATTTCCTAACTATGTATTTTAGGATTTTGTGGAGGTGGAATAAGAATGTAGTAACCTATACAAGGGATCTTGGTGAATGTGAATCAAATAAGATACTAGGATGAAGGTGAAATCATCAATAGGTACCAGGGGTGTAATATTCCCCATTTTAGGTCATATGAGATAGAAATATTCAGTTTAGAGATTGGTAGAATATATCTCAATTTTAATGGTCTTGTGATAATTTATAAACCTAGTGGGGTTCTAGATGAAAGTGATTTACCATATAGCAGGGCCTAGAATATGGTTAAATATAGTACTAGTTTGAGTCAGGGTTCATAGTATTATGATTTAGTTAGAATAGATAGGCCTTTTTAAGAAATTATGATGTCTAGTCCAATCAATGTCAGTTGAGTGATGTGCCACCCTAGTATAAGGATATGTGAAAAGTGTTTCCATAGTCTCACGATAAGATGAATACCCTACCCTATTGGTCAACATGGGTGATGGTTAAACCAAAAATGGAGTCTATGGTGTTATATGTCCTTATTATGAAGTCGAGAAAAGTGGTATCCCAAAATGGGGTAGGTAGAAGTGGTATCCCTTATATAGGGGCTTGATGAGGGTTCACCCTATTATGGAGGTTAGCGTTTATGACATGGGAATGTGGAGACCAAGTGTTTCATCTAGAATGTGTTCCTTCAATCCTATTATAGATAATTTGCGAATAAGTAGTCTTATATGGAAATTAATGTTTGTACATCCTTTGGGTAGAAATATTATCCTTATTTCATTATTCATTAATTTAATTTTTTTGGATTAATTATGAAACCTAAAGTGTTTTTTGAGATTGAAAATCTTCTATGTTCCCACTCTATGGGTATCCAGTGATTTAATTCATGTGTTGAACAATGTTTAACAAACATTTCAATTTATAATAATGTATTGGGTTAGAGGTTAATTTCGATGGAATTGTTGAATGTGTAACTACTCAGGCATCAAAATCGATCATATATTTGTAATCCAACATGTGAGAATCATGAATGGGCTATGTTCATGTGTGGATTAATACATGTGTTTTAGGGAAAATTGGTAGTTTTGGGGGATTTACCCTATCCTAATTCACAGGGACATGAGTTATTCGATTTGGGTGCATGACAAGGGTCCAAGGTGTTGTCATAGTTCTCTTCCAATTTCATTTTATTTTAGCATATTTTGTTTTATATCTTTTTAAAGATTGACGATTGTTGTATGTGGGGTTTCAAAAATCTTTTTTCATTTGATAATGTTGGATTTAGATCAATGGTGTTCTTATTTTATTCACCTTATAATAATATATTACATTGCACTATTTTTTTTTTCAAATTTAGTTACGGTGTCGAGTACGTCAATCTTTTATGTCCCCCACAAATGCTTGTGGGAAACATAGAAATGTGATTCATCAGTGAACAAAATCTATTATAATTGGTTCTTTCTTGATCCCCTTTTCTTAAAAACATATTTGTTGCTCCAAATACACACACTCCCATCATCATTGGTAAATCATATACATTATAGAATATTCATTATATCAAAAGCTAATTCCCAATGTATCCATACATTAATTTCTATAATCTAAACATCTTATCTCACAATAAATATAAAATACCAATAAGAAAAATATTTTTGTGTTTTTTGATCAGTTATATAGACAAAAAATTTATATCACCTGCAAATTTTTCACTATAATCACAGCATTAAAGATCCCCTTATAGACACATCCTATCATAAACACAACTTTATATCTGTTGTAATGTAATACACTTGAAATGGGTGGCCTCAGAAACTGGTAAATAATATAACATTACATCAAGTCATAAAATGTGTTTGATAATAAAACTAAGAGAAACAATATCATGTGTGAAATATCATAATAAAAAAACATGATTCCTTATTAGTTTTCCATTTAATAATAGAAAATTTAATCTATACTGATCAAAAATAAACTAGGGAATATGTTTTTGAAAACATGAGATTATAATAATGTGTTATATATCATAACATAAACATAAAACATAGGAATGTTTCTTAATAATTTTCATATGAAATCATAACCTTGTGGAAGAATAATCAATATATTATTCCTATAGAACTATGTTCATCAACTAATGACATTTATACATTCTTGGGATTAGTATGACAACCCTTATACCCTCATGGGATTTGGCTAGAAAACATGTGTACCCTATGGTGTCTTGGATAACAACTTTTGAACCCACTTAGTCTTGAACTAACAATATTTGTAACCACATTGGCTCTAGATACCAACCCATATACCTTCATATGCTGGAGATAACAACCTCCATATCTTCTTGGGATCGGGCATACAACTCTTGTACCCGCATGATTGGGATAACCACCTGTCTACACTTTTGAGTTAATGAGATCTAATTTTTTCCAATACATTGAATGGATTTATAAATGTAGGCATACCCATAAAATAATAAAATACATACTTATAATTTCACCACACTACAAAAAAATTAATAATAAGTAGTATTAGACTTTTTTAGTTATAATTAAAAGAATGAATAAATGAAGAATTTATCATCGTTAAAAAAATCACAAATAATTTGTAGTATTTATCTATAAAAAGTAAAAGCACAAATGAAGATCAACCATTATCATTTATTTTAAATAATTAATAATGGAACCTTGTATTATATCATATATTAGCCTTGATAATGGGTGTTCCCATTATATGATTCATCCCACATCCAAAATCACACAATTCATGGCTCGGTTTTATATGAAATCTTGTCGCTTTTATTTTGTTTGAGCTAGCTTATGATTCGGCACCCATTACACTTGAAGAACACTTGGGCCTTAAATGTGTGATTACACAGAACTGCTCACCCACATAGACACATAACATGCCTACCACTATAATAGTTGGTGGTGGTTGACTATGCTTCCTATATCGGTGGTGGCTTACATGAGGTCCCTTCATTGTATGGGATGTTCTCCCGTATATTTTTTTAAATGTCACACTTTTTAGTATTTAAATATAAATATTTTAATATACTATTTTTACAACCTCTATATATATATTAATATTAATAAATAAAAACATAAATAGTATATATGTTATTTAATTATATATATATATATATTTATTTAATTTATTCATTTTTAATAATAACATTTTCAATAATATAGGTTTCGATATTATAGTAATTTATTATTTTTTTAATTAAATACTTAATATTCTATTTATATATATATATTTTTAAATTAAATAAATTATTAATATATATAAATAAATAATTAATATAGTATTAATAATTAATATTATTAATGATAATATATATGGTAATTAATAATATATTAATTATATATACAATTAAATATGTAAAATTAAATAATTTATATACAATATCTATTATATAAAAATGGATAATTTTATTAAAACAAGAATAAATATAATATATATAGTAATAGAAAATATTTTAATTAGTTATTTATAATATTAAGTATTTAATAAATTTATTCATTTCTATTAATTATAATTATTATATGAACTATTTATTTATATATGTATAATTAAATTTCACTCATTTGTGACATGAATTAATTTTATATAATTTATTAATTGATAATTTTATGTTCCAGATTATTTTTTATTAACAATTGAATGAATTTAAATATTAATTAATTTATTTTATTCAATTTTTTTAATGTTATTATTCAAATTTATTCATTCATATATTTAATAGTTTTATAATTTAATCATTTTCAAATTCTCATGGTTCAATATTGTTTTAATTTTATAAATATACAAATATTTATTTAAACATGTATTAATATGGTTTTAATTTAAATATTTAACAGGTAATAAATTTCAATTTAATATATATAAATACATATTTTAAAAGTTTAAAATAATCAATATTAATAATAAGATTTGTTCATTTATTTAAAATTTCAATTCTTATAATATTGTATTTCATTTAAATATAGTAGATGTTATATAATTTTATTATTCAATTTATCATATACAAAACTTATATATATATATACATTAATTCAACACACATCAGTATTTAGGTAATTAATGAAATCGTATAAAAAAATCACACACATATTTTTTTTTAATATAGTAATATTTGAATCTTCATTTTTGAATTCCATTTAATAACATAATTAATTGAATATATTTTATTTTGAATCTATAAATATTATTTATTTAATATCAATATTAATTTCTTATAATTATTTATTCATTGGAAATATTTTTTAATTTTTATAACTTTTGGAATTTAATAAATTATTTACCAGTTATTTATACATAGTTATTTACATTGTTTTAATATTTTCAATATTTATTCATATTCATTTAAATATATGTCGATTTTAACAAAAAATTATAATTCATAAGACATATCGATTTATTTAATATTAATAAAGTATACTGATGTTAAATTAATCAAATTTAGCTCAATTTTAACAATCTTGGATTAAAGATTATATATTCATTAATAGTATTAATAATATAAAACTCACAAAAAATTATAAAATAAATATATTTATTAATGTATATTTATTCTTATTATCAAAATAAACATTTATTATTATAAAAAAAATTCTTTTTTAAAAAGTACTTATATATTAATAAATAAATAATTATATATTTAAATAACATTAAAAGTATAATGAATAAATTTAATATATAAATATTTACATTTATAGATATGTATTATATAAATATATAATTATATAATCATAAAAAATTATATAATTATAAAAATATATATATTTTAAAATATATAAAATTATGTAAATATATTTACAAAAAAAATATAAATAAATTTAATTATCATTATATTTATATTTATATTTATATATTTATAAATACATGTTGAAAATTATTTTAAATTATTTATAATTATATAAAAGAATATTTATTTATTTATCTATAATTATATATATTTTAAAAATTTTCATTAATTTATTATTCTATTTTAATTTATTATATAGTTTATTATCAATGATTTTTAAGTGAGATAAATCATATCCTTATGAGTTCAAAAACATTTACATTAATAATGTTATCTTTATCAGTGCTTGATTTGTGTTGATAAAGAGGTATTTTATCAATAATTATTATTTTTAGGCATATATAATACCCCTTTATTGTCACTTTTTAAAAATCATTGATATACCCTTCCAAATCATTAAAATAGAACCCAAACCAAAATAATTTTCCTTGTTCCATTCTAGCTCTCATGGATGTGCCATTATGTTGTTTCTCTCACATGATCTTCTTTGGGATGATTCAACTCTCGCAAATATATGGTATGTTATTATTTCTACCCCACTATCCTTTATTAGGTTCTTCTATTAACTCTCTTAGGAATACATTTTACAAAAAAAATATTTTCATTTACTTTAAAATTTATGTCGAATGCATGTAATCCATCATTGTCTACAACCTCAGCTAGCCACCCCCCATCAGAGAGTAGCCCACTGTTGACCTCCCTTTCCCCATCTTCCACTCCTTTGACCAAAAGACTCAACCTGACATCCCTCATTCTCTTCATGACAACCTTACCACCATTAATGTCTCAATATTTTCATGAATGCCTTATTATGTAACCCAGGGAAGTGGGTGGCTGTCCAATAAAATGAAATCAAGATTTATGGAAACTGAAGGTTTAACACCAAGATATGATCCCTTTCCATTAATTGCATTCGATTCCAACACAATTTTCATTAGATATAATCCATTAAAATAGAGTTTTATAATATTTTTTCTCCCACCCAATTGAATTTTTTTTGTGATATACCATACAAGACTATTTTGTGGATAAATATAATGAACAATAATAATAGTAATTAATGACTTATATGAGTTCAATATTATACAAAATGTAATATTACAGCATGTGGATTATATTATTTAAAAAATAATTTATATGTATCCCTATACTACATGATATAAAATAATCTATATAAAAAGAATGTACAATGGAATCCATGTTCACTTCTATCATCAACAATATTTTAATCCATATAATCCATTCAATTACAAGTTCCCTAGACATTTGTCAAAATTTGGTGATTACAATACCTTTTATATTATAAGGAATGATATTTTGAAAAATTTATATAAATCCTTGCCACAACTAAATGAATACTAGAACATGAATTTCTAAGGGAATTCTTCCATCCAATAAAAAAATCGTTTTCCCCCATATTTAACAATATTTATTACATAAATATAATTTTTTAGGTAATTATGTTGACAATGTAATCCCTTTTAAGAACATTTTTATTAATATTTTTTATAATTATTCAGGTAATAACAACCTAAAATCTCTATATTTATGAAGTAATGTTTATCAAAAAATGGGTAAATGGATATAAATGAGTGAGGAAGCATTTATGATTGAATTGGGTATCAATCATTGGTAAAATTTTATAATAAAAGGAACTAAGGATTAATGGTTTACCAGTACTTTTTAGTTTTCAAATTTCTCATGTTATTTCAATTCATCACTACCTTTTATGGGCCTTTTAATTAATCCTACATGATATTTGGCTACTAAGATGTGAAAATCACCAGAACATACATACTCCATAAAAGTTCAACTAAAAATGTCAATGAAACACATCATGTCTCACTATGTACCATGTTATGAAATGAATAAATATACCCTCCTCCCTCTTTTAATCATTCCAAATATAAATGATATATATACCATCCTAGAATTAGCACTTTTTTCACACACAACATCATATCTTGAATCTAGAAAAACAACCACATGTTTACACCAAGGTGTTTCTTTTTATTTCGTCCTTGTGTAAAATGATAATTTATTAATGATACTTAATGATAAAATTAAATTTATGGGTTTCCATTATTCGAATAATGTAAAACTTTTTTCATAGATTGTGATTATATTATGGAAATGTATTTATTTATCATATTTAATAAATATATTATAAACCTAATAGTATAGATATGAATCGAAAATAGATTCATTATAATCATATAATAAAAATGTATGATGGTGGTTATAAATATATAATAATGTTTTAATAGAGAATTTATACAACCATCTTGAAATCAATTTTTCATGTTTATGTATTTTTATTCAAGAAAACATCATCTACATGAGTTTTAAGAACTTTTTAACATTTATGAAAACATATCAGAGCTATAAATTTTGGGCTAATGATGAGAAAAAGTCAATATTCACACTAATTATGATGATAATACAGTTTTCAGAAAATTTTAAATGAATAAATTTGTAAAATAAGAGGGAGATCTATTGGAAGCAATTAAATTGTAAATTAAAGATAAACATGGTGATAGTCCAATGTTGATTAGTCTATTAAATAACTATGATAAGAGGTTTTCGTATACTAGTTGTACTAAATACATAACATTTCCTGCTATGTTGATGTTATATAATTTGAAAGATGGTAGTAGATGCATCGAAAACAACTTTACGGAAGAATATGGTCTTTATAATGATATAATGCCTGAATAAAATGAACTTTGTCCCCTAAAATATGATTCCAATTATGTTCTACGTTCAATTTCCTTCATCAACTAATAAATATTTCCTATCCATAAGATTTAATATTTTTTCACAAGGACCATGTATAACTCATAAAATTCCCTACTTGTGGGTTGAATCGATTCAAAAATATTAAATCAGGAACATCAAATTTTTTTTTGTTTTTTACAATCCTTCCATGGTTTATAAGACTATGTGGATGATATGAAACTACATAATAATTGACATGGAACTTAGATACCCTATTTTTTCAGGGGAACAAAATCATTAAGCATATTATCCTTAATGAATAGAAAATTGATCATGAGCATCCCAAATTTGGAAATGACCTACGAAACTTCTCTCTTCCATTATATATATATATAATAAATCCTTATAGTGTACATAGTACTTACTATACATTTATAGTTATGTTTGCATATTGTAAAATTATTCCATAGTAATGTTTGAAGTGGAAATACATTGTGTTGTCTATACTTATATATATACATAAAAAATTATGTAAGGTTATTGATGTCTATTTGCGTCCATTAATCAATTATCTAAAAATAAAATGTGGTATAAGATTTACAATATATGATACTCATAGAAGTGAAGAATTCAATTTGAGGGCCACATTTTATGTGGCGATGAATTACAATATTTATTATAGATATTTCTTATGTCTATAGCATTAAATGAATGTTTGAGTTCCCATTTGTGAAGAATGCAGACACTAAATATGGATGAAAGATTCCTTGATGAATATTTTTCTATATATCAGAAGTTTTAATCTCAATGAGAAAAATATTGATCTTTGATGATAATATTCTATTAGAATATCCAACAAGATACACCCCCAAACACACTAATGGGGGATCATCTATTCATTAATGTAAATGGTATTGAAAATATTTTTTATATATCATTTTTGAATACCATAAATAAATCAGGCTGGATAAAGAGATATATTTTTATTGTATTAAAATAAATGATTTTTTTTAATTTTGGAATCTTCTTGAAAAAATACATATAGAAACCAAATTATTTAACAGAGTTATGAAATCTTCGATAATTGTTTCTAGAAAAACAAAATATGGAATCATGGATATGTTGGACATGATTAACATTGGGATTAGGGAACTGTGTTCATCAATGAAGGGTAATTTAAATTTTTTCATTAATCTACATACACATTATCCACATAAAGAAAATTAGATTTTTTCGCGTTACTAAATGGTGTAAAAGTTCTATTGGGGTATTCATAAAATATAAAATATGTAGTTTTAATTAATAATTTAAATTTATAAGGACCAAAATCACATGAAATTTTTGTTTCTAGGTATGATTAGATGTTCATCTATTTACGTCTCATTTTTCCAAAAAATATGTGGAATATACTAACCATGAAATATTACATTTTTAAATACATATGCAGAAAATTTTTAGACGTGACGATGCTTCCAATCATGAATAATAAGGTTATAGTCATATTATGTGAATTTAAGATGTTCCTCCAAAAAATTATCGTTTATAAAATGGTACACCTAATGGTTCTCTTGGTTAGATAGGTGAAACATTGTGTTCAAGTCGATTACAGATGATGTACTCATTTTAATGGTTTATTTTTATTTGGAATGTGTACATCAAGTATCCAAGTTATCTAGACATTTTAATTATATAATTATATAGCATTGATGAAGCTAATTATTTATATATTTATTAACTATTACATATTAATATCATCAATATCCCAAATGATCATCGTTGAGAATTACTTATAGGTAAAATTATTTCTAGAACATATGTTGTTGTAATTATCATCACATTTCCTGAGAAATCTCACAGTTACATTTTACAAAATAGTGATGATGTTGAACTATAGGTTGAATCCCAAAAATAAATTCATTATAATTTGAATCCATCAATGTTATATTTTTGGAATATCATATAAATATTACTACTATTTATATGATGTTTTCATGATCATAGTTTTAAGGAGTTATATAAAAATCTACATTTAATTTCTAAAAAAATTGATGGTTAACCTGAGACGAAATGAAAATCATTTATCTTACAGTGAAATTTTCATTAATACGTATACATTCTATGAAAAAAACAAAATTATCACAATATGATGCAAAATTGAGGAGATTAGATTTTGGATAAAGTAACCCACATATCTAGATAAAGGATAGAAATCCAATTTAGATGAATATTTCATATTTTATCATCATTGATGAGATATATGAGTTGTATGATTGAAAATATCAAGAGATGATTTTCTATTGAAAATGGGTTGACACAAGGGGAGAAGTGATTGTTGATGAATTTGGCTTCATGATGGTGAATTTTTGTGCTTAAGGGTATAAGTACGAGCCAACAATAATGGAATCACAATTAATGCATGTATTTTATCTATCTGATCTTACAAACAAGAATTGGTCAATTGTCCTATTGGTGTGTTAAACAATTGTAGTGTTAGATAAAAACAAAATAGATGTTGACACATTAATTGGGTTATCACAATTATATCGCATTAGCCCCAAGGTAGAAAATGTTACATTTGATGGGACCAAATATAGTGGATTTGGATTCCTAATAGATGATTGAAATAATTTAAACATTTAATGAAAACAATGATATTTCTATGCATATGATTTGTGTTTTTTAATACACTGTAAATTTTTTCATAATATTATATTTTCAATACAATATTATTGTAATATAAATTTAATAATTGACTACTCATGAAGATAGTGACTTATTAATTTTATTTTGTTATGAATCTTAGGGAAGAATAGATAGTTGATTATAAAAATTTAGAATTATTAGGGGATCAAATATAAATTGATGCAAAAAAAGTTGTAGCATCACTATGTTTACTAAAATTGTCATGAAAATACACAATGGTATAAGAGATTAGTTTGGATGGAATCAAAGCCTCCAACCTCTCCACCACAACAAGTCAACATTCGTTAGTTGTGTTGAATTCTCAAAGATAATTAAAGTTAAAATTTTTATATATCTATGGCATGGTGTACTTATAGTAATGAAAAAAACCTTTTAAATGACATTAATGTAACTAAATTATATAATTTCCATATATTACTAAAAAACTATATTATGAAACATTTATTTGATATTGATGATCCATTATAGAGTTTCATTATTTTAGAAGTTTTCTATATGAAATATGTATTAATGGTAGCTATCAAATACCAATGATTCTTCTATACACTACTTACCAATATTTATCTTAGTGATTTTCAGTGGAATGTGAAGCGCCACACACAAATTATGTATTTAAAAATTATAAATTAGATAACCTGGAAGGATTTAATTATTCACCATGATGATAAATCCTTTCAGGTGAAATGTATTCAATATAAAACTACTTTATATTATTTATTATATCCAATTTAATTAGAAAAAATTAATTTATGAAAGATCAATGGAGTGATAATATTTGAAAATGTGCATCAAAACCAGTGTACCTCTATCATAATGCAATTATGGTGTATGAATCACTAGAGAAGAAAATTGTCTTTTTTTTATATTAAAAAAACGTTAGATGTGACATAAAAGAACATATGTTTCATTATTAATATGTTGATTACTGAATAAAAATATGAATTCACATCTATCCAACATCATGTGGTATGGAAGAATGTCCTTGTAAATAATGATGGAAAACCAGTTGGCGATAACACACAAAAATTACAGGACACATGTGTATGCATAATATAATATAAAATCATAATTATATTATATAGTACTATATAGGGATATATATTTATGTTAATATGTTTTTTATATTATTTATAATTAAGAATTTGTTATGATTTTACCAGTATAAATCTAAATTCAGTAGCTTTCAAGCTCTAGAAACAATACCATCAGAATATAGGTGTAGGATTTATTGATTTAAATTGATGAAATTTTAAAAATGACAATTCCACAGGAATATATGTAACAGAATTAAATTTTATTAATAAAATCATGCTTTAAATTTAATTATATGTTATATTATTTTTACATATTTACTGAAAAAAATGAACTTATATGATTATATTATGTCCAACCGAATTTATGTGACCTTTAAGTAGAATTACTATAGGTAATGTATCAATTGAAAATAGATATGAGGATTAGTATACATATACAGTTTTAAAAATACTTTTCAACCAAAAAAATGAAGTAGTGGACCCAACTAGTTGGATCATACCCCATTCATAAAATTTATCAGAGCATCTAAGGGATATAACAGAACGGGATTTTTCCCTCGACCCTACCCATTATAAGATATAATAAATTATTTATGAGTGGGAGCATTTGTAGAAGTAGTTCAAGATCATTGAGATCACAGTCCAGACCATTTATGTCAACCACCCCATGAGAATATCATTATCACTATCAATACAGTTAGTGTGTTTATTGGTTTATTAATAGGATGTATATCAAGATCGTAATATTATGAATATTTATATTTTATTATGAATATAAAAAAAATTATATTTACTTCTTATCAATAACATATAGAAAATTATGATTTTTATACAATAAATATATAGTTGTATTTTAAATTAGTAATCAATTTCAATTAAGATATTTACATTGATGAATTAATGTATTTTTTAAACAAATACTATTTTCCAAATATTACTATTAAATATTTGTCTGGTATATATATTATCATAAATTTTTATGATATCAAATGTAATTTTTATAGGGGTCAAAAAAATTTATTATCTGGAGAAACAAAAAATTTTAAAATAATGTTGAATTTTATTTTTAAAGTAAAACGAATTTTTTTAAAAAAATATCATTTATATAATTAATATTTTTTTGGATTGAGATCACCAAAATTATCCAATGGTGAATTGTTATTATGTTTCTATGACATTTTCATTTATTATGTGAAAACAATATACCATTTAAAAATAAATAGTCTATTATGAAATTATAATACCCAAAATGTTAGAAATTAAATATTATAAAGGTAATTCAAGATTGAATATATGTATTCTATATAAAATAACATGATTTTTTGTTTATATATTAAATTTTTAATGCCTTTATAAATCCTCAAAAAAAATATTTAATGGTTTTAAAAGAATTTCATTGAGTACATGACTGAATTACACATCATAAAAGGTATTATATTAATATGATAGGTAATTAGGCTAATAATGTAATTAAAACAACCCCACATTGGAATAAACAATGGGAATGAACCATTGGATTGTTAATGGTTTTGTTGATTTTATTATAAAGAGAACAAAACCATTTGTTGTGAAATAAAAAAGAACTCCCCTCTATTCTATTATATAAACACATCCATGTTCCAATTTCTCTTCACTAATGATATTTAAAGAATTCTATTACTCTAATATTTTATATCAAGATTTCCCCAATGATCTCGTACTCTCTCATGGAGATCATCCAATGCATTTGGAATCATGTTTTCTAGGAAAGAGATCTACCACACTTCTTTTTATTCAAGCACCTATTTTATGTTTTGCATCTTAATTTCCATATTTTTTAATTCAGTATATGTTCTAATATACCGCCCTTATGGTCCATTAATGACCTAATAACGATATACTCATTTTCTTCTCATTAATCCCACTCAATAAACATTATAAATAGTTGTTACTATTCCAAAATTTATTAAGGCATATTCTCATTCTCCTCATTACTAAATTTTCTTCTTATTATGATATTTTTATCTTCAATTACTAGTTTTGGGATATTCTATTACATATCCAACAGACTTTCAATTTTATGTCCAAATTTAGATATTCTCCTTTCAATTTCATTAATACCATCCACAATCATTTGAACATCCCCATTATGAAGTTGAAATTTCACTGTGATTTTACAAGCGAAAAAATTGTGAAGTGATTACCAATGCCCATTTCATATCAATAATGTTCAACATTATTAACATATACTTATACTATTGAGTTCCTACATATAATTATTCAAAACTCATTTATCGTTGAGTTAAATTTGATGGTAAATGATTCCATGTTTTATGATTTATGTTGAAAACATAAGTATAAGAATGAAATAAAACTATCATGTGCACCCATAATTACATAGCTCTCCAATTCATTGGGTAATGTCTTAGTCTCATAAGATTTTATAAATGTTATTATATAGTGAACCAAATCAACCACATGACATTTAAAATAACAAATTATTGTTATTTATTATTGAAATATGTTTCTGATGTAGTGTTTAATTTTTCGATAGATTTCCCATGTGACTATATTATTATCCTACTAAATCATGACTCATAATTCATGTTTCTTTTTTATCAATCCTTTTATTCCGAATTTATAGGACTATATTTAAATAAGTGTTCCATTTTTTATTATGTTCCGTGTTTATTCCCTTATAGGTATTTATATCTTTCACATTTTTTAGGTATGTTCCTATGTTATCCCATGAAATTATATGTTGGAAGGAATAAAATGACCATGTTTAGGATGTTTAAAAAAAGGCGATGTAATTATTGATTTGTGTTTTTTATGTAATTTATAAAATTCCAAAATACCCTATAGTTATCAATCTTCCTGGTTCTGATATGTGTAATCTTTGGTAATAAACCAAGAATTAATTTGTAATAATGATTATTTTTTGCATATATGGTATCAATAGAATGTGTAGTTATATTTGTGATTAGGATTAGATAAATCTAGAGGAAAAGTAGGGATATAACTAAGATATTATGATATCCCTAAATTGATGTGAAAATTATAGAGTAAGTGGTTTATAATGATAAAAACCCATTTCAGGATAATTCATGTGGATATGGTTCGAGAAAAGATATATACATGGGAAAAAATAGAAAACCAATCGTTTAGATAAACTTGATTGTGGACTAGTGCATAACAATGGGCCTTTCTATAAACCTAGTTTGAAACTCACAAAGGATATTTTTTGTAAATTAACAAGATCATTATCAACCACTATTATTGTAATGATATCCCCAAAGTTTCTGTGTTAGAAAATTGATTAGAGATTTATTAGATTGATTCCTAGAAATTCATACATTATAAAAATATATTTAACTTATAAGTTATACCATTAATGTCATTGGATTTGATTTTATGTGTATAATATTTTAAAATTTCACATACATAATTTTTTCCTTTATTATTGGTAATGTATAGAAATAAGAGGAATGAATAAAACAACTATTGTGGTGGGAAATGTAATAACTGCCCAAAAAAATATGGCTACCATGATGGGAGCAGAAGTATGATATCTTTTGATTATGAAAAACCAAATATAAAAATTCAAAATTAAAAAATTAATGTTTGTTGATTTCTCAAAGACTACTAGAATGTGAATTAAATCATCACAAAGAATTTTATTTGATAAATTTTATAAGGAAAAGAAGAAACAATTTCCAGTGTTTAATTTTTTTAAGAGTAACCAAGGTAAATTTCACAATGGAACTAGGATATGATTCATGTATAAATATATAGTGTTAAAATATCATATTTACATGAAAAAATGTATAATATTATGGATTGAAATAATTATTAATCTATGGTACCATATTCAATTCAATGTTATAAATGTTTATATGTGTGGCATTATCCAAGTTAATGCTCTATGCCGAAGGATGACATTAATGATTTGAATCATCAATATCCATGATTAGGGGAATAAATAAATCCATGTTCTATGATAGTTCATTAAAATTCAATTAAATTTTACCAATAAACCATAGTAGTGTATATTATGGTGTATTTCAATTTTCCCCTATTTTCATATCTTTTAAATTTTCATAAGAACATCAAGTCACAAACTAAAATGATTTTAATTTTCAAGGATTGTTTATATGATTTTATTCTCACATTTTGAAGATTGTTTCAATTTTTAATCAAAAATATTATAAGTATCCCTCAAAAGGGAATTTTTTGTTATCGTAGTCAATGAATGCTTTTCCTTCCATAAAAAAAATAAATTACTAGAAGGAATTGACCCTCCGTACCCTGAATCACCCTTGATTCTATATAGGTTATATAATAGATCTTATTTAGAATCATAATCTAAAGAATGGATATTATTTCCATTTGAAAACGTGTGTATCACTAAATTGATTGACTCTAAGTAAATGTTCATCCATTAATGAATTACCATTATTATGGAATAAAATAATGTATTTCCAATTAGAATTTCCTTGAATAACTCCCAAATGTGTCATTGTGTTCATAACTTAAATTATAACTGGAACAAGTAACATCACTAGGGAATATTATCACATGTAATATGATTTATGTGGAATGTTCAATGATATATGTAATTGAAGGGTAAATGATGCCAACATCTATGGAAAAAAATATTTAGTTTCATTATATTATTTAGGTATTATCACATATTTTTTAAAAATATCTCAGAATTTTAAAACATTATATCCATGTTATCTTAGTTGGGATTCATGTTTTTTTGGAATGATCATTATAAAGAGGGTTTCAATGAGTTAAAATAGATTTTTATCACTACACTGTTTCTCACACTACCCACAAGTGGATAACATTTCACTATATTCTATAATGCTTCAAATAAGGGATTGGGATATGTGTTAATTGAAAATGTATAAGTGATATCCAATGATTAAAAAAAATTTATTTTTAAAAAATAGAACAAACAAACACATGATCTGGATTATGATGTATTGATGTGTGCTTTAGAAATATAAAGGCATTATCTCTTTTGGGAGATGTGTGAAATATATTTACATCAGAAGATCATCAAGTATATATTAACATAGAATGTCATGAATACAATCACTAAATGATGGTTTGATATTATCAAGGACAATGATGACTCAATAAAATATCTTCTTAAAAAATCGAATAATGTGGAATATTTTTGTTGTAGAAATGATCTAAATATGACATCATCAACGGGAATTAAAATCAATATGATCTACTTACTCAAAAAAGGATAGTCATTAGAATCAAAAAAAGGTAACATTATCAATGCTTTAATAAATTATTGATCAATCATATATTATATAAAATAAAATCGATGCTCAATGATATTATGTGGGAATTCAGAAAAAATTAATAGTTATAATAAAATGGAACTCTACATAGTTCAAAGTTAATGAAGAAGGAGTTTTAAGAATTGGGTTATGAAAATATGTTCCATAAAATCCAGTTTAAAAAAATGGTTATTTGGATTATGAACATTTGTCACCTTCTCAATCCATCTAGGAAGCTCAAATATTTATTAATATCATTAAGAGTAAAATTGGTGGGATTATATGAAGATGTAGTATAATGACCCATACAATACATATATGGTTAATACTTCAGATTTGAAGCATATTTATTACAACATATAACAAAACCATGAAAGGACCTTATAGGTATAGTGTCTTTAGAAACTGGGAAACATAAACAAGTGGTTCATAAATAATCTACATTGTCTCCTATTTATTTCATCATATTTAGAGCCCCTTTTTGGAATATCCTACTTAATACCCTTATTACAAACATGGGGAAAAGGAAAAAACAAAAGGGTGAGCTCAAATTCTCAGTATAGGTAAACAAAAGAAATATCCATCATATCATATTCATAAGAACATAACATTTGGAAAATCAGAACCAGCAAAAGAGATCATAATAACTTAACATGGGATAAATCATAGCTATGAAATATAATCCCAATAATCATAACATAAAACATGGAACTTTGTGGAATACACACATAATCATAGAAAATCAATTTATATTATTCAAGACTCATTTCCAATACTATCTTAGCGGACAAAGTCCATTACTGAACCGAGTTCACTCCTCATTCTAGTCCTGTACCACTGAACCGATTTAACTTTCCATTCCAGTTATTTCTATCTCATGAGATATAAATAGTTACCCAATGAATTGGAGGGAGATATAGGTCCCACCCATATCATGATGAATCCATTCTTATGTGTGCCACAAAATCATAAATCATATATCATAACATAACCCATGTAATAAAAATGGGATTCATAAACATCTTGTCATCATAACATAATACATAAAAGGAATTCATAAAAACAATTCCATCATAAAACAATGAAATCAATGTAATAATAGGGATAAAAAAACAACCCTATATTATCTTAGATGGAAAATAATTTTGATAAAATACTTGAACTCCATTCTTGAGGAAAATATCCATTCTACTTCAAAAACATTTTCCCTTTCTTAACATGTCATAACATTTTTAACTAAAAGAAGTTAATTAAAAATAAAATTGAAAACATGTCAAGGCATATTCATGGAAATAATGTTCTATGGAATCATAAAAATCCATTCATGCTATATAAGTTAAAAAAATTCCTCTCGTACTTTGGCCGGATGAGTCAAAAAGTATCTCGTGCTGAAAATGTCAAAATATAAGTTTCATTTATTTTACTAAAAATTCACTAATAGGTAAAATTGTATTTAAAAAATATTAGGAGGATATAAATGATATTAAATATTTATGGAACATGGATGTGGATGATAAATATTTCCCATTAATTACAAAAGTATAAACAATCTAGGATAAAAATTGAGATTCGGATATTTTCCTTTACCTTAGGTCTGATATGCTTCTTATGAATCGAACCACCTTTATAATGGTTTAAATAATGTCATTGACTTATTCCAGAATTATATTCCTGGTTATGATAGCATATATGGTCATATTCTTATCTTCTTATTAGTAATATTTCATTTCTACTTGTTATTCTGGTGTTTATTACTTTATGTTCTTATGCGTGTTTTGTCAAGTAAATTTGTATTCCTCCTTACTAGGTTAGAGATAAATCATGTACATAATGGTATTAGTATAATAAACATCATATTTATTCATTCAATTCATTTATATAATCTTTATTCAGTTAAGATCATTTAGAATGAGTCACATCACATCATGGAGACGGTAGGCCGTACGTACGCATGAGCAATGATATAGTTCCCCTAATCGTGGAAATGTATTGAATTGTATTTATAATATTTAAAAATAAAAATCACTTTAAAATAATCATATATAGTTATTTATTTACACCATTATACCCATCCATGTAAGGTGGTGCTGGAAAATAGATTACACCACAGCGTGGAGATGGAATTCTGTAGGTACGCACGCGCGGTGATTTTATTTACCGTGGGATGGATAAAAGGTGAAATAGGGTTGTTTCAAATTTATAATAACATATCAGTATATGTGGGATAATTATGTTATTAAATCATAATGAAACAACTAAATAATAGGAAGTAGAATAAGAAAGCAACTTCAAGAAATCGGTCGAAGGTATTACCTCTTTCTCGAAGTGCCTCTTTTAAACCTCCTCTTAGGGCACTAGATATGGTAATTTGAGAAGACCAGTACCACTATAAGGTTTCTAGGAATGTGGGGAAGTCAAGTGGGAGAATTTTTTCTGAGCATCAAGGCTCAAAATGGTGTGAGGAGGAGAGGGAGGAGGTTCCCTTTTATAAGGGAGGAGAGGGGCACCTTTGGAATTATAAGAAATATTAATTTATAATAAATTTCAAACAAACTTAAAAAATTCAAAAAATGACTCAAATTCTAAGCTTAGATGATATAGGGTTGTAACTCATCAACTAATAAAATTTAAAATTTTTTTGAATTCATTGTAAACAATATCAACATGATTTATCATTATATAATCTATTTAATTTGTTTTGTGGTAATAAAATTTAAAATTTTAATTAATTGTAAATAATTACTTATATGATGTGAATTATCCATAATTATATACTTTATTACATTTAAGACCATATAAATTTTAACTTATAACTTTTAAATATTTTTGTGATTTTTAAGAAATTTTATAATATGTAGTTTCAATAAATTAACAATAGTGTCAATTTTGACACTATTCATTTATTTGAGTTTAAATAAAATATATACAGAAGATATGTTTGAACTAAAATATTTAATGGATTTATAACATGTCATTTTTATCTAGAAAATTAGTGGAGAACATTTAATAGTTAATATTATATTTATTTTGATACATTTATAATCATTTATTTGATATTTCAATAAATAAAATAATTTCAACATCCATATTGTGTAAAAATTAATGATAATTATATAATACCTAAAAATTATAAATAAATTTTTATGATGTAGATACTTATATTATATTTCTATAAACTATTGAGGTTTTATTTTTCATGATATTTATCACTATAATTAAAATTATTATACTTTTAAGATTTAAGAGAGTGACATGTTGTCACTTTCTTTAGTTTTAATAATAATTAGATTTTTTCATGGTAAAAAGTCAATTAAATGAATCTAGTCCGACCCTTAGGGTATATGGGTCGACATTTATTCATCCAATAGGATTTTCGGCAAGTGTTAGAGTAATTTTATAATCTTATTTTTTCCCTTAATTACCAGATTTACCGTTAATTGTAGTAAATAAAAATTAACGTAGTTACTATTTATAATATCAAAAAAATAAAACTAAAATATTAACATAATTTGGACTCAATAAATCCAAATATGGAATCCATTTTTCAACATTCAAAACATAGAAGTTTCAGTAATTAATTTAAAATTAATCTCATTGTTAAGAAAACATGTTTTAAAAGTGAAAACATTGCCAAAGATTGAAATGTTTTTACCTACGAATTCAATGTAAAATTAATGGTAATGACATACATTATATTAAATGGTAAAAAATATATTCTATTTATAATTTAAAACCATTAAATATTATAATTAAACCATATATATTATTACGATAAAAAAAGTTGTTTTTAATTAAAATATAGTGGGTTTTTACTATTCATTAAAATATAAAAGTTATCAAAATAATATGAAAAATTTATTCAATGTAAATTTTTATATCCTGATTCCAAAGAAGAATTTTATTTTGTAAAATTGAACTTATAAACCTGTCAAAAACTAGATTTAATGTGGGTGCGCCATCAAAAGCCGACAAGACTGCATTTTTTAAAAATACTTATTTTACCCGAAAACATTATTTTGTTCACATAAAATGTTTCAAAAAATGAATAAGAAGAATAATAATTTTATAATATTCAAAATTTAGTTAATACTATTCATAAAGGCTAGTCCATAATAATATTATAACATGATATCATTGTTTAGTGAAACCCGATATTGTGTACTACACACGCTATCGAGGAAGGTCGTGATTGCGTGTAACACATGCCAAACTAGTGTTGTGTGTAGTGAAATATTCCTTTGATGATGTATATAATATAAAAAAAATCAAACTCATAAAAATATGAGGTGTTATATTCTACCCCCCTTAAAAAGAATTTTTCTCTCGAAATTTTTCACTTTGTAACAAACAGATGAGGATACATCTCCCTCATCATATCCTCAAGCTTTAATGTAGCTTCTTCTAATTGGTGGTTCCTCCATAAAACATTCACCAGGTGAGTGGTCTTGTTCCATAGAACTTCTTCTCTATGAACTGGAATCTGTATCGGTCGCTCTTCATAAGAAGGATCGTTCTCCAGTGGTACAAATTCTGAACATAGTACATGTGAAGGATCAGATATGTACTTTCACAGAAGAGATACATGGAACACATCGTGAAAATGAGAAAGATTCGGTGGAAGCGCCAATCGGTATGCTACCTTCCCCAAACGATCCAGTATTTCGAAAGGACTGATATACCTAGGGCTCATCTTTCCCTTCTTTCCAAATCTCATTACTCTCTTCCATGGAGATATTCATAAGAACAATTTATCAGCCACTTCAAACTCAAAGTCATTTCTTCGGTTGTCGGCAAAACTTTTTTGTCGACTCTGAGATGCTCTTATGCATTGTTGAATAGATCGGTCCTTTTCTGCCATCTCATCAACAAGATCAGGTCCTAATAGCTTTCTTTCCCCAACTTTATCCCAGCAAGTTCGAGTGTGTCATTTCTTTCCATAGAGAGCTTCATAAAGATCCATCTGATTACTGGAGTGAATGCTATTTTTATAAGAAAATTCCACCAGATGTAGGTGTTGATCCCAACACCATTTGAAATCCATAGAGAAAGCTCTCAACATGCCTTCTAGAGTTTGAATTTTCCTCTCAGACTGACCGTCTGTCTAAGGATGATAAGAAGTGATAAAACTCAACTCTTTATCTAGAGTATGCTGATGACTTCGCCAGAACATCGAGGTAAACCTCGGATCTCGACCAGATATAATGGAAATTGGTACTCTATGCAATATTACCACTTTCTTTACATATATCCTGGAAATCTGATCTAGAGAGAAATCTTCTCTAATAGCAATGATGTGTGTTGACTGTGTAAGAGGATCAACTATAACCCAGATAGCATTATTTCCATTGGATGTTTTGGGAAGTCCGATGACAAAGTCCAATGTGATGTTTTCCCATTTCAATTCTAGTATGGGTAATGGTTTTAACATCCCCTTAGACTTTTGTCTCTCAGCTTTAACTTGCTGAAAAACCAAGCATCGAGAGACATATTCAGCAACATCTCTTTTCATGCTACCCCACTAGAAGTACACTTTCCAGTCCCTATATATCTCCGTGCTTCTAGGATGAATAGAGAATGAAGAACTATGAGCCTTATCCAGCAGCTCATTCTTTAATTCTAGGATGGGAGGAACACAAACCCTATTCCTCAACCTTATTGTCACATCACAATCAAGGCTGAATTCAGGAACATTTCTCACCTTATTTTGTAACTCTACATATTCATTTTTTCCACTTTAATCTTCACTTGTATAGATGGTTGAACATTCATTTGAGAAAGATAATTTTTTCCCCTTCCATTATAATTCAAAGATCGATTTTCTGTAAATCCATAAATATTGGATCTTTAGTGAGCCTCATCATGGATAATCTATCATGGTCTTGTCAACGTAATGCATCCTCCACCTTGTTTGCTTTCCCATGGTGATAATGAATGGAGCAGTTGTAATCCTTAATCAGTCCCATCCATCTTCTTTGGCGAATATTCAGCTCCTTTTGGGTGAAAATATACTTTAAACTTTTATGATCAGTATAAATATCACAGCTTCCTCCACAAAGATAATGCCTCTATATATTTAATGAAAATATTACCGCAGCTAACTCCAAATCATGAGTTGGGTAATTTTTCTCATGGATTTTCAACTGTCGTGAGGCATAAGCTATCACTATATCATTTTACATGAGAACACACCCCAATAAATTCTTGGATGCATCACTGTAAATCACAAAGCGTTCCCCACTACAAGGCAGTCTGAGCATAGGTGCACTGGATAACCTTATTTTTAACTCCTTGAAATTATCTTCACACTCCTTCGTCCAAACGAACATAACTCATTTTTTACTCAACCAGGTTAGTGGGTTAGATAATAGTGAAAAATAATTCACAAAACGTCGATAATATCCATCCAGACAAAGAAAACTTCGGTTCTCAGTTACTGTTGTTGGTCTCGACCATCATTCGATAACCTCCGTTTTTGCTGGATCCACAAATATCCACTCTTTTGAGATTATGTGTTCCAAAAATGAAACTTTTTAAAGCCAAAATTCACACATGGAAAATTTGGCATAATGCATATCCTTTCTCGGGGTCTTCAATACAATTCTCAAGTGATCTTCATGTTCTTCCTTTCTCTTTGAATAGACAAGAATATCGTCTATAAAGACTACAAAAAAATGATCAAGATAGTCTCTAAAGACTCTATTCATTAGATCCATGAAGATAGAAGGGGCATTAGTAAGACCAAATGACATTAATATAAATTCATAGTGTCCATACCTTGTACGGAAAGCTGTCTTTGGTATATCCTCCCTTTTGACCCTTAATTGAAGATACCATGAATGAAGATCAATCTTGGAAAAGTATTGAGATCCGCATAGTTGGTCAAATAAGTAATCAATGCGTGGAAGATGATATTTTTTCTTGATAGTGATCTTGTTACGTTCTCGATAATCAATGTAGAGTCTCATTGATCTATCGTTCTTCTTAACAAATAGAACAGGTTCTCCCCAGGGTGATGCACTAGGGCGTATGAATCCCTTATAAAGATTCACTTGGAGTTTCTTCTTCAATTCCTGCAACTCAATTGGGGATATTCTATAAGGTGTCTTTGAAATAGGCAGTGCACCCGGTACGAGTTCTATTGAAAACTCAACTTCACGATTTGGTGGAAGACCCAAAAATTCCTCCGAAAAGACATCATCAAACTCCCGTAAAATGGGTTTATTCTTAATCGTGAGTTTCTTGCTAACCATTTTAGATCAATAACCTTCATTTAGTGAAATCAAGACCCATATGATTGTAGAAATTTCCACTGGAAGGTTATGTTCATCCTTGCATCAATAGATGATTGTAGATTAATTGGGAATATTAAATGTGACTTCCCATATTTATAAATTGATATGAGCTCCATATAATGATTGTCAATCCATGCCAAGAATCACATCAAATTCCACTATAGGAAGGATCACAAGATTTGTAGGAATCATTTTCCCACAAACATCAATCAAAGAAGAATTGTAAACTTATGATGCTACCGGTGTGCCATTAAGAGTAGTCACAGATAACTCAACATTTAATTGTTGAGGTAATACGACGATACCATTAGAAAATTCTTCAAAAATAAAATATTGGGTGGATCCAAAATCAAATAAAACATGTGTGACATTAGAGTGGATGGTAAGTGTACCTTTTACCACATCGTTGTCATACACCACATCACTGATAGTAATTGCATGTGACAATAATTTGTCATTGGCCTTAAGAGTTTATTGGCGTCGATCATCATCAATAACCCTTGGATTTGGGCATGGATTGGAATAATGACACATCTCCTTGCACATGAAACATTGAAGTGTTGGAGGTGCATTCTATTTATCCCTCTCTTTGTTCGCATCATTAGACATCTTCTTCCCATTATTTCGACATTCATTTTCCCAATGACAATATTTTGCACAATAAAAACATTTGGTTGTCCCTTTAAGAAAATTCCATCCATTTTTGTTTCCACAATTTGAGCATAAAGGCAAACTCATATTCTTTTCAGTGTGGTCTTTAGATTTTCCATTGAATTACATTTTCCTCTTCTTATCAAACCCATATGACTGATGGGTTACTCCAATCTCTATCTCAACCTTGAGAGCACATAAAACAATTTTTTCATAGATATTGAAGTACCTTATGGCTAACACCATTCGAAGACTTGGTTTTAATCCACTAAATAATCGATAAAATTTACTCTCTGGTTAGATAATAATTCTAGAAGTGTACCTTGCAAGTCTTGTAAAATATTCATCGTAGGTACCAACAGATTCATCATACGTTTTCTTTAGTTAAAGAAACTCCTTCTCCAACATTGTTCGAAGAATACGAGGGAAGTAATTATTGAAAAATTAGTTCTTGAACTCATCCCATTCCATGGACTCAATTTCATCTCTTTGCCTCGTATTCTTGATAAGATTACACCATTGATCAGATTCTCCTTCCAAACTATATACTGCTAAGATGACTTTATCATGTTCAGAACACTAAATAACTGAAAATATCATTTCAGTGGTATGGATCCATTGTTCATCCACTAAAGGATCATAATATCCGCTGAATGAAGGTGGACGCTGCTTAATGAAGGATTCAACAGAATGTTGATCCTTACTTTGCTCTTTTGGAAGTCCTGCAAGATTCATAGCTTGATAATGTTGTGTGAGCATGGCTACAAGATTTTTCATTCCAGCTCCCATAACGTTTAGTTTCTCAGGTAGAAATCATTGCATTTCCCTTTTCATTCATCATTAACACAGTTCCTTCGGGTTCCGACCATTGACTAAAACCCACAAGAATAGTGTGAGAAACACTAATCATAATAGGAAAACCACATAATAAAAAATAAAATTTTACACTTAAGGTCTTATCTTAGGTTATTCATTTCCATTTCTAAAACAATAAGATTTTGTCATATGCTTAGACATATCCTTACGGCTCTTACTAAGGATTTCACATCCTAGTTTCCAATAGTTGACTATACCTTTCCAATGATACCAACTATAATGACCCATACATTACAAACATAGTAAATACTTCACATTTGAAGCATATTTATTACAAAATATAACAAAACCATGAAATAACCATATAGTTATAGTGTCTTTAGAAACTGGGAAATATAAACAACTGCTTCATAAATCATCTACATTGTCTCTTGTTTATTTCATCATATTTAGAGTCCCTTTTTGGAATATCCTACTTAATACACTTCTTCCAATCCTGGGGAAAATAAAACAAACAAAAGAGTGAGCTCAAATGCTCAGTAAGGTTAAAAAAAGAAATATCAATCATATCATATTCATAAAACATAACATTTTGAAAATCATAACCTGCAAAAGAGATCATAATAACATAACATGGGATAAATCATAGCAGTGAAATGTAATCCCAATATTCATAAGATAAAACATGAACCTTTGTGGAATACACATATAATCATATAAAATCATTTCATATTAGTCAAGACTCATTTCCAAGACTATCTTGGGGGATAAATTCCATTACTGAAGTGAGTTCAGTCCTCTTTCTAGTCCTATATCACTGAACCAGTTTGACTTTCCGTTCCAGCCATGTCTATCTCATGAGAAATAAATCTTTACCCAATGCATTGGAGGGAGATATAGGTCCTACCCATCTCATAATGAAACCATTATTATGTGTTCCCCAAAATCATAAATCATACATCATATCATATCCCATGTAATAAAAATGGAATTCATAAACATCATGCCATCATAACAAAATATGTAAAAGGACACCATAAAAATAATTCCATCATTACATAATGAAATCATTGTAATAATTGGGATATAAATATAACCCTATATTATCTTATATAGAATATAATTTTTATAAAACACTAGAACTCCATTCTTGAGGAAAATATCCTTTATACTTCAATTTTTTTCCTTTTTAACATGTCATAACATTTTAAACTAAAAGACGTTATTTAAAAATAAACATTATAACATGTAAAGAAATATTCATGGAAATAATTTTATATGGAATCATAAAAATCCATTCATGCCTTATAAGTTAAAAAACATTCCTCACGTTCTTTTCTCGGAAAAGTTAAAAAGTATCTCCTACTGAAAACGAAAAACGATTCCTTTCATATATTTTACTAAAAATTCACCAATAGGTAAAATTGTAATTAAACAATAGTATTAGGATAGAAAAAATATTAAATATTGATGTAACATGGATTTGGATGATAAATATTCCCCAGTAAATACCGAAGTATAAACAATCTCAGATAAAAATTGAAATTGCGAGATTTTCCCTAACCTAATGTTCGATATGGTTTTAATGAATTTGAACCTACTGTATAATGGTTTAAATAATGTCATTGACTTATTCCAGAATAATATTCATGGTTATTATATCATATATGGTCATATTCTTATCTTCATATTAGTAATATTTCATTGCTACTAGTTATTCTGTTGTTTATTGCTTTATGTTCTTATGTGTGTTTTGTCAAATAAATTCTTATTACTCCATTTTTGGTTATAGATACATCATGTACAGATGGTATTAGTATAATATAAATAATATTTGTTCATTCAATACATTTATATAAACATTATTCAATTAATATCATGTAGAATGAGTCACATCATATCATGGAGACGGTAGGCCTCACGTACGCACGAGCGATGATATCGTTCCCATGATCGTGGAAATGTAATGAACTGTATGTATAATATTTCAAAATAAAAATCACTTAAAAATAATCATATATAGTTATTTATTTACACCATTATACCCATCCATGTAAGGTGGGGTTGGAAAACAGATTACACCACGGTGTGGAGACGGTATTCCGTATTTACTCACATGCGATGATTTCGTTTACCGTATGATGGACAGAAGGTGAAATAGGGTTGTTTCATATTTATAATAAAATATCAGTATATGGCGGATACATATGTTATTACTTCATAATTAAACAACTAAAAAAGAGAAAGTATAAGAATAATGAATCTTGAAGAAATCGGTAGAAGGTATTACTTCTTTCTCGAAGTGCCTCCTTTAAACTTCCTCTTAGGGCAGTAGAGTTGGTCTTTTGAGAAGACCAGTACCTATATAATGTTTATAGGGAAGTGTGTATGTGAAATGGTAAGAGTTTGGCCGAGCTTCATGGATCAAAATGGAGTGAGGAGGAGAGGGAGGAGGTCCCATTTTATAAGGGAGGAGAGGGGCACCTTTGGAATTATAACAAATATTAAATTATAATAAATTCCAACACCACTTAAAACCTCCAAAAATGAATCAAATCCGAATCTTAGATGAGATAGGGTTGTAATATCATCAAACAATAATAATTAAAAAAGTTGGGAATTTATTTTAAACATTATCATCATGATTTATTCGTATATAATCTATTTAATTTTATTTGTGGTAATAAAATTCAAAATTTTATATCATTATAAATAATTACTTATATGTTGTTAATTGTGCATAATTGTATAATTTATTACATTTTAGACCATATAAATTTTAATTTATAATATTTAAATATTTTTGTGATTTTTAAACAATTTTATAATATGTAATTTCTATAAATTAACAATAGTGTCAATTTTGACACTGTTAATTTATTTGAGTTTAAATAAAATAAATATAGAATATATGTTCGAAATAAAAAATTTAATAGATTCATCAACTCGAATTTTTAGCTATAAAATTATTGGATCACATTAAATAGTTTATATAATATTTATTTTAATACTTTTAAAATCATTTATTTGATATTTCAATCAATAAAATAATTTCAAAATCACTATTGTGTAATAATTAATGATATATATTTAATCCCTAAAAATTATAAATAAATTCATATAATGTAGATATATTTATTAGATATTTGGAGACTATTCATGTTCGATGTTTCATGATGTTTATCACTAAATTAAAATTATTATACTTATAATATTTTTAGAGAGTGACATGTTGTCACTTTCTTTGATTTTAATGATAATTATATTATTTCATTGTCAAAAGTCCATGAAATGAATCTAGTCCGATCCTTAGGTGATATGGGTCTACGTTTATTCATCCAATAGGTTTTGGAATATGTTAGGGTAATTTTATAATCTTATTTTTATCCTTAACTATTGGATTTACCTTTAACTGCAGTAAATAAAATCTACCGTAGTAACTATTCATAATATCAAAAAAATAAAAGTAACATATTAACATAATTTGGACCCACTAAATACAAATATGGAATCCATTTTTCAAAATTCAAAACACAGAAGATTCAGTAATTAATTTAATATCAATCCCGTTGTTAAGAAAACAGGTTTTAAATGTTAAAACATTGCCAAAGATTGAAATGTTTTTACCTATGAATTCAATGTAAAATTAATGGTAATGACATAAATTAAATGAAATGGTAAAAGATATTATATTTATACTTTAAACCCATTAAATATTATAATTAATAATTATAAATTATTACGATGAAAAAAGTTGTGTGTAAAAAAAATATAGCGTGTTTTTACTATTCATTAAAATATAAAGGTTAAAAGAATAATATGAAAAATTTATCCAAAGTAAATATATATATCCTGATTCCAAAGAAGAATTTTATTTTTTCAAATTTAACTTATATACATGTAAAAAACTAGATTTAATGTGGGTGCACCATCAAAAGGCGGAAAAACAGCATTTTTGAGAAATAATTATTTTACCCGAAAAAATTATTTCGTTCACATAAAATGTTTTAGAAAATGTATAAGACGAATAATAATGTTATAAAATTATAAATTTAGTTAATAATATTCATTACAGTTATTCCATAATATTATTATAACAATATATCATTGTTTAGTAAATTCCGGTATTGCGTACTACACACGCTATTGAGAAAGGTCGTGATTGCATGTAACGAAAGACAAGCTAGTGTTGTGTGTAGTGAAAGATTCCATTGATGATGTATATAATATAAAAACAAATTATTTCTCATAAAAATCTCGGGTGTTACAAGTAGATCATGGAATATACATCATTATAACCTGTAAGTTATTAA
The DNA here is from genome assembly GCA_963277665.1 of Viscum album. Classification (NCBI taxonomy): domain Eukaryota; kingdom Viridiplantae; phylum Streptophyta; class Magnoliopsida; order Santalales; family Viscaceae; genus Viscum; species Viscum album. The sequence continues at coordinate 501,539,034 of OY728159.1, forward strand.
GTGAATTATGAATAGAAAAATCCAAGGGAATGAAAAACCATATCTCATAAATACTTGGAAATTCTAAAACATCACCCTAGAATTTGTCAATAGTCTTATAAATACACCATGAAGAACTAATGTTTTATATGTTTTCGTGTATCATCTATCAAATACATCTCCATTTATTGAAATTTGAAAGTACATCTCACAAGATCAACATACCAGGATATACATTAGAGATGTGGTGAGGCTACATAGAATAACACCATCGATGGTATCATATCGAGACCCAAGATTTAATATCATGTTCTAGAATATTATCAATCACTCCATAAATGATGATTTGATCCTCACCATGGCTTATCACCCCTATAATGATGGTTAATATAATCTGACTATACAGACCCATGTTGTCATGATTATAGGATACACAATTTACTTAAAAAGTGGATACGAAAAAAACATCTTATAGTGGAGGTCTCATACATTAAAAATTTACACAAAATCATCCAAATATCTCTATATGGATCCCTTTATAGGAAGACATACAGAACATCTTCATGTTCAGATGATGATGGGGGAGGTAATCTGCATGTTCCTGAGATGGTTGAAGAAATGATAGAAAAAGTCAAGATAGTTCAATATCACATTTGGGTTTCTCGAAGTTGAAGAAATAGAAATGATAAAAATAATTAGTCACACCTATATTTATCGGTTTTAGAAAGGGTATTCCATTAAATATCTCCATGTAATAATGTTAGGATATTTGGTAATAAGGGAATTCTTTGTTTAATATACATTGATCATTTGGATATCATCAATCACAATAGAGTGGTGTCTTATCTACTATCACTCCATCCTAATATATATCAACTACAAGATGTATTCAATGTATCCGTCTTGAGAAATTATATTCCACACCCATAACATGAACTCAATATATAGGTGGTACCATTAGAGAATGGTCTCTCATATGAGGAGAAATTAGTGAATAACAATGAACATTGTGACAAATTCATATGGAATTAGACAATGCACCAAATCAAAATTCTATATAAAAAAATTGTTTTTAAAAAAAAGTTATGTTTGAACCAGTGGAGGTTATAAAAAAATTTCTATCATATTTTTTAGTGTGTTATATATAAATTTAAAGTTGTAAATTTGAAAAATGGGGCAGATTGTAATGACCCTATATTTTAGGACTAAAATTCCCCATGTGTTTTAACTAAAATTAATATTATGTAATATAGTTATAAAAAATACATGAAATTATTTGGATTTTTAATAGAAATTCAAATTTAAAATAACATTATGAAAAATTTCCATTGGTAATATATTTTATGAATAGTGATATATTGATTAATATAAATTTAGGGTTTTAACAGATCTAGTTGACATCAAAAAAATATTTAACAGTCTAAACCATTTTAGATTGTACTTTATAAATCTCGTTTATCAGATATTACAATTTAGATTTCATCTATATGTATTACCTTTAACTAATCCATAGATAAAATCTAAAAACATAAAAATGAGAAATCCCAATTATGGGAAATTTTTGAGCTCATCAAGATAATGACCCAAACCATGTATAAAAAACTATCCCATCAAAATCTCACCATTACATGCCTTAACTATAGTGAGTGTTTTGATGTATTAAAGCAGAATGTATTGCATTTATAATAATATGAATATTTTAATTTATTTTTAATATAATAAGGATTGTATATAATCATTGTCTTTACTTTATAAATGATTTTAATTTTTATAAAATAAAATATAAATTTTAGTTTTTATTTGGATTAAATTTCAATTAAGAGAGCTATTTTGATGAATTAATAGATTTTTTATATTAATAATATTTTTTTAATATTTTTATTAAATAATATTAATTATATAGAAATGATCATATAATTCTTGTGATGTCAAATATAATTTTTTTAAGAGTTTGAAATATTTTATTGAAAAAAACCCATAAATTTTCAATAATAGTGAAAAATAATATTTAGAATATTTTTTTATAATATTATTATTATATTTGGAATCATATTTTAAAAATTATCCCATTGTGAATTTCTTATAATTTTTTGGAACAATCACATTTTTGAATAAAATTTAAACACCCAAGGAATATAAATTGAGTATTATGACATCATAATAACCCTAACGTGATTAAATAAATACAATAACAGTTATACACATGAAAAAATATTTTTTCCATTAATAGTAATATTATTTTATGTTTATTTATTAATTTATTTATAAGATCTCTGAATCCGAAAATAATTTTCAATGTTCTAAAATCATCTCATTAAGGACGTGAATTTGTTCTACATCAAAAATGGTATTGTTTTGTTATGTTAGGACATTTACCTAATAAAATAATTAAACCCAACAATTTTTTGTAGAATCATTGAGAAAATATCATTGGATGGTTTGTGGGTTTTGTTATTTACTTATTTAGATTCCATAACCTATCTTGGGAAAATAATTAATATATACCATATATTTTCCTATAAAATCCCTCCCAATCAGCCTTCAATATTCACATAAAATCTTTTAGAATTTACTTAATCTTCCCTCCCCTCTCTAGAGTCCACCCAAGGGGCCCCATGCTATCATGAATCTCCGACCAAGCATTTGTAAACACAGACACCAGGTATGGGACATCCCTCTCTTCGTTTTATACAATAACATCATTTATGTTATGCCTCATAATTACAATTTTTCATTATGGAATATGTTTTTACAGACCCACTAAACTATATGTTTTATCTCTGTGTGAAGAGATACCTCATTCTCTCTATTAATCCCTCTCTTCATCCTTTACTTATACATGTTACCATGTCGAAATTTAGCATGATACTCTCTCTTTCTACTATTTGTTCAAGTGTATTTATTATGATATGTCTTTTATTATCATTTAAAAATGTTGAGATATGTATGTACATATCCCTATTAGTTTAAATTTTATATCTAAATGATAATATTCACATTTACTTTTCTTCAAGATCATCCTTATATATTTATATGACCCTATTATGATGTAAACATTTCACCATGATTTTACATGGCAAAACATTATGTATTGAATACCCATACCCATTTCTTATAATTTTTTTTCACCTATATTTCCTTATAAATCAATTATTTGGGACATTACTTTATGTATTCTACACGCTCTGGTCATGGAATAAAATGTTATGATAAATGATTCCATGTATTATGATATAAGTGGAACTGTTATGCATGAGAATGAAATGAATATTCTATTTTCAACAATAATTATATGGCACTACAAAGCATTTGGTAATGTTTTATTCTCATGATATTTCATGAATGGAATTTAGATGTGAACATAGTCCACCATGGTAATTTTTTCCATCATTATGTCTTCGATATTAGACTAATCCAAAGATTATAATTTAATGTTTTATGTTATTTCCACATTACTATGTTTCCATTTTTATATTCATTCAATATCATCGCTAATTTTTTAATGTTTTATAATTATCACTACATTTTGGCCAAATTGATATAAATAAAGAAAAAAAGATGTATGATTTTTTTTCATATTTTACAATGTTTATTCCTCTACTAGGCTTTAAAGCTAACTCTTTCTTATGTGTGTACCATTGTTATCCTTGTAGTTTTATATACAATGTAATAATATGATCATGCTAAATATATTTCAATCAAATATGATGTAATCCTTATTTTAAATTTGTATGTAAGGTACAGAATTACCAAATACACTATAATTCTTGATCTTGTAAGTTTTATTATGTCTAATCATATGTAATAAATCATGAATTAATGTGTGAAATAAATATTTTTTTATATAAAATACATATCATATGATGAAATGAATATACGGTAAAATAGATTCTTTTCAAGATAATATAGTTTTTTATAGTTTTGGAGACCAATATACGTTAAAGTGTTAAAGATAACTAGTAGTGGAAAAAAATAACACTACATGAAGAGCCAAATCACAGTCACTAGCTTTGAGGCAAGTCATTCGCCCCTACCACATTCCGTTCCAGACTTAATGAACTTTTTCATTACTATTTTTCTTAATTTAAATAAAATATCATCATATAACATTATATAACTAAAATAATTTAGGGTGAAGTTGTATTTGAGTTCAGTCAACCAATACCCACACACCTCCTTATTGTGAATGGTACAATGAATAATATCCCAATAGCATTCCCATGAAAATAATGAACTCCTAAAATTTCATAAGAGAGTTGGTATAGAAGTATATCAATGGATGAGATCATAGTATTCTATTTTACGTGATGATTCGGATAATATAATGGTCAATGATACTATTGGGTCTTTTTTTGCATGACCATCTAATCTCATAATGATAGATGTGGTATGTACAAAACAATGTATTCCATTAAACAAATTAATATTTGACAAAATAAGGTATTAAGTGAGTTATGGTATCACATTTGGATAAAAATATAGGTAAAAATATTATTCGAATATAATCCATTGAATCAACCAAGAAAATAAAAGGGCCTTATAAGAGTACCTTCCCCCCACCAGTTCAATTTCATTATATAATAATAAAATGATTTCATGAAGAACCCAGATTCAATGATGGAAAAGTTTTTTACATTGAATATGAAGAATATAATTTTTTAAATGTTATTACTGACACTGTTGGTCTCATGATCATAAATTAGCTTCTAATGTTTTAATGGTTGAGAGTATCAGTTATGAATATATACATGTGGTAATCATTCAGAATCCCCATGTTCAAAAAATGATTCTACAATAGTAATTAATGTCAATAACTATTTATTATTTCAATATGAAAATTATATTACAAATATATTAATGGAAAATCATGTGAATAACTATTTGGATTCATTAGCCCTGTGTCATTTCTATGCAATAATTTTCATTTGGGGTTAGAATAAATTTATATGTAAAAATATGATTTAGTGAGGTCATTAAGAAGAAAATAACATAAAATTATCATTTATTGATTTCTAAAATTTAGGGGTAAAAACATAAATCCAATCGTAATATATATATATATATATATATATATATATTAACTATATGTTTTTTAAAAAATTATAGGATTCAATAGATGATGGTCCAAATCAATGAGGATACACCAAATATTTATTTATTAGATAAAATGCATGGATTCCCATTTCAATAAAAACACATGATGTGAATTTTGATTTGGTAATGCACTATAAAAAAATTTAATAATATTAATAAAATTATATGATTCAATTTTTGTTTTAATATGATTTTTTGTATGGTTGGCTTACATATAAATATAAGCTAAAACATGGCATGTGGTCAGACTGAAAAGATAAGAAAATGATGGATTTTTTAAAATTGATATAAATTAAAATATACATAGAATTATTTACTATAAAAAATAATTTAATAATAATAGAATCATTTTTCAATGTTTCTATAGTATCAATAGATATATAAAAAACGATTGGGGTTATTACATTTGAAAATTTATGGAATATATCATATACCATCAAAATACTATCTCCATGAAAAATAATATGAAGGTAATTATAATTTCATTAAAAATATTTACTAATTTATATATATATATATAGTTATAATATAATTTTCAATGATATATGTACTAAAAATAATAGAAAAATATGATTTGACATGGGTGGGAAAATTACACAGTGTCAGAATGTTTGATGATATCAAATATTGGTGAATATATAATATTTTATGATCTATTATGGGATATGATCATTAGGAAACACCTGGAATGTGATGAATTACTATCATAAATATTATATATTATTTTTGATATATTTCTAATTGAGAATTTTAACAGAGAGAATATATTTTTTTAGACTTCAATAGGAAGAATATGCGGTGTCAGAATGTATACAGACATCACTAATAGGTGACTTACTAATAAATATTTACTTAATTTTGACATCATTTTATCTAATTTTTGTGTTAATTTCCTCAACATATATATATATATTTTAAAATATCATTTTCAAAAAATAAAAATTAGGTCAAAAAAAATTTACATGCTCAAAAAAATGAAAACAAATTAATATTATTTCAATACTTCATGACAGTGAAATAGATGTCATTTTTAAGTTGTAATCACTGAAAATACTTCAATATTGCACATGGTTTATTTTTTATTAAATAATGTGAATTTTGAAATACAAAAGATTCATTTTGTTTTAAAACACATATCACATTATAAAGACTGAGAAACCGAGCATGAATTGATCTAAAAATTGAGGAAAATTATCAATAATTCAAATGTGATGTGTAGGAATCAACAACAAAAAAAATTTGATACATGATATGGTGTATATAACTATAAGAATTATCTTTCAATATAAAAGATTCACATTAGATTAAAATACATGCCACATAGTCAAAACCAAGAAAAAAATCATAGGCTGATTGTAGCAATTACTAAAAAAATACATAATTCATTTATTACATGTATGAATTTACTATATATATTTTTTAAAAACTACTTTTATGACATTAAATAAATAAATTTTTTCAACGTAAACATGTCCTTTTAGTTTCAATCGCATGTCACATTTCCAAATCGTATCAAACAATCATCGGTTGTTATTAAAACTCATAAAATGATTGGTAATTCATTTTTGATGTGTATGAATTAACAATGCAACAATCCAAATCCTTATGTAATCAGTCTATTTCGAAGTGTATGTTTTCAATAATAGTGTTTCATTTTAGCTTAATATTTTATTAAAATCACCAAAACATTGAAAACATGTTAATAATTTTATCAAACATTAGTGAAATGATTCATTATTTATTTCTGATGTGTTTTAATTTTCTGCACATCCATCTGACACATGATGTGATCTGTGTGAGTTGAAGTGGGTGTTTCAAATTGAAATATTTAATTTTATATTTGGAAACATAACACATATCCAAAACAAATTAAATTTACATAGATTATTGTAAAACATTAGGAACGTGATCCATGATTCAATTTTGATGTGTAAAAATTTACTTCACATTAGTTTGAAAAATATTGTGGTCAGTATGACTCAAATTTCATGTTTCTTACATAAATGTCTCATATTAGTTTCAAATATACATCAAATAGAAAAAACATAGAAAATGTACTCAGATTATTTCCTAATTTTTTTAAACAATTCCTAATTCAATTGTAACATGTATCAATCAACCCCTTGTCATTTTGAAACCTAAAGTGGTTGGTATGACTCTAAGAATTTGATTTCAATATAATATATCCATTTGAGTTTGAAACACAGATCACATAGGCAAAACTGCAAAAATAATATCTAATTGTTTTCAAAAAATATGAAAATGATTCAAAATTCGTTTTTTACATGTATTAACTAAACACATTCCAATTTGATGCACGATTTGGTTATTATGATTTGAAGTACATGTTTTCTATATAAAAGTTACCTTTTAAATTAAAAATCATAACAAATATTATACTAAAAAACAAACACATAAAGATTTAAGAGTTTAAAAAATAGATCCATAATTAATTTTTGATGTTTAGGAATCAACTACACATAAATATAACACAAAACATGGTCGGTAGGACTTATATTGTGTGTTTTAAATAAAAAAATTATATTAGTTTAAAATCAATGTTACATCACCAAAAATAGGAAAATGTTCTTATATTTTATGCAATCATTATTAAAATTATCCATAAATGTTCTTTTTTTGTAGGAATCAATTTAAATTCAATATAATGACTGATGTGGTCAGTATGACTCAAAATATGTGTTTTCAAAATTAGTTTCATTTTTGTTTACAATGCATGTCACATAACCAAAACCAATTAGAAAATAATAGATTTATTTCACGAATTATGAAAATAAATGATAATTTATTTTTTAAAATGTTGAAATTTATTGTACATTAATCCAAACCTTGATGTGCTCGGTATGAGATGCAATATTTTTTTCCACAAAAAAGTGACGTTTTAGTTAAAAATATATCCAGTATCATAAACCAAAAAATGAGATGGGAGTTTTTTCAATCATTTATGAAATTATCACCAATATATTTTTTATTTGAGGTAATCCATCACATGTCAATATGACACTAAATGTGGTGTGTATGAATCAATTTCTGTGCTTTAAATATATAAGATCAATATAAGTTTAAATTGTGTGTCAAATTAATAAAACTATGAAAATGATATCAAATTATATTTGATAATTTATAAAACAATCAATAATTAACTTTTGATTTATACGAATGGACCACACATCAATAAGAAATAAATATGTGATCAGTATTACATGGTGTTCATATTATCATTATATGTGTACCATTTTAGTTTAAAATGCATTTCATAGTGTGAAAAAATGAGTAATTGAGATCATATTATTTAAAATAACAAGGAAAACAATCCATCATTAAGGTTTAAAAAGTTAAAATCTATCTCACATAAATCTCGAATATGATGTTGTTGATATAACCTGAAGTGTATGTTTTAAATATAAAAGTTCCATTTTAGTTTAAAACACACAACTAGTCAGAACCAAGAATATGATATCGTACTACGTTTGAAAATTAAGAAAAAAATCATAAATTTTTTTTGACATGTAATAATAGAAAACACATCAATCTAACACACAATGTGACTAATATGACTCAATTTTTTTTTCAATTTAATGTTTTCATTTTATTTTAAAACACATTTATCTCTACAAAATAGGTAAAACAATCAGAGGTTATTTTTAAAATTTAGTAAAATAACCAATTATTAATTTTTTATGTGATGATATTAACCACATGTAAATCTATCACACAATGTGGTCTTTATGAATTTGCGTGTGTCTTTTCAATATATAACATAAATTTTAGTTTAAAACATGCATCGCATTGGAAAAATTGAGAAAAAAAGATCATATTATATACTCATGATTTTATCATCTATTAATTAATTATTTAATTTTAATATCATTTTTTATGATATTTAATTATTTAATTTTAATATAGGTATTTATTTAAGATGAATATGAAATGCTTTTATAGTTTAAGTCTTATTATCAAAAAATTGTTCTCTTGAATTTCCTCACATACATAGTGGATATTATATCCCTTGATATGTGCTCTATTTAAAGATCTATGAATTTTTAGAATTGAATGAAATTGTGCGATGTGTATGAATACACTAAAAATCAATACAGTACATGGTTTTCCATATATTATTAAAATAATATTATTTCAGTTTAAAAATATATTGTTTTCTTTGTATTATTCAAAAAATTTATACTCAGGTAATTATACAACCCAATTAATGAATTATAAATAATATGGTGTTTTTAATGTATTTATGATATAAATAGTATTTCAAATAATTTATATAATTTATTCTTGTATTTAACCTACATTTTCGGAATGTTTTTATTTTGATTATAACAGATTAATTCAACAATATGATTTTCAGGACCTGATCCTTGATGGGACTCGAGAAGAAAATACCTCAAGCCCGCCTCCATTGGCCAGGGGGAGGTGACAAGTGCTGAAGGAATACATAAATCAGGGGAAATTTTCTGATGTACATGGACACTCACATATATCCATCATAATTCAAATGGGTAGAGGTAAAGAATAAATTATGAAAAACATTTATAATGTATAAAAACCATGGAAGAACCTCTTAATAATACATTAAAAAATTGGGATAACATAAAGGTAATGGGGTAAAATACATGCCCGATCAGAAACACATCCCATACTAAAAGAAAACTGGAAAATTAAATAGCAGAGAGAGACCATATCTTAAATCTCATGCTACAACCACCATACATTGTTCAATCATCTAGTATCCCTATGATCCTCTAATGAAATAGTTGTCATGTCCATCATCTAAATAAGACACGACATGTGTGGGAAAATACCATGTAGGGATGAATGTATACATACTTAGTAGGACACCCCAAATGATAAAGCAGGAGTGGTATGATATAAAATATGAACATAATGATAATAGATAACCCCATGAGTATTAAAAGAGCATAGTGAGGGAGTAAAACTCACCCAAAAATAATAATGAATGTATGATCATTCAAACATTGGGGGATAAACATGGGGTGTTTATAAATTATCATTCCAGTCATCTCTACCTATATTAGGAGAGTAGACTCATCCAACCATGTGAATCTAAAAAACGAATTTATGTATCACTAATAATGAGTATTTTTGTATCTTGGAAAGAGAGTATCCAAATCCAAGGTGTGTATAAATAGGATTAATATATATATATATATATATATATATGATAAATTCAAGAAGAACAAATAATAGGTTAATTTCCTCAACCTACCATATCTCAGACATAAAATAATAGAAGCGAATAGTTCCAAATTTATATCAATCAATTCTTAGCATGTCAAACGTCTTCCCATAATTAATATCCATGAGAAGCCATTCCTTTTCATTTTTCTACATAGTTGAGTGTGCACAAACATTTAGTAGAGGAACCATTCCCTATTTTGTATGGGGGTTTCGCTCGAAATTCCATCGAGGATTCCATATATCAACTGTGCTAGAGGGTTATCTTTTTATCAATTGAGGATACCACTGGACAACTATATCCGATGGTCAACTCGGTACCTATTTAGGATACTACCTCCCATCAATACTAGATGCTCATCTCTATATTTATGGGGAATCCACTTCCATGTTATACTATATGGATAACAAGATATACGTTGATGGTGAATCTACGTGACTATACTGGAGGGTTGCCTCAATATCCTTTGAGGATTCCACTGCCCAACAATACGAAAGGGTCTACTCAGTATTCATTGAGAATGACACTTACCAAAAATAATAGTGTGTCATATAGGTATCTTTTGAGGAATCTTATTCCCTGATATGTATGAGAACTATCTCGGTATCCCTAGAAGACATCACTTCTGATATATACTGAGGTTGAACAATGTATCCTACAAGGATGACACATCCATGCTATGCTAGATAGTCTGCACTGTATGGTACTAGTGATCATGTGCAATCACAACCATCACCAGGTGATTACTTATCAGGAAACATTCCAATATCATTCTACATCATATCTATAAATACATAGTAGAGATAACCATCACTTTCTACATAGAAAACAGAATGCATAATCTGAATTTGGGCCAAAATATGAGTTCAAATGTTGTAGATAGAGTAGATTAAAGATTCTATAATAAGTAACTATGGGTACATGGCATGTGAGGGGACCCACAAAACATGTTTTCCCAGTCATCCACATGGTCGACTCATTGGAAGGCACATGACTCCATCCCATGTAATAGAACATTCTATGTAGGTTGAAAAAATTGTGTATCCTAGAATACTATGATCGGGCCTTGTCCTGCCCTCCATGTCTGTGTACCAAACCCAGTGTATATGTACATGAGTTCACAGAGGTGTAACTAGAAGTGCAATTCCATGCTATTTCTCACTCGTGTGATCCTTCTATGGGATTCCTATCCATGGAAGGGGTACACAGAATAAAGGAGGACTATATGCATTGTCATCTTAATGTTTTCTGAAACCCTATCCATTTCCCCTGAGGGGATAAATGTGGTTTTTTCATCTCGATACACGATGTGTAGTAGGGAGTCATTTAATAAATCTATGATCTGATCATCAAGCCTTAAATCTATATACCCAAATTTGATTTTTGTATGGGTCTTACTAAATAATTGAGGATTTGTCTATGGATAGATAAATCTGGCAGTACGGTGGCACGAAGTAAGATTCTTGGTCGATTTCTGAAGAAACCATACATGACTCTCATACCAGGTATGTCATTAAACCTCTACCATTGATTTATTAATCCAAAATCATTGATACAATCATAAAACTCTCTCCACTAACACTCACATGTTCTCAAATCATAATTTTGTGTTTTATTCATCTATCTGTCGTAGATCCAGGTGTGCAACATGGCTCTCTACCACACAAGTTTGTTCATCCAAGACCATGAGGTCCAACTGATGTAGAACACGATGAAAAAATGTGATATTATCACAACAAAAAGGTTTTAATGATTATTGTCTAACCATTAAATGCTAATGACCAAGAATACTAACCCTGGATTTGAAACTAATGATATAAATTGAGATTTCAATACTTGGGTGCCTGAAATGTCTGAAATTAGAAAATATCTAAGAACAAGGATGGATCAAATCAATCAATATTATTAAAATGGATAAGAAAAACAAATTTATGAGTCCTACCTCGATTATGAATCATTATATTATGAGGAATATTTTCCCAACACTCTAGATAATTTGGTTCCTTCACTGCATTTTGATTCAATCAGTGATGTTGTTTCATCATCATCCAATGAGATTCACAAATAGAATAGTAAGAGAGAGCTAAAACAATCTCCCTGGGTGTTTGTGGATAACCATATAGAATTTAGTTAGAAAATATTATTATACATTTATATATTGTCTTAAAACAAAATAGTAAATTAATTAATTAATTAATTCACAGAATGTACCTCCAATGAGAGAGGATTCCTAATTCCTCACACTGACAAACGTTATGTAAATCATATGCCAAAAAATTCACATCCCAGTCTCAACCATTTTTTCAGATTTCTAATTGGAAATTTTATTTAAGAGTGACCACATATTCATTATAAATATGTGCATGAAAAATATCAAATATATTTAATATTATTATAAAAAAATTATGGGCACACAGGGCTCAGAATAACAATTTATCTCAGCTTCAAGATCTGGAAATATATATAGATATTTTTCAGATTTATATAAATAAAATATTGGGACTCTAAATCATTCCTTTCTTCTTTATTTTTCATCCCATTAATGAAAAACTAAAAAAAACAACTCGAGAAACTAAGACTTCACTTGGCTCTCCCTCTCCCACGAACTCACATCCATGTTCCCATGCGACCACAACATGCAAACTAAGGGGATTGTTCGTCCATATAGAGCCCATTATTTTTCAAACTTGATAACCACAAAGTCATCCAAAAATGTTGTTCCATCCCCGATGTCCAACTCTCCCCATTTTATAATGTTTGTATTGTCATGAAAATATCTCCTTAGTTTTCCCACATTGAAGATGTCGTGCACCTGGTCCAACTGTGAGGGCCTGGAGTGGTGTTATATGACCATACCAACCCACTACATGGTTTCATATGGCCCAATGAACCTAAGAAATATCATTACTCACCTTATAGACCACTAAAATTCTCATCATGAGGATACACATTAGGAAACATGGCCTACATTCTCAAAATCCAATAAACAACGACAATGATCCGTATAATATTTGTTTCTCCTCTTGAAAGTCCTCATCCACTCACAGATGACCTTGACATTCTATGTCTTCACCTACACCATCTACATGACCACTATATATGTTTCACTAATCTTTGTATAGTACAAGGGATACCTACAAGGTCCTCTGTACATGTCCTCATACGATAACATGTCAATTGTAATTGGTAGCTATTGTTGATAACAAACTCTACTAATGGAAGGTGATAATCCAATCAAGAAATGACGTCTAACAAAAACCATCAGCATATCCTCTAGCACCCGGTTACTGTTCTCATTCATTCCATCAATCTGGTGTTAAAAGTCTATTCTCATCCTTATATGGGTTTGGAATACCTTTTGAAGGCCTATCAACAATCATTAGTTAAACCAAACGTCACTATTCATGATTGTTTTTAATTGATCCCTCTTACAGAGAACAATATCTCAAACGTACAAGTATGTAGACCTCTCTATTGAACTCTAATCCATAATAACATGGTTGTAAACTTACATCGTGATCCATTAAAAAATAACCCAGATAGTTCCATGACTCTTTTTTGTGCATTGAATCCCAACAACAATGTCCATAGATATGTTGTGAAACTTCCATTACGGGATATCAATGTGCTCAATGAAACCATGATGAACTTGGTGCTTACCCGTCACCTGCTGATAGGTGAAGAAACAAGATATGAATGTGTCTATGATTCATCTTAGGTTTTACCACAAAAAATAAATGACATGGTCACCGTGCATATTCCCCACAAGTGGATTTATAACTTGAGTAGAATTGTAGAGCTCTCACACCACTTCCTCTCACAATGTTACTGGAAGCACAAACCATCCCTAGAAAAGGATTATGTGATTCCCACTTTATGAATATCCATTTATTAATTCTAGAAAAACCCAAAAAAATATGATATAGTTTTTTTTATTAATTTAACTAATGTTATGTGTTGTATGCTACTCTAAGATATGCTTTCTCTATAAACATCATCGACCTACTTGGCAGTATATGCTAAATTTTACCTAGATTGTGTTACACAAAATTTCAAGTCCTTTTGATATATTCTATTTTTTAGAAATTATAAGACAAATGTGAATGGCTAACTATTAGTATTCTACCTTATTTCCTTGTCACAATAATTGTGGATACGAACTGTATTAACATTCAACTAAAAAAATATTTAAATGAAAATTTGTAAAATTATAAAATTATGAAATCATCAAGATGGATTTTTATTAATTTTAATATATTGGTAATATATTCAATATAATTTATAAAATTTAACTTATATTTATTCTAGCCATGATATAAGAACAAATTCAATTATTTAGATATAGGAAGTAATTAAAAAAGTAGTTTTACCACATTTTGATGGAACACCCATTTTAAATCATATTTTTTACAATTTTATATATTCCATATAACTAAATAATCTTATTCATTGAAAGTGAGATAAAAAAATTTACAATGGGGGAATTTATGATATTTTTTTGATAAGTCTTATGGGTTGATGAATAATAAATATGTAATAACTTATAATTTTAAAAAATTTCATAAAACTAATTTAATTAGATAAATTATATTGTTTACTGGTTTTAAATTAAAATATATTATATGTTTTTATTAGTGAATAGAATTTTTGTCATTATAATTAATTTTATAATGATTGTTGATGTAAAAACATTTCAATATTTTTTAATGTTTACTTTTAAAACCTGATTTTTATTCCAATGACATGATTAATTTCAAATTAATTACTGAGACATTGGTGTTCGTAATGTTTATTGTGTATTTTATATTTGGAATTAGTATATTCAAATTAATTTTATAGAATTATTTTATTTTCTTCCATTATGAATACATTAATTAATAATTTTTAATAAAACATATAGTAGGAAAATCCAGTAATTAAGTGTAAATATAATATTATATAATTACCTTAACACATTTCGTGATTTTATAGGATGTTTTATTTTCGATATAAACCATCCACGTCCATAAATGGTACCCTTTTGAAGCCTCTTGGATGAGATTTGGATATTCAATATATTTTATTTAATGAAATATTAAATATGTCTTACTCATATTTTAGCAACTAAATAATTTATAATATAAGTTTACACGGAAGATAAATTAGATTATAAATACTCATTTTAAATATAAAAAGCTTTTCATTATCTTTTTATTTTATTTTAAATTTTTAGGATGTAAATATTCACCTTAATGGTTCATATATTGAGGATGTGAGCATTATTTAATTGATGAAAAATTAATAATCTAATTTTTATTATGATGATAAAACCCGTTAAAAGTCCAAAAAAACATGACTGAATATTATTTATAGACTATATATCTTTCATTATCATCCAAGAGTCAGGTTATTAACCATTTGGAGCCATATATATATGAGATTCTAACACTTATGTTATTTTATTTAAAGTGATGTTAAGGTTGTCCCATTAAGGTTTCAATAAGTATAACATTAATATTGGATTTTATAGATTACATATTTGACTAAAAGTATTTTTATGAAAAATAGGCGATTTATGTTCATCATAGAATTTTTTTAAATTTTAACCAACAAATATGTTTATTAAATAATTACACAATAGTGATGGAGTAATTATTTTTAATGGAATTATAAAATTAATGTAATTAAAAATACTAAAATTACCTTAATTTGAGTTAATTTATTTATAAGTAAAATTATATATGATCTTTAGCTTATAGGGATATAATAAAATATTTTTTTAGGTTAAAATATTATCTTTATATTTTTTAAAATCAACTAAATGGAGTATCAAAATTTTCTATATTGAAATTTTTCCAAAAAAATGTCTTATTAAATTATATAAAAATTATAAAATAATTCAGAAATATAAAATATTTATTAATTATTATAAAATGATCTATATATATCATTTATTGTATAATTGGGGTCAAATAAGTAAATATTACATTATTTTAAATTTGAACAATATATTACATTTGTTAAAATTTAAAGAGATTGGTAAGGGGTAAAAAGAAATGATAAGGTTTAAAGTTAAATAAAAACATGTTTAAAAAATATTGGACGAACATATTAAAACCATATCTCATTTTATATTCATAATATGTTAATTTCAGTGGGTTTTGGTTTGTTTTTTATTTTATTTTAAATTTATACTATTATATATTCCAAATGTTCCTCATTCCTCGAATATAAAAGGACACATCATCCCTCACCTCTTAACATCACATTGATCCTTAAAGATCTTCCATCCCCTGACCATTTTTATTATAAAAAACGTTATTTACATTGTATCAGTTATGGAATTCTCGAAATACCAACTCTATTTTCTTTAAGAGGAGATATATATTGAGCTCGTTGAAGAAGAGGTATTCTCATTGACTAATTTTTTCAAATTATTTCTTCATCAACATAATATTCAATAGTATTTTACATAAAAAAATTAATAAATACTATATTAATTATATTCATATATGTTATTATTGTAATTTAACAATCATATTCTACCATCTATCTATCCTATAGAAATTGAAATCACAACGTGTGCATATGTACAACTTATCATCTCCACAGTATGGTGTAATATGTTTTCACCGTCACCCTACACGGATGGGTATAATGATGATAACAATAAACAAATGTGATAACTATAAAATGATATTAATTCTGAAATACCATACTCCATGCACTATTATTTTATTGAACACTTATGTGAATCATATCATCTCTAGTGCGTACATTGGACCTACCATATCCACAATGTGATGTGATATAGTAGACATGATCTTCATTAATGAATGATTATATAAATGAATTCAATAAATAAATATTATATATATTATAATAATATCATTTTTTAAATGATATAACTATAATATATGAAGATAATCAAAAACATATCCGATAAAACTTTCGTAAGAAAATGAAGAAGTTAACACCCGATGTATGAGTAATAATGTTACTAATAAACGAATAAAAATTTTATCATATTTGATATCTAAAAAATTACTAGTATTTTTTAATAATTCAATAACAAAATATAATTAATTATATTTGAGGTTAAGATACAATGAAAGGACATCATACCTAATTTAATGGATAATTTATAAATCTCGTTTTTATCTGATATTGTTTATATATAAGTAATTAATGGGGTATATTTATCGTATGTATACTTCTTTTAGACATATGTATAATAAAATATTATTTTATTATTTTATTATTTTTTAATTTAAAATTTCCAAAATCGAAAACATTTACATAATGTTATTAAATGATTTTTTTTGTTTTGATAAGCCAAGATTTTTGGCATTCCAATTAAAATACTAGAATAATTTTTACTTTTATCTTATATGGTATGAACAAACATTTCTATTTTCATAAAACATTACATCCATGAATAATCCTTTAAAATATATCAAGTTTATTTTCAAATAAATTATTTTCTATTAAAATAATTAGTGATATATAGAATATAAAACATTTTCTAATAAGAAAGGATATTTTCTTCAAGAATTAATTTCATTTGTTTTATCAAAATTATTTTCCTTCCAAGATGACATTCAATAATTAGAGTATTTTTAAATTATACTATCACTATTATTCCAATTATTTTATTTTTTATTCTGTTTATAAAATCCATTTGTTTTTCATATATTATAATATGATGAAATGATGTTTGAGAAACCCATTTAAATCCATCAGTTTGGTTATGTTGAATGATTAAAGTTATTGTGGAACACATATGTATGGTTTTATTGATGTGATGGGTGGGACCTATATATTTGTCTAATTTATTATGTAATGATTTTTATCTCATGATATGGGAATTGATTAGACATTTAATGAAGTACATTTTTAGTAATACAGGGCTAGAATGATAAGTAAATATGGTTCTATAATACACGGCCACAATGTAGAGTGAACTCGGTTCAGTGTAGTAATTTGTCCACTATGATTGTATTGGAAATGAGCCTTTGATAATATGGAAATGATTTCCTATAATTTTGTTTTTCGCACATATCTATGTTTTATTCAGTTATTATTTTCTCATGGATCATGTTACTTTATTATTATTACTTATAAACTACAAATATTTTTTTCATGAATCTAGATTTTGATATTTGGAATACATTGTATTATTTGAAAATTTATTATCATGTTTTTTCATTTTTGTATTTTTGTTTTTCTTGATATTTTCCATGTTTACCCTTTCTAAGCATTTGAGATCACCATTTTTATATGTTTTCTTTTACCCATGATATAAATATTGTTTATAGGTAGGGAAAATAATGGTGAAGATATATGTAGTATATATTGATGTTATTTTACCATATTACAAGAATTTAATCCTTATTTTAAAGGAACTAAACCAATATGGAATTTTGGTGTATATTTGTATAATATATTATGTATACCCAAAAATATTTATAATATCCTTGTACATATTTCTTGTCATTACAGTTGGTATCCTAGTTCTAGTTTAGTCAATCATTTGAAAAAATTATTTGAAAATAATAGTTACATTCATAGAGATTTTTATTAGAATATGTATTGGGATGTAATAAATATAAGTCTATATAAAGGTTACAATCCTAGAGTATTTTTTAATAATCTTTAATAACCATGAAATAACACTAGTATATCATATGTAATTTAACATAATTTTGTGTTTTTAATCATTGATGTGTATTTCTCACAATGGTTTTTTGGGTCTTTGTCTATACCCTAAAATAGATATAACATAGTTAATCATGGGTGTTTCAAATGAAGAAATTATGGTAATTATGGAAAACAAAATCTTAATTAAAAACCTTATAAATGGAATCATAAATTTAATATGATTATTGGTTATATTGTATAGGATAAATAGAAGGTAAATGACATGTGAATGTTATTGGATGTTCTAGCATTGTTGTTTACTCTAAACCAATAATGATTGTTTAGATTAAGGTTAAGGAACCTTATACATGATTAATATTTTTGTAAAGGCTATGATTATATATCATTATTAATGGTTTCAGAATACTATTGAATGATTTAGGTGTATATATTTCCCAAATCAAATATTATTTTATAAGAATCATGAAATATATATGTGTTTCTGTATATGTTTTTCATTATGAATTGTAATGGATATGTTGAATGGTAATGATGAAATAGAAAAATTATTTATGGGTATGTTGATATATTTGTAGAAAAAATGATTAAGGGAATAATAACCCTTAATATGTCCCATATGTTATGATAATGATGTTTGGATTAAGTTATGTTGTTTATGAATAAGTAAATTAGATGGTACTATTTTCGTCAGAATTAATTTTGTAGTTAATTTTGAAAGGTTAATGATATCTTGGATGATGTATTATATATCATGGGACATCAAGAAAATATATAACAAGATTAATAATAAGTAAAATTTAATGTTTTTAATAATGATATATAGAAACTCTGGTTATCACCATGAATCAACAGAATACATGATGTAGGTGTTCACATGTTTGGAATGTAACCAATAAAAGATAGATTATGATATATGGTGGATAAATTTTATGTAAATTTAGTGAAACTCATTCTAATGATTTAGATTTACATCTATCATATGGATTATTATGTAATCTATTTAAGATTAGAATAATCAAAAATATGGATGTTGTTAGTTAGATTAATGTATTGTATCACTTTTAGTGGAATTATGCATATTTAATAACTGTTTATAATGTTTTTTCTAATAATGGAATATTTATTGACCCATAATTATCATGATCTACTAAAACCTCAGGACTAAAAGGTTCTTCATAATTTCATTGAATAAGAGATGAAGTGTAAAATTTGATCAAAGAATTACCCACTCTGAGATTGAATTGAAATCAAGTAAGTATATCTTCTCTTGAAAATTATTTAACATTATGAAAAGGGATCCTGTTTTAAACAGGTTTCATATTGTAATAATGAATTGATGATATCAATTACCTCTTGCACACATCTTAATTTTATGGTTTTGTGATTTTAAACATTCTCTAGATTACCAAATTTATTTTGATCAGTGATATTTTTCTATACCATTGATTGATTACAATTTTCCTCCACACCCATATCTTCACCATTGTTATCCTATGTAGATACCATGTTATTATTTTCATTGGGAAATATTATTTTCAAATGATTTCTTTTTAAATGAATGTTTCGGTCATTGTTTTTATGATGTGGGTTTCTATGAAATAACAATTAAAGTATTAATCCCTTTATAACCCTGATCTATTTCAAAGGAAAAAATAACTATATGGGGGGTAGAATGTAACAACCAAATATTTTTGTGAGATATATTTTTTGTTAATTTCGTTGATTTATTGTGTTGTTTGCTACACCAAGATAAGTTTCTACTATACACATAACCAGCTCAGCTTGTTGTATAAGAAACACTATGATTGGATTTTGATACACACAATTTCAAGTTATATTAACATAATTAATTTCCTAAAATTACTAGTCTTTTTGAATAATGAAATATTATTATGTTACATTATAACCTAGTCAATATAATAGCAGGTTTGAAATAGATTAACTTTCTTATGAAAAAATAATTAAGTGAAAATACACGAGGATATTAAATAATAAAATAATTTTGATGTATTTTAATAATGTAATATATATGTAATATATTCATTGTCATTTTTATAATTGCTTTTATATGTTTTCTGAAAATGTTATAATAACAAATTCAATGGTTTAGATAAAATATGTATTTAAAAAAATAGTTTAAGGGCTTACTGATTGCACACTCATTTAAAATATACTTTTTTATAATTTAATATTTTATTATTTAAAAATTAAAAATAAATTTGGATTACGGATATAAAAATTTATTTTCGATGAATTTTTGATATTTTTCTGATAAGTTTTATATTTTGATGAATAATGTAAATATACTAAATTGTAATTCAATAATGCTTGTTTCATCAAAAATAATATATTTTGATAAATTATATTATCGAATGTTTATTATGAAAATGTAAAATATTTATTTTTCATATACTAAAATTTTGACAATTAGAATTAATTATACAATGATTATTGATGTAAAAACATTGCGAGCTTTTCCAATGTTTTAACTTTTAAAAACACGTTTTCTTTCTGACAACAGAATTAGTTTTAAATTAAATTCTATAACACGTATGATATGAATTTTTATAAATATATTCCATATTTAGAAATTTTATAGATATTTTATTTTAACATAATTAATTTTTTGGGAATTCTGAATGACATCTTGAATATTTTTTATTAATACGGTAAAAAACTATATATTCTAATTAAGGGTAAATATTTAATTATAAATATACCTTATTGGTTCTCTGAATAGTATTAGATGGTTTAGTTCCAACTTAAAACATCTATAATTAGAAATTATACAGTTTAAAATTCATTACGAAGAGATTATGACATTTAATATATATTATTTAAATAAAAACTAAATACCTCTTACTCAAATGTTAAAAACAAAAAAATTAATATTTGGTTATAAATAAGATAAATTAGATAAATAATAATAATTATAAATCTAAAACTTTTATATTTATCAGGGTATTTTTGGTTACATTTTTAGGAAATAAATAATTACATTAAAGGCATATATTTTGATGATGAATGAACTATTTAATTGACGAAAAATCAAAATAACATTTTTTATTTATGATAATAACCATTAAAAGAAAGAAAAAATTAATCAATTTTTATTTTTGAGTCTATATCTACTATTATAATCCTAGAATCTAGTTATTGACCATGTTTACACTTATATAGGTTATAATTACAATTATATTATTTTATATAAAGTGATGTAAAGAATTTCATATTCATGTTTTAATATGTATAACATTATTATGGGTGGAAGGTCTAGATGAAATATTTGACAACATTGATTCATATGAAATATAGTAGATTTATCTTCATCATAGTTTTTTATATTATATTTTTACTAAAAAATATGTATAATAAATAGTTACACAGACCTAATTTACTAATCATTCGAATAATGGAAATGCCAATATAATGTAATTAAAAAAAATAAAATACATTTAATATATGATAATTAATTTATCCAAACCCCATAGTGATTTAATAATTTTTTTCTAGT
Organism: Viscum album; assembly: GCA_963277665.1. Taxonomy (NCBI): domain Eukaryota; kingdom Viridiplantae; phylum Streptophyta; class Magnoliopsida; order Santalales; family Viscaceae; genus Viscum; species Viscum album. Next base: position 501,561,485 of record OY728159.1, read on the forward strand.
TTATCCTTTTATCTTGATATTTTTTAAAACACATTAAATTAATAGTCCCAAAATTGACACTATTGGTATTTTATCATAATAATTTTTTATTAAATTAAGTAAAAATCATAAAAAATATAATAAAAATTCATGAGTTTTTTTACTCATAAATGATCTATAAAAAAATTTTATGGTCTAAAATACATCAAATAAGTAATAATTACACAATTTTAATATTAAAAATTGTGTTACCGTACTTAAAATTAAATGAGAATAGTTAAGGGTAAAAGGATATAATATGGTTTAATATGAAATCAAAAAATATATAAAATTTATTTGTTGATTATATTAAAAACACATATATATTAATATTCAAAATAATGTCATTTTTTATTTTTTAGGATGGGTTTTTTATTATAAATCAATATTTTTTGAGATTCCAAACATAACACTAACCTCAATTATAAAATTGAACCTCCTCCCACACCTCTCCACTTCCTATTGAGCCTTAATGCTCATCCATACCATGAAAATTTACTTTCTAAATATCTTTACTAACATTCTAGTTGTTCTTATCTTCTCAAATGATGAACTATAGTGCATTTACAGGGAGATCTAGAGAAAACACATCGATGAAAAGGTAATCTCCTCTCAATATTCTTTTAAATTATTTCTTCTTCTACTTGTTATAAATAAATAGTTTTCCACCATAAATTAATAAATAAATTATCTTATATATTATGATATATTATTAAGGTTTTTTAACAGCCATATTCCACCATATTTTATTTCTACATAAAATGAAATCAGCACACATGCATACGTATGAATTATTGTCTCCACACTGCAGTATAATCTATTGTTCATCACCAATTTACATAATTGGGTATATTGATGTATGTAATGACTATATATTATTATTATAACCTTGTATTTATTATTAAATATTATACACCATCCACATAAATACAATTCAATAAATATGGTAATGATATCGTCGCTCATGTGTTTGTACGACCTACTATGTCCACGATGCGTTATGATACATTATACCTGATATTCATTAAATCATGATTATAAAAATAATTTTAGTTAATAAATATGATATATATTATACAAATATCAGTCTATAAATGATATAAGTATAACCTAATATGAGAAATAAGAACATATTATACAAAACAAGCGTAAAAAAATAAAGAAGTTAACACCAGATGATCGAGTAATAATGTTACTAACAAATTAATGATAATATTATCACATATGATAATATAAAAATTTATTTTTGTTATATAATAAGTCATTGATCTCCATTATATAAATATAGAGGAGGATCTGATTCGTATAAGGGATATAAGATCTAAGGTAATGGATAACTTGACAATCTCATTTTTATCCATGATTATTTATACGTAAGTATTTACTAGATTAAATTTATCATCCATGTCATTGATTTATAAATATGTATTATAAAATATTCAATATATGTTTATACTATCGATTAATTTAAATTTTAACAATTGGATAAATTTTTTAAAATGGTATGAAATGAATATTTTTTTCATTTTTTATAAGAGGTATATTTTGAATTTACAATATATGTATGCGAATAATTATTACATTGATGTTATATAGAATGAACACAAATTTTCATTTTCATATATCCTAACATACATGATGACTCATTTTAATTATTTCAATATTATTTTCAAATAAATCCATTTCATTAAAATTGTCTGTAATTTTGAAAAAAATTGTTCTTAAAAAATGATATTTTCATCATGAATTAATATAATGTGTTTTATAATAATTATTTTCTATCTAAGATAATATTTTTTTAATAAGGATATATTTCATGTATACTATCCCTATTATTCCTACGGTTTTATTTTTTCTTTTCTATTTATGAAATATATATGTTTTTTTGGATTATGTTATGATGAAATGATTTTTAAGAAACACATTTTACTTATTCTGTTATGTTATGTTGAATAATTTATGTTCTTGTGGCACATATATGTATGGTTTTCATTGTGTTATCGGCGATAGTTGTATCCCTCTATAATGAATTGGGTATATATTTATATCCTAATATATTGACATAATTGGATTGAAAATTTAATCTGGATCAATAATACTTCGATCGAACGATAAGTAAATCTTCATCAGTAATACATAGATTGAACAAATAGGAATCTCAATTCCGTATAGGATATTGTGCACTATCAAGGTCTGGGGAATAATCCATGGTTAATATGGAAATTATTTTATATGCTTATATTTTTTACACAATTCCATGTTTTATTCAATATTCATTTTCTCATGGCTCATGTTCCATTGTGATTTATGCCTTATGGGCAGTTGAATATAGTGTGTGTCACTAGAAAAACATTATATAGTTGATGGTTCCTTCATAGCAGTTGAAAGTCCGGGGTTTATAATTACATACCAATAAAAACTGAATAGAATTTTCCAATGAATTCTAAATTTCCACTAAATAGGAAATAAATAGTTCTCGTATCCTTGTTAATTTTCGAGAAAATCCATCATTTTTTTGTATTTGATTTTGTTTTGTAGAATTCCTACATATAGACTCATGTTTTCCAATGAATTGGAAAAAAATGAACCACCCTATTCCCTTACTATGAATTTTTGTTCATCCTGTTTATATTTTTTCCTTTCCCCATTATAAAAATTATGGTTTTAGGTGGGAAAAATAAATGGGATGATATTTGTGATAGATGTTGTCAATATTGCACTAAATTATAAGACTGTGTTCCATGTTTCCAATGGGACTAACCTGATACTATATTTGGGCACCCATATGTGTAATTTATTATGTATTCAAAGTAGTGTCAAAATGTCAATGAACATTAATTCTATGTCTTTATAAGACACATATGGATATCTTGTCATGTAATACCTTGTTATTGATGCCACAGATCTTGGAAAACATCAGATGCTTGAGAATTGAAGGAGTTAACACCATTTCCTAAATAAAATTTGTAACCTCATGATCCACCAGGACTAGCGGTAGGGAAGCTTACAGATCGTAAGTATCATATACCAAGATATAATGGCACTAACTACTAAGGGAATCCTCTACAAGGTTGAACTTTTAATGATTACATACAACCTTGATGTCATAGTTCTATAGTAACTCCAACAAGTTTCATTGTCTTATATTCAGGTCACTCTCTGTGAATACGTACTTGAGCTTTTGGTTGCATGAATAATGAAAACAAATTTCTACCCAAAATTAGCAACTCAGAATACTCAGGGCGAACACTACCACATTAATCTCATGGTCTTGATTTTCATAATTCCACACCTAGGGTCTTACTACCTTAAACCATGGCTAAAAACATCCTGCCACTACATTAACAAGTATCATAGCCATGATTCTGAGGCATTTAAATTCACATTGAACTCAATTCCTTACTATGGTAGTATCAATATTGGAGAACTCGTTATCCATTTCCTCATCTCAGAAAAGACCATCTGGAACTACTAATACAAGGTAAATGGATTTTCATTCCATGTCATGGAGTTCAAAGGTGTTTCGATTCAGGAATAAGTCAACACAAACCTCCCATTGTACACCACTATTCATAAAAAATATCCACACTAATGGAACACTCTTTAGTAGATACCAAGAAATCACTACATTGATTTTCTATGAATGTATAGGTAAACCATGATGAAAAATTATATTCCCAAAGAAGTAAGCCTCATGTAACTAGAACCATCACATTGAGTGTTACCCATAATGATTGTTCTCTTCATTAAAATCTAGGATCATCCTCAACTCATCTATATGTTCTTCCTCTAATGTAGAATAGATTATGATGTCATCAACATAGGCAACAAAAAATTAGTCCATGTTATGTTGGAAACCATTGTTCATCAATGAAATAAATATTGAGGTGGTTTTCATCAATCCAAAGAGAATATATAGAAAATCTTAGCATCCAAATAGAATATAGAATTACTTCTATGGAATATTATCCTTGATAACACACAACTGTGATTTTTGGACTTGATATTGATCTTTAAGAACCATCACTCACCTCGAAATAGGTAAAAGTGATCATCAATCCTTGAAAGTTGTAATTTTTCATTATCGTTTCATAGTTCAGGTGAAGATAATCTTCACATAGCTACAATCTACAATACTCCTTTTACATGAACAACACTAGATCATCCTATAGGGACATAGTAGTTCTGAAAAAACCCTTCTTTTAAAGTTCCTCCAACTAGAAAAACAATTCCCATTGCTCATTTGGTGTCATCTGATATACCACAAAAGATATTGAAACACTTTAAGGATTATGTTTAAATGAAATATATATCCCCTTCCATGGAGGTAGTCCAAAAACAACATTGGGAATGATTTCTATATAATCATCCAAAAATCAAAGAATATATATTCTTGAAGTGCACACTACACGACAGAAATATATTCCATCTTATTGGGGATGGTATTCCTCCACCTGCTCATAGAACCCACCAAACCCTCCATGACATCTCTCTCTCTAAAAAAGTATAATCTCATTCCATTAGTGCATAAGAATCTAAATTTTCGATGGCGATAGTCGATATAGGCTAAAAAATAGATATCCAATAAATAACCACAATTACTTCATAGGGTTCTGTCTTGATGACCATAATGTCCCACATTATCCTATCTCTACTAATATATAAAATTCACTTCTGACATATGAAAGATATAGAATAAGTGTTCCATGTAGGAACCGCAAGATGAAGCTACTGGTCTAGTGCCAGAAATAGCACAATCTAACTCATACACCAAGACTGTTGAAATAAAGGAATAACAAGAAATAAAATATACTAATACTAGTTCTAGATAAGAAAACACAATGATCCTACCATTATCCATATTATGAGATGTATCATCATAAACCTCAAAATACTATAGTTATCTACTACCCCATCTGACATCTATATGATTATGATGTGGGATGCCTAGTGGTAGTGGTAGAAGGATCTCATAACATCATCCACCATCCATAGATAACCCTTCTCCCTGTCCAACACCACCTCCTTGGGAACTTCCCTATCCTCATCTAGGAAATCCCTAATCATGGAACTTCCAATTCCATGGCAGTCCATCATCTATCATCCTATTCTGCTGACCATGTCTGGTCACACAGTCTCACTCTATCTGACAACACCCTTTACAAGGAATGAACCACCCCTCTTAGGGATTCCCATGTTCTATTATCAATCATTTTCCTGCATGAACTAAATCCTGAGATTGATCTCTAAAGGGCTTCCGATGCTATGATCCCAATGACTAGAATTCTATACCTTCTATAGAAAACTCACTCCATAATTCCCACTATGATCTCCAACTTCATGGAATCCCTCTGACTGAAATAACTATGACATCAGTTCTCTCTCCAGCGCCCTAACATAGGTGGGGATACAAAAAGGAACAACGCTAGCACAAATCACTATGTGAATTTTCTGCTCAATATTTTGTTCCATGAGGTACCCATAATGGATTGTGTAAAGGAGGAAATGGGTAGGGATCTTGATCCTCACTACATACTCATCCATCTCCATCCCTCTCTTATTTAGCTCTATTAGAAACTAGATCAAGATTTAGATCCACCGTGAGGGGTAGTACTCCTCCCAAAAAATATTTTGAAAGTATTTATATTCGAGTTTTGACTCATTTTGAATATATATAACAAGGTTATAGCAGTACCATGTAGCTCTATGGAATGTGATAACTACTAGAAGGACCACATGATCTGTTGGGGTCCGAACAAGGATGAAGAAATTGACCGACTCTATCCAATACTATATTTATTGAGGGTATGGATCAGAATGGAACCACAACCATATCTAACTATTGAACTCTCGGATCATGATAGACCAATGTGCATCCTCACCCTGAACTACTGGAATGATAAGTTTCTTAAAATGTGTATGAGGTTTGATATTCCCACCAATAAGAAGGGGATCTTCGGATGGACCCTAATCTAAGGCCTCGTCACTCATAATTTCATCTTCATGAATTGGATATAATAGCCTCTATTACTATTTTCATTGAGGAATCATGATATTTTTTAAGACACATCATTGTTAGGTGACTATATATATATATCATGAATGAGGAGCCAACTCAAGAAGTAAAGTCAAGGAATCAATCCAATATGATTAATGTACCATTAACCTCTGATACCAATGTCTTGGTATTCCAATTCGTCAAATAGTGCATCATGGTCTGAGTGAATTTATGGGTCGGTTGCCACAACGTCACTATATTTTTTATTCGGAGAGCCTCAATTGGAACACTTCAACTCTATTTCCCTAAAACCAACAAATCCTCTTCAGGGGAGTTTTTCAAACAATGTCCCAACAAATTAAATTTAAATGATACCAATCTATCATGGCATGACCCATGTCGGTGCTCGATCTACAAATACCCCACATCCACCTCTATAGGCTAGGGATTGCAACAAGTACTAAAATCATTAATAAATTATAGAGCACTCTTATTAAGTACATATATGCACACTCACAACCTTATAAGTGAAAATTCTTATAGGGAAAAATAAAAGATGACGCACTACTATAATGAAATCCAACTATCCATGAACCTCTAGAAAAAACAATGTATGGTAGTGAAAGATGGAAATTAATGGGGAAAATTCACACATAACAATAAATGTGTCCCATCTTGAAAGATAACAAGAATTATAATCATTTGAGAGAGGATATCTCTAAAATCCCATATTTTGATCAAAGTAGTCCATCCAAGATCCCAGTATCCCTAATCTCATATGTAGTCACAATATACACATACATTGTCAACATATAACATGATACGTGTGGGAGAATCCCATGAATGTGTGAGTATATACATACCAAACATGACTCCCCAAAAGAAGAAGGCGGAGAATTATGATAATCAATATTAAAAAAATATTAAATGAAAGAACAAGGTAAAATTAAAGTGTACAATGAGAGAGTATAGATCAACCATAACCTAGACGAAATGTAAGATTATAAAAACATAATGGGGGTTATCCTGGTTTGTGGATGAACTTCCAATAGAGTCTTCACGGCATCTATCAGGAGAGTATACCTATAAAACCATGGGAAATAAACTTTTAAACCACATAGCATATCTTTGACATCATTTCCAATCATTGAAGGAGAGTAACAAAATCTAGGGTGCAGATACCTAGAAATAATATATATATATGCTCATTCAAAAAACATTAAATGATAGAGTAGGTGGATTTTTATCTTATAGTTAAACAAATTATGATGATTAAAAAATATTTCGAAATGTTTGTCAATGTTGCACAGTATCCCATCCTCTTTCCCTTAAGTATCCTTCTATGTCAAACAACATATTTTCACTATACCTCCCATTTTAGTGGAAAATGTGAATTATAGGACCTACTCCCTATTATGTTATAGGATTTCCAATCTATAAGGTTTCATGTACTCCAAAAACGACCTATTATGAATGTTTAACTCAGTATCCATTGACGATGCCACTTCCCATGTATGATGGAGGGTTAACTTTGTATCTATTGAGGACTCCATTGCACATCTATTCTAGAGTGTCAAATCGGTATCAGTTGAGGAGGAAATTTTCTAGCATTAATTGATGGTCAACTCAGTGTCCATTAAGGGAGCCACAACCATGGTATGATAGAGTGTCAACTTGGTATCTATCTAGGATGCCCCAACCCATCTATGTTTGGAAGGTCATCACATTATCTATCAAGGATGGCACTAAATATCTATACTTTAGGGTTAAGATGATAAAATTATAGTATGCCAATTAATAGTTATGAAGGATGGTAAACTTGGGGTTTTCAAGGAATAAACTTAAATAATATATGGGTGGGTGAAACTCACTATGGTCCTGGTGATCTTGTGCGTTCACAACCATCATTGAGTGTTTCTTTATGGGGCACTATGCCCAAAAATTTCCACTTCATATGTACAAATACAAAACAAAGGTATCAATTATGTTCTATGTACAATAATATCCATGATAGGATACCTGCGAGCCAAAATCCTAATTCAAATATATTTGATGTGGTGGATTGATGTTTTCAACAAAAAATATGGGTACATGACTTGTGAGGTGACCCACACAGTGTGTGGTCCCACTCCACTGCATCTCCATGTCCATGGACAACATAGAGATCCATCACATGTAGTAGTACATGTAGTGTAGGTAGAATACATGGTGTGTCCAAGCTAATGGGGTCCAGGCCATGTCCTACTCAATGTATCCATGTACCGGAGCCTGGGTCCATGTAACAAACCCCATATTTGTGTACTCGAGTACATGAACATGTACCTAGCCATGTAATTCCAGACAGTTTCTCACCCATGTGATCTATCACCCGGGTTACCATCTGGGAAGGGGTGCAATACATGTTGTAGAAATACACATTGTGTCGTATTTATGTTTTCTAAAACCCTAGCCACAACCACAAAGGGGGATACACGTCATCTGTTCAATTATTTACACAGCGTGTAACAGTTTATTTTTTCATAAATACAAGATCCACTTTTAACACCATCAATCAATCCATCCAATTTAGATACATCTTTGTTCTCACATTATATTTTAAAATATAGAGATATCCAATAGATTTATGAAGTCTTGTGTCTAGAAACATGATTTCGGGTTTATTTCCAGCAAACCCATACATGCCTCTGCTAAATAGAATACCCCAAAACCTACAACATAAATTAATTAATTAAAAATAATTTAAATGATAAATAACTTCTTGAATAAATTCCAGATTTATTCTTAGTTAATTGTTTTTTTCATTTTTCCTCATTACATTGTGGTTTTGGGGATCTAATTGGGCTCGGTACCAAAAAAAGATTAATTGGGACCACGTGGCCAAGCAATTGATGAAAATGAAAATTAAATGGTAGAATATCACCATATTAAATGTTTTAGTGATCATTGGCCAGTAATTATTTCAAAAAGATCATCAAAAGTGATTCATGATTCGATATTAATGAAATTCATTGATATTTTAGTACACAGGAATATGAAATGTTTATAACTGGTTTAGATGCAATAAAAAAATGTATTTTTTAATACATTTTCATAATGGACCTAAAACCCCATTTATGGGTCCTAAAACTATTAGGGATCATAATTCGATGTGGAAATCACCCTCTAATGACTGAGAGATGCTAAGGTGTTTGCTGCATTTTTATCTTATCCGATCTAGAATTTCATCATATTCTAATGAGAATTTCCAACATAGGTTGTAGAGGGATCTCTAGAATTATACAAGGGTTTATTCAGTAATCCATGGAGAATTAGTCCTATAAAAAATCTTATATAATTATCTATTTCATTGAATTGAAACAAATATATGATAGATTAATTTTTATTTCACTAAACGTACTTCCCATGAGTGAGGAGTCCAAACACCTCACACAGACCTATGTTTATGTAACACCTAGGGTAATAACCATGTCTCAGACTAAATCATGGTCTTATATTTTGTATATGAGGTCCTATTTAAGATTTATCATATTTTAAACATTATGTTTCATGTGGTTAATATAAAATATATTTAATATTTTTATAGAATTATTATTCGTCACACCAGGTCTCAAAATCACATGGTATCTCAATTTCTATCTCTAAAAATATATATATACTTATTTCATAATATTATTTGGAAAAAAATAGGTCTCTAGAATTCCACATTATCATCTATAGAAATCAAAATGATAAAATAACCATTCATCATAACATGAAAAACCAGTGATAGAGGGAATCTATATCAGTGGTAAACTAGCATTGATAATGGGACCCCTTTATTAGTGGTAAATCAAATTACTAATAAATAGGTGCATGTATTACTATTCAAAAATGACTGAAAAAGGATCCATTATCAATTATATTATACGTCTAATAAAGGTTCCATTTATCAATGTTTTTCAAACATCGATAAAGGAAAATAGATTTAATGGCCACTCCAATTTTGACTACATTATAGTGATAGAAATTCCGAATGATAAAACTATTAAGGGATCTATGTTTAGTAGTGAAAATACCATAAAAAAATTTGACATTTAATTATTTTATAAATAACTCATGTGAATTAAAAATGACTCATTGAAAATTCCCAAAAACATCATTCATCACAATCCATTAATGGGAATAATGTGGATCGTATCATAAGAATATATTTTGAGTGTATCAAATGAATCATAATGGTATAAAAACATAAATGAAAACTAACCATTAATATTAACATATAAATCACATTGAAAATCAATATGAAAAAAAAACAGTTAGAAATGATTGAAATATAATTATCAGTGTTTTATTTATATTGAAATACCATGAAATTTATACGAATATATACAAATTAAATTTACAAACTATGTAGTATTTTGAAAACAAAATTAAAAAAAAGATTCAATCAAAAATATATATATGAACACATAAAAACCCATGAACACTTCTCTCTTAAAAACACTATGATTAGAATCCCCTTTAAAATTGAGATGTCATTTTTAAAATGACACATTTCTAATTTAGACTTATAATAATATTTCCTTTTTTATTGAAATGAATAATAAATAAAATATTTTGGAAATCCATTTTAAATCATGGAAACACTACATCATAAATTAGAATGTATGTAATAGAAAAAATTGTCTTAAACCAAAAAAACATAGAGAGGTAAACTTCTATTAAAATTAAATATTTGGTTAATCATAGAACATTATTTTTAATTTTTGTTTAAGTATATGAAATAATAAAAATGGACATAATCATATATTTTATAGTCGAAAAGGAAATCTATAAAAAGAAAATATACATATGGAAAGAACATTACTGATATTAAAGAAAATGTGGTATTTCTTATTTAACATCATCAAATAAAATAAATAACATACAAAGGGAAATGAAATTTAAAGATGATATAAAAAATAAATTAACAAAAATAAGAGAATAAAATGGTTGGGGTTTTAGAGATAATGTTCACACAATTTTTCGTTACATTAAAATTAATTAAAATCAATTTCAATTTTAAAAATAGATTGGAATGGAGTCCTTCTGGTTTTAATAATAGTTGAGTAAAATCCCCCATGAAAGCAAGAGCATGAGATGGATTTTTTAATCCCATAATTACTATATTATGAATATTATATTGTATAACATGGTAGTATATACCCAATAAAATAAAATATGTCTTTAATAAGAAGCATATCTGAATGAAAAAAATTGAAATGATGAAAAACATACTTTAACCTTAACATTCATTAATTTTTCTGAACATAATTTATTTTAAATGTGAAGATTTTTTTAATTTTTTATTTAAATTTTACGTATATATTACATTTTAGATTCTTAAATAATAATCATTATAACACTCAAGTATTTTATGGGATATGTTCTTATTATTTTCTTCGATGTCTTCTGTTGTACGCTACACCAATAATAGCTTGCGCTATACACAACTCCTAATTAGCTTGCAGTATACACACCACTATTCTTGTCTCATGTTATAGGAATTAGTGACCTTCCCCGATACCGTGCATTGTAAGTGATACCTAGTTTCGGTACACTATGATATTTTATTAAAATTTTATAATTAAATTGTATATAAACATTCTATTATGAATAGAATTACATAAATTTTGTATTTATAGGGCATTTAAATTCATCATATTTATTTTCTAGAACATGATATAAGAAAAAAATTAACTTTTTATATAATATAAATGTTTTTTAAAAAATGCAGTTTAGCCCATTATTGATGGCGCACAGATTTAAAATAATTTATTTTCAATTTTATAAGTTAAATTCCCTAAAATGAAATACTACATTGGATGAGGGACACAATAAATTCATTTTGTGGATTTTTTTGTATTTTTATAATAAAATTCAAATTTTAATGAAGAGTGAAAAATACTACATTTCAATTCGAAATCACCTTTTGATATAATTTTTTTATACACTTAGATTATCTTTTATGTTGTTATTAAATTTTAATTGGATTATATTTTTATAATTTAATCATATTTTTGTCATTTTAAGTAATTTCACTTTTAAATTAGACATAAACACATGTTAGTCTTTTGATAGTTATTACTTTTTAACAAAATTTTTTGGTTTTGAAAATGGGAATTAATTTTAAATTATTTTCTGAAACTTGTGTAAATTTAATTTGAAAAAATGAATTCCACAATTTTATCAATATGTTTCAAATTTCTTATATACGTAACATTTATTTTTGTACATTATCAATAGTAACTTCAATAATTATATTATTTACCATGGTTAAAGGATAAATCATGTAAATAAGGTATAAAAATAAAATTTTATGAATATTAAACTACCCTAACACTTGTCTTCGTCCAATTAGATGAAATATTTCTGACCATGGGTATCCTTGGGTCGATTTTGGGACCCCATGGAACAACTTGAATATGAAAATACCATTTTATAAGAATTCCTATAATGTAATGAGAAATATGACATAAGCATGTATCTTCCTAATAAAAAATATAAATATGGGGTTATACATAAGATAAATTAGACTATAAATTGTAATTTTAAATATAACAATATTTGCAACATCATTGTATTTAATTTATATTTTTTAGACACCAAATAAATAAATTTACTAATGACACAAATATGATGTTGTGATTACTTTATTAATGAATTATTTAAATGAATGAGATTATGAATATTAAAATAAATTTTTAATGATACCTTTTTATTCCATTCACTAATTTTTTTTATGATTTTGACTTTTCATATTTCAATTAAAGAAGTTATTTTGAATTAGTCATGGTTTTATGGATTTTTAATATATTCATGATATGAATAGTACATAAATTGACATGAATATTTTTTTAAGACCAGTACAATTTAATTATATAATATAATAGTCCTCAAAATCTAATATTAGACTAAATGTATTATATAATGATGAAAATTTCATTAATGAACAACTTCATGTTTTATTGGAATTTTATAGTAACTATATTTACCATATAGTATCATTATACAAGAAGACATGTTAAGTGTTAAATTAGTTATCTAATGGTTAAAGTTAAATGGTAAGTTTAAACATGATACCAAAAAATATCTAAAAACTATTGGTTTAGATTCTTAGAAACAATATTCATCTTCTCTTCATGTTAAATTAGTTTTGGACCATTTGAAACTGGAAATAATTTTATAAAACAAAAATATTTCAATAGCTTCCTTAAGTGGCCCTCCACCTCTTTTATAAAAAGGAATATCTTCCCACTTTTATCACGCCACCTTGTGCTTATTACACTACCCTCTTCTACCAAATTATCTTATAAAAATTATCATTTAACATCTGAATATCTTGGTTTTATAAAAATATCATCCCTAGTGTCCCTAAGAAGAGATCCTATGGATGTCCAATGAAGAAGAGGTAATTGATTTAACAATTCAATTCAATTCCTTCTCTTCATCAACATCATAATTATATATTGATTCCATACTTATTTAATAAATACAGTATTTTATACTTGATAAGATGATATTATAATTATTTTAAAACCTTATACCTTCTTTTATCTATCCTAAAAATAACAATATCTCAATGAGTGTGTACATACGTTTTACCATCTCCACGCGATGGAGTAATTTTCTATTCAATATAATTTATTAGGATAGTTATAATTATTCGTATAAAGAATTTAAATAATGAATATTACATGAAAAATTATTATGTAAAATTTTTATACCATCCAATTATGTACCATTTACCCATCAAGAGAAAGATGTCGTCGCTCGAGCATACAAACAGCCTACCGTCTACACGACGCGGTGAGATTCGTTCCCATGTTAAATGTTCCAGAATGGTTATAAAATTTATTTGACGAGTGAAGATAATAATTATGAACATAATCTCATGAATAAAATTCTTCATATTCACGAAAAAATGAATTTGAAAATGAAGCTGTTAACATTCGAAATAATTGTTATATTGAAATACTATGAAAAAATGATATAATAGGATCATATATGATATCATAAATATAGATATGTTCTTGGAGTAACATAAAAATATTATTTAGCCATTATATAGGAGGGTTCCATATCATTGACTATCAAAAAGTACTAGGTAAGGGAAAAATTATCATATATCATTTTAATGGGAGATTGTTTAGACAAAAGTATTTACTGGGGTTATATTTATCATCCATGTATATGTTTTCTAAAAATGTTTCAAATATTTTTTAATATTGTACTATGTACGTGTTAAGTCAATTTTACCATTTTTTTTTCTTTTAATACTTTTTATGGAAGGAATCATTCATTTGTTTACCATACGTGGTACTTCTTGACATTTCCTGTAAAAGTACAAGGATAATGTGTTTTTTAAAATATACATCATGTAAGGATTTTTACACCTTATTTCCATAATGATTTTTTTACATGATTAAATTTTTATTTTTAATTTAATTTTTTTATCTTAAAATTGTGTGTCATTTATAGAAAAGAAAATGTATTTCAGGGAGGGGTGATATTTTCCTCAAGAACTTAGGGAATCTATTTTATGAAAAAATATTTTTTATTTAAGAAAACAGTCACTAAATATGGTTATGTTTTTATCCCAATTATTACATTGATTTGTTGTTCTTAAGGATGTAATGATATTTTATATGGATTATGTTACGATTGAATGATGTTTATAAAACACATTTTATTTCTTGCGTGTTCCTATCATGAATGAATTATGTTTTGTTGAACTTATAATAATGGTTTCATTATGAGATGAGTGAAACCTATATCTCCCTACAATGCATTAGGAAATGATTTATATCTCATGAAATATAAATTTTTTTTGGAATGGTAAGTAAATATCATTCTATAATACATGGATGGAATGACAAGTAATCCAAATTTAGTAATGGAATTTTTCCACTATGATAGTCTTGGCAGCAATGGCTTGGCTACTTTGGAAATCATATTATTTTCGGATTATTTTTCCATAAGTACATGTTTTTTTCAATTATATTCTATTATGGTTAATTTTAATTAAATATATATTCCTTACATAATTACAAGTGTTATTTTTTGACTCAAATTTTGATGTTTAAACATTATATTCTTGTTTTTTTGTTTAAATGATTATGGTTTTTTTATATTTTTCATTTTCACCCTTACTGAGCATTTATCACACTGTTTTTATTTTTTTCATTAAACTATGAAATAAATAATTGTATTCGGTAGTATAATAAAAAGGGGACGATCTTTATGGGAGATGTTTAAGATCATTTAGAAAGGTAGAATATTATGTTCCAAGTTTCCAAATACCCTAATGCAATATGATATTTAGGCATCGGTTGGTGTCATGTAGTAAGTATTCATCAAATGAAATGTAATTTCCATGTACGAAAATTTTGTGTCAGTTGATTTGGTATCACAGAAATTGTTTAGTCAACCTTTGGAAACTATGGTGTGAAACAATTAGTGAGATCACTAGAGATATTTCTAAGGTATGTATATGGATTTCCCTATGGTTATGTATAACTATATCTAATAATCCATTTATTATTATAATGATCCTGAATTAACTATTTTTAAACCAAATAAGATAGATATTGAATCTTCCCCCCTTGATTATATTGTTTCCCAAGTATTAGTCATTCCTATCACACTATTCTTTTTGGTATTTAGATGATGGATGGAACCCGATGTAACTATGTTAATGATCAAAGCATTGGTCAATGAAATGATTGTCCTCTTGACCAACCAATTGATATAGTATATGGAATGAAAAATCTTATTGCAATACTTAAAAAAGATATGAGTCATTTTGGACTTCCAAATGAGCCTAAAAGGGAAAAACATTCTATTGAGCCCTTCATGGGAAATTCTTGCCTTATTTTAGTGGTTCTCCTTATCCACTTGTAGCAGATCAATTGATTAGTACCATTGAAATGATATTTTCCATCCTTCACCATTCAAATCAGGAATTCCTTTTTGGATTTCTATCATTTAGAAGGTGAAATAGTCCTGTGGTTGACTCTAATTATGAAAACAAGGCAGAAATCTGAAATTGAGTCCATGGAATGGGATGAGTTCATGAACATAATTTTTAATAATTAATTCTCTCATATTAATCAAACAAATACAAGAAATTATTTTGATGATCTTAAGAAAAATAATGGTGTATCTATTGGAAAAATCCAAGAAAATTATACAATACTTCCATAGTATTCTTCTAGAGTTATCATGCAAACTGAATGTAATGTTGATTGATTCATCAGTGTCTAAAAACTATTTCCTCGAATCACATTATCCATAAAATAATTTAGTATCTATGAAGATATTTTGTGTCATGATATTAATCTATAACTCGATTTTGGTGTTATATATCCATCTAATGGTTTTGAAAATAAATTAAAATGGAGTTCACGGGAAAATCTCAAAACAACATTGTAAAGAATATGAATGTTTCCTTATGCAAAAAGTGTGGAAAGATGTTTAGAGGAGATTGTCTTAAAGGGACTGGAAAATTATTAATGTGTGGGAAAGATTTCAATCGATCAGTGGATTTCCAATGTAATGGAAAAAAGGTAGTTAATGGTGTGAATAGAGAAAATATTACATATAACGCACCACCAACACTTCAATTCTACCAGTGCAAGTAAATGGGGCATTATTCAAACCAATTCCATAATTTAAGGGTTAATGGTGATCAAAGTCAACAACCTTGTAACGAAAAATAAAAAGTTAATTCACATGAGATCCCTATTGAAGATATTTATTATGACAATGAAGTCATGGAATGATTATGTTATTATATAATGGGATTCCAAAAGTGTGTTGCGGAATCTCATTTATAGTGTTATGTAAATTGGAATATTTATGTATCAGTATATTGTGGTTTTCCATAAATATATGGTATGGGTAACCATGAAAAGTGGCTGAAATATTTTTTGAATACATAAGAAATGCATCTAATAAAGGGATAAGGATATAAAGAGATGTTTAATTTTATTAATGAGCTCATTACTGATATAAAAACAGTGTGATATCATGGATTGAGTATATATAATGTTTATTATATTTTTGGTTGGTGGAATGTTTTAATATAGATAGAATGCATGTTTTCTCTAAGGTTCTATCGTAATTCAAGCTATTATCATGTTTCAAGAGAATACATGATTAGGTTATTCACATGATTTGAATGTGAAAACTTATATCTGCCAAACAAGATATGGGAGACAAATGTTAGATCGATTTAGTTCACCTCCTTCTATATTTTTATATTTTTTTTTTTGCTATGGATTATAATATTATACATTTATGGAAACTATAAGTTATATTCCAGTTGATGTTTACAATATTATAGTGTATTCTAGCTATAGTTTAACTTAGGAATATTTGATAAGAAGTTATAACCTTTTTTTTGAGACTGTTGGATGACCTAACATTATATTACATGATTTGATATCACTACAAGAATGGATAATTCACCAGCATTTCATTAAATAAGAGATAAAGTTGAAATTATTTAAGGAATGGCCAATGGTTAAATTTCACTAAAATCATGCATGTATTTCTCCTAATTTAAAAATTCCACATCATTAAGAAAAGATCATGATACCAAAAATTTTAACTGTGTACATTTTCATATGATGAAACATATGGTCCCTTAAATCGTCTAACATATGTTGAATAATTGTAGTTGTCTTTCCCCAAACCTTATTCTCTGTCACTATACATCATAACATTGTAGATAGATTTCTCTTCCACATCTATGTTTGCACTTCCCACCTATGTTCTAATATATTGAAACATAGTGACGCATTAATTCAACAAATAATTGTGTTTATAACATTCCATTATAAAATAAATTTTTTGTATTACTTTTTACAATGTGGGTTTCAATGAAAATAATCATTAAACTAGTAAACCATTTGTAACCCTGATGAAATTTGAGGGTGCAATTAATTTAAAGGGGGGTCGAATGTAACACGTTGAGATTTTTGGGGATGGATTTATTTTATTTCCATTGATTACATGAGTATTATGAAACACCAATATTAGTCATATATATACACAAGACCATATTAGATGGAAATGTAAAAAAAATTCTTGGCTTGTGTTATACGCAAGAGCGACCATCCTCGATTTGTCGTGAATTACGTGATCCCGAGATTTAGTAAACAATGGTATATTATTAAAACATTATTATTTAATGGGATATAAACTAGCAATTATTAATATTAATAACCCCAATTTTATTTTTATATGACATTACTATTCATCAAATGTTTTTTCTATAACATTATATAAGAACTAATTTAATTGTTCTGATAAAAGATTTTTTTCTTAAAAATAAAGATATGATGCCTTTTGATGACACACACATTTTAAATATAATTTTTGACACTTTAATAAGTTAAATTAGAAACAATAAACTACTTTTTTGGGAGAGGGAAATAAAAATTTAATTTTTATGAATTTGGGGAATTTTTAGATAAAAAAAATATTTTAATGAAGAGTGATAAATACTGCATTTTAATTCGAATCAAATTTTTCAACTAAATTTTTTATATAGATATATTATCTATTAAATTATTTTTAAAATTTTAATTTTATTATATTTTTATCAGTTAATATAATGTAGGTAATTGTAATAAATTTCACATTTAAATTGGACACAAACACTTGTATAAGTTCGATTGAAAATTCACCCTCCCAGTTAGAAGGAAGACTATAAAATTTCATTGGGAAAACATCATCATATTCCATCACAAAGGGAATTATGTAAATGTTTATTAAATCCATAGGATAATTAATTTTACCTATATATTCTTAATCAATGGTAAATTAGATCAACACTTGAGTTGTTGGGTTAAAGAAGATCTATTCTTCTTTATTCATATGTACTGAACTAGGGGTCGATTCATGATACCAAGAGTGAATTCATTCTCGTGGAAATTAATTTTTTTTCTATATAGGGTAATCTAATAGATTCAAAAAAATTCATAAAATTATACTAAAAATATTATTATAAGGTTCTATGGGAGGTTCATCTGACAAATATTGATAGGGGAGGTGTTCTATATTTGGGATGCAATAACTGGCCCATTTTCCTTTTTCACCAACAATAGTACTTCAATAATTTTTCTTGTGTTAAAATAGTTCTAATAATCTTTTTAGATATCAATGAATGATTATAACATAAAAAAAGTTAATTTTATATTCATTAATGAATAAATAGTTTACATATCACCACTTCATTGAAGGGATCCGCCATTACATTTGTGTTGAAAAAATATCACCCTTACAACATTGATGGTTTTTCATTGTCTCTGAAAACCCTTATAATAGTGATTTTTTTTAAATTTAATCCAGTTCCATTAATTTGATTCAATGAAAAATCTGATATGGTTTGACCAAATCATTTTTATCTTCCAACAATTTAGTAGGTTTCTTCTATTGTAAATCAATAGTTAGGATTTCATCCTTCAATAACAAAATCGATTTCTTCATTTTCCATTGTATATTTTCCTGATTATTCTATCTACACCTTTTAAAAGTTAGATGTTGTAATTTATTGGAACCTTATATTTATCCATCGGATAAAAAAATTAACTTTTTACATTCCAATTATTATCTAAAAGAATCCCTTGTTATTTTTCAATCTCTACATCAACATTGGGGGATCATCAGACAGATTCAATATAGATATCAATGTCTCGGATCAACAAGGCCTTCAATAGACTATGTTTTTTCAGCCCAAATTAGCAATCAACCAATAATTTTGGGATAACATTAAAGTTGAAGGTATATCTTTCTAGTATTTTGATGTTTTCCCCGTACTAACTAATTGAATTTTTAATTTCTTTGTTATAGGACCTGAAATCCCAATAAATTTTATATCAGAGAGATTTTGGAAAATATTTATCGAAAAACATTTTCCAAATTTCCTTCCACTACAACACTTAGTTTTCATCCCATATATTTATATTCTTGATCAAAAACCATGGGTGATCAAAATTTTCCCCTATCTAATAAATATCAAGTATAGAAATACAATTTTCAGAGCAATGAAGGATGGATAATATCTTCTCAATGGAGTTCATCCATTGATCATTAATTAAGAGATTAGATAATCCATTCAATGTTATAGGCCTTTGTTTCATAAAGCAATAAATTAAATAAAATTATTTCTCGTTGGGATTTGGTTTCTCTTATAGATCATTGTTTCTATTCAAAACATTAGTTATCTGAGTGAGTATCATCAAAAGTATTTCGACTCACACACCCATTGGGTTGGGAATATCTTTGAGGAAGTCATCAAATTTCCCATTACATTGATTGTTTAGGAGATTACACTTATTTATAACCATTTTATAGAATAAATGAGAAGGTAGGGATGATTATTTTTAAACTGTTAAACACATCACTGAGAATCCAATGACATTGAAATGAGATCTTAAAAATTTCAAAAAATTTGATCAAATATGATTTTCAATCAATTAATCTATGTTATCCAAGATATATTTCTTATCATACATTCTTAATGAAATTTATTTTCCCTTTATAATTGTCTTTAATTACTTTATTAATTTAACAAATTATATCCCCATGGAGTGTGAAATAATGTGTGCAATTAAGACTGTTGTCATGCACCAGTTCCTATTAGAGTCTATCTCATCACTGTGTTATTAGGTTTTTCCAATGTGTATATGCTTTTATAGTGGAACATCCCCATGTAGTATCTATATGGGGGTGTCTTTTCTTAATAAACCACTAAATTTATATATAAAAATTTATGTATGTTTTCATTTACTATTATTATCCACAAGGGTTTCTCTAGAGTTTTTTTATCCAAACCTCTAAAATAACAAAACAATTCCTTTGTAAGAAGCTATAGAAAACATAACCATTCTAAAACATTAATTTAGATTTATTAAATACAATTACAAATAATACAACCTAGAATATCAGGAATTAGAGTGACTTTCAAAATTAGATAGATTATATAACCATTTAAAATAATAAAAACCACATCGTTATTGAAGACTTCAATAATATGCTCTAACATAAAACTACATCGGATAACCTGGGGACATACATAAGAAAGGGGATAGATATAACATCTTATAAAGAATTAAAAATGGTATAACATGGAGATATAATAAATTTTAGACAATAGGAATAAAAAAGGGGCATAAAATCAGTGATAATCATAAACATGATCAATGAGGAATCATATAACATTATAACATATATGAAAATTGGTTAATATAGAAAAAACATGAAACTCTAAATATAAAAACATGTCAATGATAAAAGTTAGGATATCATGATGGATATGCAATCAGGATTATTCTGTGTCGTAATATTATATCTCATGAATCAAATAATTGTATAATGTATTAGAGTGCAGTATTATTTTAAAGGAACCTGTGAATTTCATTTAATTATCATGATTTAGTGTGCCACCTGAATAATAAAACATGGACTCATTCATAATTAAAAAAATTTCAAGTATTAGGCACTGTAAAATATATATAGTTATGTTCCCAATTTAAATAGTAAATTTGTATAAAGGTGAACACCCTTCATTGGATATGGGTATGGAATTCAAAACAAAATGATCTGGTATGGAAAATCAATGTGAAATTTTGGCAGCAAGACGTTGTTATTACAAAATTAGTAAATTAATTAATGATAGGAATAGTGTTATCTTATCATTTGGACATAAAATGAACTATAATAGGGATGTGTAAAGGCATATACCAACATTATGAAATAGAAATTGAAGGCATTTTATATTAATGAATGTTGAATAAGGGAGATAAGTAAAAGATCCTTTACTTGAATGTATGGCTCCAAAATCTAGGGAGGAGCTTCTTGATAAATATTGGGAACCATGAGAGGTCTCTATATAGTTTTGGGACGTGTAAGAATATGATAACATGCTTTTGGATGAACATAAATTGTAGATTGGGTGTGTGTATATAGGAAATGACTAGGGAATTATTTATTATTTCTCATACATAGATTATGGGGCCAAAATAATAAAATAAACAGAACCACAATGCATCACATGGTTTTTTTACCATGGATTCTATCAAATAAGATTATTTTTAATTATTTTAATATTCTACATGATGATATTAAAAAAATAAAAAAGTTGATTGTGTCTATGTGAGTCAGACTCATAAAGAATGGATTTAAAAAAGAGAAATATATTAATGGTTTTGAAGGATTCATGATGAATTTAGAAAAATCAAAAAATAAATATTTAATAACACTAATTTAAATGGAACATGTATATTCAGTCATGGAACACATATTTTGTACTTATTATATAACATTTGGGTCATTTAGAAGTCATAATACACAATCTATATTTATACAACATTTAATTTTTACCTGAAAATTAGATTGTCTTAAAAATTAAGAATGATTAAACATTGGATAATCTTAGTATTCTAATTCCATAAATAATATTAATTTTTTTAACAATATTAAATACATGTTAATTTTATCTTTTAATATAAAATCCAAATTTGTTAAGAAATTCTGGGTTTTTTAACAATAACATTTTTCAAACCATTATAGAAATTACATTTGAAATCAAAAAATATATAATAATTTATATTTGATAAAAATTATTCCATAGTAATGTTTTACTAAAATATTATTTATTTAATAATTCTATTAAATCTTGAAATTGAATTATTTAATTGAATTCGAACAATAACTGAAAATTCAATTTTTGTTTTGTTGTATAATAATAAAAATCATTTATAAATTAACACTAAAAAGATGAAAATATATTCATTATTCTAAAAAAATACATATTCATATTACTAGTTTCTTGATATGTATCGATTTATTACACCATAAAATTACATAAGAGTAAGGTTTGTGATTCTGAATCATTCATTGGGTGGTTCAGCTTACTTGGTTCGGATGTGATCTCGATGAATTAGAACTTATCCCATAAACAATTTTCATCATGCTTGTGTTGTTAGACATAGACTTTGGTTTGGTCAAGTAAAATGACCAGTGGAACTATATACCTTGGAAGATATAATAAATGGTCTTATTAGGGTAGGATCCTGCTAGTTTAGGACATCACATCCATTTAATATTTCATTTGGGTTTATTAAAACCCCATATTTATACTAACCATGAGAGCACTGTTCATTGGATTTATAGTCGTTGTTAACTATGTTAAATATAAATTTATATTAGATAGAATATAATTAATTGAAAGAAACATGTTTTTTATAGCCATATTACATAATAATATATTTAATTAAATGACATTGTAATATTTATTTTTAACTATTCAGTTCATTTTATGTAGTTACCAATCCTTGTACGAAATTTAGTATGCAGGAAATCATCCATCCTCCTCTTTATATAATAATATCCTAATCAATGTTACACTCTATAGAAGTATTGTGCTCCACATAAATGAACAAACATGTCATCAATTCATGGTAGATGATAATTTTTCGTTTTCATAATTTTGTTGATCTGAAGATAACATGTCCTATTGAAAATTGATCGATCATTCATCTAGATAAAGATGATTGGTGTACACCACAGTGACACACTTTTTCATATAAAAACATTATCCTGACACTCCTATAGTTTCTTCATTATCTCCTCATGATTCAAAATGGACATCCAATATAGATTCTAGAATATTGTAAAATCTCTATGTATATTATTGATTGATAACTCAGCCACACATCTTTGTAGACGACTGGACAATTTTTATGGAAACACATTTGTGTATTCTCTCACAAAACGCATTTATTAAATGATGTTATTTTACATAGTATCAATCATTTGAGAAATATATAATTTATCTTAGGGTAATAAATCCATACATAAGATGATGATACCAAAGGAGAATCACCCTCCTCCTTGAATATTTATAGAATCAGTGGGAAATTATTTATACAATGGATTATTTTCTTCTGAAAAAAATTTATGTTGTCTCTATATTATGAAATATAATCTAGTATTATATTTTTATTGAATTATAGTAAAACAAGAACAACATGGTTTAATGGGATGTTTATCCAATAATGTTTGACATGGGAGGTGTTATATAAGTGGGATGAAATGATATCTTCAATTTCTATTTTCACTGATATCTATCAATTAATGATTTTTGTTTTTGTTTGAAGAGTTTTACTAATATAATTTCATATTAACCAATTCATAAAATTTATAGTGGTTAGATCTCCTTTCAATATTTGATTCTAAATTTAATCTTTTAAATAACCTAAAATTGACTCAATGAAGATATTTTAATAACAATAATCATATTTAAGGGAGAATATTACCAATATTTTGATAAATTATATGTTATATATATTACATATACTATTAATTTATATATTTCAAACTATGTTTTCCATGGTCTATTTTATGTCATAAAATAGTTTCGGTTTTTTTACTTAATAACATTTTATAATTATATTGTGAATTAAAAAAATTATATCCAAGAATACTGTCAAAACATTTGTGAAATAAGGCCTATATAATACACAAAGTGATGATTGAAATAATCTCAATGCCCAGTTTTCAGGGTAGTTACCCTGAGGTATAACTATTCCAAATCCACATCCACTTATAGTATCAATACAAGGATTTATTTTATTAGAAACCACATACTTTAACCATTACCAAATTTTTTGGGATGTTTTCAGATATTTTGGGTTTCTTTATAGTCTATCTCTAGAGGGTCATATTAATTAACTCTAAAAAGAACTATACATTTCTCTGATATCAACAATGGAATCCCATATCTTCCAAACACATTATTTCATTACTTAACAGATAATGATACAATTAATAAAATACTATTAGATCAAGATTCCAAATTTCTTTTGTAATTATGTATACAAAATAATAACTTGAAATAGAAATACATATACAAAAACAAAAACCCCATAACATACAGATAAATTTTCATCAAAGGGACATACATAAGAAATGGGTGAGCTATAAAGACAAGTAAGTCATTGAAAAATTATATAATTAATTAAAATATTAATTTTAATGAAGAGCTATATCAAGGTAACATAACAGAGGTGAAAAGTTTATTCATAAAAAATGATACATGATATAACCATATAATATAAATTTTACTTTGGAATGAAAAAATTACATAAAACATACTATTTTCAACAAAACACAATCATGTAAATTGATAAATCAAAAAAATGATTTCATAGGATAACCTCCCATTCACCATAAAAAATGTCCCATTTAATAAAAACATTACATAATTCATTAAAGGATTATGTAATTATGCCCCCATTTAAACATAATTTTGCAAAATTTATATGTGTTCCATGTAGATTATTAAACATAAGTAAATTGTTAATCAAAATTAATTAAATAAAATAATGATTCTGGGTTATATACGGGGAAGTACCCACTCATACATGTTTAGGTAAATGCTGGGAAAATAACCTTGAGTGGAAATATGGATGGTTATTTTAAAAATAGTTGTTTGGTGTTGAATATTATATGATAATTCCAATATAATATTTGGGGAACATAATGAACCATGTAAGGGTTTAATTTGATTATAATGGATCTATAATCAATGGAAACCAGAATTATTTTTATAGGTATGTGTGAAAACATATCCAAACAAAAAAATTTCAGAATCAAAATATATAATATAATGAAGGAGCTATAATAATGAGGAGAAGGACATGATCCCTTACCTTGAGAGAATCTTCTAATGGACTGGGAGGAGTACAATATGATCAAGGGGGTCTATTATTGGGAATTGGAGAGGTAAATAAAGGGAAATTAATTGACTGAATAATAGTTAGAGATTGAGTGTGCTTATATATAAAAAGAGAGTACAATTATTCATTAATTATTAAAAATAGGGTTTGGAATCTATATGAGATAATAATACTTACTAAAATGCATCCTATGGTGTTTTAAAATATTTAATGAAATAAGGGAGTCAATTTTATTATGTTATAAGTCATAGAATATAGCTAATTGAAATAATACCCTTGGTGATGTGGATGTTATCCATCATTATAAATAATGGTTTTTAACAAATTATAATATAATATAGGTTTTTCAGGATTCAATAAGGTATTATAAATTTAATCAAATAAGTTCTAATAAAATAGTATTCTAAAGGGTGATTTAATGGTCCTGAATAATATTTAAAGTATTTATCACATTGGATTTGGAATTTATGATGTCATATTTTATATCGTATATTCATAATGTTTTAATTATTATCCCAATAATTTGTATGTCTCCAAAAATTATGAAAAAAATGTTGTTCAATAATTTTTATATTATTATATTAAAAATAATATAATTTTATCAATTTATTTTTCTTAATATGGGAATTACAACTATAAAAAAATCCATCTGTATTGGAAAATACTGGGATTTTTTACTATAACTATTTTGTCACCCTTATAAAAATTAATTTTGATTTTTTGATATTTTAATATCATTTATATTTGAATAAATATTATTAAATTAGATTATTTTATTGAAATGAGTTTTTTTAAATATTTTATAATTCATCAAATTGTGTCTTGATTGAAATAATATATATCCTAGTATTGAATTTATGTTTCATCGAATCCAAATTTTTGTTTTTTCAATCTCACTATTTAATCATATAATGTGAAACTAGATATCCTAATTGTATTATTTATATATTAAAAATAAAAAAATATACATATTTCAATTTTTTCTTTTGAGATACATAACTCATTATAACAATATAAAATTACCAAATGGAAAGGTTCTCGATGGTGATATTTATATAGAGTGGTTTGAAAAACATTGTTTGGCCTATGATCTCAATGAGATTGAACTTATCCAATAAAGGGTTTTTCTTATGATTTAACTATTGAATCTCATATTGGGATTGGTTAATAGTATAACAATGTGATCAAATATACATTGGATTCATAGATGAGTGGGATTCATAGGGTATGGTCCATCTGGTCAAGAAAATTGATTCCTTTCTCGAATCAATTATATTTATAAAAAACCTTAATATATATTAATAATATGTTTAATTGTTATTTTAATATAAGAAATTTTTTGTTAAGGAATTCCAAAATAACTAAATTAGTGCAAGTGTTGTATTAAAATTATTTTCATAATAAATAATTTACTCATTTAAGAAGGGAAATTAATGTATGAAATAATGGTTTCATTCAATGGTAATTAAAATGTCTCGTAAGGACTCACCTCTAAGACGGTGTCTGGACCGGTAGGTCACATGACTACATGCGCATCTCCCGGAATGCCAGAGGCTGCCGACTGTCAACGAACGACCTTTCTTTGTCTGTGGGGAAGACTATGCCCACATAGGTAATAGATAATATCACAACAGAAATAAACAACTACAAATAATAAATAGTGGAAGCATGTGAATGAATAAACTGCAACAGAATAAATATAAATAATCCAACTGATTTATAATAATCAAATGCAGAAGCTCACAGAAAGATGTCATGCCATGATGTAGGTCAAAACTGAATGTATGGAAAAAAGAACTCAAACCCACAATAAACTAAATGAAAACGCACAAAGCAGCAGCCACATCAGGATCAAGGCCATATCCTCTTCCCCAGTTACAATCCTAAGTAGTTAAGAAAAATCAAGCATCAGAAGTAGCACACATCCCCTTGTCAATTCATGCGAGCATGTAATCTACTCGGGTGTTAACGACGCCCGAGCATGGTGTGTGAAAAAATACCAATAGGACTTCACCCACTATGTCTAAACCATTCCATTTCCTGAAAAAATAAATATTAAATGTTCCATTACATAATAATTTTACGTATATAATTTATGTGAAATGAAATAAATAAGTCAGGTTGGCATCCAAACGATACATGGGCCTAATCTCATGCTTCAACCTGTACCAGTAGTCTGAATGGTTTACTGTCAGAATAAAAAACGTACACACACACATAAATATATATATATAACCCAGAATGCAAAGTAATAAAAAGAAGAGTTATACCAAAAACTTGTATATTATCTTGGGGTCCATGTCAAAAGTCAACCAGGTGCACTTCCACAATTCAAAAGAACATACCAATTCTCAAGTGAATCAAATGGAAATAATATTAACCTTAAGATATGAGAGTAAGAGAAGAGAGGTAAATAATAAAATATAGAAAAAAAAGAAACAGAAAAGAAAAGACAAATAAAAGACACAGTAAAATAAGTAGAAAAATGAAAATAAATTAAAAAATAAAATAGAATAAAAGTATGGAAAGGAAAAATGATAAAAATAATTAAAAATGGAAATCTCCCATTTTAATTTTTTTTATTTTTTTTGAAACCCCCTTTTTATTTTATTTCTAATTTTATTATAATCCTTTCTTGATTTATTTTGAATTTTAATTAAATTTATTATTAGTCTTTTTCAATCCTTATTGAATTTTTTTATGTCCTGAAGACCGCACTAACGTGTGACATAACATTTTTTAATAAATGTTTATAGTTATTTAAATTTTTTAAAATGCCGCCTAGGACCCGAAGTAGGGTGTGCATGCATGCACCCTATGTCTCTTAATTAATAGCACTTTATTTAATTGAAACTGGTACACAGATGATTAAATATGGGATGTTACAACCTCCCCTCCATAAGAAGACTCGTCCCCAAGTTTCTCTTCCAAGGGAAGTGAAGCATCCCTATGTAAAAGTTCAAGCCACTATGAATGTACATCCGTCTCTCACTCCCATGTCTCATCCTAAATGCATCCTTGTTTCCAAAATTCCCGGACCAGAGGAACTAACATTGATTAGTGTAATTTCATGTTATGGTCGATGATATAGATTAGATGCTCGGCCAAGGATGAATCAATGTCATGCTCAATGTCATCAGGGTCAAAAGAATGAGATGTGTCTGGATGATATTATCGAAGATAATATACATGTAAAATGTCATCCATGGCATGGTCTCATTGAGATAGTAGTAAATGATAGGATACCAGCCCAACTCTCTCCACTATCTTGAATGACCTGACATATCTCAGTGATAATTTCCCCTGCCTCCTGATCTTCCTGTAACCCAACATCGGAGAAACACGTTGAAAGACTCGATTTCCAACCTCGAAATACATAGGATTGCGATTATGATTGGTAGAAGAATTTTTTCTAGACATAGATGAATTCATATGTTTTAGAATTAGCTGATGTTGCTAAGAAGTCTCCTAAAGGATATGAGGACCCAATAGAGCTACCTCACCTGCTTCGAGCCATCATAAAGGTGAACAAAATGAACTACCATAGAGGGCCTCATACATAGCCCTTTAATTGTCTCAGGGAAGATTTTATTATAGTTAAACCCAATCAGTGGTATATTTTTCACTTAGGAACCTACAAAATCAAGGATATATGCCCGCGTCATATCCTGAAACACTCTTATTATTCTCTCGGATTTCCCATCAGTCTGAGAGAGATATGCAGTACTCAAAAATACCAGTGAACCCAACACCTTTTTCAACCATTTCCACAACCATTTATTAAAGAGGGTATCCCTGTCCCTGAAAATAAAACTATGTACACAATGAAATCGATCAATCTCTCGGATATATAACCTTCCCAACTCATCAATCATGAAGGTTTCTCAGATTGGAAAGAAGTTTCCATCCTTTGTGAACCTATCGACAACCACCCATACATCATTTCTACCTCGCGTAGATCCTAAAAATACTGCAACGAAATCAATGGGGATGTAATTCCATTTTCATTCACAAATGGATAGAGGGTGTAGGAGTCCAGCTGGTTGCCAGTGTAGTACCTTCACTTGTTGGCAGGTGGAGAACCTAGTGATAAAACATGATATCTTCTTTGTCCCACCCGGCCACCAATAATGTCCAAACAGGTCTATGTACCTCTTGGAATTCCCAGGATGATCTGCCGAAATAGAGGTGTGAGATTCCTTCATCAGATCATCCAATATACCTAAAGGTACAAAGACACGACCACAGTAAAATAGAGTTTCACTACTATCAACAACACAACTAGAAGGTGGGTTCTCCTCTATAATGATTTTCCTCAAAACTATCCCCTCAGGATTAGTCAACTATTGCCTATGGACATTCTCCAAAAGAGAGGACGTCAATGTAAGAGCTGCTAGATCTGGCTGTCCACTCTAGTCTTGAAACTCCAAGTGCATCTATTAAAACAATTCCATCATCTACCACTCACTATTGGGTTCCTTCATGGCATGTGTCTATGTCTTGTGGCCTAAACCATCTTCCATATCATTACCATTACCGAGGGTATAAAAAATCTCAATGTGGAATGACTTCTAGTATTCGACCCACCTATGTTGCTTTAAGATCAAGTCTCGTTG
Organism: Viscum album; assembly: GCA_963277665.1. Lineage (NCBI taxonomy): Eukaryota > Viridiplantae > Streptophyta > Magnoliopsida > Santalales > Viscaceae > Viscum > Viscum album. The sequence goes on from OY728159.1 coordinate 501,591,886, forward strand.
AGTGGAGATATATTTTAATGTTTTATTATCTGTATAACGACCCATACTTTACATACATTGTTAATACTTCAAAATTGAATCACACTTATTACAACATATGACAAATCCACAAAGGACCGTATAGGTATAGTGTCTTTAGAAACTGGGAAACATAAACAACTGGTTCATAAATCTTCTACAGTATCTCCCGTTTATTTCATCATATCTAGGGTCCCTTTTAGCATATTCAATTTAATATCCATCTTCCTGACCTGGGGAAAAGAAAACATAAAAGGGTGAGCTCAAATGCTCAGTAAGGGTATACAAAAGAAATAAAAATCATATCATATCATTTTGAAAATCATAACCTGCAAAAGAGATCATAATATCTTAACATGGAACAAATCATAGAAGTGAAAATGAGATCCCCATAATCATAACATGAAACTTGAAACTTTGTGGCATGCACACATAATCATGGAAAATCATTTCTTGTTAGTCATGACTCATTGCCAAGACTATCTTAGTGGACAAAGTCCCTTTCTGAATCGAGTAACCCTCGTTTCAGTCCTGTTTCACTGAACCGGTATAACCTACCGTTCCAGCCATGTCTATCTCATGAGATATAAAATCTTTACCCAATGCATTGGAGGGAGATATAGGTCCCACCCATCTTATAATGAATCCTTTCTTATGTGTGCCACATAATCATAAACCATACATTATAGCGTAACCCATGTAATAAAAATGGAATTCTTAAACAACATGACATCATAAAACAATTCATATAAGATAAAGGAATTCATAAAAATGTTTCCATCACAACATAATCAAATCCATGTAATAATAGGGATAAAAACAGAACCCTTTTATTATCTTAGATGGAAAATAATTTTGATAAAATACTTGAACTTTATTCTTGAGGAAAATATCCTTTCTACTTTAAAAACACTTTTCCTTTCTTAACATGTCGTAGAATTTTAAAATAAAAGAAGTTGATTAAAAATAAACTTGAATACTTGTAAAGGATGCTTTTTGGAAATAATGTTTTAAAAATACATTCATGCCATATAAGTTAAAAAAAAACATTCTTCGTACTTTTGTCGGAAAAGTCAAAAAGTACCTCGTACGGAAAAACGACAAAAGATTCCTTTCATATTCATTACTAAAAACTCACCTAAGGGTAAAATTGGATTTAAACTATTGCAAGTGGATGGAAACAATATTTCATATTGAGGGAACATGGATGTGGATGATAAAATACACCCCAGTAAATACTTATGAATAAACAATCTCGGATAAAAATGAGATTGTGATATTTCCCTTACCTTAGGTCCAATTTGCTTTGTACCTGTCCGAAGCTCCTCTTCTTTGGAACGCCTCTTTGAATCCTCCACTTAAGGAACTAAGATTGGTCTTTGGAGAAGACCAGGACCTCTAGGATTATTCTAGGGAAGTGGAGAGGAGAAAATGGCAGGGGTTGGCCGAGCTTGAGTGCTCAAATTGGTGTGAGGAGGAGGGGGAGGAGGTGCCCTTTTATAAGGGAGGAGAGGGGCACCTTAGGAATATCTCAAAATATTATTTTATATTAAAGTCAAAATCGGTTTATAATGGTTCCAAAGGGTCTTATTTCGAAGCTAAAGTGGGGATGGGTCTAAATCCTATCAACCAATAGGATTTAGACAAGTTTAGGGTATTATTTTAACCTTATCAATTAGATTTAACTCTAAGTTAATTAATTTAACTTTTACCGTGTCTTTTTGTTTTCTTTCACTATATGGTTAATACACTTACTATAACATGCCAAACGAACCCCAAATTGTTTATTATTAATATATATATCCTTATCTAAGTCATTTGGCCGAACCATTGATTTTTAGGAATAAAATAACAATTAATAATATAATATTTGATTTAAAAACTATTTTGTGTCAATTTTGACACTATTTGATATATGATTTTTGTGAAAGTCATAACAGAATTATATGTTCGAACCAAGTTAATTAAATCATTAATAATATATCATAGTAACCTAGAAAATTAGTGGAATTCATAAAAAGTCTCAAATTACATTTATTTTGGTATTTATATTATCAATTTTTTCAATATTTCATTAATAAGATAATTACTGCATCATCTTTGTGTCATAATTAAATTAAATTATTTGATGTCTAAAAATTACAAATAAAATACCATCATGTAGGAAATCGTTTTATCTTTCTAATGAATATTTACAATCGAATTTATCTTATGTATAACCCTATATTAAAAATGTTTACTTATTAAACTTTGATTTTAACTATTTTAACCCTTCTTTAAATAAATTAATAATAAATGTCCTAATCTAATCCAAGTGGGCCTAAATGGTCATATTTTATTCCTAAGTTTGTTTTTGGTCGAATTACACTTGACCAATAGAATTAGGACATGTGTTAGGGTAATATTAATATCATATTTACCCTTAGTTACCCTATTTACTATTAACCGCGGTAAAAATAGTAAAAAGTTACTATTCACCAAAAAATTATTTTCATCTCATTGAACCACATTTTAGTCCTTGATATTAACCGTGTCTCTCGGATTTTTGAAATTCCATTCACAGAAGCGGTAAAATTAAGTTTTATGCAAAATTCAGTTTTTAACCTACCACTTAGTGGTTTCACTATTCATCAAAAATTGAAAGTTTTCAGAAAAATACCAAAATTTCACCCTAGGCTAATTTCGATATTCTGAGTCCAAAAATGAAGTCCATTTTGAAAAATAAAATTTATAAAATTTCAAAAAGTGGTTATTACTATTTATAACGGCTAGTTTTAATAGCATATTGTTGTTTAGTGAAACTCGGTATTGCGTACGACGCAAGCTATCGAGGAAGGTCGCGATTGCGTGTAAAGCAAGCCAAGCAAGTGTTGTGTAGAAAAAGATTCCTTTGATGATAACATAAAAGTCTCGGGTGTTACATTCTACCCCCCTTAAAAAGAATTTCGCCCTCGAAATTCGTCACTTTGCAACAAACAAATGAGGATACTTCTCCCTCATCATATCCTCAAGCTCCCATGTAGCTTCTTCAAGTTGGTGGTTTCTCCATAAAACTTTCACCAAGCGAGTGGTCTTGTTTCGTAGGACTTTTTCGCTACGATCTAGAATCTCTATCGGCTGTTCTTCATAAGAAAGATCTTGCTCCAGCGGTACAACTTCTGAGCTGAGTACATGTGAAGGATCTGGTATGTACTTTCTCAGGAGAGATACGTGGAACACATCGTGAACTTGAGAGAGATTCGGTGGAAGCGCCAATCGGTAAGCTACCTTCCCAACACGATCCAGTATTTCAAAAGGACCGATATATCTAGGGCTCAACTTCCCCTTCTTTCCAAATCTCATAACCCTCTTCCAGGGAGATATTCGTAAGAACACTTTATCGCCCACTTCAAACTCTAGGCCTTTTCTTCGGTTGTCGGCATAACTTTTCTGTCGACTCTGAGCTGCTCTTATGTGTTGTTGAATAGATCTAACCTTTTCTGCCATTTCATCAACGAGATCAGGTCCTAATAGCTTTCTTTCCCCAACTTCATCCCAGCAAGTTGGAGTCCTGCATTTCTTTCCATAGAGAGCTTCATAAGGAGCCATCTGAATACTGGAGTGAAAGCTATTATTATAAGAAAATTCCACCAAAGGTAGGTGTTGATCCCAACCTCCTTTGAAATCCATAGAGCAAGCTCTCAACATATCTTCTAGGGTTTGAATTGTTCTCTCAGACTGACCGTCTGTCTGGGGATGATAAGCAGTGCTGAAACTCAACTCTGTATCCAGAGTATGCTGAAGACTTCGCCAGAACTTCGAGGTAAATCTCGGATCTCGATCCGATATAATAGAAAGTGGTACTCCATGCAATCTTACCACTTCCTTTACATATATCCTGGCAAGCTGATCTAGAGAGAAATCCTCTCTAATAGCAATGAAGTGTGCAGACTTTGTAAGACGATCAACTATGACCCAGATAGCATTACTGCCTTTGGATGTTTTAGGAAGTCCTGTGACAAAGTCCATAGTGATGTTTTCCCATTTCCATTCGGGTATGGGTAATGGTTGTAACATCCCCTTAGACTTCTGTCTCTCAGCTTTAACTTGTTGACAAATCAAGCATCGAGAGACATATTCAGCAACATCTCTTTTCATGCCATCCCACCAGAAGTACTCTTTCAGGTCCCTATACATCTTCGTGCTTCCAGGATGAATAGAGAATGATGAACTATGAGCCTCATCCAGCAGCTCATTCTTTAATTCGGGGATGGGAGGAACGCAAACCCGATTCCTGAACTTTATTATCCCATCACAATCAAGGTTGAATTCAGGAACATTTCTCACCTTCTTTTGTAACTCGACATCTTCTTTATGTGCCTCTTTAATCTTCACATGTATAGATGGTTGAACATTCATTTGGGAAAGATAAGATTTTTCCCTTTCCATTATAATTCCAAGATCCATCCTTTGTAAATCCATAAATATTGGATCTTTTGTGATCCTCATCATGGATAAACTAGCATGGTCTTGTCGACTTAATGCATCTGCCACCTTGTTTGCTTTCCCAGGGTGGTAATGGATTGAGCAGTCATAATCCTTAATCAGCTCCAACCATCTTCTTTGACGTATATTCAACTCCTTTTGTGTGAAAATATACTTTAAACTTTTATGATCAGTATAAATATCACACCTTTCACCATAAAGGTAATGCCTCCAAATCTTTAATGCAAAGATTACCGCAGCCAACTCCAAATCATGTGTTGGGTAATTTTGCTCATGGATTTTCAACTGTCGTGAGGCATAAGCTATCACCATATCATTTTGCATAAGAACACACCCCAATCCCTTCTTGGATGCATCACTGTAGATCACAAATCTTTCTCCACTACAAGGCAGTGTGAGCACAGGTGCACTGGATAACCTTCTTTTCAACTCCTTGAAATTCTCTTCACATTCCTCTGTCCAGACAAACTTAACTCCTTTCCGAGTCAACTTGGTGAGTGGATTAGATAATCGTGAAAAATCTTTTACAAAACGTCGATAATATCCAGCCAAACCAAGAAAACTTCGGATCTCAGTTACTGTTGTTGGTCTTGACCATCTTTCGATAACCTCTGTTTTTGCTGGATCCACAGATATCCCCTCTTTTGAGATTATATGACCCAAAAATGCAACTTTTTGAAGCCAAAATTCACACTTGGTAAATTTGGCATAAAGCTTCTCCTTTCTCAGGGTCTTCAATATAATTCTCAAGTGATCTTCATGCTCTTCCTTGCTCTTTGAATAGACAAGAATATCGTCTATAAAGACTACCACAAATTGATCAAGATAGTCTCTAAAGACTCTATTCATTAGATCCATGAAGATAGCAGGGGCATTAGTAAGACCAAATGGCATCACTATAAATTCATAGTGTCCATACCTTGTACGGAAAGCCGTCTTTGGTATATCCTCCCTTTTGACCCTTAATTGATGATACCCTGAACGAAGATCAATCTTGGAAAAGTATTGAGCTCCGCGTAGTTGGTCAAATAAGTCATCAATGCGTGGGAGAGGATATTTGTTCTTGATAGTGATCTTGTTAAGTTCTCGATAATCAATGCAGAGTCTCATTGATCCATCTTTCTTCTTAACAAATAGAACAGGTGCTCCCCAAGGTGACGCACTAGGGCGTATGAATCCCTTATCAAGATTCTCTTGGAGTTGCTTCTTCAATTCCTGCAACTCAATTGGGGCCATTCTATAAGGTGTATTTGAAATAGGCAAAGCACCCGGTACGAGTTCTATTGAAAACTCAACTTCACGGTTTGGTGGAAGACCCGGTAATTCCTCCGGAAAGACATCATCAAACTCCCGTACAATGGGCATATTCTTAATCGTGAGTTTCTCACCAACCATTTGAGATAAATAACCTTCATTTAGTGGAATCAATACCCATAAGATGGAAGAAATTTCCACTGGAAGGTTATGTTCATCCTTGCATTGATAGACGATCGTAGATTGATCTGGAATATGAAATGTGACTTCCCTTCTTTGGCAATCGATATGAGCTCTATGTAGAGAAAGCCAATCCATGCCAAGAATCACATCAAATTCCACTAAAGGAAGGATCACAAGATTTTCAGGAAGCACTTTCCCACAAACTTCGATCGGAGAAGAATTATAAACTTCTGATGCGATTGATGTGCCATTAGGTGTTGTCACAGCTAACTCAACATCTAATTGTTGAGGTAATACGGTGATACCCTTAGAAAATTTTTCAGAAATAAAAGAGTGGGTGGATCCAGAATCAAATAAAACATTTGCTACTTTAGAGTGGGTGGTAAGTGTACCTTTCACCACATCGTTATCGTACTCCACCTCGCTGATAGAAATTTCATGTGACTTTCCTTTGTCTTTAGCCTTAAGAGTTTGTTGACGTCGACCATCATCATCAACCCTTGGATTTGGGCATTGATTGGCATAATGCCCCATCTCCTTGCACTTGAAACATTGAAGTGTTGTAGGTTCATTCTGTGTATCCCTTCCTTTGTTTGCGTCATTAGACATCTTCTTCCCATTATCACGGCATTCAAATGCCCGATGACCTTCCTTTCCACATTTAAAACATTTACTTGTCCCTTTAAGACAACTCGCTCCATGTTTCTTTCCACACTTTGAGCATAAGGGAAAGTTCATCTTCTTTTCCGTGTGCTCTTTAGATTTTTCTTTGAATTCCATCTTCCTCTTCTTATCAAACCCATGTGACTGATGGGTTACTCCAATCTCCATCTCGACTTTGAGAGCACATCGAACGATTTCCTCGTAGCTATTGAAGTCCCTTATGGCTAACGCCCTTCGAAGACTTGGTTTTAAGCCACTAAAGAATCGATCGATCTTACTCTCAGGTTGGATAATAATACCAGAAGCGTACCATGCAAGTCTTGTAAAATTTGCTTCATAGGTACTAACAGATTCATCATCCCTTTTCTTCAGTTCAAGGAACTCTTTCTCCATCTTTGTTCGGAGAATACGAGGGAAGTACTTATTGAAAAATAAGTTCTTGAACTCGTCCCATTCCATAGACTCAATTTCATCCCTTTGCCTCGTATTCTTAACAAGATTCCACCATTGATCAGCATCTCCTTCCAAACGATACACTGCCAGGATGACTTTATCATGCTCAGAACATTGAAGAACTGAAAATATCTTTTCGGTAGTACTAATCCATTGTTCAGCAACTAATGGATCAGTAGACCCGCTGAAAGAAGGTGGACGCTGCCTCATGAAGGATTCAACAGAATGTTGCTCCCTCCTTTGCTCGTTTGGAAATCCTGCATGATTCATAGCTTGAGAAAGTTGTGTGAGCATGGCTACAAGATTTTGCATTCCAGCTCCCATATCGTTTGGTTGCTCAGGGGGACAATCATTGCATTGCCCATCGCATTCCGCATTAACACGGTTCCTTCGGGTTCCAGCCATTGACTAAAACTAAGAAGAATAGTGTGAGCAACACTAATTATAATAGGAAACCACATAATTCAAGAATAAAATTTTCATGCTTATGGTCTTATCCTAGGTTATTCAAGGCCATTTCTAAAACACTAAGATTGTGTTCTATGCTTAGACTTATCCTTTGGGTTCTTACTAAGGCTTTCACATCCTAGTTTTCAAAGGTTGACTATACCTTTCCTCTGATACCAACTATAACGACCCATACTTTACATACATTGTTAATACTTCAAAATTGATGCACACTTATTACAACATATGAAAAAACCACAAAGGACCGTATAGGTATAGTGTCTTTAGAAACTGGGAAACATAAACAACTGGTTCATAAATCTTCTACAGTATCTCCCGTTTATTTCATCATATCTAGGGTCCCTTTTAGCATATTCAATTTAATATCCATCTTCCTGACCTGGGGAAAAGAAAACATAAAAGGGTGAGCTCAAATGCTCAGTAAGGGTATACAAAAGAAATAAAAATCATATCATATCATTTTGAAAATCATAACCTGCAAAAGAGATCATAATATCTTAACATGGAACAAATCATAGAAGTGAAAATGAGATCCCCATAATCATAACATGAAACTTGAAACTTTGTGGCATGCACACATAATCATGGAAAATCATTTCTTGTTAGTCATGACTCATTGCCAAGACTATCTTAGTGGACAAAGTCCCTTTCTGAATCGAGTAACCCTCGTTTCAGTCCTGTTTCACTGAACCGGTATAACCTACCGTTCCAGCCCTGTCTATCTCATGAGATATAAAATCTTTACCCAATGCATTGGAGGGAGATATAGGTCCCACCCATCTTATAATGAATACTTTCTTATGTGTGCCACATAATCATAAACCATACATTATAGCGTAACCCATGTAATAAAAATGGAATTCTTAAACAACATGACATCATAAAACAACTCATATAAGATAAAGGAATTCATAAAAATGTTTCCATCACAACATAATCAAATCCATGTAATAATAGGGATAAAAACAGAACCCTTTTATTATCTTAGATGGAAAATAATTTTGATAAAATACTTGAACTTTATTCATGAGGAAAATATCCTTTCTACTTTAAAAACACTTTTCCTTTCTTAACATGTCGTAGAATTTTAAAATAAAAGAAGTTGATTAAAAATAAACTTAAATACTTGTAAAGGATGCTTTTTGGAAATAATGTTTTAAAAATCCATTCATGCCGTATAAGTTAAAAAAAAACATTCTTCGTACTTTTGTCGGAAAAGTCAAAAAGTACCTCGTACGGAAAAACGACAAAAGATTCCTTTCATATTCTTTACTAAAAACTCACCTAAGGGTAAAATTGGATTTAAACTATTGCAAGTGGATGGAAACAATATTTCATATTGAGGGAACATGGATGTGGATGATAAAATACACCCCAGTAAATACTTACGAATAAACAATCTCGGATAAAAATGAGATTGTGATATTTCCCTTACCTTAGGTCCAATTTGCTTTGTACGTGTCCGAAGCTCCTCTTCTTTGGAACGCCTCTTTGAATCCTCCACTTAAGGAACTAAGATTGGTCTTTGGAGAAGACCAGGACCTCTAGGATTATTCTAGGGAAGTGGAGAGGAGAAAATGGCAGGGGTTGGCCGAGCTTGAGTGCTCAAATTGGTGTGAGGAGGAGGGGGAGGAGGTGCCCTTTTATAAGGGAGGAGAGGGGCACCTTAGGAATATCTCAAAAAATTATTTTATATTAAAGTCAAAATCGGTTTATAATGGTTCCAAAGGGTCCTATTTCGAAGCTAAAGTGGGGATGGGTCGAAATCCTATCAACCAATAGGATTTAGACAAGTTTAGGGTATTATTTTAACCTTATCAATTAGATTTAACTCTAAGTTAATTAATTTAACTTTTACCGTGTCTTTTTGTTTTCTTTCACTATATGGTTAATACACTTACTATAACATGCCAAACGAACCCCAAATTGTTTATTATTAATATATATATCCTTATCTAAGTCATTTGGCCGAACCATAGATTTTTAGGAATAAAATAACAATTAATAATATAATATTTGATTTAAAAACTATTTTGTGTCAATTTTGACACTATTTGATATATGATTTTTGTGAAAGTCATAACAGAATTATATGTTAGAACCAAGTTAATTAAATCATTACTAATATATCATAGTAACCTAGAAAATTAGTGGAATTCATAAAAAGTCTCAAATTACATTTATTTTGGTATTTATATTATCAATTTTTTCAATATTTCATTAATAAGATAATTACTGCATCATCTTTGTGTCATAATTAAATTAAATTATTTGATGTCTAAAAATTACAAATAAAATACCATCATGTAGGAAATCTTTTTAGCTTTCTAATGAATATTTACAATCGAATTTATCTTATGTATAACCCTATATTAAAAATGATTTACTTATTAAACTTTGATTTTAACTATTTTAACCCTTCTTTAAATAAATTAATAATAAATGTCCTAATCTAATCCAAGTGGGCCTAAATGGTCATATTTTATTCCTAAGTTTGTTTTTGGTCGAATTACACTTGTCCAATAGAATTAGGACATGTTTTAGGGTAATATTAATATCATATTTACCCTTAGTTACCCTATTTACTATTAACCGCGGTAAAAATAGTAAAAAGTTACTATTCACCAAAAAATTATTTTCATCTCATTGAACCACATTTTAGTCCTTGATATTAACCGTGTCTCTCGGATTATTGAAATTCCATTCACAGAAGCGGTAAAATTAAGTTTTATGCAAAATTCAGTTTTTAACCTACCACTTAGTGGTTTCACTATTCATCAAAAATTGAAAGTTTTCAGAAAAATACCAAAATTTCACCCTAGGCTAATTTCGATATTCTGAGTCCAAAAATGAAGTCCATTTTGAAAAATAAAATTTATAAAATTTCAAAAAGTGGTTATTACTATTTATAACGGCTAGTTTTAATAGCATATTGTTGTTTAGTGAAACTCGGTATTGCGTACGACGCAAGCTATCGAGGAAGGTCGCGATTGCGTGTAAAGCAAGCCAAGCAAGTGTTGTGTAGAAAAAGATTCCTTTGATGATAACATAAAAGTCTCGGGTGTTACAATCTGTGTAAACAAAATATCTCTCTCCCATAAAATAGTGTCTCCAAAAACGTAGAGAAAGAAGCAAAACTCCCAACTCAAGGTCATGGGTAGGATAGTTCCACTTGTGAGGTCTTAGCTGGTAGGATCCATAAGCCATAACATGACCACCCTACATCAATACTCCACCCAGAATGATTCCTGAAGTATCAAAATGAACTGTATAGCTCTTACTAGGTTTAGGAAGAACCAGGATCTAGACTGATGTTAGTCATCCATTAAATTCCTGAAAAGTCTTTTCACAAGATTTTGACTCTAGGAACTATACACCCTTTTTAGTCATGGTCATAAGAGGCGCTACCATGAAGGAGAAATCAAAGATGAAACACATGTAATAGCCAGAAATCCCCAAGAAACTACTGATAATGAAGAAAATCATTGTATTCTCCCATGATACCACGTCACTCATCTTTTCTTGAGAAAATAATACCCTTTACTCATATATAATTTGACCAAATAAATGAACATTATCAATCCAAATGTGGAATTTAATATGCATAGTATATAGAAAGTGAAATCTAAGTGTATTATGCATGATCTCAAGATGGGATGCATGGTCGTTTCTAGAATGCGAATACACTAAGTTGTCTTCTAGAATGACTACCATAAAGGAATCAAGATATGGATGAAAAACCATGTTCATCAGAGCCATGAAGACTTCTAGAACTTTCGCGAGACCAAAAGGTATAACCAGTTACTCGTACAAGCCATACATGCTTCGAAATTCCGTACGTGTTATGTCAGATGGTCACACATGCAGCTGGTGATATCCCAACCTCAGATAAATCTTGGAGAAAATTATTTCTCGCTAGAACGGGTCAGAGGGATCATCGATATGAAGAAATTGGTATTGATTCTTTATAGTGAGCTGGTTGAGTCCACGATAATCCATGCATAACCTGAGTGTACGATTTGCATTCATGGAAAAAAGGACAGGTGAACCCCACGATGATGGGCTAGGTCGGATGAAACCCTTAGCCTCAATTCCTTCAAGCTGCTTTTTCTGTTCTTGTATCTCTTTTAGTGCCATCCTATATGGAGGAATAGACATTGGTTCCACACCTAGAATGAACTTGATAGTTAACTCAACATCTCTCATAGGAATTAAGCCATAGAAATCGTCTGTGAAGACGTCCATGAAAAGATCCACAACTGGATGGAATTCAATTAGTTGTGTTCCCTGAACTCTCGTGAAGTGACTTTCCAACTGGGTAGTCACTCTACCCAACCCTTCATATTTAGGCTTAGAACAGTCTGCCTGCATATCCCATTCTACTTTGTAAAGATATTTGTCGCCCTCAAGGGATGTAAAGGAGACCCGGAGACGATAAAAACCCACATGGGCACGATAAGGAGAAATCTAGTTCATACCAAGAATAACTTCGATGCCAGACTTTTCGAGGATATAGAAATTCCAAAATATTTATTACTCACATATCTCGAGGAGGAACACATGGCACTGGTGTATGTCCTCTGTCCTGAACCCAACTAGATTTTCTAGATAAATGACACTGCAATGGTACTCAATATAAAAACCGACATTTTCAACAACAATATGAGTTATGAAGGAGTGTGATTCACCGATATAGAAAGAAATCAACAAAATACGGTAGAGGATACTAGAATAGTATCTATCAATGTATATGGTCATTCACTCTGTTCCAATGGTGCTGATTGCATTGTGTACATGTGACATGATCCACGACCTTGATACACTACCAGGATGGCCTGAGGAGGTCCACTCTGCTGACGTTGATGATCTGGAACACGATTTCCTCTACCACAACCTCCACCATTACCTCAGCCAGATAAACCGGTGGAAAAAGAACTTCCAGCCTGCTATGGAGTCATAAATCCCATACCTGATGGAGGCGCAGGTGCGGATCGACTACCACTGGATGCTGAAGAGATGGAACAGAATAATGGTTGAAGGTGACCCATCCTATAATAAGATCGATACTACTTCAGATATCTCATGCATTGATGTTTCTTGTAACCACCCATTCCACACTCATAACATGTGGCAGACCTTTCAATACATGATGTTTGGAATAAATTTCCCCCACGTGCACTTTCAAAACAGTTTTTCATGCTTCTAGAAGAGCTGTCACCATATATCGGAACTGAACATCCCTTTCTCACATGTCTAGCTTCACTAAAATTTCCCTATGAGATTAGATCCTGATTTACGATCTCTGTTTCAGTGGTCAAATGGAAGACATTAACTTGTGAGATAATAGTATACTCAAGTCCATCTTCAAAATTCCTCACAATCATCTGTGTGTCTTCTAATTGATAAGGGTAAAAACCCAAAAGTTCTATGAAATGAGTAGAATTCTCTAACATAGTCATAGAGCCCTATTGAAGATGAATGAACATCCAAGAATGATAACCTCTCATAGTATGATGGAAAATGTGATAATAGAAAGTTGCTCAGAAGTTGGCCCAAACCATTTCCCCTATCTGCTCAGCCTAAGAAACAACATCCCATTTGCGCTTGGTAGAGTCACGTATCATGTAAAATGAATTCTTACCAATTTTTTGTTGAAGAGTCTCAATGAGGTCGAATATTTACCTAATAGATTCTATCCAGGACTCTGCAACATGAGGGCTGCCACTCCCCAAAATGGTGGGGGGTGTTGCTGTAGAAATTCCCATGTGAGGTCTTCCATAGACGGGTAATGTCTACTGATATTCTGAACTAACTAAATAAAACGGAGGAGGTTATCCCTAAACTGAGCATCATGGTACCTAAGAATATCAACAAGAGGTAGTTCCATATGCGGCTCTATGAGAGGTACCACCGGTGGTTCAGGACCCACCATCACTGGAATGTGCTCATTTCCACTCTCCTGAGGCACATCATGAAGACATCGTTGTGGAAATTGTCTATAACTGCCAACCACATACCTTTAGACATGGATTAATAAATGTGTGAAAAACAAGTATGGCCCAAAAAAAGGATAGGTACATAGCCTTCCATTATGAACAAAAAAAATAAAAAACCCACATCAAGAGCTGGGTTTCGATATGGAACAGACAACTCGAAAAGATTACTAAATAAGTTCTACAGTCCACTCCTCGGTTATGTTAGGATAACATGTAACAGAACGTCATGACATTATTTTCAAAAAAACATATTTTCATAATTTTACCACTAAGAATAATAGAACTCACATGTTGCAGGAAAATGACTGATGAAAGTAGATATGTCATGGAAATATGCATGACATTTAAATCCTATAGGTCTTATTATAATGAATGGAATGTATTTCCCTCCAATAATCACGCTAAAATGGTAAACACATTATTTCGACAATACAAACACAATAACAAGGCAATACAAGTGAGTCACCCAATTGTGAAATCCTATCAATAGTGACTTCTATAATCAATAAAATCAATCCAAACCAAAGAATTTGAGTTTTCCCCTCTATGTGCATTAGCTAAGTCCTAGAACAAAGTACATACCAAAACCCTATATCATAGTCTCCTTCCATGCCCAAACATTTAGACAAAAGGAAAAACATCCTCTGATACCACTTTGTAATGTTCTGGCACGGCTCACCTCTATGACGGTGGCCAGACAGCTAGGTCACATGACCTCAAGCGCATATTCCCAAATGACAGAGGCTTCCAACTAGTAGAGATGGTACTTTTTTTGTCCATGGGGGAGACTATGCCCTCATAAGTGATAGATAATATCACAATGAAAGTAAACAAAATTAAATAATAAATAGAAGAATCCTGTGAATGAAGAAACTACAACAGAAGAAATATAAATAATTCAACAGAATGATAAAAATAAAGTTCAGAAGCTCAATGAAAGATGGAATGTCATGATGTAGGTCTAAACTGAAAGTATAGAAAATATAACTCAAACAAACCATTAACTAGAAGAAATGGCACAAAGTAGTAGTTGCATCACGAGCATGGCATGATCCTCTACCCCAGTCTCTATCTTAGCAGTATAGAAAAATCAAGCATAAGAAGCAACACACATTCCTTTGTCAATACATGAGAGCATCTAATCTACACTTGTGTCAACGACGCCCAAGCATGGTGTGAGATTAAATCCAAGTTGGCCGACACCCACAGTGTCTAAACCATTCAATTTCATGTAACAAGAATAATACAGTGTCCCACTACATAAAAATTTTGGATAATTAATTTATATGCAATGAAATAAATAAGTCTGGTTGGGATCCACATGGAACAGTGCCTAATCACCTTCATTATCCTAAGACGTTATTCTAAAAGGTTACTATTCTGAATAATTCACATACAAACACATATATATATATATAACCCATAAATCAAGGTAAAACAAGGGAGAGGTATACCCCAAGATTGTTTTTAAACTTGGGGTCTATGTCAAAAGTCAACCAGGTTCACTTCAACATATCAAGAAAAACATTTCAATTATCATGAGACTCAAATGGAAATAATATATACCATTAGTTCATCCTTATTAATTTTCATGATTAGATTTCGGGTCTTAGCTCATCTCGAAAATATCACTATGGAACATCCGTCAATTTATCCAATACCACTGATCTCGTCCAAGGAAATATTTCGAAAGACCATGTATCGCTTATAGCATGGATTTACCATGAGTCTATCATGATCTTGAAAAAAAGGGAGGCAAGTGTCATCCAAGGCTGGATTATTCACATTCCGAACAGATTCATCCCGATATGCCCTTTTGAGGCCAGTATCACTCATAAGAATTAGAATGCCTGGGGAAGTATCGGTTCGGAAATTCTAATGACACCGCCCTTGTAATAAAGAGGTAACTAGTAAGTAACTGAAGTTCTAATAATCAACCTTAATACTAAACACACACCCCTTACCCTACATAAATTTAAAAAATGTTTACACAATAGTAGATATGACATAATCATTATATAAAATTGAAACTTGAAAAATAACCAGATACAATCATGCATCACATGGTATAAATTTTTAATTACAACATGGAAACTTAATAATCCAATATATCATATCAAAATCATCTGATAATGCGGTTTTTAAATAAATAAAAAGAGTTCAGAAAAACAAGTTCCAATGATCCAACAATTCTAGTTCTTGTTCCAAGATTACTGTTTATATAAATTAATTACAATTAAAATGGGGCTTCACAACACCTTCAATTAATAAAAATATAAACCCATCTAATGGAAAAATACACCTACCATATCGGTACTCGAATGGCGGTGTCTGACCTTGTTTCAAAAATTCATTCATCTATTAATTTAATTCAAAAAAATATAATGTGGTTGTGCAGTACCTACAGTTAAATAAATTATAAACTCAACTAACTGAAAAATAAACCAACCATGTCCGCACACCCAAAGGGGCGTCCGACCATGTTGAAACTAATCAAAAAAATTAATTTAAGATGATTAATGTAGAAAAAATTGGGCAAAATAATTAATGTTATTAAGTTCGGTAAAATTTCACATAGTCGGTAGGCACCAACTAACAGCACCACAATGCATTTTTTTTAAACTGTAATGAAACAAACCATAAATTATAATGAACCCTTCCTTTTAGTCATATATGACTGATAAGATCCATGGTCAGATTTGATATGACCAAAAATGGATGAAAATATTGTATTTTATAAAAACAACAAAATAGGGTTAAATATACCGCGATGAACTATGTGAATAATATTCAACAAAAATGTATGATTAATCTTGTTCAAGGGTAGACATGCTTTAAGGTTTAATAGTAACCTGATTGTGATGAAATCAGATGATGGAAGTAGGATCTACGGCCTTCCGAAAAAAGAAGATAGGGGTGCGCCCCCTAGGGGGAGAGGGGGTTCAACGTGAAGAGAAGAGAGGAAGATAAGAGAGTAAAGAAAAGAAAGAAAGAAAAGAAAGAAAAATAAATTAGAAAAATAAAATAAAAATTAATATAAAAAAATGAAAATAAAATGAAAATAAAATAGAATAAAATGAGTGAAAGGAAATTTTTTATAAATAATTAAAAATTAAAATCCCCCATTTTGATTTTTTATTTTTCTCATATTCCCCTTTATATTAAATTTCAAAAGTTCTTTTTATACTTTCTTTACTTCTTTATAATATTATTCAATTATCTTTTTACAATATTTAGTCCATAATTAATTATTTTAAATCCTGAACATCAGGCTAACGTGAGAATTAACATTTTTCATTACATGCATGCAGTTATTTAAATTAAATAAAAAGTATCATGTGACCCACAATAACATGTGTAGAAGTGCGCCCGAGGTCGCTTAACTAATAATACTACAATAAATTAAAATCTTATCATACCTGATTAAGGTGAGGATGTTAAAATAATCATTATGGATATAACTTAAATGAAACTTTGTTCTGAATGTGGAAAAAGGAAACAGCAGAAAGGAAAACCTCAGATGACTAATAAAGGGTATAAATGGGAGATATAAATTTATTCTTAGGTGAAACTGTATGATTAAAATAATTTTATGAAAGCAGAAATATACCGTATAATGATAATACCCAATTAATCATGGATTGTAAACATGATTTGTGGAATAAAACACTACCATTTGAAAATAAATGAATCATAAGAGATATAAATAATTATAAATCAATCATGAAACAAAATTCCAAGTCATAAATGTGTTTCACCATAATAGGTATAATACAATATCATATTTTAATGTTAGTAACTGAGAACATAAAATAATAGTGGATTAGGAATCCCAAGATATTTCCCGTATTTTAAAATAATAAAAAATCCTAAAAAAATATCCTTTAGTGGACCAAAAACATTGAAATTATTCCCATAATGGATTAAGAACATCGACTTCTATCCCATAATTATCTCACAATATACAAAACATTACCCAATGAATTAAAGGGATATTAAATTTCAAAACCAGCCAACATATAATTAAAACCTTATAAACAAGTCTTAAAAGGGAAAAAAACTAATCATTGCATCATATCATAACTCATTCAATGAAAATGAGTTTCATAATCATATTCATAAATTCATCATTTAATAAGCCTTGGATATTAAAAGAGTTTCGTTAAAATCACATCATTTTAACCATAAATTATACATAGATTGAATAATGATGATATCATTATATTATATACAATGTAAAATATAACTGATATAAAAATATGCTATTATATATTAAAAGTTCATTAGTAGAATCATTAGAATATATCCTTAGGAAAATACACATTTTAATTCAGATTTAGATTTTTAAAATCTAATTATCTCTAAAATATTATGGAATTTTTTTTATAAAACTACCATGGAAAAGTTTACGAGGAATGTTTATTTCAACGATTGATCAAGATGGAAAAAAAATTTAGTTAATACTATTCAAGTCAAAAGAAAAATTTTACTCAGAATTTTACAACAATTAAAAAAATAACTCATTTGAAAATATTCAATAAGACTTACTTCAAAATTAATTTTTAAATATTGATTCAGTTATAATCATGACATTAAAAATTCATGTAAAATATTAAAATCATTTTTTAAATCATTTATAGAAATCATGGATATGGAAGTAAAATTTTTTTCATCAACAGATATAAAAAAATGGATTTCATTAAAAATATATTTTATCTATAAAATAATTGAGTAGAGAAAATTGGAATGAAAAAATTTATTTTTTAGAAATCACCAGAGTAAAAGAAACATATAAGGGGATTATCATATAGGATTCATATAATTTTTTCAATGTAAATTCAATAAAAACAATCCCAATTAAAAAATAATTAATATATAAAACCCATACTTCAAGTCTCATCATTTATTATACATTTTTGAACAACATGTATAATACATATTTATTTAATAAATGTTTATTAATTACCCTTGATTATATAATTCATACAATTTATTATTTAGTAATGTATCTTATAACTCTTTTATTGTCAATTTTTTATTAAAATAACTATTATGAGTGTTAAATGCTTTGTTTTTAATCCATGTTTTGGGTTGGAAGTCTCGGTCGATTTATATTTATCATGATTCAACAATACCTAGATTTGTAATTATAATATAAATTTAAAATATATTTATTTTATATCAATATGTTTAGATCCATCCATAAAATATATAGATATAAAAATAACTTTTACAACTCATAGATATGGTATGTAGTATCTATGCATGATAATGATTCCATTTTTCAATGGACAGAAAAATATTATGGTAAATAATAATTCACAATTTAGTAATAATTATTATTATTATAATCTATATATAATATTAATCATATACATCATTGTTACCATCCTTGTAAAGAGTTTATGAAAAGAGAATCATGTCACTTTTGGTGGTGGTGGCCAGCACCTACAGCCAGGCGGTGTTATCGTTCTCCAATAGCTTGGATGGCTAGAAGGATTTAATGATATTATAATTATATAAGATAAATTGTCTCATAAATATCATATGTAATGATTAAAACCATAATAAAATCCATACATAAAATATGTGGATGGAAAAAAAAAATTTATAATTGTGTGGAGATTGTAAGTCATACGTATGTACAAGTGAAAATTTTACATTCCATTTAACAGAAATGAGTGTGAAATATAGTGGTTTTATAATCATACTAATATATTGTTATATTAATTATACTTGAATTTTTATTTTTTATACATAAAATATATTTATATTATTTTAATGAATAAGTGAAAATTAAGTTCTCGATTAAGGTGATTACCCCTTTTATGAAACATCCCCTTTAGATCTCATATTTATTAACCCATAGTTGGTATTTTGGGAAACAAATAAATCAATAATGTGGACAAGGATGGTGAGAAGATAATATTACATTTCTTGTTTGATATATAAAGAATAATGGGGTGTAAATAAGTGAAAGGGGAGGTTACGTTCTAAAAGAGAAGGGATGCGAACTCTTGGAATTTCTGAAAATGTTAAAGTAAGATAATGTAATTATATAGGAAAATTATTCCAAATGGATAGGTATTCAATGATAAGGTAGTGTGGTGTTGTAATAACATCAAAAAACAAAACATTAACTGGATTATGTTTTTTTAAACCTAATATTTATATTTAACCCCTTACAAAACATATTTTAACCTTAACAGTCATGACATCTTTTTCATTTTTAAAGGCTTATAATTTTACATAGTAGGTGAAAATTACTTCAAAAAGGGTCTAATGTAGAAATTTTGAACCATATATTATTCATCATGTCCTATCTAATTATTTTTATAATTTTCCAATAATTTAATAATATATTATTTCATAAAATATCATTAATATCAGTTCAAACACTATTCATGTAAATTGTCATTATATACATCAACATATATGTGGAATTAAATTATAATCTATTAAAAATCATTTATATGTTTTAATAAAATATAAAATTCAGGTGACACTATAAATGACTAAAATTACATAAAATTTAATATTTTTAATTCAATTTATTTAATTTTTCCATTAATTGATGAAATATGGTGTCAGTGTTGTGATAAAAATTATGCTATTTATATAATCGCTAAAAATTATTAATAAATTATATAAAAAATGATATTTTGTAAAATTTAATTTCATCAATTAGTTATTTTTGATATGTTGTGTTATATAAAATACAATGTATTTCTTTCATTTCATAAAACACTAAGTTCAAACGAAACATGGCATACTATTAAAATATTATTATTTCATATAATTCTTAACTCCTGGACATTAAAATGAAGGGAATAAATTATATTAAATATACTATTAAAATATTTGTTTTAAATTTATATATAAAATGAATTATTTCCATACCAATTAATTATAAATGAAAATAAAACCATTTGAAAATAAATAAAATAATTTATGAAAAACTATTTTTTTGAATACAAAAATATATTATAACAATTATATTAATTAATCACTTTTAGTAAATTAATTTTATTAAATTTATATATTATATATTCAATCAAATGTTTTAAAATTCATCTAATCTGTTTTCTGTGGATGTTGTAAGAATTAATCCAATTTTATACATAAAATGATATTTTTCAAAAAATTATTTTTAAACATGTTTCGCAAAATTATATTAAAAAATTATTTTTTAACATAATAGAAATAAAATTTTGAAAAATTTAATTCATATATCAAATCACAATTTAAAAAAATTACGGGATTTTTTATAATATTCTTTGATGTTAAATTTTTCAATATATATTGCAAATTCTGAATTATATTAAACATTTTCATTTCAATTAATGAATTTTAAAGTGTAATGATTATTTAAATATTTCATTAAAAAAAGTTAGTTAAATAGTATATTTATTAATGAAATTAAGATAATAATAATAAATTTCATATTGAATTCTGATTAAAAAAAGTTTGTAACATTTTGATATTTTTATCTTTAGAAAATAACTTTTTTTGCTCTGTGGGTTTAATTTTAAAGTATTTTTTCCCCATATGTGAATATAATTAGAAAAATTGGATAAATATTTTTGATCAAAAAAATTAATATTATATAATCACTTCAATTTAATTTTTTACAATAATAAATACTAAAAATCTAAATAATTATGAATTACAATTATGGATAAAATACATTTACTAGGGGTTAAATAAAACCAATACAGGGTAAAACGACCTAGAAATGTTAAAAAATAAATGTTATATAAATATTTAGAATTATACGCTATAATTATTTATAATTAACCATTTTTTTAATTTTTAAGTAAAAAATGCATTCAAATTTTAATTTTCAAAAATTCCAGGTGTATCCTCAGCACCAGTTATAAAAAAGCCACCAACAATCCTCCCAACATAGCACATATAAAATCAATTGTATCAGACAATAAATACCCATATATATTTCCATAATCCATAAAAACATCTTATTGGACTAATTTTTATTATGATTCCCCCCTTAAAGTGATCTAGGTATAAACCAAAAAAGGTTTTCCAAAGATGAGGTTAAATTAATAACTATACATTTTGCATTATTTATTCCTAAACCAGCATAATATATAACTAAATTATGATTTCAAAATAAAAAAATTATATAAAATGTACAAATACATTATTATTTTAGTTTAATTTCCCGCATTTATCTCTACATCCATCTAATGGGAAATGAAAGAGTCGATCATGTGTAAGACAAACCACCACATCCTAAACAAATGTTATTGGTTTTCAATCATCACATATCAAGTATGTATATAATTTTGAACATAATAATTATATATTATATATATTATATTGTTATAATATTTTATTTTTAATTACACATCAACCCTCTTACCACCATGCCCTTTAGAAGATAATTAGACTGCACAGGTGTAAGGAGATCTACTACCTCCCGAACTGATGCGATGTTTTTTACATCAATGGTAATAAACATAATTTAAATTAATATATATTATATTTTAAATATAATTAATTTTTATTTATTATATCACATATACCTTCTAACATTCCATTTCATGGGTGATACGATAACTTCTTTTGTGTCTACAATAAACTACAACATCGTGAAGCGATGTGATTGATTTGTCACATATGATTTTATTGAAAGGTAATAAAGATAAATTTTATAAATATATTTCATATATATAACATAAAAATTATAATTTAAAATAAAATATAATAAATATATTTTTTCTTATACATCAGGAAAATTGAAACGATGTTAATGAATAAATAAAACTTACTGTCTCTATAAACAGTGTAATTATTATATTTCCCTAAAATTTAAAGATTTATATAAATAAAAATATAATTAATATATTTTATATTTATATATTTTTATAGAAAAATATATTATATAACCATGATCAATGTAAAATGATCCAAAATTGAAAATAAAAACATACCTAAAAAAGAAATAAATTATTACAAAAAAAGTAAATTTAATAAGGAATTGTTAAATTTAGTGTAATAAAATGTAATAATTAAATCATATATGGAATTAGATACAAAATTATGGCTCTAAAAAATATTTACAATAATTATTATATTTAATATATAGTATTCTTTAATTTATACTAAAGAAGTTGACACTTAATTTTTGTGATTTTTGCCTCACATTTATTTTTGTGAAGACACATTACATATTCACCACATTAATTTTTTATGAGGTTGAACTAATTCCCGTTAATTTATTTTATGTATCAACACAAAAATCATCTATCATTTATATTTCCATTTTAGGATCTCTCTTTCATAGGGTTTACAATTCCAAATTTTCCAATGCGGTAGGATATTTGTGTATCAATATGCCTTCATTGGGATATATTTTAGGATTTAAAATTATCTTATCTTATGAGGTGTATATACAAACTAATTTATAAGTTATATCATGAATTTAATTATATTAAATATATTTAAAGTATAATTTTATGTTCTTCTATAATTGGGCTTATGATCCAATTGTTTCCCATTTTTTATGGGCTTAATGTGATACTCCCCTTTTCTGTCATGGTTGTTTGTAATTATTATTACAATTATTTTATCATATGGCCTAAATATAAAAAATTTCATGATTTTTATTAAGGTGTGTATTTTAATTGAGAATATGTGTCTTACATTCATTTTCCACTCTTTATGTACTCTAGATTGTAAAAGACATTTTTATTGAAAACTAAACTTATTTCTCTATTCGGTCGAAATGAAAATTTTTCACATATATTTTTCCAAAAAATGTTCAAAAAATTCTGTTGAAATTTTTATACAAATTTATCTATTCTTTTTTTACCCATGGATGATATTTTAAAAATATTTATAAAGTGAATGCTCATGTTATTTTGAATAAAAAAGGCCTTCAGGATCTTACCAAAATATGAATTAAATCTATAATTTGACCCATAAATCATAAAAAACTATTCATTCCATTATGAACAATAAAACTTTTATAGCATACTTATATGTTTCCTTCGTTTTTTTAAAATTAAATGATTTTAAAAATTAATTCTTATTTAATATGTGGATTTAAAATAAGAAAATAATTTTTCCTCATAAAATATTTTAAAATATTATTAAATATTACATTAAAGGTTTCCAATGTTACTTTACAATAAAATGATTCGGAATATAATTTATAATTATTTTGTTTTAAAAAGTTATTTTTAATTTAAAAATTAAATTATCCATATGAAATGATTTATGTGATATTTTAAAATCATTTTCTATCATTGATGAATTCATTTGATGTCGGTTATTCTTTACTAGGGATATTAACCAATTATACTAATATTATTGTTCCATCAAGTGGATTATGATTATGATTACAAGATGTTTATGAAAATTGTTTCCTTCCCACATGATATGTTGTAATGTTTTGTCTTATGAAGCCCACTACATTTCATTGGTTCTGATATGGGGAATATTTTATTATCTTGAATCACACATAGGTATTATTTTAATTATTAACATATGACACCAATATACCACCCAAATTCATTAGGTAAATCTTTGTATGTCATGATATACAAATTAGAATCAAGTTTATAATCTATATCCACAATGGAAATAATGAACATGGGCATTATTGACAATTGGAAATATGGAAATGGGATTTATCCAAAATTTAAAACCATTTATATGTATTGGGACACTATTTTTGATGGTCTAATTAGTTAAAATTGTATGAAATTGCGTTATATTCATATATTAGTACCATGCCTTTATGAAATGTTATTTTAGTTAATGAATAATATTGATTACACAATCATATGAATCATGTATTTTGAAATGATAATGTGTTATTTTATGACTAATGTTTTTATATTATGACGGGTTAGGTATAAAATTTGTATGTAATTTTCATGATTACATAAACTTATTTTTTTTCATATGTTCATAGAATGATTTCACCTATGTTTACCAATACTGAGCATTTTATGTCACCGTTTTATATGTTTTCTATCCCCATTTTCTAAAAGAAGGTATTATGTATGATATGTATAAGAAGGTATGTAGTTGTGAAGAACATATTGGAAGATTATAAAACTAACATATAGACTAATTCTTTTTTTTTCATGTTTCCATAGGAAAGAGATATAACCGATTCTGGAAGGGTTCATTATGTTATGAAATGAATATTCATCAATTATGATATAATATTTATCTATGTAATGTTTGGAATATATTAAAATTTACATCTTGAAAATAATTTCATCATACTCAAAATGATTATCGATATTAATTTATAACATTATGTTGTACCCATATTTACACATAAGAGTCATTCAAAAAAAGTGACATTATGTATTTATATTTTCATTAATTATTATATAATTTACATTCATCAACATGAGACCATTAAATAAAAAAAATTATGTCATGTGTTGTTAATGTTTGAAGTTACATCGTCCAATAATATTTGAGATGAAATTTAACTACCTTAAAAAATATATTAACCTATTTTTAGACAATTAACATTTTATAGAGTAGTTAAATTTTACAAACGACAATATTGGCAATGCTTAAAAATATGAAATATACATTTATCAAATTCATACCATATGATTACAAATATTGAATCCATATTTTTCAGTTGAATTTTTATAAGTAGAAGAAATTTATTTCAAAATAACTCTTCAAAACATGAAGAAATCATTTAAATAAAATAGATTTTTATGCATAAAAAAGGATTCATTCCTACTCCATTAAAAATTTATATTACGGTTACAAAATTTTGTGGAATATATAATAAATTAATTTCATTAAAATCACAAACCAATAAGTATTAAATCAAATTTTTTTGAGAAAAACATTCTGGGAAGATAATATAGTTTTACATAAATGTAAATCCTTTTCCTCAAAAGATTTTTATTTATATTTATTATTAATTAATCACCAATGAATCAATTTTATACATTTTTTAAAGCATAATTTTTCCTAATTTAGTTATAATATTCGTACCATAAAAACTGAAATTGTTATGAAAATTAATTAGTAAATCGAGATTCATTTAAATTCTATGTTTGGTGTTAATTAATATATCAAAGAAACAATTTTTATTGTCAATAAATATATCACGGAATCATGAGGTTTTAAATTAATTGCAAAATCATAATCATGACGTTATGATAAAAAAACATTATAACCTTTTCTCAAAAAAGCATGTTTTATATTAGAAGGTTATAAACATTAATAAAACCATATGATCATTTTATATCATTATAAAATAAAAATATTTACTTCAAAACACATTTAAAATGATATAAAAATTTGTCGGTAACATGGGATATAGTATTTATAAAACATTAAAAATACCATTTACAATCACACAAAACAATTTAATTACACACTCAATTAATTTCATCATGTTCCCTCTAGAGATCAAGTTATTAGATAATTAATTATATAGCTATATCTGACCCGCCCATCATCATAAAAAATATCAAATTACTATAAATTTTATTAAAAAAATCATGTATTTCTTTTATAAAACTCCAAATAAATTTCATTTGATCCAAATAAAATAATGGCCTTTTATCTCCTTAAAAGGAGGAGATAAACCTTTTCATTTTATAACATTTAAATTCAAAAAAATACCAACATAGTGGAGAATTATTAATCCTTAAATAACCATATAAACATGTAGACTGAGATCAATAATTTAAAAATTAACTGATAATGAGATAATATTTTATTGTCGTAAATATTAAAATAATATTTTTTCAGATATTTTTTTAAAGAATGGAATAAACCGAGTTGTATATAAAATATTGAATATTTTATTTTGATGAAATTTATAAACAAATGGAAATTATTTTAAAAAAACCATTAATAATATTTTAAATAATAAAAATATATTTTTTGAATCATTAATATTATCAAGGATGAAAATCAAAAAATAGTTTATTACATTTAAAACTACTTTTTAATGAAAAATCCTTAATGATTTTAGAAATCATTAAAATGGAAAATTAAAGAAGATAAATAAAAAAATATTTTTATGTAATTTTTTTTAATTAATGATAATTTACATCTGTATGATATTTATTAAACCATATAATATAAAAATGTAGTGAAAATGGAATACGTCTCAAAGAGAGTAAATTGAGATGAAAAATACCTTACCTAGTGTTTTGAAACACTTTTTATATTCTATAACCCCTGAAAATAAATTAATAATAATTTAAGATTATGAACATTTTCATGATAATCCCACTATCATTATTGTTTTTTTACATCCTTTATTATAATGTTATATTTAGTTGCTAATATCATTATATTTGTGCTGGATGTTTTGGGGTGTTTTTCATTATACCCTCAAAATAACATTGCCGTGTTGACCATGGTAAAAGGGTCTATGGTTCCTTCAGCTTAATAATATTTTTAAAATTCAATATTTAAACATAAATAAACTTTTAAAATCTATGTCAAAAAAATAATAAACATCGAGAACATCGTTTTGTAGAGGTGGAATCCCAAACATAATGATGAGTGACATTTCCTTTTTCATAATAGGTGAAATGGAAAAAATTATACCAAGTATTACCATGATATAATTGTAATAATATTATAATTATATTATTTTTTAAATAAATCCATCTTCATAACCATCCATATATGGTGTAAATAAAAAATTAATCACTTCTATTTAGAGATGAAGTTGTCTACATATACGCACAATTGATGTTATCAAATTCCAATGGGAATATTGTAACAAAGAAATAAAATATATCATTTATTATGAATCATAATTATATCATAAATATCATATGTATTCATTTTGTCTATAATTTTAGAATACTATATATGGTTTTGTAAAGAAGAGATATGCATCGCTTCTAGAGGTGGTCATCCACACAAACATATGAGCAAGGCTTTATATACCATAAGATTGAAAAGAGGTATAAAATATATGTAAAATTAATATAATATAACTTTAATATTGTAAATTTACTGAATTTGTTTTATAATTATCAGTATAAATTATTTTAATCATGCACAATAAGATAAAAACTACGAAAAACATGGTTAAAACATGTACATCTTATTTACATATCCTCATATTTATGGAACTTAATACCTATAAGAGAATCTTTTATGATATAAAATATTATTAGGATCATGGTATGGGAACATTTGAGTGTTATTTTGGAATAATACTAAGAAAAAAAACGGTATTTGTGTTTTGAATTGATTGAAGCAATTTTTTCTTATAGGGACAAATTGATGTAATTTTCCGACATTTTCAATATAATATGAACATAAAAATAATATTAAAAAGTAAAATTAGGAAATACATTATAGATTAATTAAATATTTATAAAATTTTTCTTAAAATTAATTAAATGTAGGTTTTTCAATTTTTCTAATGATTTAAATCTATATTTTCAACAATAAATATCAATTACACTAATTTTAATGAATGTTCACTAATTATTACTTTAAAATAATACATAAAATAATGGAATTAGAATATAAATACATTACCCAACACAAATACATTATAATTTTTAAATAAAAAATATTATACCATAATTCATCAAATAATATTCATTTTGATTTTTTTAGAAATTATTTACTTGACTTTCTACTACATGCAGAAGCATTGCATCAATATTTTGTTACTATTATAGGTAATTATACCATCACTAAAAATTTATAATAAATTAATAAAACGAATAAAATTTATTTTATTAAAATAACTATTTATAACCATTCATAACTTATTTTTATCCATATATAACCAATGAATACATATTAAAAGTAAGAGTGGAATTATGAGAATACTCTTTACTTAAAATAAATTAAAGGTCATTATCAAATAAAAAAGTATCCAAAATGATAGTATTTCGATTGTATAATTTTTAATATTGAAATAAACTAATAAAATGAAATAAAGTCATGTATTTTAAATATTTATTTTCCTTATAAAATAGTTTTAACCACATTTTATACATTTAACCGATTTATAAGGTCCTAACATTTAAAAATGTAATTTTTTTGTTTGTTGTAAAATTAAATTTAACATATATCTATATTTTTACATGTTGAATTATAAAATAGAATATATTTTTTAATATTAAATTTATTAATATTTTGAAACCTATATTTAATATAAGTATCCAAAAGACATATAAATAGTTGTTAAAAAAATTCATGTTTTCTACATTAAAATTATTTTACAGTAAAATAATATATATTAATGATTACCAAATATTTATTTAAATTAGAATAATAAAATTTAAGTGAAATTTTCAACATTCAGAAAAATAAATGTATATTTCTATTCGAACTATTACATGTCGTCATACATGAATAGTGTGTTATTTGATTAAATAATAACTTATGTAATACAATTTAATGAATGGCTTTCAAAATTAGAAAATAATATTTTTAAATGGTTTGTTTTACAACATAATAACATAAATATTATAAATAAGGTTATATTTATTTTTAATTCAATATTACATCATGATACTCAATAATTGATACACTATTGAAAAAAATAGTATTAGAATATTCAACAAAAAATCAACCATTTCAGAAAATTTAAAAAACAAAAAATAACATTATTCTAATTTGATAATTTAAAAGATGAGGTTAATTAGATAAAATAGATATTATCAAATTCATAACATTAACATTTAACTGAAAATAATAAATAGAAATGAAATCCTATTTTTTAGAAATGTATCACTTTAAAATGTTAGGTTTACTTTACATTATTCCATATCAAATAAACAATGAGTGTCATGAATTTTTTGAATTTTATATATTCATAATTTATTGTTTTCTAACTTTTATTAATTATGTTTTATTTAATTTATTTTCTAATGTGGGTTTAGGATATTTTATCAAATATAATAATATTTATCTAAAATACATTCAATAATCATGAAGAGTTACATTCTCTCCCATAAATGTAATTTTGTCTAAAAAATACTATTAAAAAAGTGTGTATCATGACATAGAATTTAAAGAATGATTTATATATTTTGATTATATATATATTCAGATATTTTAAAATAATTACAAAAAAATACTGGTTAATGGTTTTCTAAAAATAATCTTCGATAATTGAGTGATATGTCTTAATAAATTTATCATCCACCTATCAAAATTGTGGAATTATTTTAGATCTAGCAAATATAATATGAAAATATATACTTACATGTTGTCTTTTAATTACACAAGTGAAATTTCATCCATCAATTTGGTTTTGAGTTTTTTTAAACCTTCCTTTAATCTCATATTCTGATTGATAAATAACCATAAATAGTTTTTCATTTTTGAAGCACTAAAAACATTTCAATGCATCATAAGATTGTAAAAAGAGAAAATATGTTATTAATCCAAACAATATACCTTTACTAAAATTGAAATTTTTATCCGATATAATGATTATACCTTATGAAATATTAGAAAAACATTATATGAATAAGTAGTGTATTGATCTTTAGAACCTCAAAAATAGCTTTAGAAGTTCAGTTTAAATCATTATACAAATCAATAACCCTAAAATCATAAATTATAGATAACATACTCATCCAAAATAAACATAATATATATCTCTAACCTAAATTAAACTTTCATAATTTCCTATAACAAAATTTATATTCCATGTTTATAATTTCAATGAAATATACTAATCTATCCCAAAAATAACTTTAATCATCATGGCATAAAAGCAAAGAAAAAGTAATTCTGAATAAAAAAACACTAATATTTTTCTTCTTAAAAAAATATCAACCATTTTGACATGAAATCCAATATTATAAAAAAAATATTTAAACACCAAATTCTAGTGGTGTTCCAAAAATAATTAAGCTAATTTGTTTTATGAATTGAAAATAATTAATTAGAGAGTACGAAGGTATTAATCCAAAATTATATCCATATATCTCATATTATTTCAAAAAACATATAATTACATTCATCCAAAATATTATTTATAGTAAATAAAATGATATAATTATGGGTTACATATAAATTAGTCATCAATTTTTTATAAAAACTTATAA
The DNA here is from genome assembly GCA_963277665.1 of Viscum album. Taxonomy (NCBI): domain Eukaryota; kingdom Viridiplantae; phylum Streptophyta; class Magnoliopsida; order Santalales; family Viscaceae; genus Viscum; species Viscum album. Next base: position 501,622,469 of record OY728159.1, read on the forward strand.
ATATTTCCAAAAAAATATCAGTAATCATCATAAATATTTCTAATATAAAACCTCAAAAGGTGTGTCTATAACAGTAAAAATATTATAAACAATTGAATTATTAACCCATAAAAGTATATAAAAGTCTTAAAATATTTTCAAATCAATCATCCTAACCTCAAAAGTTATCTTAAACATTAATTTTATATCAATTATAGAACCCAATGTCAGATGTAACCCAAAATATTGTGATTTATAAAATGGATCGATGTTTCATACATTTATAGTATTTTATAGTTTTAGAGTATTATAGTATTTGAATAATCATACATAATAATATATTTCCACAAAATTATCACATTTTTAAAAAAAAAACATGGTCATATGTTTACACATATATTTAATTCGTGACATTTTTTCATCAATCAAGACATGTCACCATTTCCCTTTATATGGTTTGAAAAAATACTTATGCCCATTTATAAACAATTGGAAATATGGGATGGTAAAACTAAATATCATCACAGTTCAAAATAAAGAAAATACTCTTGTTATTATGTTTTAAAATTCATGAAATATCTATAAAAGGTTTTCATTTTTCATTAAAACATTGAGAAAAAGTAATATTTTGCATAACCATGAAATCAAATTTATTTCAAAAAGTTTTCATAAAATATATCATAAGAAATAATTAATTATAATTCATAATCATGTGTATTTTTAGATAAATATTAAAAAAAATATTTAGAATAATTGTTTTTTATAAAATAAGTTCATGAACATTATTCAATCCATAAGAACGTGTTATTAACATGAAATAAAAAATATCAATAGAAAAACATTTATAATGACATAATAAAATATAGGTATCTTGGGGAATCATTTTTTTGGTTATATAACACATGCTCCGAAGTAATTTGAGGAAGGTCATAACAAGTTGAGATTTAATTCGAGCACAAAGGACCATAAAATCATCAATTTTATCTACCTTTCAGAACTCTTTCATTTATATCCATTCCCTCGAAAATTCATGATGTTTTATAAGATTCCTCATTCATTCCAATGAGACTTGAGCCTAATATGAAGGCATTGGATAGTCACCTCCACGAGTCTGAGGGATCAGGGGCCTTTGTAGTGCCACTTTTCTGTGTAAAATGCCATCGAGAATTCTGAATCCCCTTTCAGCTATAAATATCTACATCACCCTACATCAAAATAATTTCTTCTGACCATTTACCTTTTGATCTCTCATTTCTTGAATCCCCCCTAAGTACTATGAAATTGACACAAAAAATAAATCATCCAAAGAATTTGAGAATCATGAAAACTACTATCCCTGGACCTATGAACACCTTCATATGGTATGTATTCCATATTTTATGGAATATTCCCTTCATGGAGGATGATTTATCTAATGGTCACTTTATGATTTACGGACCATTTAGCATTTATGATGCACTCTTTTCTAATTTCGTGAAATCATGACATGTTAGGGTCACCATGAACTAAAAGTATATTATCATTATGAAGCCTATATCCTCTATGAATCACCTAATATTTTCAAAGAACCTATTATCAAGGCCACCCAGATCGATGATACATTTTACATGAGGTACTCTATGGTTTAATATAGTTTCTTCTTAGTCCCTCATGTGATGTCCCATTGTGCATTTCCATAACTTTTTTCTTTATGGAATAATTATGATAATGTATCTGTTTATTAGGATGACATGATAATGTACACCCCATGGATGACCACTCCTCCACCCCTCTCTAATTTCACAATGATTATGAATTTCATTCCCCATTTGTGTGTGGGAATCAGTTGGGTAAGTCCCATGGGTGTGGAGTGATCCCTTCCAATTCTTAATGTACGACGTTAAACTATGAAGTGCCATCATCCTTATACCATGAAATTAAAATGGTGCCTCACCATATTCCACTCATATATGCTTTCCTACCATAGGAAATTTTCCTTCTCACTCATCTTCATATGAGTGATATCTTCATCAAATGTAATGAAATCCTCCTCACATGGAATGACATCTTCCCTATGGGATAAGGAAACAATGATAAAATATACCCCTAGTATATCTTATTAGAAGAATCACTCATGCTCCTCCTTGCCTCATGTAGACTCAATGTAAAAAGGGGTGATGGTCATTGAAGTCTATAATAACGCCATCCCTCTCTATTTGGACTTTTTCATCTTGCCCCATTTCTATACGTAAGCCCCATAACAAGCCTCACTGATGCATATTTCTCAATGAAACCATCTAGTATACTAGTTGATCTTGTTTATCACACCGATCATGAATCAAATGGTATTATAGGATAGTAGTGACCATGATATCCTTCTATACGGTATCCCTCATGGAGTAATACCCAGCTTCCACCTCCATTGGCTTAAAGATATAAGTAATATCCAAACCACTGAACTACATGGTTTCTGTTCCCTATATTTTATATAAGGTATATAAGAAGAAGCCATGAGGTTCTATACTAAAAAACAGTAAACATATGTGCCCCCTTCATTGTGGTCAACCTCTTTGATCTTCCATCAGTGGTTTCTATGTAAATCTTTAAATGAGGACCCTCTTTAGGTATAACCCACACATTCCACACTTTTAACTACATATTAATTTATTCCCAACTAACTAAGATACATTGGAAGCCTCTATGAGGTCCAATCCAATCATCCATATCAATCATGATCTCTTTTGGTTCATATCCCTAGTAAGATCATACCCTTCACCAGGAAGAACTTATCTCTTCTAGGCGCATCAGACAAATTCTACATTTAATTATGTTACCCCATTTCATAACTACATGGAATTTAGTTCCAATCTAAATTGGATTCATTGGAAAACTACCCAATAACCAAGCCAAAAACCATCATATTCGCATATTTTCACTATCTTCTTTACCATATGATGTTAAACTGCACATAATTTCCTAATTTTGTTGAATTTGATCCCTATTTCCTAAATAAGGTATGCAAGAAGCATCATTGAGGTCCAATCCCAACACCATATAAAACCAATTCACTCTAACCACTTATCCCAATTCATTCACATCCATCCTGATTCATAACATGCTCACAACATCCTGATGAGATCATTCAATTTATGAGTGATGCTCTTATATAAAAAACCTGATCATACGCCCCATCACCTCACTCATATCATGTTTAGTTCATGTCATCCATTTAGTTCAACTCTGTGTGTAAGACTCATTCATTCATGTCATAGCATATATTGGTAGAATTCAGGTAGTCTCAATGTGTAAGCCCCACATAATCTAACAGTTAGAAATCCCCTTTCGAAGGGTAGTATTAGTGTGTACTCCCCATTTCATCAAAATAACTATTAGGGTATGATCTGTGTCTTCTAAACAGGTTACATAGGAAGCCTAAATGAGGTTCAATCAAAGCCAATGGTAAACCATGTTGTGCACCTCATTGGTTCATTCCCCCATGATCCACCCTCAGTGGTATCAAGATCGACCTCCAGGATCATTCTTCATTGGGAGTTCTGAACCATACATCTTGTAAAATTCATTTCTTCCCTCCTAGGATGTATCCCTTTATGGTGTCATATCCTTCCATCATGGGATACCCAATTAATTGAACTTCCTCATTGTGTTTTCTGATCCATCTATCTGGTAAAGGTTGTGTGTTCTTCCACCTATGGATGTGCCTATATGATCTTTCTTCACCAGTTCTCTGAACAACACATTCCATATCTGCAAAATATTAAACTTATGATCCTTCATCTCCTCTAGATATTAAACGTGTGTCTTACCTCATGTTGGACAATTAGTTTATAGGGATAACCTCATAAGACAAGCTTATGTAATATGATACCCCACAATTGATGTGGGATGCCTCATGTTTCAGAAACCTATATAACACCTCATATAAGGAAGAATATTTGTGACTAAGTATCTGACATCTGGACAAGGAACTAATGCATAATGTGAATACTTCATTGACTGAATGGTTCTTCCTTGACATGATTGCTTGTAATGGCTTAAAAGTAGTTGTAAAATTATCTGTCATCCACAATGAGATGGCACCAGTAATGAGTTTCAAAAACAATGCCTTAATCTATAAGGGAGACCCTAGAAAAGAAAATAATTATGATGAGGAATACACGAATAGAGGGACCGACATCCCATCATCCCATTTCAATCATGGGGAGGACATATCATAAGAATTTATGAATATAGTTCACCTTTAGAAAGTATAAATGTGGGATTCAATGGTGAAACTGGGATAAAAATATTCTTCTAAATATGAGTATTAGTCGCATTCGATGCATCACTATATAAGAGTGTCACTATATCCCAAAATTTGGTTCCTGGTCCGACCAAGAAAGTAGTGTAAAAATCATGGAACTCACAAGAGATGGGGGTTTTTGGTCGTTGGCCATTCTGGTCTATGCCATCATTAATGTGGATCATTCTCTCCATCCGCGGAAGATTTATTGCTACAGGGGAATTCATCATTTCATTTCTATTATCTCAACTGATTTTAGAATCTTCCTAACTTGCAGGACCCAAACCATCAAAAATCAATCAACCTCTTCATGAAAACACTGAGTTAATGGGAACAATAATGTGGAAATCCTGCAAAATCCCACCCTCGCTATAGCTACATCCACAATCACAACAATCAGTTTCCCACACCCAATCTGACCCTTGAAGACCATGAAGACGGGGGGAATGATATTATCATATGATGGTATGATTATTAGTGGGTCATTACCATGAGGGACATGTCCTTATATGACATGGAGGATTCTTCACCTCACTAGTGCCACAAACCCCATGGAATGTGTAGGAATACACTCCTCTATACTCCCATATCTAATAGATCTAAGTTCCTCCCCCTAGTTCATTACCACGATTCACTCATCTACCCCAATGAGGTAAGAGATATCCATGTCATCCTAACTATGACTACTTCCTGAGATCTGTCAATGAGGGCATCCACCAGTTTCCAATAATTTCACCCAAGACCATCCCCTCAAGCTGAATAACAAGAAGTATACACCCCATTTCATCCATCCCTAATCTGGATTGCCTGATTCCAATAACGGATGAATGCTCAGAATGTTCCCCAACAATAGGTATCCTCTTCCACGACTTTGTTGTCTTGTTCTAGAACCAGCACTTAAATCTGCCTCCATAACATTTCATATTAGTGATCCACCAACACCCAATTAGTATCGAGAACTCATTAACCCCACAAGCAGGATGGGTTGACTATTTCATTAAACAATGTATACTACAACCATCATGACTTGTTCTATGATGATGATATATAGTACGGAGGCTATACACATTCCATCACCAACCAGAGTGGAGCCCCCTATCACCCTAATAATGGATGCCATCCCCATTTCCTATGTGCATATTTAAGAATAGGTCCTCCCCACTTAGTCAACATCTAGCACCAAGATCCACCTTGTGCCTATGGTTCCTGACAAAATTTCCCTCCATGTTCCATGAACCATCTACTCAATGTCCCTCTTCATATCATCACTAGCTCCACTTTCGTTCTTCCATACCTTACCAATTATTAGTATATCGGTACTCATTGTGTCATAGGCAGACAACATGGAGGTCCACCCCCAGCCTTCACCATCTCTAGTGGAGGTCCACCCCCAACCTTCACCATCTCTAGTGGAGGTCCTCCCTACACCACTATTCAAAATAATAGGAACTCTTTAATTATAAAAAAACCAATACAATGGTCATCCTCATTATAAAAATCAAAATCACAGAGTTCCTCCCCATGTCTTATTTGATTGATGCTCCGGTGCTCCTCAAACATCATATTACCGTAGTGAATTTTATTCATAATATATTCCCCACCACGAAGGACCTTCCCATATCCACATAAATTCACTAAAAGGACCTATATTCTATGTCATCACCCATATTGTAATTATTCACCACTGTCAAAATAATCCCACTAGATGTCCTCCCGCATTGATAGAAACAAATAATAATGTCCTCCCCATGTTATAGCCATCTCAAGTGGAGGTCCTCCCAACTCAAACACCAACCTGCACAAAGGTCATCCCCATTTCGAATGTTTCATATTCCTTGGAATAATTATTATATAGAAGAATAATGAACCATCACTATTGAAGGAATAACTTTAAGTTGTGACAGATCATTGTCAATGTAGTCCACTTCTTAGATTATGAAGAGGAATTTGACCCAATGATGGATCCTTCAACCCAATCCTCTACATTACAATTTGTGGATGGAACCCCAAATTTTATGTTCAACATTTCATATGGTGAGATACACCAGATCACTAAACCAATTTTCAGGTAAATGCATGTGGTGGATGAATTGGATACCTTCTAGAGTCTTTCTATGAAACCCTCTATATCATCTCCAGTTTCATTCTACACCTCGACCCAAGATCATTGTGTTATTCTTGGGCATGGTAGACCATGATCACCAACCAGGCTCAACACCGATCTTCATTTCACATGAACCTAAATTTGTGTAAAATAAACCTTCTTATTGGGATATATTTATATGATTGATGACACCTATGAAAGACAACACAATACATGGAATCCAGTTAGCTTGCCCAATGTTATCTCTAACTGATAGTCCACCTCTCATCAATACATATCAGTAATACTTCCAATCCTCAACCACCCATAATGATGATTGGTGAAACCAATAGTTCAATCCTAATTCTATTCATAGTATAATGTGAGAAACCTTATCCCTCGATTATTAGTTTGAGATGTTCTAGGAAGATCCTACTTTTGATATTGTAATTATTGGGTCTCTCACTAAACATGATGTCATGTGTTTTTTCTAGACTATTTGAGTGATTCATTTCGTCCTCTGTGGATGTTAGTTTTATTATCCAAAGACTCCAGATCTTTGCAATGGCATCATCCAGTAGTGTCACATGGTTGAGTTAGATGTTCTTTCCTTGGTATGATACCCTGCATCTCCTGGATATCACTAGCCCCTTCATAAATGATGTGTTCAATTATTTACTATGTTCTGAAGAATTATTGAAGTGATGACCCCACACATTTGTATCCATAACTAAGGGAAAAATTCTACTCTTCACCTTAGTATCATCATGATCCAACATAATTTTTTCTGTGATATCATGGATATGCTTACAGGTGTAGTCACAATGAACATGGTTGACATTAATCCTCTAATAAGGACACTATGGCAGAGCTAGATAAAGAGGAATCACCGTCTAGGGAAGTACAATACCATGTGGATGCTTATATGAGAATCATTAATGACCTCTATTGGTTTATTCTCATCCTTGCAGTTCCCTTCGATTCATTTACCTTTGGTTGACACGCCAACATGGTTAAATAGAAGACTATGACCTATATTCCCTCTTGTAATGACCCGAACCTCTCTGGCCCATTCCTTTGTCCAAAAGAAGTCCATGCAGTGTTCTGGAGGGTAAAATGGAGTTTTCCCACACTTTCCAGAATTTTGAAACTACACGCCGTGTAGTTTGAGTACACGTCGTGTACCCCCTTTCCGGGTATACCCCATGTTGAAGGTCGTGTCCTTGCTGTGTGAAATAACGGGTGCACGTCGTGTGTCCAGTTCTACATGTTGTGTAGTCCTTCCCAACATATGTGTTACCAGTCAACGGTCATGTGCCATGTTCGAGCTGTTTTCTTGTCGTGTGAAATAAATGGGTACACGTCGTGTGTCCAAACTACACGTTGTATAGTCCCTCCCTGCATATGTGTTACCCTCAAACCATGTGTTGACCAGCCAACAGCCGCAGAGCCGTGTTCGAAGCCGTGTGGAGACCGTGTGAAAAAACCGAGTACATGCCACGTACCATAATTTACACTCCATGTACATTTTATTTTCACTCCTATAAAAGGAGGGGTCCCCTCCTCCTTTCAACTCAACCCTCTCCTCCCCTTTCCTCTATGTAGAGCTCTCCCAAGAGACTCGAAGGCACTTTCTTCCATAACTTCTTCATCCGAGATCCAATTTACGATCCATCAGCGGCCACAAGATCGTAACGAAGAGGCAGAACGTCTGAGATTGGATCCGTTTTCTTTCCTTCAGCCTTTCCTTTCTGACATACACCCGAGGTGGTTTTTCCAGGACCTGAAAGAAGTGACGGACGCTGACAGACATCTTCTAAAGTTGATATGGGGGAGCGTTGCGATCAGAACCTGTTGAGGTAGGGATCTTACCTTCGTCTGTCTATTTTTTGAATCATGCAGGGTGTGTGTTCTCTTGTTTACGTGAAACACTTTTGAACCAATTTAATAAAGATAATAACTGGCTTATGTAACAGGGATGGGAAGTTTGTGATTACTTTTACTTTAATTTTTATATCACGTGATATTATGTCATTAATTGAATAGGCTTCTTCCTACTAAAAATCACAGTCGTTGGGGGAATTTTCATGCGCAATTAAATGTTTCCCTATCTTTCTAGACCGTTTTTGTGAATGGAACATTGTCGAATGTGAGAATTGGTCAATCATGTAAAGTTGGATGTTTAAAATCTAGAACCCTTATGTGGTCACACTGATTAAACAAAATGGAATAATGTACATGTGGGTGTTGGCTTGGATATGTGGCATGTGATGGGGGTGTTTTGTGGGTTATTGTGGATCGGGTGAGCAGTGGGGCTGCGGTTGACTTGGTTGTGGGTTGGTGTGAATGTTTTGTTGGTGACAGGCAGCGGGGCTGCGATAAATGGTATTAAAGGGATATTGATGTACGAGTTTCGGTGCGGTTGTGGTTATGGTGTTTGGCAGCGGGGCTGCAGGGATGGGTTTAAATGTGAATGGGCTATGGGTTGTGATTAATAAATAAAAAGTGGAAGAGTTAATGAATGGTGGGTCATGGTAATGGAACAAGATTAATAATCAATGGGTTGGATGGTTGATAAAGAGACTTGGTTGTGTTTCTTTTGATTCCCTAACTTGATTTTTGGATGGAAGGAATGTGTTTTAAGAACAATCAATGATTGTGGATAGTTTCCCAATAGTTAAGGAACTAAATAAACTAATTCTTCTGAAACGTGAAAACCTAAATGGGGTTGGGGTTGTTTGTGGTATGCATGCTTCGTAGTAGCAGTGTCGAGGCATGTGCTCAGTTTCCCTGTTTAGAAGCCATAGGTTGGGTTGTTTGTTTGGTATACATATATATCTCTATATTTTGTATTTTATCGCACCCCACCCATGTTGAGAACTTAGTGGCGAACACTACCATTTCATGGGAGAGGGTGTTTTTACCTTAGTTACTAGCTCCTTCATGCTCCCTCTCCCATGGGTTGTAATGGCTTGAGGCGACCTTACACCTTAGACTCTTCGGGTTGGTTTCGATTGGTGTGGTTTTAGCCCAAGACTCCTCGGGCAGGTTCTACCGTTTCCCAAGTATCTTCGGGACGAGGCCTAGGTGTGTCTGGGCGGGATACATGGTTGTGAGGCCCAGGTGTGTGTGGGTGGGATATGTGGTTGTGAGGCCCATGGGTGTGCGGGTGGGATACGTGCTTGTGAGGCCTAGGTGTGTGCGGGTGGGAAGAGTGTGGCATCTCTAGGACGTTCGCCGTTAGGAAGAGCCGCTAACTAAAGGGAAATGGTGCGGGGTACCCAATACTCTTGTTTCTTATGAACTACTACCCGTTGTGATTGTGTTTTTGATGAGTGTGGCTAGTGAGGTTGGGTGGATAGAACTCCTTACTAGGTTTCTTCTGTTGCTCTCATGGGACATTAGGATGTCTCCCCACTTGTGCACAAGAGAGTTAGGTTTTCCTACTAAGTATACTTGTATGCTCACCCTACATTTACTTTCAGGTTTCAGGAGGACTAACAGGGCCGTGCAGGACCCTACTAGTCGGACAGTTGGAGTTGTTGCAATTGCTATACTCTTGTTTTCTTTTGGTAGTGTACTTTTCAGGGTTCTTTTAATGGTAGCTTGTTATTAAATTGTTTAAACATGCATGTGGTCTTGGTTTGGGTTTATTTATATACACTTGTTATATTCCTTTTGGTGGTTGACTTTTCCTATTTCCCTTCCAAAATAATAAAAAGGATAATGCCTCATATATTTGTGAAAACTCAAACCCTTAGTTCTAGTCGCCACCCCAGGGCCTACTGGAGGCGGGACTCGGGGGGTCATTATCTCCCTTTTCACCATTTCCAGCTCAAGAGGGGCATCTTTGGTGGGAGGGGGTCATGACAGAATGGTATCAAAATTTATGGTTGAGATATGGAATGGAGTCTAGAGTTAGAAACAGTGAGGATTGCATGGGATGGTAAGGAAACGGTGTTAGTTAATCTTAGTGCATGACCTAGGCCAGGGAAGACCGACTAGGACGCGAGATTTTAGGCCCCCCCTGATCTGATGAAAGGACTCCGAGCCTACCAAATGACCAAGTGAGGCTACATTGATTGCAGGGTAGAGACCCTAGGGAAGGTACATGAATCATCATGATTGTGTTTTACATGATTTGGGTGTTCTTGGAGCGAAAATTAAATAAAATGATAAAATAAAACCTTGCGAAATTTCATTTCACCTTGGGATTAGGAGATCCATGATTACCATATAGCTATGGTACCTGGACATCATCCCCGGGTGGCTCATACGGCCGAGGCCCAGCAGATTTAGGTGGTCGATCAATTGAGGATTGACCGAGAGGAGGAATATAGCCAGTGGTAGAAGATTCTCGGTTCTTTTCTGTGGCAGACCCTCAAGAAGTACAAGGGTATTACTTCAGATACGGAGACGGAGGGGTGGATAGAGGAGATAAGGATCTCTTTTACCTTGATTTGTCCTCTGAAGGAGTACTAGGTTCCCCTAGCAGTCAGTCAGCTGAGAGGTGCTTCGCGACAGTGGTGGACGCTCTACCTCAGAGAGAGGATAAAGGCAGAGTTTCCATGGGATGACTTTGAGAAGGAATTACAAGAGGAATTCCTTTCATCCGTGATTAAGGAGGAGAAGTGGCATGTGTTACTCTCCCTTCAGCAGGGGAGTATGTCAGTACGAGATTTGTGGATCATGTTCAAGGATCTTCTGTGCTTTTCACCGGATATCTTTCCAGATGAGGAGCCTCGGGCGAGAAGTTTGGAGGAGGCACTTCGTCCTTCGCTCCATTATGTTGTCACCCCATTCACCCTTCCAATGTAATTGGCGGTAGAGAAGAAGGCATGGGCTCTAGAGAGGATGCACTCGCTGGGAGGTGCACCCCGAGAGGGGAACCTGCTGGGCTCGTTGAAGGGGAATGCAGTCAGCAGCAGGTCTCCTGCAACGGGACCTTCGAGGTTCAGACCAGTGTTGAGCAGGCCCCAGCTGTTCCAGTTCAGATCTTTAGGTCCTTGTCCCTTTTTCACGATCCCACGACCGAAGTGTTTTTCTTGTGGAGGTTTCGAGCACATTCAGAGTCGGTGCCCGACCCGAGATTAGTACAATGGAGGTGGGAAGGTTCAGCACCCACCTCAGCAGCACCAGTTTTCGGCGAGGCCCTTCCAGCAGCAGCTGGACCATGCTCCTTCGAGGGCAGACTTTTCGGGAGGAGGCTGACCTCAGGGTGCTCCTCAGGGACCTCAACGAGGGAATGTTCGGGGAGGTGGATGACATCATAGAGGCAGGGGAGCTGGGTGTAGATAGTTTCACGCAGTAGAGTTGGCCGCTCCAGCAGGACCAGAGGTGGTGCGAGGTACGATTTGTTTGTTTAGCACTCTTGTTTCTACATTGTTCGATTTGGGAGCTTCGCACTCCATTTTTGCACCTTGTCTAGACCATTATTTGGTACTAGACATAGATAGACATTCCGTACCACTGGTGCTGAGTACACTAGTTGGAGGCTAGACCAGCGTATCTTGTGTTTTCCGGGGATGTGGGATGATGTTGCGACCACATCGATCTAGTGGGGACCTTCTTCTATTACAGATGCAGCCATACGATATCATCCTAGGCATCGACTGGTTGTTTTCTATTAGTACCATTATCAACTGATTATGGAAAAGATTCGTGTTCTCCGAAGTGGATGGGCAGCGCGTATCTTTTGTTGGAGAGAAGATCAATCAAGTGGGAAGTCGGAGTCTAGAGCCTCACCTTTCTTTATTAGGCGGGTTATCAGTGGTTCCAGCTGATACAGAGATGATGGATGTCCCGGAGGTTATTGGGGAGTTCCTCTATGTGTTTCCTGAGGAGGTTGTGACTCTACCCCCCCCCACCCCCCGATGTGACGTTGAGTTCGGGAAAGACTTACAGCCTGGTTCCCGTACGATTTTGATGGCCTATAATCGGATGGCACCTTCGAAGTTGCGGGAGTTGCGGATTCAGATTGATGATCTGATGGAGAAGGGTTATTTCTGACCCAGCGTATCGACATGGGGTGATCCAGTTTTGTTCTTGAAAAAGTCAGATGGTGGTCCTAGGCTATGCATAGACTACCGAAGGTTGAACCAGGTAACGGTCAATAACTTCTACCCCTTCCAAGGATAGATGAGCTCTTCGACCAACTGAGGGGGGTAGGTTGGTTTTCCAAGATTGATATACAATATGGATATCATCAGATAAGGGTAAAGGACAGTGACATCTCGTAGATGGCTTACACGTGCAGGTATGGGCACTGAGAGTTTGTAGTGATGTCGTTTGGAGTTACGAATGCACCGACTGTGTTCATGGGACTTATGAACATTGTCTTCTGAGAGTTTCTGGACTGGTTCGTCGTTGTGTTTATTAATGACATCCGGATCTAATCAAGATCAGAGGAGGAGCACATTGATCATGTCAGGGCAGTCCTAGAAGTCCTTCAACCCCACCAGCTTTATAGAAAATTGTCGAAGTGTAAGTTCTTGACACAAGAAGTACACTTCCTTGGGCATGTGGTGTATCAGCAAGGAGTGTCAGTGGTCCTGTCGAAGGTGGATGCAGTTGTTTCTTGGGCCACACCCAAGAGAGTGGCAGATGTTCGTAGTTTCTTGTGGTTAGAAGGTTACTATCAGAGGTTTGATTTAAAATTCTTTCGAGTTTCTTCTCCATTGACATCATTGACGAGGAAGAACTGGGCCTTCCTATGGAGCGGGAAGTGCCCGAAATCTTTAGACTACCTGATGGAGAAGTTGGTAAGTGCTCCCGTACTCAGGTTTCCAGAGGAAGGGTTATTGTATGAAGTGTTTTGTGATGCTTCTAGACATGGTATGTGGTGCATGCTGATGCAGAAGAAGGGAGTGATCTGTTATGGCTCTAGGTAGTTACGCCCTCACGAGCGTAACTATGCCACCCATGAACTAGATCTTGTAGCAGTAGTGTTTGCACTGAATTTGTGGACACATTACCTCTTTGGGGAGCGCTTTGTGGTCTTCTCTGTTCACAGGAGCCTGTGATATATCATCTCCCAGCATGACCTGAACTTACGGCAGCGGAGATGGGTCGAGTTTCTACAATACTATGACTTTGAGATCTCTTACACTGAAGGTAAGGGAAACGTTGTGGCTGATGCCCTGAGCAGGAAGTCGCATAAGGAAGTGGTTCGGGAATCCGATGATGATTGGAAGGTGATGGGAGAGTTGGCTTCCTTGCACTTAGATGCAAGGGAAGAAGGTATTGGAGGCAGTTTGTTTCAGATGAAGGTGCAGTCCTCCTTGTTGCAGCAGGTGTAAGAGTCTTAGTGGGGGGACTCCGAGGTGGAAGTGATGCGGGATCACGTTGATCAGGGGAATGCTCCAGATGGATGGTCAAATGATAGCCGACATCAGATGATTTTTCATGGAAGGTTGTTTTTCCTGGATAGAATGCGTGAGGGAGTTCTCCGTGACTTCCATAGCCCATCCTTGGCGGTACATCCAGGAGTTTCAAAAAAGTACCAAGGCCTGAGGGATCAGTTTTGGTGGCCCGGGGTGAAACGGGCAGTGGTGGAGTTTGTGGCTAAATACCTTGTGTGTTGGTAATTGAAGGTTGAACACCGTGTTGCCAGTGGTTTATTGAATCCTTTAGATGTCCCCGAGTGGAAGTGGGATGACATTTCAGTGGACTTAATCATAGGACTACCCAGAGCTCAGGGTGGTTACGATGCTATCTGGGTAGTGGTGGATCGACTAACGAAATCAGCTAACTCCTAAGCAATTAAGGAGTCAGGCCCAGTGAGTACCTTAGCACATAGGAACATAGACGAGGTTGTGCGGTTGCATGGAGACCTGAAGGCTATCTTCTCAGATCGGGATACTCGGTTTACCTCACGAGTCTTGTGGGGGTTACAACATGCTTTTGTCACCCATCTATGCCTTAGCACTGCTTTCCACCCCCAGACCGATGGGCATATGGAGCGGACTATCCAAACATTGGAGGACATGATGCGAGCATGCGTTCTAGATTTCAGAGGATCATTGGTACGACACTTTCCTTTAGTAGAGTTAGCCTACAACAATAGCTTCCACTCTACTATTGGCATGTAACCGTTTGAGGCTTTGTACGGAATTCCATGTCGTTCACCCAATTGTTGGGCAGAGGTTGGTGAGACAGGTGCTCTTGGGCCAGAGGTAGTGCAGAGCACCAAAGTGAAAATCTAGCTTGTACGTGGGAGGATGAAAGCGGCTCAGGACCGACAGAAGTCTTATGCTGATCGTCAGAGGAGGCCTTTGGAGTTCGAGGTCCGAAATCATGTGTTCTTGATGGTTTCCCCTCGACGGGGGTAGCGAATGTTTGGGAAAGGAATAAATCTCTCACCTAGGTTCAACCAACCTTTTGAGGTGCTGAAGCGAGTCGGTGAGGTGGCATATCAGCTAGCCCTGCCACCTCAGTTGGAGAAGGTTTATGACGTCTTCCACGTCTCCTAGCTTTGTCGCTACTAACATGACGACTCTCACGTTATCGACTGGGGAGAGTTAGATATGGTATACTAAGCGACCTTCGAGGAATGACAATTCAAGATAGAGTATCTTAAAGAGAAGTTGCTCCGTGGATGAACCATTACATTGGTTCGTGTCTTGTGGAGGCATGGCAGCCTCGAGCAGACCACTTGGGAGCGGGAGACCCAGATGCACACTCAGTACCCAGAGTTGTTTTGACTTGTGTTTTCCCTAGTTCTTCTTAGCTTTGTGTTGATGTTGTAATATGTACCTTTGATATATGGAATGCTTGGCTTGTCAGTTGTGAGACCTTTTGTTTCCTTGTTCTCTAGAAATGTGTGGCATTTCCGGATGTGTTGGGAAAGGGAAAAAACTGACCCTTAATCGAGATGCATTATTGTGGATGCGACTGAAGTCATGCGGGTGAGTCAGTTCCTCCAAAAGCAGATAATATCTAGACATAGGAGAAGGAATTTCCCCAAAACCACGTGTTTGGGCAGTGTGTTGGTTGTGTGGTGTTGGGGGTAGTACGAGTTGAAAATTCCTAATTTATGAAAGTGGGAAGAGCCAATTATTAATCGAGACGCATTAATGAGGATGCGATTGAACCCGTGCAGGCGAGTCAGTGCCGCCTAAAGTGGATAATATCTTGACATAGGAGAAGGAATTCCTAACACATATTATTAGGGTTGTTGGTTGGGTTCCTGTTATAATGATAACCTTAAGAGGTATCTTTTTGGGTTTCCTCTGGGATGGATTTTGAATTCTCGGGGACGAGAATATTTTAAGAGGTATCAGAAGTAATGGCCCAGACCTCTTTGGCCCATTCCTTTGTCAAAAAGAAGGCCACGATGTGTTCTGGAGGGTAAAATGGACTTTTCCCACACTTTCCAGAATTTTGAAACTACACGCTATGTAGTTTGACTACATGTCATGTACCCCCTTTCCGGGTTTACCCCGTGTTGAAGGTCGTGTCCTTGCTGTGTGAAATAATGGGTGCACGTTGTGTGTCTAGTTCTACACGCTGTGTAGTCCTTCCCCATGTACGTGTTACCTGTCAACGGTCATGTTCCCTATTGGAGTCGTGTCCTTGCCGTGTGCAATAAATGCGTACATGTCGTGTGTCCAAACTACATGCAGTGTAGTCCCTCCCCGCGTATGCGTTACCCTCAAACTGTGTGTTGTCCAGTCAATGACCGCAGAGCCGTGTTGGAAGCTGCGTGGAGACCATGTGAAATAACCTAGTACATGCCATGTACCATAAATTACACACTGTGTACTTTTTCTTTTATCACCTATAAAAGTATGGGTCCCCTCCTCCTTTCAACTCACACCTCTCCTCCCCTTTCCTCTGAGCAGAGCTCTCCCAAGAAACTTGAAGGCTCTTTCATCCATAACTTCTTCATCCGAGCTCCGATTTACGATCCGTCAGCGGCCATGGGATCGTAAGGACGAGGCGGAACTTCCAATATTGGATTTGTTGTCTTTCCTTTGGCCTTTCCTTTCTGACTTCCACCCGAGGAGGTTTTTCCAGGACCCGATAGAATTGACGGACACTGACGGAAGTCTTCTAAAGTTGATATGGGGGAGCATTGCAATCAGAACCTGTTGAGGTAGGAATCTTACCTTCGTCTCTCTAATTTGTGCATTATGCGGGGTGGGTGTTTTCTTGTTTACATGAAACACTTTTGAACCAATTTAATAAAGATAATAACTGGCTTATATAACGGGGATGGGAAGTTTGTGATTACTGTTACTTTACTTTTTATATCCTGTGATATTATGTTATGAATTGAATAGACTTATGCCTACATACAATCACGGTCATTGTGGGCCTTTGCTTGCACAATTAAATGATGCCCTATCTTTCTATACTGTTTTTGTGGATGGAACTTTTTGGAATGCGGGAATTGGTTAATCACATAATGATGGATGTTTAAAATATGGAACCCTTATGTGATCACCCCGGTTAAAAAAATGGGATAATGAACATGTGGGTGTTATCTCGGATACGTGGCATGTGATGGGGGTGTTTTGTGGGTTGTTGTGGATCGGGTGAGTAGTGGGGCTGTGGTTGACTTGGTTGTGGGTTGGTGTGAATGTTATGTTGGTGACGGGCATCTGGGCTATGATAAATGGTATTAAAGGGATATTGATGTAGGGGTTTCAGTGCGGTTGTGGATATGGTGTTTGGAAGTGGGGCTTCGGGGATGGGTTTAAATGTGAATAGGCTATGGTTTGTGATTAATAAATAAAATGTGGAAGAGTTAATGAATGGTGGGTCATTATAATGGAACAAGATTAATAATCAATGTGTTGGATGGTTGATAAGAAGGACTTGGTTGTGTTGCTTCTGTTTCCCTCACTTGATTTGTGGATGGTAGGAATATGTTTTACGAACGATCTATGGTTGTGGATAGTTTCCCAGTAGTTAAAGAACTAAATAAACTAATTCTGCTGAAACATGAAAACCTAAATGGGGTTGGGGTTGTTTGTGGTATGCATGCTTCGTAGTAGTAGTGTCGAGGAATGTGATCATTTTACCTGTTTAGAAGCCATAGGATGGGTTGTGTGTTAGGTATACATATATATATCTCTGTATCTTTTGTGTTTTATTGCACCCCACCCATGTTGAGCACTTAGTGCCGAACACTCCCATTTCATGGGAGAGGGTGTTTTCCCTTAGTTACTAGCTCCTTCCTACTCCTTCTCCCCTAGGTTGTGATTGCTTGAGGCAACCTTACACCTAAGACTCTTCGGGTAGGTTTCGATTTGGGTGGTTTTAGACCATGACTCTTTTGGCAGGTTCTACTATTTCTCAAGAATCATCGAGATGAGGCCTATGGGTGTGCAGGCGGGATATGTGGTTGTGAGGCCCAGGTGTGTGCGGGTGGGATACATGGTTTGGAGACCTAGGTGTGTGCGGGCGGGGAGAGTGTGGCAGTGTCAGGATGTTCGCCGTTAGGAAGAGCAGCTAATTAAAGTGAAATGGTGCGGGGTACCCAATACTCTTGTTTCTTATATACTACTACCTGTTGTGATTGTGTTTTTGGTGAGTGTGGCTGGGGAGGTTGTAAAGTCCCATAAAATTCAAGGAAATTTTTTTCTTAATTTTCTTTGGAAGTTTACAAGTACGCAGTTTCTGAAGTCACCTGATTCCGAGGGTCGGTGTGCCTGGAATCATTTTCTGATGTTTGGCCCGGGTACGTTTAGTGAACGAACGTGCAGGTTTATCTAACATTTGAACCGATGCTCGGAATAGAATTCCAAGGGCAACGATGGAATCACAACGCCGGTATTTTCTTAGAAAGGCCATTTCCGGAGTTGTGTTTGCTCGGGTGTGGTTTTTAATTTTTTTGGGGGTTATGTTAAGAAATAAAATAAAGTGGTACGACAACATTATTTTATTTCACTTATGCCACTTAAATCCACTTAAATCCACTTAAGCTATGTTGAAGCGTATAGGGTGGATCCCAAAATATCCTACCCTCTTCGTAGGATATTTGTGAGGTGGGGCCCGCACGAGCCCCACCGTTTTTTTCCTCAATGTAACGCACCCGCGAAAACTCCTTTTAAATGAATGTCAACCGGTGCATTTTATTAAATTCTTAACGCCCCTATTAATTGGGTAGTAAAGTCGTTACCATTAATTCATCGAATTAATGGTTCGTTTCATAACTTTGTTTTTCGTTTGTTGGCATAAGAATAAAATAAGACCAACGCATGTCTTTCTTGGGTGTGGCTTGTTGAGAGGATTTAGAGAAACTCCATCTTCATCCTCCTTCTTGAAGAACGCGAAGAATGCGAAGAACGCATAGTCGCAGATGAAGAACGCTGAAACCTCAGAGATTGAAGACGCAACACCGTGTACCGCGACGCAGACGAATCTCCTTCCGCGACGTCTCTTCTATGACGTTACTTCCCCGCGACAATCTTCGATCAACAATCAATTCAGGTAGGGGATTGCGGTCCTTTTATTTTTTTTTCCTTTGTGGATTATATCCCCACCATGGATTTAATTGGTGCAATTAAAGCGGTGTGTTTTTAACCCTCGTAGATCGTCGATGAAATGCCAAGTATGGCAACGACAGCGACACCCCTTCCGCGACACGACGATCCTCTTCATCCATGACGGTCAATTCCGCAAAGAACTCACGTTCAACGACAACGATGAGGTAGGGGTTTGATTCATTTAAATCCTTGTGATTTATACCTGCGGAGTTCATTAAATATTTGTTGTGAGAATTTTAAAACCACTAACGCGGTGGGTGCGGACTAACGAACAAGTCCGAACCCACCGCCCCTTTATTTCTTGGTGTGCGAAATGGTGGACGTCGACAAAGCAGGCCACACGGGTGATGCGAGGTCCTCGCAGTGAAGGACGGACCCTGAGAGAGCCTTTGGAGAAGACGATGTGAATTTCCAACCACCAGAGCTCCTCCGGTGGTCCGCGGAGCAGGCCACCGGCGCGCCTCGCCGGCACGGCGGTGCCGGTGGCAGGAGGTGGCGGCGCCCGGTGCGCCGTCGGAAGGAACCGCAGCGGATTAAGTCGCGACATCAGCATGCGGTCCCATGACCGCACGGGGCCGAAGGAGGACGGGACGCGGCGGCCCGGTCGCGTCCGCTGGCAAGGGTAGCCCCATGCTGGGGGCAACACGCCCCCCGCTCCGCTCACACGTAACCGACTGAGCCGACCCGTCCGGCGGCCGGGCCGCAACCGCGCCGGTCGGGCCGGGTCGCGCCCAGGCCGGGCTGGGCCGTGCCGGCCGGGTCGGACCCGGACCCAGGTCGGGTCGACCCAAGGGGGGTTGGGCTGGGTCGGTCCGGGCCCAAAGCACCCGTTTTCGGACCTTTTCGGTCTCTTGCTCATAACTTGAGCTACATGCCTCCGCTCGATTCACCGTCAGCGGCGATGCAATCCTTGGATTGAGACGGTCATTTTGGTATATCGCACTTAAGGTTTCAGGGTACTTTGGTTTTGGCCGAGTTGGTTCGTACACGAAACCAACCGGGCCCTCGGAGCGGAAACACTTATATCATAATCTATGGACGTCTGATTGACGTGTCGTCGACATTGTTGGATTCCTCTAAGTGATACAGACCTTTTGGATTACTCCGAAAGAGATTTGAGTGCTGGTGGAGTACGGTCAGTTCAGTTTTGCTTTAAATACCAACAAGGCCCGTGGGACGAAAAAGCCAATTACTCTCAGACCGGGTGTCCAATTGATGCGCCGTCTGCGACGTTGAGTTCCTATCGACGATATGGAACTTTTGGATACATAAACTCTAGACTATAGTGCTGGCTACGTCTGCGATGAAGACGAAGACAGTACAGATATCCTCAGTGGATTCGACGACAATGACAACAGCACTCAGAGATCTTATGTGGATCAGTTCTACCGATCATGTGTCGGTCTGATCTTGTGTGGGTCAGTGCTCAGCGGTCCTGTGTGGGCCAGCGCCTACAAATCCTGTGTGGGTCCGATCCTGTGTGGGTCTTTGCGGGGGTTAGTTACCTATCGACCCTATGTGGTTCAGATCCTTTGTGGGTCATTGTAGGGGTTAGATACCTATCGATCCTGTGTGGGTCAGATCCTTTGTGGGTCATTGCGTGGGTTAGTACCTATCGATCATTTGTGGGTCCGACGGCATAGATGAATTAGTGGATATATCTGATCGTCTCTATCGTCATATGAAAAAGTATACCTGTGTGAGCTGAATCCTGTTTTTCATTCCTATGTGGCTTGTGTTGTGCTATCCTGTGTGGATTTACGTTTTTCTTTCCTGGGTGGACTGGGTTGTACTTGGGCTTGGATGTTGGAGCCGAATGAGAATTGATGACTTAGGTATATGCAAGGGAATATACCTAAGCAGTGTCGGATGTTACTTTGTGATTGTATCTTTCCTTTGTGGATTATCCTTTATGGATTCTGGGAGACCTTCGGGGGTCTCAGGGTCCCTACTGAATAGCTTATACTCACCCCTGCACGGGCTATGCCTGCACTACGTTGTGTTGGTTGCAGACGATGGACAGTGCTGATCGCGGTTGAGGCTTGCGTAGTAGGACAGTACCTGGAGGTGGATCACTAGGCGGGACGTACTCGGAGTGGATGGATGGACCCTAGGAGCTGTGGAGGCCATCTGTACCCACCCATCAGTTGGGACTTCCAGTAGACGGATCGACACTGCAGCTTTACTTTTCAGTTGTTGTTTTCCCATTCCAGTTGTACTTTACTTTTAGTTTGGGTTTGAATACTGGACCACTTACTTTTCCGTACTTACTATTGTACTCAGTTTTTACTTAGTTTTTACTTCGACTTATTGCTTTATTTGTGGTGTTTGTTTACTTTACAAAGGAAATTCCTTCCCTTTTTACCCGTATTTACTCCTTGGTGCTAGTTGCCAGCCCCTGGTCTATGGAATGTGGGCTTGGGGTAGTCACGGCAGAGGCCCCGAGGACGGGTCGTGACAAATTGGTATCAAAGGAGTTCGATTCTACCGTAGAAATTGGGACTCTGATTTATTTCTATGTGAATAAATAGTGTTAAGAGTATTGGGTGTGGTTATCAGTCCAGGGAGTCCAGTGTTGGTGTGGTGGATGACGTATCCATACACCAGGACCCCGATTTCTAATTTCTGACTTAATGCACGAAACAATTGATTGCATGTCTGTTTCATGTTTTCTTGTTATTACATTGTGTCACCTCACTAGGTATAATGTTCTGACTGTGGTGCACCTGTTTTTTTTTAGAATGGCCCCACGATGGAAGCCGGCTAGGGTTCTGATATTTTAGCATGACGAAAGCATGCCGAGCGACGAGGCCTCGGTACAGGGCCCTTTGACAGCTGAGGCACCGGCGATACCTCTACCCGCCGAGCCACCGATTATTCCAGCCTCATCCGCTGACGATGCACGTCGCCTTAGTGCACTGCATGAGTTCCAGCGCCAGTGACCACCCAGGTTCCGTGGGGAGACAGACCCCTAGGTAGCCGAGGACTGGCTGGAGGCAGTGGTACGAGTTTTCCGGTTAGTGAGGACACTAGCAGACCTCATGGTGATCCTTGCAGCGAGCCTACTGCACGCGGCAGTGGGCCGACGGTGGAGCTTGATGATCCAGGTGCACGATGAGGCATCTGGTCTCTAGAGAGACTTTGAGAGCCTCTTTCTCTCAAAGTTCATCCCGACCACCCTCCGTGCGGTGCGCATCCAGGAGCTTCTTCAGCTGCGGCTGGGCAGTTTGACGGTCACCCAGTACTCGGTGAGATTTACCGATCTCTCAAGGTACTCGAAAGACATGGTATGGGACCCATTTTTCCGGGCCCAGACCATTGAGAAGGGGTTGAGACATGAGATCAGGTCATCGCTGATCTCCCTCAGCATTCCGACTCAGGCAGGAGTACTGGAGCGAGCCCTTTTGATCGAGAGCTTTCTTGTTGAGCCTTATTTAGCGGTGAGACCCACCGCGGGGTGGCATGTAGCAGAGTCTTCTACAGCATGTAGCCGACAGATGACTCATGGATCCAGGAAGACCAGACCCTCAGACAGAAGACCTCAGGACACTAGCTTAGTAGTGCGGGGCACACCGCACGGAGCCAGTCTTTCGAGAAGCAGACAGTGCTACACATGCGGCGGGCAGGGCCACATGGCTCGTGACTGCCCGACCCACCGTGCCGATGAGCAGCAGATAGATGAGGGGCCACCTAGGTAGAGGCAGAGGGACGACCGTGGTGGTTTGCAGGGAGCAGGCAGACGAGGCAGAGAAGTTGGCCGAGCGACAGGTGGTGGGCGACGCTTTAAGGCTCTACCACCACCACCACCACCACCACCAGGAGGTCCACCCCGACCACCAGGAGATGGCGGGAAGAGACCGGAACAGATTCAGGCAGTAGAGGCCTATGACCATGGCACGCCCGAGATGATTCGAGGTACTATCTGTGTCTATTCCACCATTTCTACAGTTCTTATAGTCCTAGGAGCGACTCACTGTTTCATAGCCGCTTACCTTGTTCGGAGCTCGGAGATTATGACTGAGCCATTGGCTCGATCCTTATAGATAGAGACTCCTACGGGAGCAGACTCGACGATTACTCACTGGTGCCGGCAGTGTGAGATTACTCTTGTAGGTGAAGGAGTCGGCTGGGATCTTCTTGTAGCGGCGTCGAGGCCTTTCGACGTCATCTTGGTCATGGATTGGCTATCTATAGTCCATGCTCAGATTGACTGTATTAGGCGCAAGGTGCGATGTGTACGCACCGATGGGAGCAGTTTCACCTTCACTAGAGAGATGGGAGCCTTCTCAGCACAGGATGGACTCTCGTAGAGGAGAGGACATCCCATCACTCATCAGTTGGCTAGACTCATCCTAGGATCAGTTGACATTCGGAGTCCTAGTTTTCCTGCAGTGGTGGATCAGTATGCGGACGTCTTTCCCGACGACGTTCCAGGACTACCTCCTCGCAGAGAGGTAGAATTTTATATTGATCTATACCCTGGGAAAGCCCCAATATCCACTCCAGCATATCGGATGGCTCCTGCCGAGCTTCGAGAGCTACGAGTACAGTTGGAGGACTTGCAGGGCAAGGGTTTCATCCGACCCAGTGTTTCACCCAGGGATTCCCCGATATTGTTCGCCAAGAAGGAGGACGGGAGCATGCAACTTTGTGTTGACTATCGTCGCCTGAACCAGGTGACAGTGAGGAACTAGTATCCTCTACTGGGGATTGATGACCTCTTCGATCAGCTCAAGGGAGCACGATGTTTCTCGAAGATAGGCCTCAGGTCAGGCTATCATCAGCTCAGAGTTCGGGACGAGGACATGCAGAAGACGACCTTCAGATGTCAGTATGGCCACTATGAGTTCTTGGTTATTCCATTCGGAATATCCAATGCTCCGGTAGTGTTCATGGGCCACATGAACATGATCATTCAGCCATACCTCGATCATGTTGTCATGGTTTTCATCGATGACATTTTGATATACTCGACGACTGAGGAGGAGCACGCCTACCACTTACGGGTTGTCCTAGACACACTCCGAGAGAACCAGCTTTATGGAAAGCTCTCAAAGATTCAGTTCAAGATACGCAAGGTCCACTTCTTGGGGAACGTCATCTCTGAGGCGAGAGTTGCAGTGGATCCTGTGAAGATCGAGGCAGTGCTAGCTTGGGAGCCACCCAGGAGTGTGACGGAGGTGCGGAGTTTCTTGGGACTCACTCGATACTATCACAGTTTTTTGGCAGACTTCTCCAGAGTTGCGGAACCACTCTCAGCTCTTACGAAGAAGTGGAAGCCCTTTGTGTGGTCAGATAGATGTCAACAGAGCTTTCAGGAGCTGAGACAGAGTTTGACCAGTGCACCTATCTTGAAGTTTCTAGAGGAGGGATGCAATGCATCTGGGACAGGACTCAGATGTGTCCTAATGCAGGAGCGGGCAGTGATCTCCTATAGATCACGTCAGTTGAGGCCTCATGAACAAAACTATGCTACCCATGACTTGGAGTTGGCAGTAGTGGTCTTCGCTCTGAAGACATGGCAACACTACCTGATGGGCGAGCGCTTTACAGTCTTTTCTGACCATCTGAGTCTCAAGTACATATTCTCTCAGAAGGACATGAACTTGAGATAGCGTCGATGGCTCTAGTTCCTCAAGGACTATGACTTTAATATAGTCTATACTCCTAGAAAAGGGAACGTGGTAGTTGATGCTCTTAGTAGGAGGACGGACATTCAGCTACTTGAGGAGGCGAAAGAGCAGCTAGCCTCTTTGTAGATATCCTTTGTGGATAGGGATGGAGTATCCTTCCTTCATTCTCTCACAGTCACCCCTCCACTACTACAGCAGGTCAGAGAGGCACAACATGGGGACGCCAACTATGAGACGCGACGTGCATAGATATCCTTAGGACAGGCACCTGATGGTTTCTACTTTGGAGTAGAGCACGACATCCTTTTCAGAGGACGTACCTTGGTACGAGTTTATTTACAAGATGAGGTGATAAGGGAGTTTAACACTTCCACTTTGGCGGTACATCCTGGAGGGGTGATGATGTAGCAGGATCTCAGACGACAGCACTGGTGGCCGGGCATGAAGAAGGTTGTGGAAGAGTTCGTTTCTTGATGCCTCACCTGCCAGCAGGTGAAGTCAGAGCATCAGGTACAAGCAGGCTTGGTACATCCCTTGGAGGTCCCGGAGTGGAAGTGGGACATGATATCTATGGACTTCGTGACTAGACATCCACGCACTTCCAGAGGTCACGACCCCATTTGGGTGATTGTCAACCGACTCACCAAGTCAGCCCACTTCTTACCCATCAAAGAGAAGGGCTCAGTGGAGAGCTTGGGATGTCTCTACATTCATGAGATTGTACAACTCCACTGTGTTCCATCATCTATCGTCTCCGATCGAGATGATCTCTTTACTTCCCGGCTTTGGAAGGGGTTGCAGGAGGCGTTCGGGACACAGCTACGTCTGAGCATCACCTTTCACCCTCAGACGGATTTTCAGATGGAGAGGACCAATCAGACTCTTGAGGACATGCTCCGAGCATGTGTCCTCGACTTGGGTCGCAGCTGGGAGGACCACCTACCCCTGGTGGAGTTTGAGTACAACAAAATCTACCACTCCACCATCGGGATGACACTATATAAGGCGTTGTACGACCGACTTGGCAGATCTCCTTTGTGCTGGACAGACCCTGTGGAGTCAGCACTTGTGGGACCAGAGATGTTCCAGGCCACGATAGAGAAGGTCCATGTCATCCAGGAGCGGATGAGGACAGCTCAGAGACAGCAGGAGTCTTATGCTGGCAGGAGGAGGAGGCTACTAGTTTTCGAGGATGGAGACCACACCTTCTTGCATGTCTCACCTCGACGTGGATTACGAATATTTGGCCGAGGTGGAAAGTTGTCTCCATGCTTCATCGGACCATTCCAGGTACTCAGTAGGATTGGCGAGGTGGCCTATCGCCTGGCTCTACCACTTCAGTTGCACCGGGTGCATGACGTCTTCCACGTATCTCAGCTGAGGGTATACGTGCACGACCCGACGCATATCATTGACCATGGGGAGCTGGAAGTTGATGATGGGGAGTCTTTTGTAGAGGTTCTGGTGGCGATCAAGGATCGACAGGAGCGGGTCCTACGTGGATGGTCGATTCCTCTAGTGCACATCAGATGGCAGCACAGGAACCTCCAGAAGAGCACTTGGGAGCAGGAGGCTCAGATGCGTGCTCAGTACCCACTTTTGTTTCCCTAGTTTATGATTTATCATTATGGGGACGTAAATGCCTAAGGTGGGAGTGATGTAAAAACCCATAAAAATCAAGGAAATTTTTTTCTTAATTTTCTTTGGAATTTTACAAGAACTCAGTTTCTGAAGGCACCTGATTTCGAGGGCCGGTGTGCCCGAAATCATTTTCCAAAGATTGGATCGGGTACTTTCAGTGAACGAACGAGCGGGTTTTTCTAACTTTTGAACCTGTGCTCAGAATCGAATTCTGAGGGCACCGATGGAATCACATCGCCAATATTTTCTTAGAAACGCCATTTCCGGAGTTGTGTTTGCTCGGGTGTGGTTTTAAATTTTTTTGGGGTTAAGTTAAGAAATAAAATAAATTGGTGCGAAAAAATTATTTTATTTCAATTAAGAGACTTAAATCCACTGAAATCCACTTAAGCTAAGTTTAAGTAGATAGGGTGGAACCCAAAATATCCTACCCTCTTCGTAGGATATTTGTGAGGTTGAGCCCGCACGAGCCCCACCATTTCTTTTCCTCTAAGTAACGCACCCGCGAAAACCCCTTTTAAATGAATGTCAACCTGTGCGTTTTCTTAAATTCTTAACACCCCTATTAATTGGGTAGTTAGGTCGTAACCATTAATTCATTGAATTATTGGTTTGATTCTTATCTTTGTTTTTCATTTGTTGGCATAAGAATAAAACAAGACCAACACATGTCTTTCTTGGGTGTGGCTTGTTGAGAGGATTTGGAGAAACTCAATCTTCATCCTCCTTTGCGATGAACGTGAAGAACGCGAAGAATGCATCGTCTTTGACGAATAACTCCATACCCTCGGATATTGATAATGAGACGCCATGTACCGCGACGCCGATGAATCTCCTTCCGCGACGTTTCTTGTATGACTTTCCTTCCCCACGACAATCTTCGATCATCAATCGATTGAGGTAGGGGGTTGCGGTCCCTTTATTTTTTCCTTTGTGGATTATATCCCCAACATGGATTTAATTTGTGCAATTTAATGGGTGTGTTTTTAACCTTCGGAGATCGTCGACGCGACGCCGTGTACCGCAACGACAGTGATGCCCCTTCCGCGACGCGACGATCCTTTTCTTCCGCGACGGTCAATTCCGTGAAGAAATCACGTTCGACGACAGCGATGAGGTATTGGTTTGATTCATTTAAATCGTTGTGATTTATACCACCGGTGTTGATAAAATATTTGTTGTGATAATTTTAAAACTGATAACGCGGTGGGTGCAGACTAACGAACAAGTCCGAACCCACCGACCCTTTTGTTCTTCGTGTGCGAAATGGCGGACGTCGACAAAGCAGGCCGCACGGGCGATGAGAGGTCCTCACAGTGAAGGACGGTCCCCGGGAGGGCCTTTGGCGAAGACGGTGTGAATTTCCGACCACCAGAGCTCGTCCGGTGGTCCGCGGAGCAGCCCGCCGGCGCGCCTCAACAGCACGGCGGTGCTGGCGGCAGGAGGCGGCGGCGCCCGGTGCGCCGCCGGAAGGAACCGCCGCGGCTGAAGCCGCGGCGACAGCACGCGGTCCCGCAACCGCGCGGGACCGGAGGAGGACGAGACGCGGCGGCCCCGCCACGTCCGCTGGCAAGGGCGGCCCCACGTGGGGGCAGCACGCCCCCCGCTCCGCTCGGTCGTAACCGGCCGAGCCAACCCGCCGGGCGGCGAGGCCACGCCCGCACTGGTCGGGTCGGACCCGGACCCGGGTCGGGTCTACCCGGTTCGGCCCGACCCAGGGGGGGTGGGGCCGGGTCGGCCCGGGCCCAGACCCCACATTTTCGGACTTTTTCGGTCTCTTTCTCATAACATGAGCTACAAGCCTTCAATCGACGCGCTGTCAGAGGCGATGAGATCCTTGGATCGATATGGTCATTTTGGTATATCGCACTCAAGGTTTTGGAGTACTTTGGGTTTGGATGGATTGGTTAGTACACGAAACCAATCGGGCCCTCGTAGTGAAAACGATTATATCATAAACTCTGGACGTCTGATTGACGTGATGTCGATTTGTTGGATTCCTCTAAGTGAGAAAGATCTTTTGGCTTACTCCGCCTGAGGTTTGGATGCAGGCGGAGTACGGTCAGGTCAGATTTTCCTTAAAAACCTACCGGGCCCCTAGGATTAAAAATGCAATAACTCTCAGACCGGGCGTCCTATTGACGCGCCGTCTATGACATTGAGTTCCTATTGATTATACAGAACTTTTGGATACATCAAATCAAGACTATGTGTCAGTTGATGTATCAGCCTCTCGGCTCGTGGAGCAGACCCTCCCGAACGAGCATGTTGTGTGCGGGAACCCTAGTGTTGGCTATGACTACAACGACGACGACGACAGAACAGAGATCCTCAGTGGATTCGACGGAAACAACTACAACACTCCGTGATCCTACATGGATCAGTGCTACTGATCTTGTGTGGGTCAGCGCTCAGTGGTCCTATGTGGGCCAGCGCCTACAGATCCTGTGTGGATCTGATCCTGTGTGGGACTTTGCGAGGGTTAGTTACCTATCAATCCTGTGTGGTTCAGATCCTTTTTGGGTCATTGCGGGGGTCAGTTACCTATCGATCATGTGTGGGTCAGATCCTTTGTGGGTCATTGTGGGGGTTAGTACCTATCGATCCTTTGTGGGTACGATGTCATAGATGAATCAGTGGATATATCTGATCATCTCTATCATCATATGAAAAAGTATACCTGTGTGAGCTGAATCCTGTTTTGCTTTCCTATGTGGATTGTGTTGTGCAATCCTATGTGGATTTACATTTTTCATTCCTGTGTGGACTGGGTTGTACTTGTGCTCGGATGTTGGAGCCGAATGAGAATTGATGACTTAGGTATATGCATGGGCATATACCTAAGAAGTGTCGGATGTTACTTCGTGATTGTATCTTTCCATTATGGATTATCTTTTGTGGACTCTGGGAGACCTTCGGGGGTCTCGGGGTCCCTACTGAGTAGCTTATACTCACCGCTACACAGGCTATGCCCGCACTACATTGTACTTGTTGTAGACGACAGACAACGCTGATCGCGGTTGAGGCTTGCGGAGAAGGACGGTACCTTGAGGTGGATCACTGGGCGGGACGTACTCGGAGTGGACGGCTGAACCCTAGGAGATGTGGAGGCCATCTGTACCCCCCCTTCAGGTGGGACATCTAGTGGACAGCTCGACGCTGCAGCTTTACTTTTCAGTTATTGTTTTCCCTTTCCGGTTATACTTTACTTTCAGTTTGGGTTTGTATACTGGCCCACTTACTTTTCTGCACTTATTGTTGTACTCAGTTTCTACTTAGTGTTTACTTCTACTGCTTGCTTTCTTTGTGGTGTTTGTTTACTTTTCAAAGGCAATTCCTTCCCTTTTTACCCGGATTTACGCCTTGATTCTAGTCGCCAGCCCCTGGCCTATGGAAGGCAGGCTTGGGGTAGTCACGGCACGGGCCCCGAGGACAGGTCGTGACAGAGGTTTGGTGGATAGTACTCCTTAGTAGGTTTCTTCTGTTGTTCTCACGGGACATTAGGATGTCTCCCCACTTGTGCACGAGAGCTTTAGGTTTCCCTACTTAGTATACATGTATGCTCACCCTACGTTTACTTTTAGGTTTCCAGGAAGACTACCTGGGCCATGCGGGACCCTACCTGTTGGACAGTTGGAGTTTTTGCAGTTTTTTTACTCTTTTTTTCTTTTGGTATTGTACTTTTGAGATTTCTTTTACTTGTACATTGTTATGAAATTGTTTAATCATGCATGTGTTCTTGGTTTGGGTTTATTTATATACAATTTTTCTTTTCCTTTTGGTGGTTGACTTGTGCTATTTCCCGACCCTTAATAATAAAAAGGGTAATGCCTCTCATATTTGTGAAAGCTCATACCCTTGGTGCTAGTCTCCACCCCGGGGCCTACTGGAGGCGGGACTCGGGGGTCATTATCTCCCTTTCACCGTTTCCATCTCAAGAGAGGCATCTTTGGGGGGAGGGGGTCGTGAAACCTCTGAACCATCCAGTTTACTATAAAATATATAGGTTGATCCTAATAAGGATGCATTACTCTAGAATATTGAAGAAACGAAATTGTTCATTGATGATCACCATATTGAGTGACTTATAGTATGATGTCCGAATTACATTAATCGTTGATGCAATCCTGGCCCTCCTCCACTGGCATAATAATCGAAACCAGAATTCCTCATTTTTAATTTTCCACCAGTTGACCTTGACAACCACATGAACCATGAAAGGGTATATAAAATATCCAATAGTAGTAGACCATAACAGTCAACTCCAAAAAAATATAGAGATGCATGAGACCCATCCTCATGACTCGTCTTAGGTTGTTCTTCAAGAAACTTCCTAGGTCATTCCTCTAACATCTCTAAATGTTTCTCTAGCTCCTTCATGAGCCGAGGATAACGACTATCATGTTGATGATACTATCAATTTTCTCCTGGAAATAAATCCTTACCCATATTGAAATCATTATTAGGATAATATTATTGACAATATAATCAACGACCTCAAGGACCTTGAGACATAGTTGGTGGAAATACCACCTAATTGAATGTTGTATCTGACATGCATGGATGATATAAAAACACTGTATGATTTTGTGAAATATTCCTTATCCACATTCATTTGATGAGCAATCCACTACAATGTCTAAACCACTATATTTCATGTTTTGAGACCAAGCTTAGAACTCTAGCACAATTTGATGCGCCCAATATACAGTGTTCAGACATGAATTAGAAGGGCATACATTTTTCATGACATCTAGTTACCTATCGGGTCTATCACTAGTTCAAAAGATAATTGTAGGGAGTTATTCTATCATTTTATCACCACAAAATAAAAAATATGTATTTCTAACCACTTAAATTTCATACAAATGTCATAGGAGCAACTCACATACATTTTGACAAGGTTATAGGGCCTCACATATTTACATAACCTGCCACTGAGTGAAGAACAACATATAACGATTTATATATATAATTTTAATAGTAAATTATGTCCCTCAATCACTACATTTATTTTCACAGGTGGATTCTAGTATCTCTAGGACAAGGCTAAAAACCTAGAGAAATCCTTGAAATAAGATAAGAAGGCATGACTGTTTCCTCCTCCATCACCTGAATGAAAAGACTCCAAGGAAGATAATAACAATATCACATAGATATTTTCACCGAAATCATTATAATTATTACTGGGCGACACTAAAACAGCCTAAAAACAACCTCAAGATTAGAATCACCTTCTGTAGAACATAGATGAATCACCTCTTCGACCACATTTTCCTAGGAGAGAAAATGATGTTCTTTCCCCCATATGTCCATATCCCCTCTTCAAGGGTAGGATCCTAGAGTTCCATTCTCACACAAGAGATACCATATATACTCATTAAATGTGTACCAGGTTCCTGGCTACTTCCATACTACCATGGATCAAGGAATTTTGAAGCTTCATGTATGTAGCAATCCCAAGGAGGATAAGATCACTGATAACCCTTAGTACCGACCTTATTAGGAGATCAATGGAAAAACCATAATGAAATTATATCTGATGAAGGAATGGTATCTAGACCATGTTGGTAAAATTATTGTTAGATTGGTCCCCTGTTATATCATTGGTGGTGATAATCACTTTGCTACCTGACATCTATAAAAAAGGCGAATAGAAATAGGTAACAAGTTATGGATATCAGAAGTATGACCATTTATAATCCCTATAGTAGTTGACCATTCCCATGGTTTCAATTGTTCCCATTTGGATCCACTAAAACCTACTAATTTTACCAAAACTCCTCTACCTTCTTCGTCTCCATCAATATATCATCTTGATACATCATCGAAAATAAGTCACTAATGGAGCAAGGGAACAAAAAAACCCTCCAATGTTGTGGAAGTGTTGTCTCTGTAACATCCCAAGTAATTAATGAATAATAGATATTTTTATCTATGTCTATTAATGATTAAGATAGTGTTTCAGAGGCTTAAAATGAAAATAAATACAATCTTATGCATGGAATACACTAATATTCTTAAAAGATTATTTTACTTCCTTTTGATGGAAAAACCTTTTTAAATCTATATTTTGAAAATTTTATAAGATATGTTTTTCAAAATAAACTTATTTTTTATGATTGTGACATCAAAATTTACTTTGTGTGAATTTTTGGTATTTTTCTGATAAAGTTCATTTTTTAATGAATAGTGAAAAATGTTGTATTTTAATTCAGAACATCTTCTTAATATAATTTATTTATATGATTAGATTATCTTTTTAATTGGTTTCGATGTTTAATTAGAATATATTTTTACCATTTTATCCAATGGTGGCCATTGGAATCAATTTCACTTTGAAATTGGACTTAAACTAGTGTCAGTCTTTTGATACTTATTGTTTCATAAAAAAACGCTATTTGTCATGACAGCGGTAATTAGTTATTAAATTAATTAATGTGACTTATATTTTTTGAATTTTGTATAATTGACTTCATTTTTGAATTCTGAATATCAAATATAGCTTAGGGTTAAGTTTTGGTATTTTTCTGAAAAACTTCAATTTTTGATGAATAGTGAAACCACTAAGTGGTACTAATAAAAACTAATTTTTCGTTTAAATGAAATTTTACCACTTCTGTGTTTTGAATTTAAAAAATCCGACATACATGGTTGTCATTATGAAGTAAAATGTGGTTCAATGGGATTAAAATAATTTTTGTTTAATAGTAACTTATTAAGTTTGTAATCACGATTTGAGGTAATTAATGTAGTTTAAGGTAAAAATAATTCATTAATAACATGAAATGAGCTTGACACATGTCCTATTCTCAATGGATATGTCATGGCCGACCAAGAAAATCCATGGGTCAACTTGGGGACCCCATGGAGCCACTTTGGTTTGGAAATGACATAAAAAACTTTTTATTTAATGTTAAAGTAAAAATGACACAAACATGAAATGTTTTACTAAAAAACATTTACATGGGGTTATAAAAGTAATATTTTTGACTATAAATAGACATTAGAATTCTAAAAAGATTTATTACATCATAGTAATTTTTTATAATTTTTAGACATTAAATAAATTAAATTATTTTTGACATCATGATGATGCAGCAATGACCTCAATATTTAACGATTTAAATAAAATGGAAAGATAATGTAACATATAAGACCTACACATGTCCAAAACCTATTTGATGGGTGGATTTCGAAAACCTATCACCATATCTTAGAATTATATCAATGTGGGACCTTTTAAATCCGAAACTCATTTTAAAATAATGTAACATTTCTTTACTTTTCAAGAGTGCCCCTCCTCTCCTCTTATAAAAGGCCCCCACCACTACCTCCATACCCACACACCCAAAGCCTTTGGCTCTTCCAAACCCTGACCATTTTGTCTCTCCACTTCTTTATATTACTCATTGAAGCCTCACATTGGGCAGAAGTCTCCTCAAGGGAGCCTTTGATCTCAAACCAATGGGAGTTACCCAATTTTAAGGTAATGTCTTCACTTGAGTCCTTTTGTTTTATTTTTCTTCTCCAACCCCCTAAACTCTTTTTATTCATTTATTTTGTAACAAATCAAGTATCTTAAATATACTAGGATGTTGTTATAAGAATTATTCTAGCTACAATTACACACACCTACATCTAATGGTTAAAGAACATATTGTTTCCGTGGATGGTGAATTTATACCTCCCGAAACGATGATTGTTTAACATTATTTTAACACCTTCAAAGGTGGCCATTAAGATGACACTATATTTATATATTATATATAATATTTTTATGTTTTCCTTAAGCTTCTGTATTTTTCATTTTGGGAATACCTTTATGGTTTCCATTATGGGTAAACGCGATATCTTCATTTAAGGAAGTGCAGACTACCGCCTCCTCAAAGTGATTTGATTTCTTAAATACCATATGTGGGACGTATAAAGGATGGAAAAATGATATAATATATGATATTATATTGGAATTATAATATACATTTATATCATTATGATTCCATTCTATAAAATACTAAATAGAAATGGAAGTATCGTTCATGCGTACGTACGGCTTACCGTCTCCATGAACGGTGCATTTCATTTCATACCTCTTAATGATTATGTAATATTATAAATGCATGCATTTACTGGATATATATGACATATATGATATCATCATCATGAATAACATTCTTGATATAATGGATTCATGAATAACTTGTAATTATAAAGGGCTTATTTTTTAATCAAGTACCAATGATCGTTAAAACGACCGTTATTAACTTAAATAATTAAATAGTGTTCATGACATGGAAATAAGTGATATAAAAGGAATAATTAACTTGAAAAAGGTTCTTAAACAAGTAGAAATTAACTCATGTATATTATTCAGGAGATTAATGAACTACCGAGTCATGTTGGACACGAGGTATGGGACTTCGTCTCAATCTCCTTTCATTGAGGCATATTTTGTTTTATACACAACATTATTTTATACGGTGTATAAACCCCTTTGACATTTACGTTTATTCAGAAGGAATATTTTTTTATACAAAGCATTTACTAAATGAAAAAAGGGAATGTTTTTGTCGTACGTATGCGGCGACGATGTCTTCTCCACTGCAATGACCATTATTTGAGTTTCTACTTCATCTACAAGCCATAAAAAAATACCATGTTATACTTTTTATTTATTTTGGTATTGAAAATTGTTTTCATAATGTTTTTATATCAATGTGTTGTAGTGATATCTTATGATTGAAAGGTGGAAATGTTATGTTTCCTTTATGCATGTTTTATGTGATACGATTATGTTGAGGTTCTTGGGCATTATTAAGACGACGGGTGGTTCTATGATAGACTAAGGGCGGGTGAGCCCGATATAGCTCTCTAATGCATCGGGTAACGAGAAGGAGTGAAATGTTGAGGTTTCTCCAAAGAGATTTAGGTAATATACTGTGATGGGTATTCCAAACGTAACCAAGATGGTTACTCCCTAGGTAAGAATTTTATGAATGCGCCAAGTTTCCTTTATGTCTTATGATTTATATGATTTATTCATGATTTTATGAGGATGATAAAGTGATTATGTTTTATGGGTAAAGTATTATTTCATTATTATGTATATATTTACCCATGTTTCCTTTCCATATTTTTATATCCCTTATTGAGCTTTTTATGCTCATCCCAAGTTTTATTGAAATGTTTTTCACAGGTCAAGCGAAAGGTACTTGATATGATGATAGTGTCAAGGAAGTGTCAAGAAAGAATCCATGTTTTATTTTTAATATGTTTCCATTGATCGGAAAGAATATTACTATCTTTATGTAACCAATTTGTTTATATGTGGAATGTAACGCAGGTTTTATGATATAATTTTCTAAAACTCTAAACTCGAAAATATCTTCAATGTGTAATCTTGTAATAACTCAAGATTAAGTAAGGTTTAAGGCTGGGGCCTTATATTTGGTATCAAAGGTCGGTTTAGATAACATTAAGAGTTAGAAGTTTATTAAATGATTATCCAAAAATATTTTTTTATGGTCAAATTGAAGTGATATAGTATTTGAAGATTACCATGTTGCTTCATCTAAGAGATGTTTGTTCAGAATGGTTTTCCGCAGAGGAAATAGGGAAGAAGTGCTAGGAAGGCATACAGAAGGAAATAACCTTCCGAATCAGTATCATGAGATGGTCAGAATTGGAACTGAACAGTTTCTTACAGTAATGGCACAGTTTACTCAAGCGATAAATGGTGGTGGTATCCATGCACGAGATTATCCAGATCAACCGTAGAAGAACATGTCAGTGGTGGAACATTTCATGAGGCAACATCCCCCATCATTCATAGGATCACCTGACCCTGTGTTAGCTGAAGGGTGGATTAAGGCACTCGAGAAGATTTTTGATGTCATGGGGTGTTCAGACAATCAAAAGGTTAGTCTTGCTATTTATCGTTTGGAGGGTGAAGCAGATCAGTGGTGGTCTATGGTTAAAAATATCAGGGATGCTGATGATATTGATGCTCTCTACTAGGATGAATTCAAAGGTATGTTTTTTGAAAAGTATTTTCCTAAGGCTATTCGACTTAGGATGGAAAAACAATTCTTGGAATTGAGGCAAGAGGAAGACTGAGTGGCTACCAATGACGAAAGGTCCACTCGATTGGCAAGGTAAGTTCCAAATTTTATCCGAGACCTTGATAGTAAAATCAATCGTTTTTACTCAGGATTAAAGCCAAAATAACAAAGGGAATTACCTTCTCATGAGTTTAAATGTTATGAAAAGCTTGTTCAATGTGATGAGAAGGTGGAAATGGAGTTTTCCGATGACCAAGTGTTCTATAACAGCCAACAGAAGAAGAGACCGAGGTGGCAGGAGAAAGGTAAGAATTCTTCAATAAAGTCTGATGGTAAGAAATCTAAGATTCTAGTTTTTGATAAATGTGGCAAAAGGCAAGGTGGGGAATGTCTTCTGAATTCTGTAAAGTGCTACCAATGTGGTAAGATGGGTCATAAGGCTCATGATTTCACTGAAAAATATCAGGGTGATGGTAAGACCAAATTTTATTTACAGTTAGTGAAATGTTATAAGTGCAATGAGATGGGTCACTATGAAAACGAGTGTCCGACAAAGAGCTTGAGTGATGGGAAGCAGTTAGACTACAAGCAGAAAGGGGTGGTGAAATCCTTTGCAACTACTTCAGCAGATGTCGGGCTGTCAAATGAAGTTGTATCAGGTACTTTGTTTTTTTTTTTCAGATTATGCCATTGTTTTGTTTGATTTGGGGTCTACACATTCTTTCATCTCTGAAAACCTTTCTAGTAAAATGGGAATACCATATCAATAAATGACTCATGAACTTGTGGTAAAGACACATGGGGAAAAAGTTGAGGCGAAATGAATTTATAAGAATCTTCCTATCCTTATATGTGGAAAGAACCTACTTGCAATCCTTATTGTTCTACCTCTAGTAGAGTTTGATGTTATCGTGGGTATGGATTGAATCTCTATTTACCATGCTAAGATTGACTGTAAAGCTAAAATATTTTCTTTTCAGAAAGACATTGAGTTTTATTTACAAGAATGAACCCTTACTTTTGATAACATATCAAGAGGCCGAGAATCTTGTAAAAGATGGAAATGAATGTTACCTTGCACACATCATTGAAAATAAAGGAACTGCTCAGATTAATGATGTGCCAGTGGAAAATGAGTATCCTGATGTTTTTCCTGATGAGTTGCCTGGAATAATACCAGATCTGGAAGTTGAGTTTATTGTTGACTTAGTTCCTGATGCTAAGCTAATTTTAATACCCCTTTATCGAATGGCTCAAATTGAACTTTTAGAAGTAAAGGAGCAATTGCAATATTTATTAGAGAATGGTTTCATTCGACCTAGCACATCACCATGGGGTGCTCCTGTTTTATTTGATAAAAATAACGATGGTTCTATGAGACTATGAATTGATTATAGAGCCTTGAATAACATCACTGTTAAGAACAAATATCCTTTGCCTCATATCGATGATTTGTTTGATCAGCTCCAGGGAGCTCAGTATTTTTCAAAGATTGACTTGAGATCGGGGTACCATAAGCTGAAGGTAAAGGAATCATACGTTCCGAAGACTGCGTTTCGTACAAGATATGGCCATTATGAATTTGTAGTAATGCCTTTTGGGCTAACCAATGCACCTGCTGTATTCATGGACGTAATGAATAGAATTTTCCATGAGTTCTTGGATAAGTTTGTGGTGGTTTTCATTGATGATATTTTGGTGTTTTATAAAAGAAAAGAAGAACATGAAAGACATTTAAGGGTCATTTTTCAAACCTTGAAAGAAAAAAAATTGTATGGGAAATTCAGCAAGTGTGAGTATTGGTTGCAAAAAATTTCTTTCCTTGGTCATATTGTTTTTAAAGATGGGATAACTGTTGATCTTGAAAAAACAAAGGTTGTTGAAGAATGTCAAAGACCCAAAAATGTAACAGAGAATCATAGTTTCCTTGGTTTGGAAGACTATTACCGAAGGTTTGTTAGAAATTTTTCACGGTTATCTAGTCCAATGACTAAGCTAACTCGGAAGGGTGTTAAGTTTATCTGGACAAAAAAATGTGATGATTGTTTTCAAGAACTGAAAAGAAGATTGGTGAATGCTCTAGTTTTGGCACTACCTTCCAGGAATGGTGAGTTTGTTATATATAGTGATTCTTCATTGAAAGGACTTGATTGCATCCTAATTCAGAATGATCAGGTAATTGCTTATGCTTCACGACAGTTGAAAACACATGAGGTAAATTACCATACACATGATTTGGAATTAGCTGCTGTTGTTTTCGCTTTAAAATTTTGGAGGCATCATTTCTATGGAGTAAAGTGTGAAATATATACTGATCACAAATGTTTAAAGTATATATTCACTAAGAAAGAGTTGAACATGAGACAAAGGAGATGGCAAGAATTAATCAAGGATTATGATTGTACAATTAATTACCATCCAAAAAAAGAAAATAAAGTGGCTGATGCTTTAAGTCGAAAAAGTAATGCTTCATTAGAAATGTTGTGTTTGGAACATGATCCTTTGGTTAAGGATTTGATGAACTTTGGCATAGAAGTTGTTGGTGTAGGGTGTTCTTCTCTTTTGTTTTAGTTATCAGTGAGGTCATTTCTATCAGACAGAATCAAGCAAGCATAGAAGCAAGGCAGTGAGTTGCAGAAAAAGGTAGAGCTGGGTCAGAAAGGTAAGTTTCATGAATTCAACATTGATAATGATTGCGTTTTGAGATTTGGGAAGAGATTGTGTGTGCCTTGTCATTCACAGTTGAAGAGAGAGTTGTTATGTGAAGCTCATAGTTCTCCATTTTCAGTTCATCCTGGTAGTACTAAGATGTACAGAGATCTGCAAGAGTATTACTAGTGGGATGGAATGAAAAGAGATATTGCTGATTTTACTGTGAGGTGTTTGACATGTCAACAGGTTAAAGTAGAGCGACAGTTACCGAAAGGGATCCTTCAGCCTTTAGCAGTGCCAGAGTGGAAATGGGAGAATATATCCATGGACTTTGTTGTGAGATTACCGAAGACATCACGAGCTAATAATTCAATTTGGGTTATTGTTGATCGCTTGACCAAATCTGCTCATTTTCTTGCTATACAAAATACCTTTTCCCTGGATCAACTTTCCCATTTGTATCTTAAAGAGAAATTCAGGGTACATGGAGTTCCTCTCTCTATTGTATCTGAACGTGATCTCAGGTTCACTTCTAACTTTTGGAAAGGCCTTCAGAAGTCGTTGGGTACTGAAATAAATTTTAATACAGCTTTTCATCCTCAATCAGATGGGCAGTCAGAACGAACAATTCAGACCTTGGAGGATATGCTACGAGCTTGTTTGATGGATTATCAGGGAAGTTGTGACCAACATCATTCTTTGGTTGAATTTTCATATAATAATAGTTTTCATTCTAGTATACAGATGGCACCATTTCAGGCATTATATGGGAAGCGGTGTTGAACTCCTACTTTCTATGATGAAGTGGGTGAAAGGAAGTTGATGGGTCCGGAATTGGTAGAAGAGTTGGATGAAAAAGATCAGATGATATAGAAACACATGATAACAGCTCAGAGTAGGCAGAAGAGTTATGCGGACAACAGGAGGAAGGATCTCTCTTTTGAGGTAGGTGATCATGTTTTTCTCAAAGTATCACAATGGAAAAGTGTGATGCGATTTGAAAAGAAAGGAAAGCTGAGTCCAAGGTTCATTGGACCGTATGAAATTCTGGAGAGAGTTGGATCTGTT
This sequence comes from Viscum album, assembly GCA_963277665.1. Taxonomy (NCBI): domain Eukaryota; kingdom Viridiplantae; phylum Streptophyta; class Magnoliopsida; order Santalales; family Viscaceae; genus Viscum; species Viscum album. The sequence continues at coordinate 501,662,359 of OY728159.1, forward strand.
GCTTACCGAGTGGCTTTACCTCCGAGTTTATCTCAGGTACACAATGTTTTTCACTTTTCGATGTTGAGAAAGTACATGCTAGATCCATCTCATGTTTTGAGTCCAGAGGTAGTTCAGCTGGAAGAGGACCTATCTTATGAGGAAAAACCGGTCCAGATTCTTGACCATAGGGAGCAAGTGTTACAGAATAAGGTGATTAATCAGGTAAAGGTTTTTTTGGAAAAACCACTTGATGGAAGAGGCAACATGGGAATCTGAAAATGCAATGAGGGATAAGTACCCCATTTATTTTATAAGTAAATAAATTGCGGGGATGCAATTTTTTAAAGGGGGGAAGGATGTAACATCCCATGTAAGTAATGAATAATAGATATTTTTATCTATGTATATTAATGATTAAGATAGTGTTTTAGAGGCTTTAAATGAAAATAAATAAAATCTTATGCATGGAATACACTAATATTCTTAAAAGTTTGTTTTACTACCTTTTGACGGAAAACCCTTTTTCAATCTATCTTTTGACAATTTTATAAGCTATGTTAGTCAAAATAAATTTATTATTTATTATTGGGACATAAAAATTTACTTTTTGTGATTTTTTGGTATTTTTCCGATCAAGTTCATTTTTTAATGAATAGTGAAAAATGTTGTATTTTAATTCAAAACCTCCTTTTAATCTAATTTATTTATATGATTAGATTATATTTTGAATTGGTTTTGAAGTGAAATTAGAATATATGTTTTCCATTTTAACCAATGGTGGTCTTTGGAATCAATTTCACTTTGAAATTGGACTTAAACCAGTGTCAATCTTTTGATACTTATTGTTTCATAAAAACACGCTATTTGTCATGACAGCGAAAATTAGTTTTTAAATTAATTAATGTGACTTATATGTTTTGAATTTTGTAAAATTTACTTAATTTTTGAATTTGGAATATCAAATATAGCTTAGTGTGATGTTTTGGTATTTTCTCTGAAAAACTTCAATTTTTGATGAATAGTGAAACCACTAAGTGGTACTTATAAAAACTGATTTTTCTTTAAATGAAATTTTACCAATTATGTGTTTTTAATTTCAAAAATCCAACATACATGGTTGTCATTAAAAAGTAAAATGTGGGTCAATGAGATTAAAATAATTTTTTTGGTGAATAGTAACTTATTAAGTTTTTAATCGCGATTAGAGGTAATTAGTGTAGTTTAAGGTAAAAATAATGTTTTAATAATATGATATGAGCTTGAAACATGTCTTACCCTCATTGGATATGTCAGGGACGACCAATAAAATCCATGGGTCAACTTGGGGACCCTATGGAGCCACTTTTGTTGGGAAATGACATAAATAACTTTTTATTTAATGTTAATGTAAAAATGACACAAACATGAAATGTTTTAATAAAACAATTTTTAAATGGGGTTATAAAAGTAATATTTTTGACTATAAATAGTCATTGGAAAGATAAAAATATTTCATAAATCATAGTAATTTTTATATAATTTTTAGAAATTAAATAAATTAAATTATTAATGACATCATGATGATGCAGCGATGACCTCATTATTTAACGATTTAAATAAAATGGAAAGCTAATGTAAAATATAAGACCTAAACATGTCTAAAACCTATTTTATGGGTGGATTTTAAACCCTTATCACCTTAACCTCGAATTATATCAATGTGGGACCTTTTTAATCCGAAACTCATTTTAAAATAATGTAACATTTCTTTACTTTCCAAGAGTGCCCCTCCTCTCCTCTTATAAAAGGCCCCCAACTCTACCTCCTTACCCACACACCCAAAGCCTTTGGATCGGCCAAACCCTGAAAATTTTGTCTCTCCACTTCCCTATATTACTCCTTGAATCCTCATATTGGGCAGAAGTCTTTCCACGGAAGCCTTTGAGCTCAAACCAAAGAGAGTTACCCGATATTAAGGTAATGTCTTCACTTGAGTCCTTTTGTTTTATTTTTCTTTTCCAACCCCCTAAACTATTTTTATTCATTTCTTTTGTAACAACTATAGTATCTTCAATATACTAGGATGTTGTTATAAGAAGGATTCTAGCTACACTTACACACACCTACATCTAATGGTTAAAGAACATATTGTTTCCGTGGATGGTGAATTTATGCATCCCGAAACGATGATTGTTCAACATTATTTTAACACCTTCAAAGGTGGCCAGTAAGATGAAACTATATTTATATATGATATATAATATGTGTATGCTTTCCTTAAGATTCTGTATTTTTCATTTTGGGCATACCTTTATTGTTTCCATTATGGGTAAACGCGATATCTTCATTTAAAGAAGTGCGGACTACCGCCCCCTCAAAGTGATTTGATTCGTTAAATAACATATGTGGGACGTATAAAGTATGGAACTAGGATATTATATATGATATTATACTGGAATTATAATATACCATTATATAATTATGATTACATTCTATAAAATACAAAATAGAAATGAAAGTAGCGTTCATGCGTACGTACGACTTACCGTCTCCATGAACGGTGCATTTCATTTCTTACCACTAAATTATTGTGTAATATTATAAATGCATGCATGTACTGGATATATATGACATATATGATATCTACATCATGAATACCATTCTGGATATAATGGATAGATGAATAACTTGTAATTATAAAGGGCTTATTTTTGACTCAAGTACCAATGATCGTTAAAACGACCGTTATTAACTTAAACAATAACATAGTGTTCATAACATGGCAATAAGTGATATAAAAGGAATAATGAACTTGAAAAAGGTTCTTAAACAAGTAGAAATTATCTCAAGTTTATTATTCAAGAGATTAAAGAATGGCCGAGTCAAGTCGGACCCGAGGTATGGGACTTCGTCTCAATCTCCTTTCATTGAGGCTTTTTTGTTTTATACACAACCTTCTTTTATACGGTGTATAAACCCCTTTGAATTTTCTGTTTATTCAAAAGGAATATTTTTTATACAAAAAGTTTACTAAATGACAAAAGGGAATGTTTTTGTCGTATGTATGCGGCGACAACGAATTCTCCGCCGCCGTGACCATTATTTGAGTTTCGACTTCCTCTACAAGCCATACCTTTTTTTAAAAAGAAAAATAAATACCATGTTTTACTTTTCTTTTATTTTGGTATTGAAATTTTTTTTCATAATGTTTTTATATCAATGTGTTGTATTGATATATTGTGATTGAAAGGTGGAAATGTTATGTTTCCTTTATGCATGTTTTATGTGATACGATTATGTTTAAGTTCTTGGGCATTATTAAGAAGAACGGTGGTTCCGTGATAGACTAAGGGTGGGTGAGCCCGATATAGCTCTCCAATGCATTGGGAAATGTGAAGGAGTGAAACTTTAAGGTTTCTCCGAAGAGATTTAGTGAATATACTGTGATGTGTATTCCAAACGTAACCCAGAGGGTTACTCCCTAAGTAAGAATGTTATGAATGCCTCAATTTGCCTTTATGTCTTATGATTTCTATGATTTATTCATGATTTGATGAGGTATGTTAAAGTGCTTATGTTTTATGGGTAAAGTACGATTTCATTCTTATGTATATATGTACCCATGTTTCCTTTCCATATTTTTATATCCCTTACGGAGCTTTTTATGCTCATCCCATGTTTTTTTGAAATGTTTTTCATAGGTCAAGGTAAAGGTACTTGATATGATGATAGTGTCAAGGAAGTGTCAAGAAAGAATCCATGTTTTATTTTGAATATGTTTCTATTGATGGGAAATAAGATTAATATCTTTATGTATCCACTTTGTTTATATGTGGAATGTAATTCATGTTTTATGATCTAATTCTCTAAAAATCTAAACCTGAAAAGATCCTCAATGTGTAATCTTGTAATAACTCAATATTAAGTAAGGTTTAAGGCTGGGGCCTTATAGTCTCACCCTTTGCGATTTCATGCATCCCGAAATGGGAATTTCCCAAGATTCTATCCAGTATTAGAATACTCATCTGATAATGACCATGTGTAATACTCTATTATTATGGTCAATCTGTTTGATCATAATATGTTTCTCGACGATGAGTAGTATAAGGACCTCCTAATTTCCTAGGATGTTTCTATCGTCAAAGGGGATAATGATTTGTGCATATTCAGAATGCACATGAAATCCCTTCTAGCATAGCCTTGCTTGATACTGATACTGGGTGACAAGATTAATGTAGAGTTTAGTAGGATTTGTCCTCTCACATCATCTTTTCCTATTTTCTTCCACCACTAGTTATGATAATTGATCAGGAAGGAAAATCATGGCCATATCCTGATAAACTTCACCTAAATATATCCATGTCTCAGTCATCTGAAAGTCAGTCTATACATATTTTGTGTGGTTCAACTAGAGAGAAATGGGACATCCCCTACACCAGCCAGAATCCACCTGTTCAACTAGACATACTCGTCATACCTCCTTCAACAAATTAACATCATACCATCATAAATGTTCACCTATAATAATGTATCATGTTCTCAAGAACCCAATTATAATTCCTAAAAATAAATTTATTCCTCTGGTTTTCCATCAATACGAGATAAATGATAATCCAACATTGAATTTTGGTAGTGACCTATTTAATTTGATTCAGAGGTTGCGGAATACAAGTATTTCAACATATAGTATTTCAAGGAGTCAGAATGCATGGCTGTCAAATTTTTCTCTAGAGTATATGAGAGTCTACTCATGAATGGGTACATCTTCCCATTTTTCCTCACATTACTATTCAATGGAGATATATTTTTTTACTCTATCATCAAAAATGATTCTATAAATATTCTCTTCCCTACTAAGACACTCTATAATCTGGGAATAACTGAAGAAGATTCCAGTACCTATTAACATAAAATTTAGGGTTAGGACATGACTAAGAAGAGACCCTGTAACAGAATATGATCGAAGACTCTGTTTGGTGGCCTGATTGAAAACATAAAATTCATCATTGTCTCACAGGATACCACGTATAATGTATTTATCTGTATTCCCTAGATCCATCAACACATAACAATTCCCTCCTCTAATCACAAGCGCCTCAACTACTCCCCGAATGGTTGGGTAGGCATTCTACATGGTTCGGATACACCAATTTACTCTTGTAAATATTTCTATATGGATATAAATTAATATAAGAGCACATGGAATAATGCACAGAATAAGGATATTGAGAACACCATCATTGTGACCCAAAAACAGATAATATTAAATGATACCTTTATCCTTCGGATTCACATGTTTGAGGTCACACACCCAAACATTTGAAACAATCATATTGTTTTTGTAAAGGGTGGGAAACACATTCCTAGGTATATATAAAATAATGAAATTACATCATTCTCATATACAAGTCATGATGGACTGATTGAAAAACCCCCTACACCTGTTAGGTATGAAGTTGTTCTCCCAATGGATATAATTATTCATAAGACGATTTTGTTGTGCCGAGATTGATTTGATTGACACAAAAAAACCTACCAATATTGATTTGACATAATCAATCATGAACCACATAGCCAAAATCCTATTATAATGAGGTTTATAATTTTTTTTAAATGTAAATAGTGAATTAGTTTTCTAGTGAAGATTCCACATATGCCCAAGTGAGAACATGTTTTCCCCCATATTCAGTTAGCCCAACTGATCTGTCTCCCCCACCAATTCCCCTTACTCATATGATGAGAAGAGATTAAAATATTATCATTCCTCATTTGAGGAAGGCATCTCTAACACTATTTATTAGTTATTTTTTTTGTGAACCATTACACTAAGATAGATCTGAGGCGAACTGTTCTCATCACAACTATGCCTATAGGGCAACAATAGTTGTAATTTGAATTATTGATGTTTCACCATTATTTATTTTATTAGATATATGAAAATATGACTTGAAAATATACCCATGTCACCATCTATCTCCTTGGTCTCTTGGTGAGTCATCACATTATTAAACATCGTCCTAAGTAGATGATAACCTCCCTTGATGTCAAGTTCAAGGTAAAGGTTGATAAGATAATAAAGGAAAACATAATTTTGGATGTCCATTTACCCAAATGATTATCCAAAATCATCCCTGTTATTAATAATAAAAAATATATTAGAGTCTACACCGACTTCGGGGATATAAACAACAACTTTCTAAAGGGCGATTTTACACTACCTATGAATGGGATTCTAGTCAATGCCTATTCTAGATTCCATGCTATAACATTTGTGGATGCATATTCTGGGAATAATAAAATCAGAATGGCCCCTGAAGATGACGATTCCACCACCTTCGTGGTGCTATATGGGACGATATGATGTCAGGTAAGTCCCTTCAGTTTAATAATTGCATGATCCACATACAATCATTTTATGCCCCACATATCCAATCCAATCATTGAGATGATAGTATAATTATACATAGACAAATAGGTTGTCAAATATTGCTAGCATCAGAACATTTCATGGGATTATGGTATTTTATATGGATTCCCCACTCCAACTATCTAATGTTGAACCCATTTAATTATAATTTTTGGGTGACCACTGGGTAGTTTGGGGTTTCATTTTTATATACAAAGACATAAATATTTACCTAGAGGTGATCAAAGCACATTGTTTGATGCCTTATCTGAGAAACCACCAACAGCTCCATGGTTTTCAAGGCCACATGTCCTAAATAAATAGATTCATCATGAATCTAGATTTCATGTGTAATCCAATATCAAGCCACATAAATAACGTAAACATCTACAAGTGGGATGTATAATTCTAGATCATGTTCATGGGGATCATGTAGTATCTACAAAAATCATTTGTTCACCTTCCAATCATATCTAGGAATCGACTAGTCATATATGTGACCATAATAGAATGATCACTCGGCTTGCTGACCATCTAGAAGAACAACGAATAGAAAGAGAAAATTTTAAACTATATTTTTCATATATTCATTAATATAGAGAGTATATATTATGTTATCGATAATAGATTCCTCACACTAGAATTGATAGTGAAAAATATACAACACTATCTACAATATCATGAGATACAATTAGTGACCGTTATGGATCCACTATAGTATATAAAATTCTTCCCGATGTTGAAAGGTCATCTATCTTAGTGGGAAGTGATCGTTTATTAGTTCAACATTTGGTTTGTTCTGAAAAATGCTATTATGGGTCAAGATAGACAAATATTTTGGCCTCCCCCCTATAGATGTCCCTGGATCTTGATAGCTGAAATGATACGATCCACCTAATTGATCAGGTTGTACCATGTTGGAAGATTAATTTTAATGGTTCATAATAGAGCCCAACTGGTATCAGGATCAAAGATTATAGAGTCAATAAAGTATTCCTGGGAATCATCTTCATCACGCCTACACATTGCATCATTCCCTAGTTATTCATATTGATATAATTCGTCACCAATAGAGGTATGGTGAATAAGGCCCTCATCACTGGTCTCAAGATGGATCTAGATATTGATTTTCCCCACCTACATGTAAAGGGATACTCAGTGTTACTAATATATTTGTACAATGTTGACTACATCATCAAGAATCTGAAGATCATACCCCTATTAGAGTGAAATTGCTTGCTGATGGATCAGTTACCTTAATAGATGATGTTCACTCATGTTCACTAGCACAAAATATTTGAGTCTATACATTTTCCATTAATGATGGAACTCTCAAATTGCCTAAACTAGATGAAAAGATCAAATTTGTGGCACATCCATGTGTCATCACCCACATCTCTCCATATGATGATGAAAACTAGTAGAGAGGAAATCATTTGGATGATGCTTTCAGATTATGAAATAAACATCCCCCTGGTGTAGTCGAGTATATCCCCAATTGGATGAAACATTCATTGAGTATCTCTAGAAAAAACATATCATGACTGAAAAAGATTAATACTAAAAAATATATTGAGGTACTGAGTTTTTTCCCACTAGATTCTTCACATCTTTGATTAGATCCTCTACAAGCATGAGTTTTATGGAATTCTACACTTTTGTATTTTTGTAGATGATATTCCCATGGTTATGTAAGATGTTCATGCCAAGTCTTGTGTTGATGATCAAGTAGGGATTGAACTACCCCATAATATTTGTAGGATGATATAATTTTGGCCCACCATGGTCCATTAATGTTTTTAGTCTTCCATGAGGTTCCAAACGTATCATATATGTTCCATATTTGTGCATTGATAGTTAGATCCCCTCCATAATATGATGTAATCTTTGACATATACGTTTTGGGGAATTGATATCATGGGACCATATCCACAGGTCAAATCCTGTCAGTGCTAGTTCATCCTGACTGAAATATTTTTATTTTCCAATTGTGAAGAGTAAATTCAAATCAAGGAAATCAATGACAATTATATTGTTGAGTTTGTGGGATCCATCATCATCCATCAATTATCAGCCCCTCACAATATTCTCAATGATAATGACACCAATTTCAGAGTAGTTTCGATGCTAAAATTTTACACCATTACAACATATGGTCCAACAATACATCTATCCCTGATGGATAAGAAAATGGGATGATCAGGTTTTTCAAGAAGACCCACTACAACATTCTTTAAAATTGGGTGGGACAGTATAAGAAACTTTGTCCATAAAAATTTTCAAATGCTCTAAGGTCATATTGAATAACCACTATGAATTCCACCCAGGTGACCCCATCTTCCATGGTGTATTGAAGATAGGTAGTCCTACTCATTTCTATTTAGTTTCCATTGCTCCTCAAAACATTCAATTACTACTAAATCATAGATATTATATCAACGGTTTGTCTATATAAGATGGATTCCCCTAATGTAAATATGGTTTAGATCATTCAAATCTCGAGAGGCACTGTATAATTATTTCACGATTATTCAATAAGAATGTTCATATTCTCTATCTCTTTTCAGTAGAAACAATATTTTCCCTTTTAGCACTGATGATACCTAGCAAGAAACAACCAAAATTGGAGAAATAATGAGAAAGACCTTTTGCCTTAAACTAGGTCTAGACAAATTATGTATAGTCATTTGTTACCAAGGATGGGAAGAATGTCATTCCTCGAACCAATTACAAGTTCTTCAAGAATTAATTTTCATAAGAACTGAACATCCATCTTTTACAACAATAAATGAATAATCTGTTCAAGCTGTAAGATATAAAATTCTGTGACACTATCACCCTGGTTACATAACATTAAACTTTACAATGGTATGTTTCAAAATCAATGAACCTAATCTAATCTACTATGATCTTGGTGACATGAACTAAAATTGAATACATAAGCCCCTACAATATGAATTTGAAATATGTTTCATTATCCTTGTCACATGATAATAAACTACAATATGTCCCTCATCTTTACCCCATGATATTAAACTGCATGGACTAGTTCTATAATATGTCCTTAAACTATGACATCATCATCTTTGATGCATGATTAAAACTAGAGAATAATTGTTGTGTTGACACTTGAGATTAAATCAACATTGGTATTGTAAACTCACCAGTCCTTGTTTTAATAATTATTTAGGGGTTAATTCACATCCTTATGAGATACGTAAGAATTCCCTGACATTTAATCAATGGTCCTAGCTATAATTTCATCCGTTCTTCCCCTTCGCCTAAGTTCTATATTGGTAGTGTATGGTGTAGTATTAACATCCATAGTCCTCATTTACATCTGGTTATTTTTCAATACCACACACATCCCCTTTGGGATACTTCTTCCCCACAATTTCTTAGCCTCATGACATTAAACTACATAGCAATGAGAAGAATATCCATATGACGTTAGACTACACAGAGATCCAAATCTACGTGAAACATGATTCCCATAGCTGTAGAATATGTATTGATTCCTTGAACATTCTTATCCATGTCTATCCCCAGGTTTGATAATCCTTTTTCCATTTTCAATCAATATGGCCCAAAATCTACAGCCTTAAAATTGGAGTTCATTTACAAGAATTACAACAATAGAAATTGTGCATGAAATTAGAGGAATATACTATATAGTGATAACCATCCTTAGTCCCCATTCATGTTTTGTGTGTCACCTCACATTGCTACGTATATCCATTAGATAAGAACCCAATTTTCAAAACTCAACAACCAAAAAATGGTATCCCATGTACATTCATTATGAATTTAAACTATTCACATTCCTTAATTTAGAACATATGGAATGGTATAAGGCCCCCATTTTCCACATTATTGTTATGTTATATAATCTGTTTCATACATATTTCTATGAATGTGATCCCTGTTTACTTACTAGTCATATGATATGGTACTGAATTAAACTTTTCATCCTCAACAAATCTCATTAAACAGTATGGAATTCCAGAACTTTGTGCTTCATGATTCTATTCCTCATGGGACATATAAATATACATATACATTTTTTATTTGGGTACATCCCCTGGTCTAGTGACCTTTTTACCCCTCCTCATAATACTCATCATTTTTCACTGGCCCAATAGGAGTCCATATCCACGAGCATTCTCATGACTTCTTCCTGTTAGAATTGGTTATAATACCTCAATATAATATGCCACATTGATCTGCTCAAATACACTGTGTTATATGATATTGAGTGTTAGATTCTACATGGTCACTCATTCATTTTATATACATGATTCACGTGTCCCCTTATTTGGGTCCCCATCATATTTTATATATTAGGGGATCCCTTAATGGAATTGTTTCTAGCCACGTGGATGACCTACCATCCTATAATAATTCCCTATAGGACTTCCAATTACATTTTTTGATATGACCCACATTTCAGACAAGGTCAGTAGTTGACCCTAATATTTATATTCCCATATCAGGTAACATGACAAGGATGTTATCGTTCAAAAACGGTCAATAGTTGTCCTACATCTTAACAACACCATAATTTTTTCCCAAATATCAAGCATTGTGATTTGGGATTTAAACCTTTTTATGTACTGGTGGGACTACAAAACCTTTGATGATATCCCTCTATGAACCTTTTCTCATTGAGGATGCAAGTCAGCATTATTTGGATATCTTAACCCTGCTTCTCTATTCCCTTACTATTTGATTCCATGTGTTGTCAAAATCATATCTCATCCTTGTTACCCACACTATTAATGGATCACGTGGTATTTTGAGTAATGGTCGGGTTTTTACCCACATAGAGAAGATTCATAGTCCCATTGTTCCAAACTATATGATCTTAAACTATACTTTTTTCCCATAGGGCATGATTTTAAAATGAGCACCAAATTCCAAGCATTATAACTTTAATCTATGTGTGAACTCATATTGGGAATTCATGATGCAGTGTGGGCCTCATTATTCCTCATTCACATCGGGTAGCTTCATGACATGTCACTGCATATTTCCTCTTCTGTAATATCACCCTCATTGGTCCCAACTCATGTCCTCAAACAATGAACATATGCTCCAAACTCTATGACCATAAACTAAGATCCTTCGGTCTATTCATTTTGACGTTAAACTAAATTCAACCCCTAGAGTCAAATAGTCAAGACTATAAAATACATGCATGTCAATGTCCTATCCGCTTTATAATAAAACAATGTAGAAACTTCAAAACACAATGAATGATGTTAAAATTCACATACTGGTCCAATCACATGACCTTAAACTATGACATCATTTTCTGGGCTGCACAATGATAAATGGCACTCCATGAGGTTGTTTTTTTTCATGGGAGAGAATCACACATGGAATTGGACATTTCGCAACACTCATGAAATAAATACATATTGATTGATTAACATCTTAATGGGATACATTTTGATGTTGGTAGTCTGAATCCTAATACAACCCCAATAACAAAGGGAGATATGAATAAAAAGAAAAGATAAAGAAGAGAAATCTCTACTCCTTGTGCATGGATTAAACCTACACATGGAGATCAACTGAGATCTATGTATGGCTTGATTCCTTCCATTATAGGATATGTATTGACAATCAGGTTCAATAATTGGTCCAAACCACACAATTTATATCCATTCATGTTGGATCACATTTGTCCCACCCACAAGATGTTAATCAACAAAAGATTTTTGAACTAAGTGTGGATTAATTCCTTCCATCACAAGACATATAGCGACATCAAAAAACATTTTATTTGGACTCATCCCTGGATCCATTAAACCTTATATCCCTTTGGCATCAGTCAAATCCCAACAACATGTATTTAAACTATATGAAAGTCGTCTATGTAATATGTGGAGTGGTTCTGGTCCTCCTTGGCCTCATTTATGTCGGTTATCACATAAAATTGTACTACATGTCCACTTTAGATAACCTATTTGGTCCAAACTATAGAAAATTAAACAAATAAATGATGTCATATTCATGAAATTATATATATATCTTACCCTGAACAAGTTCATGATTCCCCAAGATAATTTTGGGATGATTCGACTTCCTCAACAGGGGGGATTCTTCTCACCAATGTTTGAATCCCTGCATGATATGTTCATGAACTATATGTGTCTTGATTCCTAGATTTATGGGAAACATAATGATCACAAAACATATTTTTATTTGGGTTAAGATGTTGTATCATTAAATATTTTGGTCATATTTCCTCAGTTAGGGTCCAAGCATTGTGACCTTAAACATTATTCCATTCGTCTTAAGGTTTTTAAGCAACATGTGGGCCTCCTTGGACATAATCACACCATATTCTAACTCATGCATGGTGTATACATAACCTAAGGCTTAATAGATTCTATTAATCCAATAAACACATGTTTGAATTGTTTTTGATGGTCCAAAGTCTAGGTCCTTAATCAAAGAGCTATGTATAGAAATTATAGTGCAATAACGAGCCTTCTATAGAATTGTTTATATTAGAATTATCATTCCTCTTCACCATAATCTTATTTTGGGAATCATAATTCCTTCATGTTCTAGGTTATTTCAATTGTAAACATACATATCTTGGCTCATTCATGTTGGGTTTCATTCCATCGTTCCACATAAATAATCTAGAAATTTGAATTTACATGTTTGTGCAACATGACATTATTCTATTTTCTAGGTTTAAAGTTGATGACCATAATCTATGTGTTACATCCCAGGCACATGTCATTAAACATTTTGATGCATCCTGATCACATGATGATAATGTTTACCATGAATAATCCACACCATATGATATTCATAAATGAGTTCATCATCCTCAGATGCATTACATGAAACGTCATAGAATCCAAATTCCCTCATCTGAGTGGTCCACTCCTTCGATGTTGTTCATCCCCTACAGTGTTTTAATATTTCTCTATTACTTGACATCTGTGATTATGATCCTCTAGGATATCGGTTTGATTATTGATCAAACCAATGCACACACACTAATGTGTTCTAATCCTTGGTGGCATATTATTAAGAACATTAGCATCCATTCAAACATTCAATCACACCATCATTATTCTTTTAATGCCCCATTACTCAGATCGTCATCCACAATCATGTTCATAGGGACCCCTAATTAAATGAGGTAAATCCACATGGAAAACCTACCATCGTAGTCCAATGTTCCAAATGGATTTAAATGAAAATTCAACATAGATGTCGTGTGTCAATCATGGTAAATGGTCTACCCATGATTGTAGGCACTGACTTCAGGGTAATTAAAATGGATGTAGTTTTGTCAAACATGGTCAAAAGTCATCTTATAGAATGACGCCTCTCCCATCATGTTCCTTATTTGGGGTATCAGGATTCACAATTCGCACACCTTTTTTTTTCTAGATTCTAACATCTCAAATGTTTTCCTATTCATGGAAAAACACACACTTGGATAAATGAATTGGTTTATTCCGAATCCCTTCACATCAGTCACATGCTATTTCATCCTGAATTCTATTGAAGATTAACAAATAATAATAAACCCTGATTATGTTGGGATAATTTGACACTCCCAAAATAGGAGATGATTATGTGGTTGTCCCATGTTTCTCACACTAGGAATACACCATGTGAGATTATAGATTGGTTATTTTCTATTTCGGTGATATTATTGTTATATCATAATTAATGATAAAAACATTGTTTATGCACAAACATATATTGAATGTGGTGATAGAGAATTTTATCAGTTTGTAAAAACATATACGCTATGGATCCACCACTTCAATTTAGTGATTCATCTCTATCACCCTTTGGAATGTTCCTTACAGGATCCATTATCATTGCCTAAAATCCCATTACTCATTTTTCTCTTCTAGATGGAGCTCCTTCACCATAGTATTCACCAGATATACCGTCATATTATGGTCATCCAGTTGATGAGATATCTTTCCCAGATTCTATTCAGATTCCCATCATTGGAATATCAATCGTTCTACTAGTTACGATTGATTTGTAATTGTGGAGAATCTTTCATCCATTTCCCTCTTAGGAATGAAATCTCATGCCTAGCCTCCTGAAGACTCTATGTGGTGAACGAATTATCTATATCCAGGTGATTTCAATTTGTTGATTTCCTTAGCATACCTTTTCAAAAAAGGTTTTTTATAATGAGCATGTTCAAACCTCATGCATTTTCCCCTCATGGGAAAATATCACATAACCAGTCGTGAAGTAATCCCATCCATCCTATCCAATACTGTAGTGAAATATTTTTAAGGAAGCAGATGACCATCTTCTATGATCGATGTCTAGTATCTAGGAATTCCATGATAGAATCTAAATAAAAGTAATACATCCATATTGAATTATCTAGTTTTTACTCTTGAAATGAGTCTCAGAATTCAGATGTGGAACTTATTATGTAATCTTGTCCAATAGCTTGGCCTCTATATCATGAATATGATATTCATAAAAGTACACCCCCCATGATATGGGCGTCCTTATAATCCCCATTAGTGACACCACACATAATCACGATAGATTGTTTACCTGAATCCATTACTCGATTGGATCCGACACATGGTTCCTAATATATTATATCAACAAATAAGGAAGGGTACCTAGATACCCCAACTGTTATAAAAGAGGTTTGATCTAGTAATACAATAATTCAGTCCAAAATTAGGTTCACAATGACTAGAGAGTGAACTAAATCTTTTAACTCTACCATGTACTATATCCCTTTTTATTGGGAGTGAAGAGAACCACCATGGGCATGGCAGGACCAATTCCCCGAAGAACCATCCAGAACTGGTTGAGGAGATCCCACATTTCATAATGATTGAGGTATTTTTTGTTGACATTCCATGTTTCCAGAAACCTATGATAGACATAATCCTCAAATATATCTATGTAAAGAAGTTGATTCATAGGATCTTGGATAGGTACTCTATGGAACCCTCTTGATAGTTCCGCTTCAACCCTAGACTGCTCAACTAGGACCACTACGCCTGCTACTTCTAATCTTAACATACTTCTGGATGGTGTAGTCCTTGAAACTATTGTCTCTACATCTACATACATGTCACCATTATGTTCATCATCCATATGACCATGTTTCACTCTCATCACCATTCAACCCCGACCTAGACGTAGATGTTCCACTCCCTTGTTAGCTCGAATGGTCCATTGTTCTAGCATTCCTCTTAGGTAGGAAGCCTCTTAATTATTTTGGTATGCATTGAAAACCACACAAGTGGTAGTGGATGGATATAGATCATTATAAAATATTCCACATTCCCGCATGAAGATGAAAAAAATCTTCCCCCACACGCATGGGTGATCATTAGGACGTACTGCTAGGTATACATTCGGGGTCTGCCTTTGTAGAGATTGGAGCAGTATTATGAACTGGAACGGCTGTATAGTTCATAGATTAGATAAAATTATAGCCACACCACTAATACTCCACCTTAAAAGGTCTGGAGATATGACCATTTCTCTTCGATTCTTGTGGATTCATCAGTAAAAACTACAATTAATAAATGTATCATTTGGATGTTAGATTGGTCTTCCTCAATGTAACACCTGAGACTTTTATGTTATATAAATCATAAATGTAATCTTTTTCTACAAAACACTTTCTTGTCTTGCTGTACACAAAATCACGACCTTCCTTGATAGCTTGCGTCGTACGCAATACCGAGTTTCATTAAACAACGATATGCTATTAAAATATTATTAAAACTAGTCGTTATGAATAGTAATAACCACTTTTTGAAATTTTATAAATTTTATTTTTCAAAATAGACTTCATTTTTGTATTCGGAATATCGAAATTAGCCTGGGGTGAAATTTTGGTATTTTTCTGAAAACCTTCAATTTTTGATGAATAGTGAAACCACTAAGTGGTAGTTAAAAAACTGAATTTCTCATAAAACATAATTTTACCGCTTCTGTGAGTGGAATTTAGAAAATCCGAGAGACACGGATAATATCAAGGACTAAAATGTGGTTCAATGAGATGAATATAATTTTTGGTGAATAGTAACTTTTTACTTTTTTTTTACCACGGTTAAAAGTAAATAGGGTAATTAAAGGTAAAGATGATATTATTATTACCTAAAAACATGTCCCAATTCTATTGGATAAGTTTAATTCGTCGAAGAACAAACGTAGGAATAAAATATGACCATTTAGGCCCACTTGGATTAGATTAGGACATTTAATATTAATTTATTTAAAGAAGGGTTAAAATAGTTAAAATCAAACTATAATAAGTAAATAATTTTTAATATAAGGTTATACATAAGCTAAATTAGAATATAAATATTCATTAGAAAGCTACAAAAATTTCCTACATAATTATATTTTATTTTTAATTTTTAGACATTAAATAATTTAATTTATTTATGAAACAATGATGATGCAGTAATTATTTTGTTAATAACATATAGACATAATTGATGTTATAAACACCAAAATAAATGTAATTTGAGACTTTTTATGAATTACAATAATTTTCTAGGTTAATATGACCTGTTAGTATTGATTTAATTAACTTGGTTAGAACTAATAATTCTGTTATGATTTTCACAAAAATATATTACTAAATAATGTTAAAATTGACATAAAATAGTTTTTAAAACAAATATTATCTTAGTAATTGTTATTTTATTCCTAAAAATTTAATGTTCGGCCAAATTACTTAGATAAGGTTATATATATTAATAATAAACAACTTGGTGTTCTTTTGTCTGCTTATAGTATGTTTATTAACCTTATAGTATAAGAACACAAGAAGACACGGTAAAAGTAATCTTATTTAACTTAATGTTAAATCTAAATGATAAGGATAAAATAGGAACCTAAACTTGTCTAAATTATATTGGATTAGAGGATTTAGACCCACCCCCACCTTATCTTAGAAACATATCAATTTGGAGCTATTTAAAACCGAACTTGACTTTACAATAAAATAATATTTTTAGTTATTCCAAAGGTGCCCCTCTCCTCCCTTATAAAAGGACACCTCCTTCCCCTCTTCCTCACACTACTTTGAGACTTCAATATCAGCCAAAACCTGAAAATTCCTCCCCTCCACTTCAATAGTGACAACCTAGTGGTTCTGGTCTTCTTCAAAGACCCATTTTAGCGCCCTAAAAGGAGGTCTCAAAGAAGCACTTCAAAGAAGAGGTAATGTCCGTTACCGATTCTTTCATATTTATTTCTTCTTGCACTTCTTCTTCTTTAGTTGTTTCATTATGAAGTAATAACATCAGTATCACTCATATACTGATTTGTTATTATAAGTATGAAACAACCCTATTTCACCATCTATCCATCCTACGGAAAAAGAAATCACCACGCGTGCGTACGTACGGAATACCGTCTCCACGCCGTGGTGTAATCTATTTTCCACCACCACCTTAATTGGATGGGTATAATGGTGGATATAATGACTATATATGACTATAATAAAGTGATAATTATTCTGAAATAGTATACATACACTCCAATACAATTCCACGATCATAGGAACGATATCATCACTCGTGCGTACGTACGGAATACCATCTCCACGATGTGATGTGACTCGTTCTACATGATCTTCATTTCATAATGATTATATAAATGAATTTAATGAATTAATATGATATATATTACACTAATAACATTCTTGAAATGAGGTATCTATAACCTAAAGATAAGAATAAGAATTTATTCGACAAAACACGCATAAGAACAAAACGTTATAAACACCCGAATAACAAGTAGCAATGAAATATTACTACTAGGAAGCTACGAATATGACCATATATGATATCATATAAATATATATGATTCTGGAAAAGTCAATAACATTATTTAAATCATTATACAGGAGGTTCGGACTCTTACGAAGCAAAACGGACCTAAGGTAAGGGAAATATCACAATCTCATTTTTATCCGAGATTGTTTATACTTTGGAATTTACTAGGGTGTATTTTATCATCCACATCCTTGTTTCCTCAATATGTAATATTATCTCCATTCAACTAAAATTGTTTAAATCCCATTTTACCCTTCGGTGAGTTTTTAGTAAAAGATATGAAAGGAATCTTTTGTCGTTTTTCGTACGAGGTACTTTTTTGACTTTTCCGACAAAAGTACGAGAAGAATGTTTTTTAACTTATACGGCATGAATGGATTTTTAAAACATTATGTCCAAGAATCTTCCTTTAAAAGTTTTCAAGTTTATTTTTAATCAACTTCTTTTAGTTTAAAATTGTATGACATGTTAAGAAAGGAAAATGTTTTTGAAGTAGAAAGGATATTTTCCTCAAGAATGGAGTTCAAGTGTTTTATCAAAAATATTTTCCATCTAAGATAATAAAGGGTTCTGTTTCTATCCCTATTATTACATGGATTTGATTATGTTGTGATGTAAGTATTTTTATTAATTCCTTTATCTTATATGAATTGTTTTATGATGTCATGTTGTTTAAGAATCCCATTTTTATTACATGGGTTATGCTATGATGTATGGTTTATGATTTTTTGGCACACATAAGAATGGTATAATTATGAGATGGGTGGGACCTATATCTCTCTCCAATGCGTTGGGTAAAGATTTCATATTTCATGAGATAGACATGGCTGGAACGGTAGGTTATACCGGTTCAGTGAAACAAGACTGAAACGAGGGTGACTCGGTTCAGAAATGGACTTTGTCCACTAAGATAGTCTTGGAAATGAGTCTTGACAAATAAGATATGATTCTCTATGATTATGTGTGTATGCCACAAAGTTTCATGTTTTATGTTATGATTATTGGGATTAAATTTCACCTCTATGATTTATCCCATGTTATGATTTTATGATCTCTTTTGCAGGATAAGATTTCCAAAAGTTATGTTCTTATGTAAATGATGTGATTGATATTTATTTTCTTTACCCTTACTGAGCATTTGAGCTCACCCTTTTGTATGTTTTATTTCCCCAGGTCGGGAAGAAGGTTATTAAGTAGAATATTCCAAAAAGGGACTCTAGATATGCTGAAATAAATGGGAGGAAAAGTAGATGCTTTATGAACCAGTTGTTTATGTTTCCCAGTTTCTAAATACACTATACCTATACGGCCCTTTCGTGGTTTTGTTATATTTTGTAATAAATATGCTTCAATTTTGATGTATTAACAATGTATGTAAATTATGGGTCTTTATAGTTGGTATTAGAGGAAAGGTATAGTCAACCTTTGGAAACTAGGATGTGAAAGCCTTAGTAAGAATCCTAAGGATAAGTCTAAGTATAGAACACAATCTTAGTGTTTTATAAATGGCCATGAATAACCTAGGATAAGACCTTAAGTGTGAAATTTTATTCTTGATTATGTGATTTTCCTATTATAATTAGTGTTTCTCACACTATTCTTCTTGGTTTTAGTCAATGGATGGAACCCGAAGGAACCGTGTTAATGCGGAATGCGACGGGAAATGCAATGATTGTCCCCCTAAGCAACCAAACGTTATGGGAGCTGGAATGAAAAATCTTGTAGCCATGCTCACACAACATTCTCAAGCTATGAATCATGCAGTAATTCCAAACGAGCAAACGAAAGAGAAAGATTCTGTTGAATCCTTCATGAGGCAGCGTCCACCTTCATTCAGCGGGTCTACTGATCCATTTATTGCTGAACAATGTATTAGTACTTCTGAAAAGATATTTTCAGTTCTTCAATGTTCTGAACATGATAAAGTCATCCTAGCAGTTTATCATTTGGAAGGATATGCTGATCAATGGTGGAATCTTATTAGGAATACGAAGCAAAGGGATGAAATTGAGTCCATGGAATGGGACGAGTTCAAGAACATATTTTTCAATAAGTACTTCACTCGTATTCTCCGAACAAAGATGGAGAAAAAGTTTCTTCAACTGAAGCAAAAGTCTGATGAATCTATTGGTACCTATGAAGAAAATTTTACAAGACTTGCAAGGTACGCTTCTAGTATTATTATCCAACCTGAGAGTAAGATCGATCGATTATTTAGTGGCTTAAAACCAAGTCTTCGAAGGGCGTTAGCCATAAGGGACTTCAATAGCTCCGAGGAAAATGTTCGATGTGCTCTCAAAGTCGAGATGGAGATTGGAGTAACCCATCAGTCATATGGGTTTGATAAGAAGAGGAAAATGGAATTCAAATGAATATCTAAAGATCACACTGAAAAGAAGATGAGCTTTCCCTTATTCTCAATGTGTGGAATGAAACATGGAGGGAGTTGTCTTAAAGGGACAAGTAAATGTTTCAAATGTGTAAAGGAAGGTAATCAGGTATTTGAATGCCGCGATGATGGGAAGAAGATGTCTAATGATGCAAACAAAGGAAGGGATACACAAAATGAACCTACTACTCTTCAATTTTTCAAGTTCAAGGAGATGGGGAATTATGCCAATAAATTCCCTAATCCAAGGGTTGATGATGATGGTCGACGTCAAAAAACTCTTAATGCTAAAGACAAAGGAAAGTCACATGCAATTTCTATCAGCGATGTGGAGTACGATAACGATGTTGTGAAAGGTACACTTACCATCCACTCTAAAGTAGCAAATGTTTTATTTGATTCTGGATCCAACCACTCTTTTATTTCTGAAGAATTTTCTAAGGGTATCACCATATTTCCTCAGCAATTAGATATTGAGTTAGCTGTGACAACACCTAATGGAACAACAGTCGCATCAAAAGATTATAATTCTTCTCTGATCAAAGTTTGTGGGAAAGTGCTTCCTGCAAATCTTGTGGTCCTTCCTATAGTGGAATTTGATGTGATTCTTGGCATGGATTGGCTTTCTCTACATGGAGATCATATCAGTTTCCAAAGAAGGGAACTCACATTTCATATTCCAGATCAATCTATGATCATCTATCGATGCAAGGATGAACATAACCTTCCAGTAAAAATTTCTTCCATCTTATGGGTCTTGATTCCCCTAAATGAAGGTTATTTATCTCAAATGGTTGGTGAGAAACTCATGATTAAGAATATTTCCATTGTACGGGAGTTTGATGATTCCTTTCTGGAGGAATTACCGGGTCTTCCACCAAATCGTGAAGTTGAGTTTTTCAATAGTACTCGTACCGGGTGCTTTGCCTATTTCAAAGACACCTTATAGAATGGCCCCAATTGAGTTGCAGGAATTGAAGAAGAAACTCCAAGAGAATCTTGATAAGGGATTCATACGCCCTATTGCGTCACCTTGGGGAGCACATGTTCTATTCGTTAAGAATAAAGATGGATCAATGAGACTCTGCATTGATTATCAAGAACTTAACAAGATCACTATCAAGAACAAATATCCTCTCCCGCGCATTGATGACCTATTTGACCAACTACGCGGAGCTCAATAATTTTCCAAGATTGATCTTCGTTCAGGGTATCATCAATTAAGGGTCAAAAGGGAGGATATACCAAGGACGGCTTTCCGTACAAGGTATGGACACTATGAATTTATAGTGATGCCATTTGGTCTTACTAATGCCCCTGTTATCTTCATGGATCTGATGAATATAGTCTTTAGAGACTATCATGATCAATTTGTGGTAGTCTTTATAGACCATATTCTTGTCTATTCAAAGATCAAGGAAGAACATGAAGATCACATGAGAATTATATTGAAGACCCTGAGAAAGGAGAAGCTTTATGACAAATTTTCCAAGAGTGAATTTTGTCTTCAAAAAGTTTCATTTTTGGGTCACATAATCTCAAAATAGGGGATATCTGTGGATCCAGCAAAAACAGAGGTTATTGAAAAATGGTCGAGACCAACAACAGTAACTGAGATCCGAAGTTTTCTTGGTTTGGCTGGATATTATCGACGTTTTGTGAAAGATTTTTCACGATTATCTAATCCACTCACCAAGTTGACTCGGAAAGGAGTTAAGTTTGTCTGGACGGAAGAATGGGAAGAGAATTTCAAGGAGTTGAAAAGAAGGTTATCCAATGCACCTGTGCTCACACTACCTTGTAGTGGAGAAAAGTTTGGATCTATAGTGATACATCCAAGAAGGGATTGGGGTGTGTTCTTATGCAAAATGATATGGTGATAGCTTATGCCTCATGACAGTTGAAAATACATGAGCAAAATTACCCAACACATGATTTGTAGTTAGCTGTGGTAATCTTTTCATTAAAGATTTGGAGGCATTACATTTATGGTGAAAGGTGTGATATTTATACTGATCATAAAATTTTCAAGTATATTTTCACACAAAAGGAGCTGAATATGCGTCAAAGAAGATGGTTGGAGCTGATTAAGGATTATGACTGCTCAATCCATTACCACCCTAGGAAAGCAAACAAAGTGAAAGATGCATTAAGTCGACAAGACCATGCTAGTTTATCCATTACGAGGATCAAAAAAGATCCAATATGTATGGATTTAAAAAGGATGGATCTTGGAATTATAATGAAATGGGAAAAATCTTATCTTTCACAAATGAATGTTCAACCATCTATACATGTGATGATTAAAGAGGCACAAAAAGAAGATGTCGAGTTACAAAAGAAGGTGAGAATGGTTCCTGAATTCAACCTTGATTGTGATGGGATAATAAAGTTCCGGAATCGGGTTTGTGTTCCTCCCATCCCTGAATTAAAGAAGGAGCTATTGGATGAGGCTCATAGTTATTCATTCTCTATTAATCCTGGAAGCACAAAGATGTATAGGGACCTGAAAGAGTACTTCTGGTGGGATGGCATGAAAAGAGATGTTGCTGAATATGTCTCTCGATGCTTGGTTTGTCAGCAAGTTAAAGCTGAGAGACACAAGTCTAAGGAGATGTCACAACCATTACCCATACCCGAATGGAAATGGGAAAACATCACTATGGACTTTGTCACATGACTTCCTAAAATATCCAAAGGCAATAATGCTATCTGTTTCATAGTTGATCGTCTTACCAAGTCTGCACACTTCATTGCTATTAGAGAGTATTTCTCTCTAGATGAGCTTGCCAGGATATATGTAAAGGAAGTGGTAAGATTGCATGGAGAACCACTTTCTATTATATCTAATCGGGATCCGAGATTTACCTCGATGTTCTGGAGAAGTCTTCAGCATACTCTGGATATAGAGTTGAGTTTCAGCACTTCTTATCATCCTCAGACAGACAGTCAGTCTGAGAGAACAATTCAAACCCTAGAAGATATGTTGAGAGCTTTCTCTATGGATTTCAAAGGAGGTTGGGATCAACACCTACCTTTGGTGGAATTTTCTTATAATAACAGCTTTCACTCCAGTATTCAGATGGATCCTTATGAAGCTCTCTATGGAAAGAAATGCAGGACTCCAACTTGCTGGGATGAAGATGGCGAAAGAAAGATATTAGGACCTGATCTCGTTGATGAAATGGAAGAAAAGGTTAGATCTATTCAACAACATATAAGAGAATCTCAGAGTCGACAGAAACGTTATGCCAACAACCGAAGAAAAGTCATAGAGTTTGAAGTGGGTGATAAAGTGTACTTACGAATATCTCCATGGAAGAGGATTATGAGATTTGGAAAGAAGGGGAAGTTGAGCCCTAGATATATCGGTCCTTTCGAAATACTGGATCGTGTTGGGAAGGTAGCTTACCGATTGGCGCTTCCACCGAATCTCTCTCAAGTTCACGATGTGTTCCATGTATCTCTCCTGAGAAAGTACATACCTGATCCTTTACATGTACTTACCTCAGATGTTGTACCGCTGGAGCAAGATCTTTCTTATGATGAACAACCGATAGAGATTTTGGATCGTAGTGAAAAAGTCCTACGAAAAAAGACCACTCGATTGGTGAAAGTTTTATGGAGGAACCACCAATTAGAAGAAGCTAAATGGTTGCTTGATGATATGATGAGGGAGAGGTATCGTCATCTGTTTGTTACAAAGTGAAGAATTTTGAGGGCGAAAATCATTAAAAGGGGGGGTAGAAAGTAACACTCGATACTTTTATGTTATATAAATCATAAAAGTAATCTTTTTCTACACAACACTTTCTTGGATTGCTGTACACGAAATCACGACCTTCCTCGATAGCTTGCGTCGTACGCAATACCGAGTTTAATTAAACAACGACATGCTATTAAAATATTATTAAAACTAGCCGTTATTAATAGTAATAACCACTTGTTGAAATTTTATAAATTTTAATTTTCAAAATGGACTTCATTTTTGGATTCGGAATATCGAAATTAGCCTAGGGTGAAATTTTGGTATTTTTCTGAAAACTTTCAATTTTTGATGAATAGTGAATCCACTAATAGGTAGTTAAAAAACTGAATTTTTCATAAAACTTTATTTTACCGCTTCTGTGAGTGAAATTTCGAAAATCCGAGAGACACGGTTAATATCAAGAACTAAAATGTGGCTCAATGAGATGAAAATAATTTTTGGTGAATAGTAACTTTTTACTTTTTTTACCACGGTTAAAAGTAAATAGGGTAATTAAGGGTAAAGATGATATTATTATTACCCTAACACATGTCCAAATTCTATTGGATAAGTGTAATTAGACCAAAAACAAACTTAGGAATAAAATATGACCATTTAGGCCCACATGGATTAGATTAGGACATTTATTATTAATTTATTTAAAGAAGGGTTATAATAGTTAAAATCTAAGTTTAATAAGTAAATAATTTTTAATATAAGGTAATACATAAGATAAATTCGACTATAAATATTAATTAGAAATATAAAAATATTTCCTACATAATGATATTTTATTTTTAATTTTTAGACATTAACTAATTTAAATTATTTATGACATAATGATGATGTAGTAATTATTTTATTAATGAAATATTGATATAATTGATGTTATAAACAACAAAATAAATTTAATTTTAGACTTTTTATGAATTCCACTAATTTTCTAGGTTAATATGACATGTTAGTATTGGTTTAATTAACTTGGTTAGAACTAATAATTCTGTTATGATTTTCACAAAAATAAATTACTAAATAGTGTTAAAATTGACATAAAATAGTTTCTAAAACAAATATTATATTAGTAATTGTTATTTTATTCCTAATTATATAAGGCTCGGACAAATGAATTAGATAAGGTTATATATATTAATAATAAACAACTTGGGGTTCGTTTGGCTGCTTATAGTAAGTTTATTAACCTTATAGTATAAGAACACAAGAAGACACTGTAAAAGTAAACTTATTTTACTTAATGTTAAATCTAAATGATAAGGTTAATATAGGAACCTAAACTTGTCTAAATTATATTGGATGAGAGGATTTCGACCCATACCCACCTTAGATTCGAAATATCTCAATTTGGAGATATTTAAAACCGAACTTGACTTTATAATTAAATAATATTTTTAGTTATTCCAAAGGTGCCCCTCTCCTCCCTTATAAAAGGACACCTCCTACCCCTCTTCCTCACACCATTTTGATCCTTCAAGCTCGGCCAACCCCTGCCAATTCCTCCTCTCCACTTCCTTAGAGACATCCTAGAGGTTCTGGTCTTCTTCAAAGACCCATTTTAGTGCCCTAAAAGGTGGTCTCAAAGAAGCACTTCAAAGAAGAGGTAATGTCCGTTACCGATTCTTTCATCTTTATTTCTTCTTCCACTTATTCTTCTTTAGTTGTTTCATTATGAAGTAATAACATCAGTATCACTCATATACTGATATGTTATTATAAGTATGAAACAACCATATTTCACCATCTATCCATCCTACGGAAAAAGAAATCACCGTGCGTGCGTACGTACGGAATACCGTCTCCACGCCGTGTTGTAATCTATTTTCCACCACCACCTTACTTGGATGGGTATAATGGTGTATATAATGACTATATATGACTATTATAAAGTGATAATGATTCTAGAATAGTATACATACACTCCAATACAATTCCACGATCAGAGGAACAATATCATCACTCGTGCGTACGTACGGAATACCGTCTCCATGATGTGATGCGACTCGTTCTACATGATCTTCATTTCATAATGATTATATAAATCTATTGAATGAATGAATATGATATATATTACACTAATACCATTAAGGAAATGAGGTATCTATAACCTAAAGATATGAATAAGAATTTATTCGACAAAACACGCATAAGAACAAAATGTTATAAACACCCGAATAACAAGTATCAATGAAATTTTACTACTAAGAAGCTAAGAATATGACCATATATGATATCATAAAAATACGTATGATTCTGGAATAAGTCAATAACATTATTTAAATCATTATACAGGAGGTTTGGACACTTACGAAGAAAAATGGACCTAAGGTAAGGGAAATATCACAATCTCATTTTTATCCGAGATTGTTTATACTTTGGCATTTACTGGGGTGTATTTTATCATCCACATACATGTTTCCTCAATATGAAATATTATTTCCATTCACCTAAAATTGTTTAAATACCATTTTACCCTTTGGTGAGTTTTTAGTAAAAGATATGAATGGAATCTTTTGTCATTTTTCGTACGAGGTATTTTTTTGACTTTTCCGATAATAGTACAAGAAGAATGTTTTTTTAACGTATACGGCATGAATGGATTTTTACAACATTATTTCCAAGAAGATTCCTTTACATGTTTTCATGTTTATTTCTAATAAACTTCTTTTAGTTTAAAATTTTATGACATGTTAAGAAAGGTAAATGTTTTTGAAGTAGAAATGATATTTTCCTCAAGAATGGAGTTCAAGTGTTTTATCAAAATTATTTCCCATCTAAGATAACAAAGGGTTCTGTTTCTATCCCTATTATTACATGGATTTGATTATGTTGTGATGGAAATATTTTTATGAATTCCTTTATCTTATATGAATTGTTTTATGATGTCATGTTGTTTAAGAATCCCATTTTTATTACATGGGTTATGCTGTGATGTACGGTTTGTGATTTTGTGGCACACATAAGAATGGTATCATTATGAGATGGGTGGGACCTATATCTCCCTCCAATTTATTGGGTAAATATTTCATATCTCATGAGATAGACATGGCTGGAACGGTAGGTCATACTGGTTCAGTGAAACATGACTGAAACGAGGGTGACTCGGTTCAGAAATGGACTTTGTCCACTAAGAGATAGTCTTGGCAATGAGTCTTGACTAATAAGATATGATTCTCTATGATTATGTGTGTATACCACAAAGTTTCATGTTTTAATTTATGATTATTGTGATTACATTTCACCTCTATGATTTATCCCATGTTATGATATTATGATCTCTTTTGCAGGATAAGATTTCCAAAAGTTATGTTCTTATGTAAATGATGTGATTGATATTTCTTTTGTTTACCCTTACTGAGAATTTGAGCTCACCTTTTTGTATGTTTTATTTCCCCAGGTCAGGAAGAAGGTTATTAAGTAGAATATTCCAAAAAGGGACTCTAGATATGATGAAATAAATGGGAGGCAATGTAGATGCTTTATGAACCAGTTGTCTTTGTTTCCCAGTTTCTAAAGACAATATACCTATACGGTCCTTTCATGGTTTTGTTATATGTTATAATAAGTATGCTTCGATTTTTAAGTATTAACAATGTATGTAAAGTATGGGTCGTTATACTCAATATATTTCTCATCACCATCATTGTGATAATCTTGAACGGGCTAGTCCCCCAAATGTTTAAAATTTCTAATCAAAAGTTTTTCTCTTATGGGGATATGGCATTAATGTAATATTATCCCCCATGTGCGCTGCCACCCAACTCTATAAGATGTTGAGCAGCCCACACATACATAGTGTCTTCAACCCCTCAATGATATTCTAGATAACCATATATATTATAGCTAACACTATGACCCCATGGATGATGAACAACCCTGTTTTCATCATTCTCTCCATGATTAACATGATTATCCATTCACCCATATATTCATCTATCACAAAAGGAATCCACCCAGAATTAGTGATGATTCGAACCCAGAAATCCAAAATATCGTGTGATCGTTAGTTTTGAAGTGTATCTCTACAACTGCTATTAGATATCCACCATGATCCTCAACTAAGAACGTTACCAACCTTTCTTAGACAATCTCAGATAGGTCCATGGCCTCATGGGTAGTTTCATTGGTGCCTCCTCCCCCTTTTTAGGCCTCCCAACAAATATGTTTAGGAAATGATGAAACCAATAATTAAAGTACTCATTCATTGTATTATTATTAGAATTATTTTCTCTAGACATGAGATCAAGAAGAATCATCAGCAGGTGTAGATTCTTCTCCAGATCCTTCAAAACATTCTCTATGTGTAGGATATCTTTATACATCTCACCCATGATAGGAATACCAAAAGTATGATAGAGGATCCATAGGTGGATACTGACCCCCATGATGTAGTTGAAAAGTGTTGGTCTCCATTGAATATCTACTCAGTAGCTCCAAAGTAATAACTTTTGGCTGGTATACATAAAATTAGGTGACCTGTGCCACTATATATAGGCTTACTCTCCTAATCTAGAATATAAACTCTAAAGAAGATGTTCACTCCCTATAGGAGTAGACTCATTCCATGGTGCTGTTTCCGCCCTAGAAAAGATCCAATTCATCAATACATCCTTTTATGGGTTCCCAATATCCATCTTAAGGATCGTATGATATTTCGGTGGATATTTATATGGATAAAATTCTATCTGATAATTAATATTGAGATATTGGTATAGATGTTATAATGTTATGGGTAAATAATCCTTCTATTTATGGTCTTCGGCTGCCCTGTTCCACTAGTATTTCCCTAGTGTAACTCTGAACCTGTAAATCATTTTGTAGCTACTAGCCTCTAGAATTAAAAAATTTTCTTTCACACAAAATCCTTATAACATAATCCTCTTACACTGGTGTAATACCTTCTTGAATGTTTATAGCATCTCTAGTAGTGATTTGTAATCTAAAAGGGTCCATGTGTATTCTCTAATCATGATATTTTTAATAAAATCCTCCCTTCAAGAAGCATCCACATAAACCTCTTAAACATTTTCTTTCAAATCCCTTAGAACTGGTTCATTGTAATATTTCCTATAATGTTTGAAAATCTATTTTTTGAAGATCTGTTGTGAAGAACTAGATCAAAATGACATATGATACTGAGTTTTGTTTGCAAATCAAAACTGATCATGATTTTTTGGATTATTGAATCGCATTCAGAGAGAAACGGATCGATATCCCAGTTCATAAAGGCATGATCACAAGATGCAATATATAATAAATCATGATATTATAAAAAAAATATTCAGGGAGATCTAGGATGGAAAATAGACCAATCAATCCAGATTTATTGGCGGTGGCTGACCGACCTTCATGACGACTCTCACACCCCTAGGCCTAACAACAACCTCAACCAGAACACATTACAATCCTTTCATTTTGATAACACTTCATGTTCATCAAATATTATATGATTTTAATTCATAATTTGACCCTCATTTTACCATCAGATCCCATTCTGAGGAATGAAAAATTATGCAACCAAAATATGTGCCATGAAATAATACGAGGAATGACACAACCAGTGGAGATAAAATCTTATCATAGCGGCCCAGAAAATAATTAATGAGTTATTCTTCGAAAATACCTTCCTTGTAACAACTATTTATCACAAAATTATATGTTATTTTTGGATTCCTCCATGAGTCTGAATAGACCCATTCTCCTTTCCAAGGAATTTAAATGACATCTCTGTGTGTTTAATGAAGCCATGACCATTCGTGATTCACCTTTCTTCTTTGTGGAATGTTTTTTATCAACACCAAAAACCTTTATCCTATTAATAGCTAGAACACACCACCTCCAAATAATTGGCACCCATCCCTTCACCATCTGATCTACCATTTCGTAAATCACCCATGTTCACTAAAAACATGAGGGAAAAATGAATCTCCCTAGTTAATAGAGAATTGTGAAACCCACATTTCATTTTTCTATTAACCATGCTTATAATAGGTATTCCATTCAAGAAGGAATACTCCATCCGTAGATGAGGAAGGTAAATTGGTGTACTTGGGCATTCATATTGAATGAAACTTTCGTGAAGTACTCCTTTCCATAATCGTGGCTTCATTCCAAAACATGGGCACCATGCATCACCAATATATTTTCTTTGTGAAGCCTCTATCTCCAAAAAGAACTTGTGCTTCAAGAAACACCACTCAAAAATCCCCCTTGCTTCACCAATCCTTCTTCTGTGAAGCACTCTATGTGTATTCATAGTGACTTATTATTCCATCATGCAATTTACCTTATTGTGATTCCTTATATTTTTTTTCACAAAAGTATCCTTGTATGTCATGATTATTGGTATATACATGCTAATATGTGCCCAAAAACAACACACTCGTCCACCATGCTCCCGTTCGGAATTGATGATGTGTTCCCCTACCAATGTGTTGGTTGGTTTATAGAAACCAAATCTTAACATGCGTGGATATTAAATAACCGTATTTTAGTATTATGTATATTACAAAAATACATGCCCATGGTCTGTAAAAATTTAGTGTCTTTGGTAACAATGGAAAAAAATATTCTCTTGTGGTAAATGTTATTAAAAATCTCCCATAAAGATATCCACCGTTAGTAATTCTACCAATGACATATCTTCATAACCTAATGAAAGGAAACATATGGCATGGCTGAGCTCAGATGCTCAATATTAATATATAATCGATTTTCATAATCGCAACATGAATAGAACAGTATGAAAGATGATAATATAAGTTTAAGATCATAATGTACAAATTAGAGATCATAATAAATGATTTAATTTCATAACACATGATTCAAAATGAAATAATGAACATAATCCGTGAATGAAAATGATAGGAATAAAAGAATTAATATTGGAAAACACATAATCATATAAAACCCCATGTCAAGGCGACCTACTAAGTAATGTGCAATGTGTTTGGCTTGGGTTAATCACCCATTCTCCTACTTCGGGCTTGGGATTAAATTCCATGTACCCTCTTATCTCATGCTTGGTTTGTCCTCCCATGTACCATCTTGTTTTGGGATAGGGATGTACTCCCATTACTATCTTTTTTAGAGAATGTTATGTCCTCCTGTGTACTCTCTTGTTTCGAACTCAGAATGTAATCCTATATACCCTATTATTTTGATCTTGGGATGTACTCTTATATATCCTCTTGGTTCATGCGTGGGATTTCCTCCAGTGTATCATTTGTGCTCCTAAATAATTTATCATTACCCAATGCATTATTGTTTGTTATAGGTACCACCCATAACATAATTAAATTATACATGTTTCTTCCAATAAACATACATCATATCATAATCCAAGAAATGAAATGGGTTCTATAAACATCAAATCATAACCCCTGACACAAAATGCATTTACTTGAAATTTATTCACATAAAAACCTATAAGAAATAGATAGGTTTCAAAGTCATTTCATCAAATCATAACCCGTGGAAATAATAAGGTTTAAAAATAATATAATCCATGGTTGAGAAATGGGGTTAATAAACATCATTCCATCATAAAAAAATTCATTAATGAAATAATTTCAATAGAACCATTGAATAATTTCCTAGAAGAATAAGAGTTACTTTAACATAAGTTATCGTAAATAGAAAATAACATGGAATATTTTTTCTCTAGTTATATATCATTTCTTCTCTCAAAATAACATAAACACATTTGATACCCATTCTCTAGAAAATAAACATCACCACTTATATAAAAAGATTTTAATTTTGTTGAAATACATTATCTTTGAAAAAATATACCGAGATATTTAATATATTTTAAAATAAAATATCCATATAAAAATATACAATAAAAATGAAAACATTTTTTAAAACAAGGAATTTTTTAATAACTTGAATTCTAACTAAGAGAGAAATACTGTCATAATATCATAAAAACGTTTTCTCAATTTTCATAATTAAAAAATAGCGGAATTTTTTTCTAATAAATCAATATATCTAGATTAAAAAGAGTATAAACAATCTTGACTGTTCATGAGGGATGGATCATAATATTTTTAATTAAATAATCATAATCATTAAAAATATTGAAAAGTGATAATTTTGTTTCAAAAACATAATATCACTTGTTAACATGGGATTATAATATCCATGTATGATAATGAAATTAAATGAAAATTAAAATATCTTGTAAAGAAGGGCATTCATTATATTACATGTATAATTGAAGTATATAACCCTCGAAAATTAATTTTTGTTCATAACCAAACATTAGTCTCCAACAAAAAAATTGAGACAAAATTATATAACTGATTTCGTAGATTTTAAATCATAAACCCCATGAAATAAAGATTATAAAATGGGTGTGTAAATACCCATAAATTTATTTATAAAAACAATATAATACATCCATAGTTAGTATACACACCAAAAAGAAATAATGAGTGGATAAGAAAGCATGTATTTTATAGAAATAAAACGTGAGATGAAATCCCATTACATAGTTCCTTAACTCTCATCACGCTCATCAAAATCTCGTGTATAATAAATAAAAATTTGTAAAAAGAATTTAAAAACCATATTTTTATAAATAATACCATATACGAATTAATTATGACTTTATATTACCTACTTGCGAGCACTTCCATGTTAAGCATACACATTGGGTAATATCAGCTTTTTTTGGCTTATGTCTTATTCTGTTATATCATTGGTCATTTTACATATATAATGATTTCCAAAATGTAAATCATGAAATAAAAATAATTTATATTTGATATTCTTTCGTTATAATAATATATATAATATAGGATTATGAAATAGAATACACTGATTATGGAGGCAGTATGTCATACGTAAGCGTGAATGTTATTTCATTTTAATTTTCATGTTGAAATAATCATATATAAAGACACATATAAATATATATAAATATATGTTTATATATCATTTTGAAATTAAATTTAATATATCATATATATCATATATATTCACTAAAATCATCATCAAGACATTCCATATATTTTATTAATGAATCACATCACTTTGAGTGGGTTGTAATCCATAATTATTCCAAAATTATCATATTTACATAAAATTAAAAGTACAGAAGATATGGGTTTTAAAATAAATAAAAAATTTCAATGATATTATAATTATAATATACGACTTATATAAAAATATTTTCCTTAAAAATTTACACCATGAGAGGCGGTAAAGGAAAAATGAACAATCATCGTTTAGTGAAGCGATAGTTCTCCATACACTTAAACAATATGTTCATTACCAATTAGATTTATGTGTGTCTATGTGTGCATTAAAATCATATAATAATAGAATCCTAGTATATTTATGAAATTTTTTTGTTATATAATATTACAATAAATCGAGTGGTGTTGGAGAAAGAAAAAATGAAATGGAGCTTGAGAGAAAACAGTACCTCTTAATCGGTAACTCCTAATGTTATGTCCCAAAAGGATTATATTGATTACTTTATTCTCAAGGGGAGGCTTATAAGAAGAAGGGATTAAATTTTATATGTTTATTGGGTAGATATTGGTAAAACTATATTTTCTAAGAGCTGTTATGAATAGGGGGATGTGGTGGCCTTTTCTTTGGAAGGGAAAGTGAACATTATGATTTTTTTTAATTAGTTAGGTGTACACATGTTCTTACCAAAAAAATTAATACCAATCCAAAAAAAACTCAATAATGTAAGGTTAGTAGGTAACGAATGGTCAACCAATTGGGTTTGGATTTGTTTCTTGGTCGATTTGGGTCCTAAAATTAAGTTTTATCGACCTAATGTTTCTGTTAACCGTTTTAATTATTATTAATCACTTTCCCTAATCTATTTTTCCAAAAAACTTATCCTTTTATGAAATTTTAAATTATGATTATTACGAATATGGAAAATATTTTTCCAAATTCTAATCAAATATGTGACAAATTTTTTTTAAAAACAATCCCACTTACAGGATGACACTGTATTTTTTTTAAAGTCAAAATAATCAAAAAGTGTCTATGTTTTTAAGTCTAATTCAATTTGATATTCCTTCTAATGTCCTAAATTTTATTAATTTTTAAATATAATATATAATTTACTTTTTAAAACAATATATCATATATTTTTTTCTTATTAATTAATTATGTGTAAAATAATATTTGATATAAAATTTATTATTTTTTAATATTGAAAAAAAAGAATGTTTATAGAAAAATTCAAAAAAATATGTTTTTTGTAGGGAAAAATTAATATAGTGTATCATATTACACATTAAAAAAATAGTTATTTAATATAAAATTAACTATGATTAGTTTCTTTTTTGAAATGAAAATTATGCAAAATATTAAATTAATTCGAGAAATAATATTTCACAAAATAACGGGGTGTTACATTCTACCCCTAAAAATGAATTTCTCCAGGGAAATTCATCTGGGTTATCAATGGTTTAATACATTAATTTCCATTTCATAGTAACCCCCATCAAGAAATGTGAATACTAATACATGCATTAAAAATGAAAAATCTGAACCATAATGGTTACCCAAAGTAAAATATACCAAGGTTTCTACATAGGAGAACATTGGTGAATTGTTAAAACATGGACATGGAATAGAAATACAACTATCACAATTTAGATGAGAGTGATAGAAAACATGGTCCAAATAATGTTTATCACAACAAATATATAAATATGCAATGAACTAAGGAAACTTTTTATTCATTATAAATAAAGATATATGGAAGACATTTCATGTTTCAAGAATCATTTCATAATGTTGATGAATTATCCTGAAAATATATACATACATGACATTAGGACAACATCATAATTTGTTTTTCATTAATTCAATTCGAATCTTACTCTAAAAATTAAGGATAATTCTTCATTCTTGGAGTACTAATAGATCTTGAGACCAAAGATATTCAATCCCATTTGTCATTCGTTACCATCGACCGATGGTAGTTTGAACATGCATTCTAATATGTAGAAATCCTCATATGGAGAGGTAAACATTAAAAATACTGACTTCATCTAATGTTTAACATAAATTTACCATAATTTGTTAACCATATAACCCTTATGAAGCAAAAAAATTAAATCGATAGAAATAAATTCATGAAATTAGATTATCAATGTTTCAAGATATATAAAAAATTCAAACATGATGGTCATATTCTTAACATCTGAATAACCTCATCATATTTTTTTTAAAACATTGTAATAATCTTAATTACCATAAATATTTTTATGAAACATGCCTGATTTCTTATACTAATGATTAATTGATATATTTATTAAATCCAAGAATTTGTAAAAATCATTCTTGATGACATAGTCCATTTAGTGAATAATAATTTCTAGAGTAACCCATAAAATATAGTTTATTTGTTCTTATCCAACGTATCATTATCTATAGATCATTCTCTCAATTTAAGGAATTAATTAATGGTTTTCATCCCTTATTAAAAACATCACATTTACATGAAATTGATTTTATATGTCTTTAGCACTATTCAAAATGTAATTTTGAATTCGTAATGAAAACATAAACAAAAAATACTCATACATTTCATGATCCACATAACAGAATCATTGAAATAAAAAACATAAACAGTTTATTAATAAAACATTTTTCATAAACAAATACTCAGGCTTCATCCACATATTACTTAATACAGCATTCATATAATATTAAATATAAATCATGTCATATGGTGACACAAAATCCAAATAATAATTGTTTTTATGATAAATATAAAAAGTATTGGGAGAACCTATCATACCTTCACTAGTAATTTTCAGTCTCTTTATAATTAGGTGAAAAAATTGTTTTTACTACGTTGTTTATTCTCCTCAAGATCCTTCAACACATGACATCATTTTTCATAATGAACAGAATATCCAAATATCATGATGTTTTAAATCGGTAATACCATAGGGAGAATAATATTCCCATCCATTTCATTAATTGAAGTATTCATTTTCCCATGTAGTCACTGGTATTATGTCCATCTTTTATAGAGTAAAAATATATTCTTGTTCCACTATGACATTCTATAAATTATATATTCTATGTTATAATCATTATGGAAACGTAATATTTGGTCATTTATCATCTTAATTACCCAAACTATCAATGAATTTATTCTTTCCCTTCCTTGGTGAGTTTTAGAGTGGGTTATGTTATATGTTGTTATACTTTTTCTATGAAATATTATCTGGAATAATGAAAACATAATTCACTCTAGTGATCATTAGCCATTTTTCTCATCAAAAAATCATCCATTACATTGAAATCTAATCAGTCCCTTCCTATTACCACAATTTACTAAAATATTATCCATAGTATGAAGATTAATTATCATAGTATAAAACTAAATCATCATAAATCAAACTACTTATATGGTATATAAATCATGAATCCATTCTTATTCTATGACACCCTTAAATCATCCTAGGGTTTTCAAAACTAAATTAGATTTAAATACTTATTTATAGTTTGCAAATATGTTGTGAATCCCCAAACAATGCCCCCAGGAGTGTCGAACTGGGTGTCCAGTTGGGCCCATTATCTTGTACTAGACTACCCATTGTCTGGCCTAGCACATCTTATCAGATTAATTACCCCTAGGTACATCTGTTCCAATGCCACATCCACTTGTAGTATCAATACATTGATGTATTTATAAGAAACATCACAGTCTATCCTTTACCAAAATTACGTGACAATTTCCTAAACATTAAAACATCCTTATACATATCATTAGAGGAATCTCTAGACATATCCTTATAAATATACTTAAGAACATGACTACGGATTTTACATTCAATTTTTAAAAGGGTAAAAAAATCTTTCCTTTGAAAATAAATAGAGAATCAGTCTTGAAATACATGGATTTTACATCACTCAAGATTAATAATCAGAACAGTAAAAAAAATAAAGGCCAGAGGACCATAATATTTTATTGTATTTGGGAACATGGAAATGAAATCCACTATCATGTGGAAGGATCATCTACATCTCCCATAATGATCTTAACATTTAGTAAACCTACCAAATACATTTCATCATAACATGGGGAAATGGATCATAAAAAATGATTGATATCAAATTCTATGTAAGGATAAATAATTAAAATGTGCATGAAAATATTTAAAAAATGGTATGGAACATGATCATAACATTTGAATAGATACCCGTCATATCAGAAATAATAATTAATATTGGGTGTTTATATGA
The DNA here is from genome assembly GCA_963277665.1 of Viscum album. NCBI lineage: Eukaryota > Viridiplantae > Streptophyta > Magnoliopsida > Santalales > Viscaceae > Viscum > Viscum album. Next base: position 501,699,951 of record OY728159.1, read on the forward strand.
CATGAATCATACGAAAATAATGAACATAATCAATGAAATCATAACATGTGAATAAAACATGGAATTATAGAAAACACATAAGCATATAAAAACCCTATATCAAGGTGGACTACCTAGGACATTGAAAAAAAATAATCTTTGGTTAGACACCCATTCTCCTACTATGGAATTGGGATTCTCTCCAATGTAATCATTTTTTTCGAGCATAATATGTTCTCCCATGTACTCTCTTGTCTCAGGCATGGAATTATATCCCTTATTCCCACTTTTTTCGATGTTGTTATGTCTTCCCATATACACTCTTGTTTTGGACATTTTATGCCCTCCCAAATAACCTTTGGTTTCAGGATTGTGATGTACTCCTATATACCCTATTGTTTTGGGCATGGGAATTTCCCTATATACCCTTTGAGATTATATAAAATTTATCACTAAATAATTCATTATAGGTATATATAATTAGAACCCTTCAAATAATTTATTCATACTTGCATGTGCCACAAAAAACAACATATCCTAACACATGTAATGATATAGGTTCTTTGAACATAAAATAACAATAAATGAAATAAAAATTTATCATAAAAATAAAAATAAAAAATATCATATGAAAAGATATATGTTTCATAGTCATTTCATTAAATAATAACATGTGGAAAGAAGAGGGGTTTAAAATAATATCACTTGTGGTGTGAAAACAATTTCATAATAATCATTCCATCAAACCATAAAGCATTCATGAAAGGATATGAATGAAACCTTTGAATATTTTCGTAGATTAATTAGATTTACATAAATTATTTTTATCAGAGATTTAATATAACTTTTAAGAATATTTCTTTTGGTAAATAGCATTTCTTCTTTGAAAAAACTTCAAAAGACAGTGCAACCTTTTGAAAACCATATTCATGAAAATAAACATGAAAATATATAAATAATCATTTCCAAACAATATGAAAACCATTTTTTAAACCTAAAATTATAGAATGAAATTTTTTTGAAATCCATTTAAATTTAAAAATTATAAAATAATCCTGAAAAAAATTCAGATATTTTTTAAAAAATGTTTTTTAAAATAAAACTGATTTCTGACTGAAGTGGGGAATACATAAAAAATTTCACAAAATCATTTTCTATATTATCTTATTTACCATTGAGTTGGAAAATTTTAAAAATAATTTGATATATTATAAATAATCATAGTTAAAAACTAATTATTTTTCTTGTGATATATATCGTAATATTTAGGCAATGAATCATTATCATTAACAATCTTGAAAAGCGATGAAACTGTTTCAATAAAATTTTATAACATGGTAATGTGGGATCAAAAATTTTAGGCAAGAATATGAAATTAACTGAAGAATAAAATATCATGAATCTAATGGGATTCATTATATAACATGTTAAATGGAAGTATATACCCCTTAAAAATAATTTAGATGCAATACCAAACATGGGCCTCAAGGATAAAAAAATAGAGACAAATTTATTTTACCAATTTGGTAAATTTTGAAACATAAACCCCACGAAATAAAGAGTATATAATGGATATGTAAATAAACCTTATTTTAATTGTGAAAATAATATAATACATACATGAGTAATATACACACCACAATAAGGAATTAGTGGTGAATAAATCTTATATCTCATGTAAATAAAATGTAAGATGAAATCCACTTAGCATGTGTCTTCACACTCCTCATACTCATTAGAACATTATATATAATTAATATTAATTTTTTATATATTTTTTAAATAACCATATTATTATATTTAATACATTATATGTAGTTATTATGACATCTTATTATCCTCTTGTTTGCAAATTCGTGTTAAGGTTATGTATTGGCTAATATTTTCTATTTTTCACATGTGTCATTATTTATTATATAATTGGTCCTTATAAATATATCATGATCTCATAATTTAAACAATGATATAAATATAATTTATATTCAGTATATTTTCATAATAATAATCTATATAAAATCTAATTATGAAATGAAATACACAGATCATGGGGACAGTAAGCTGTACATATACATGAACATTATTTAAATTTTATTATAGAGATGAAAGAAAGAATGTTATAAACTTATATGTATATATATCATTATTAAAGTTGATTAAATATATTATATATATCATATATATTCACTAAACCCAACCATACAACATACCATGTAGTGTATGTACGAATCACATCGTTAGGAGGTGGTCTTTGACCACACTTCCTCACAAAAAATTATTGTATTTACATAAAATGGAATGAAAAAATATATTTTTTGTAAATGGAATAGAGAATATGAAACACATAATAAATAAAATATAAGGAATATAGAATTATAGTGTCCCTTTAATGCCCACCATGGGATGTTGTAATATAAATGTGAACAATAATCATTTAGGGAAGTGATAGTTCACCGTACACATAAATAGTATATTCATTAACAATATAATCGTGTCTATGTGTAAGTGATTGTATAAACATTCAATAAAAATCCAGTTATATTTAAAAAAAATATAAAATCATGGTAAAAATTGAGTGGTGGGGTGTATAAAGAAAATAATGTATTGGAGTCTGAGAGAAGATGTTACCACATAATCGGGTAACACCTTATGGTTTATTCCAAAAGGATTCCTTGGATTAAATTATACCCAAAATGAGGACTCTAGAAAGAGGTAATAGATTTTGGTAATTGTATTGGTTAGATCTTGGAAGTATCTAATTTGTTTTAGGGGTTTTATGAAGAGGTGGTGGTGGATGTTTTTTATAGGGACGGGAAAGGAAACACTCGAAGTTTTTGAAAACAAGTTAGATGTACACATGATATTATCTACACCAATATATATATCAAACCAACCACACCCAATAGTGGAAAGTTATTTTTGGAATAATGAAATGAAAATGGGTGTTTGAAAATTTTAAATGTCATTTGGGATGATATCTTTAATGGGTAATACTTTATGGGCATCATTGTTATCTAAAACATTATAATTAATTTTAATCACAAATATGGAATCATCATTTTGAATTTAAATTACAGAACTGGAAAAAAATTATTTAAAATTAATCCCATTTATTGGAGAACATAGTAGTTTTTTAATGTAGAAATGGTCAAAATGTTGATATGTTTTTATATCATATTTCAGTATGAAATTGGATGCAATGAAAAAAAATTAATTAATTGATAAAAATATTGTCAAATAAAACATTTAAACCCATTTAGAATTTAATTTATATTTATAAAATAATTAAATGTAAGGAAGTTTTGAATTAAAATTTAGTATTTTTTATATTAATTAAAAAAATTAAATCATACAGAAAAAAATATCCTAATAAAATATTTAAGACACTATTTCAAATATAATGTTCATTTGGAAATTTAAAATCTTCAAAAGTTCAAAGTTTGGGTTTTAAAATGGGTTTTTTATTATAAGGCGGTAATATTATAATGATAGTGTAGGTATAGGGTTAAAAGGTGGTAGACATACATTTGTGAAAATATATTGATTTTTAAGTACAAAATTTGGATTATTCGTTTCATATGTATATGAAATCAGTTTTATGTAAATCACAAATATTTATTTAATATATAATTTTTTTTAATTTATTACCACTATTTATTAGTGTAAAACTACATTCTAAAAATAAAAATAATATAATTTCACATTACATTGAATCAGTTATAAAAATCATTTCGAATTAATATGTCCTATGAATTCATATTATTTTACTGTAAACCATATGTGTTGATAAATTAGTAAATTTTATTCAGTAATATGAATTTAACTTATTTCATATATATTATAATATTCAATAATAACAACTGTATGATTTACTATTATTAAGTAATACCAAGTCTTTTGTGTTAGGAAAGACTTTGAGGAAAGTAGTTGTTTAGTGTAATACAAACCAACCTCAATGTTAGGTGTCAAGAAAGAAAAAATTTATGTTGTAGGTAGTGCACAATTAACATGGTGTTACGTATTATTTAATTCGAACATAGATCAGTAATATAATATAACCTATTTTTAGTGTAACATGAAATTTAAACTATCAAATAGATTTAATTAATTAGAAAAAATATATTGCAAAAAATATTGGGTAGTTACATGGTATCAGTTATTTAAGTCCAAGGGGCGGGGAATGAGCCATCCCCTTCCATGTTGTAGGCTGATAAACATCAAAGATCCATCATCCTCATCACATGAAAATAAACCGCATCCTCGCCATATTTAATGCATATGGGGTTCCTCATTGTGGGAATATTCAATTCCCACTCATCTCCATGGGAGTGAGATCTTCCTCACATGGAATTAGATCCTTCCCAAATAGAAAAAATATACCCCGTAGTGGAGGATAGCCATCTTGGTATAAGCATATTTCCATTCTTATATGAGTTATTACTCTTTCTCAACCATTCATCCATTGGATGAGTATACTAGATGGGGAATGGTCATCTTGCAGGCTCAACACCCCATTGCTCTACCTTTGGATTATTTCTCTGTGGACCACTTCTTCGTGTAAGCCCCACACCATGATTTGTTGAATCATATTTCGAGAAAAGAACATCTTGTTGGTTGATTCAAATTAATTATCACACTGAGGAAAACTCATGTGGTATAAGTGGTTAGTAGTTACCATGAAACCTTTTTATATATCATCCCTGCTTGAGTAATCCCCATCATCCATCTCTATGGGATGCATGCAATGAATAAGACCAGAACCACCAAACAATGTGGATTTTCATCACTATATTATAAAGATAGTACATAAAAAAGAATCCCTGAGGATCTATCCTAACCAATGGTAAAATATGTTCCCCCTTCCATGGGGTGCACCATCGCGATCCACCCTCTATGGTGTCTAGATCAGTCTTAACACGAGCCTCTTAATTATATGTAAGCCCCAAATTCTCCCCATTTAACTCTATGGACTTTGATTTCCTAATATTTGGGATATGTATTAGTCCTTTACAAGGTCCAAGACCATCATTCATATCCATCTTGACATATTCTTGGTCATATCCCTTTTATAATCATTTCCTTCTCCTACGAGACCCTGTCACTTCCAGTCCCATTAGAAATCATCTATGCATAATTCTAATGCCCCATTTCACAACTACATGGAACATGGTTCCCTACCAATTGAGATACATAAGAAACCTCCCCAGTGATCAAGCCCTACACTGTCATATTCACATTGTTTCACTCTTGTCCTTACTGTATGAGGTTAAACTGAATGGAATTCCCGAACTAAGTTGACTTTGATACATGTCACTATAATAGTGCATGTAGTAATCTTTCTTGTGGTTTATCACCATCACCCTAAATAACCCATGCACTTTATTCTATTATTCTAATTAATTCACATCAATCATTATTCTTACCATGGCTGCCACATCTCTATTGTATCATGACATTCATCTCTGCAGCTCTTATGTGTATGCTCCAATCAACTACTTCACCAATTCACCCTTATCAAAGAAATGTAATTTCATACATATGGTACATATCAGTGTGTTAGTTCAATTTTTAGACATCATTTTAAATTCTGGTAGCCTCTGAGTAGTATCAATGAGTAATCCCCACAAAATATATCCAAGAGAAATCCTCTTTCGATATGTAGTCTCAGTGCGTAAGAACCATTCCATGTAACGAAATATATGGATTTTTATCCCTATGTCCTAAAAAAAGTTTGTAGGAAACCTCACCAAGGGTCAAACCTATCCAATAGTAACAATGGTGTACCCTTCATTGGGGAATAACCCCTTGATCCAAGCTCAGTGGTGTCGAGATCATCATTCGGGGCCTGTCTTCATTGGGCGTTCTGACTCATCCACTTAGTAAACATCGTTGATTTCATTTTATGTATGCACCCCTTCAGGTTGTGATAACATCACCTTATGTGACAGACTATATAGGTTCTTTCCAAATTATGTGATCTGATCCACCTATCCATTAAATCTTCTTGGTGCTCCCTCCCACGGATGTACCTATCTAATATATCAGTATATGTGCTCTGATAATCCAATTTCATCACCACAATATTGTAAAATGACGAACCAAGATCTCTAATAGATGTTAAACATGGGTGTTAACCATTTTTAATCATGGGGAATTTGGGAATGTCCATGTAAGACATTCCTCTAGAATAAGATACACCAAGATCAATGTGGGATGCCTCAGATTTCGACACCCTTGAGAATCCCTCTAATGATGATGAGTATAGGGGACTAATGTACTAGCATCTAAAAATACCACTGATTCCTAGAATGGCTACATACATGACCAATGTTTTATTCCCTTACATGACCCCATGGAATGTCTGAAAAAAATAATAGTAATTAATCAAATTCAATAAAGAGATGGCACAAATAACTTGATTGAAGACCAACATCTTAATCTATAAGAGAAGATGTAGAATATGAGATGAATTTTGTGGTGGTATCGGTAGAAGGATGTACCTAAATCCCACCATAATATAATGATCCAGGTGCATAAATCTTCAAAGATGTGATGATGACCATCCACAATTGGAAATAGGGAATGTGGGGTACAACGAACCATCAAAAATGACCGCATTCATGGGCGGCATGCCCCGATGGACAACATCAGAAAAAAAATTCATATCACTCTTATAATCACAGTTGTGGGAAACTAGACTTGACATAAATAATACTACATAATTTCCGATTAATATTCAATAAATACATAACAGTAACCACCCATAGAGCTAATGGTTTAGCGTCATTGAAGACTTGATAACTGATCATGTTTTTTCATGAATTATATTCAATATCTCCGACAATGTATTCCCTCATTATACACCTCATATTCATACAATACCTAAATCCATCATCCAAATCATATGGAATGGAAACATGAAAAAGGGTGGACTGAGATTCTCAAAAAGGGCTATAAAAAAAGATATTAACCAATAATCATCATTTATATATTACATGATTATAAGTTTATAATATCAAGATATTAAAATTTTAAAATAACACCCACCAATTCATATATCTTAATCATGATTGATGGAATATAGCTTGGTAGTTCATAATACATGAATCATAAATCAATAAAATAATAAGGGACTTGATAACATCACATTAGAATAATATGATGTCATAAAATAGTAACAAATAGTGTTTCATAATCACAGTCTTATAAATCACATTACAATTCTATCTCCCAAGACATACATCACATGCTTGGAATGTGATAATCACCCATGTAATTCATTTGAGATGGGGATAACCTCTCATGTATCCTACTATATCCATGGGATAATGTATTTTGTACCTTTTTTGGTATCAAAAAACATTAATCATTACCCAAGTCCATGGAGGAGTATAAGTGACCCACCCATAATAAAATAATAATCCAATCAAATGTATTTCACAAGATCATGAAAACATTTATCATTTCATCATAACATAAATAATATAAAAGAAAATGTTAGAAATTAATATTTCTCATAAAATTAAAAAACACTATGTTAGATATAATAATGATGGTAAAATTCAATCATACCCCCAGTAAATAATAATAAACATCAAATAATGAAATTATATATGAAAATGTATTTAAAATATCATTGAAAATGTTTTTGAGATAAATACGACATTCTATTTTGATACAAATATTTGGAACAACAAAACATAAAATTTATTAGAAATTTTTTTTCCGAAATTAATTATCAAATCGTGTAAATGAATATTCAAATTAATGATAATTTATAATGATGTAAATATCAATCCATGAGGTGTGTGATAAAATAATGATTCCTTTCACAGTTTTAGTATAAAGTAAAAAACTACCCATTCAAAAGGTCACAATATTATTCCTCTAATTTAATTTATATGAGTCTAGAAATGGGTAAAAATAAATTTATAATATAATTTATAAATTTAAAAAAAAATTCAATAATTTCTTAAATAAAATATTGATATGGAATAAAAAATTTCCAACATGAGGGAGAAATAAAGTTAGTATTCTTAAAAAATATTATATTGACTAATTAATGAGGGAAACATTAACACAAGATCTATAATATAAATAAATAATAATATAATATTAAATAATATTATATTTTTGAGAGATCTATCAAAAAAATTAATCATCGTAAATTTATATACAAAATAATCTTGGTAAAAATTTGATTTTAAAAGAAAACACATACTTTGTGAAATTTAAAGTCATATATACCATGAAATAAATATATTAAGAAAAATAAATATAAATCAATTTATAATAATAAATAATAAATGTTCCATTTGGTTCTCTTAAAAATATTTAATTAACTCATTACATCACACATGCCAAATAATGCACTATTATGTCGAAGAACCCATACCTCAAATTTGACTAACATCACAAGTGCTATTTAATACTGTATAATAAATTTATATATATATTAATGAAATATAATGACCATATTAATATTTATAATACCATATATGGTCCAATTATAACATTTTAACCCCCATTTTTTAACAATAAATTATTAAAATCATCATTTCTCTTTCATAACTATTTGGTTTTTCATTTTTTTCAGGCACTCTAGGTGTGGTCCTTACACATTGATATTGGATCCAACATACACATAAAATTAACCATTTAATTATTATAACATTTAATCATTACTAACACCTTTTTATACATTAAATTGAATAAGTGATGAAATGTTAATTTTGTCACTTCACGAAGATGGTAGTCCATATGTACAAAAAGGTGATGTATTCCAATTGTTATGGATGTAATGAACAAAAGGTAACTAATAATTAACAATATATGAATCATAGTTATATTAAAAATTAAATATATATATATATATATATATTCCTTAAATCCATCGAAATTTCCAGCCATTTTATATGGTTGTTTAAAATCAATCATTTCCCTATGTGAAAGTGATAGTAATTTTGTATGCATGAGTGATAATGTTATTTTCTAATTGATAGTGAAGAGGATGGATATTATTTTTCCCTAATAATTATAACATAGTATTATATTGATGATACAAGATATATCATTGTCTTATTTATATAATAGTTTTACAGGTTATCAAATAACATTAAAATTTGATTAATCTGGGATAGAATATATGTTACTTCTTGGAGAGTCCACCGTTGGCTATCAAATTAATCAATGAATGATTTTTCGTCGGAGAAGTTGAAATTTTTAGAGAATTTGGGATATAATTTATGATGTTTTTTTATTATGTATTTTATGATATTTAAATAGTTTTTTTGAATAATGGTGGAGAATATTTACACCATTATTTGTGAAATGAGGGACATACAAGGAATTACATAAAATATTTCATTAATATTAGGTCACATTCATGAAAAAGTGTACAAAAATATACATTCATGAGTCGTCCCATGGGGCCCATGCAATGACTTCCCCATGTCCACCTTCTATAGGCCAGGGGATGGTGACCAGCAAAGGAATGGAATATCCCTAAAATAGGAAGGCATTACCTATAAACCTATACAAACACACATCACTTGAATACCAAAAGTTGAATCCCTGAAGTAAAACTACAGTAGTTAATGTGTGTACTGATAGTATAATGGCTGAAATACAAGCCCAAATAAAAAGGTACAACTTCATATGAAATAGATAAAATCTATGGGGATCATCCACTAAAGATCCTACCTAAAGGGTCGGTACAACACTTCTCTATTTCTCTCCACTTCAGCCAATCTCATATGTGCACTATCAGGTCTTAGCTCCCCATGTCTCGGACAATTCTTCCTTTCGTCTATAGAAGACTCAACAAGGTGTATGTGAAGCCATGCATGAGTGAATTAATTAATATCAAGTAGGGACCTCGAGACCCCTGAATGTATCTCAGAATTCCACAATGAAAAACCAAAAATCATTATCTCAATCACAATTCACAACGAAAAATACTCATCTCAATCCAGGTATAAGTAAATAACATAAGTACAGATGATTAGTCAAGAAGCTAGATTATCTTATTCTGTCGAGAGACACTACTGCTGACCATATAGAGTTTGACCCAAACAGGATCAATAGGTACTTACCACCTCAAGACTCACACAAGATTCGACCTACCTGGAGTTGGTAGGTACTAAACCCCACTAACCCACACAAGATCTGACCCACATAGGATTGGTATGCGCTTACCCCCATAGGATCGATGAGCGATATCCCACACTGGATGTGAACCACGTAGTATTGGATTGTGCTTATACATACATGATCGTTGATCACTGACCCACAAAGGATATGAACCACACAAGATCGATGGGTGATGACCCAAATTTGATCACTCGGTACCAACCTTAGTATGATCTATCTCCAACCACCGCCTGACTACCAGCCATTGGATTGCCGCTCATAGTCTTCTTGATTATGGGAGAACCTCTACTCAAGCCATCATTTATTTTTCTACCGGCATTATGTCCCATGAAAAAGTAACCCGATAATCTATCATTTCATATGGGTCCCAACCCATAATACGACACATGAAACTGATGACCGGTCTATTACTAATTTCCATTTTAGTGCCGAGGGCCCAGTGGGATTCAGAGTAGATGTAACCAATCCATACTCCAACATTATCAAAAATTCTCATGGATTATCTGAAAAGGAATTTCTCACTCCATAGATACTAGTGAAATAGATTACATTAGAGCGGTGCCAAGTGGTGTCGTATTGTCACTCGTGGGACCCACAGAAGATGGGTCCCTACAGCTCGTTGTGGCTTCGACCTGCGGCTTCCTTCAATGCAGTGCGCAACAACACACTGCCTCCACCTATGTGGTCGGCCACTACAAGCCATGCGTCTGACCACTAGGTCACCGGGTGGTTCTTCACATTCACCACGACCGATGGTTGACAACCGCCGCCCTCGTCTGCCAGCACCGGTCTCCAGCACCGCCGCAACGGTGCCACCATTTTTTTTATTTTTCGGGCCATTGGGTGAGCTACGGTGGTCCATTTATCCATTCGGATGGGCCTATAGTCCTCTCGGGATGCCTTTGTCATTTCACAGTCGTCAAATATGCCTTCTCACCACGTTCGGTGTGCCCCCACGATGAACGCTCCAAGGACAAGTTTAGAGGAGGGTTTGGGCATTGTTAGTTTATGTATGTGCCCTCCGTGTTACCATTTTAAACATTAGGAAGGATAATAATAATGGAAAAGATGAATAATCCTAGAATCTAAGACCACTTGACAATCACCAATATTATTAAACAAGAAACAGATCAACCTGTTAGCCAGTTGTTCCGCGTTCAATATATGATTCATGATTGGGAAGAGAGGAAACATAAAAGCACATAAACCCCCTACTTAGAGAACTGTTGGAGGTGTCATGGTTACAACTGGTGGAGCGTTCATGATGGAGGGTGTTGTCGGCATTTGTTGATCCCGGATCCTTACGGCCCAAGCATCCATCCTCTGTCGATGGATGTTGTCGCAGAAATGTGACAAAGTTTCCTCGCTTGAAAAAGTCAAGTCGAAACCCCACCCTGAGCTCTATTTAGATGTGAGGGGGAACTGTGAGTAATTCATTGAGGAATTAATCAGGTTCATTAAATTAATTAATGAACCTCATTTAGTTCACAATGGTGGAGTTACAAAGTTCATGTGTCAATCCATTAATTGGCTTGACCAATCACTAGTCCCTTCATCGCCACTCATCCATTGGAGAAAACAAAATAAAATAACAATTACATGTTGTTTTAAATTTCTTTAAAAATATGAAAAACTAACTTTTTTCTCCCAACCCATATTGGTTGAAGTGAAGATACCCTTAATAGAATCATGTATTTTTAGATTCAATTGTGCCCTCGTATTATTAATCTGATCACCAGTTCAAATGATATAAAATATCACCCTCGCGTTTACTGAACGAACCATAAAAAAGACTAGAAATTAATTCTGGGCACATGGGGCCTCAAAACATGAACCTTCAATTTTCATAGACTTGTAATAAACCCAAATAAATTTAAAACAATCATGGAATTATATAGGTCTATAAATTATCCCCTCCATAGGGATTTTTTTCCCTTAATGTTACAACATAAATAAGGTGTATGGTTGGGGTACTGAGAACATATTTGTGCCTATAGCTCCCATGTGTATACTAGAGGATCCAACGATTCTAATAAACTAGCACCAAGTGAATCGACCTCCCAAAAAGGAATTCTCTTGTCGGTCCACTATCTCAATTGGGAACTCCATAAATGTCACCCAATCATTGATGTCCAATAGGCCCCAGTCGATAAGGTGTGATGGATCATGCACTTATCTCCTCACTTGTGACACATGGGAAAATTTATGCACACGGTGTATCTTTGGGAGAAGATCTAGACAGCATGGTACCATTCCTACTTTGATAAAGATCTAGAATAGTTTAATTAACCTCGGAGATATCTTTCTGCCCTATCCAAAACACGATAATCCTTATCAAGGAGCTACCCATAGAAAGACATGGTCTGACCCCTAAAACTCCAAGGGTATCCATCTCATGTCATCATAAGACTTCTTCCAGCTCTGTGTAGTCTTCATCAGAACATGGATGACCTACTCCTTCTATGTGGGAGCATGTACCAACGCTGGACCCATAACTGTTGACTCCACTAGGTCTATCCAGCAAAGAGATGGTCTACAGGGTTTCCCGTACAGGGCCTCAATCGATGCACTGCTGATGGTGGGGTTATAACTGTTGTTGTATGAGAACACCACTAGTGGAAGGTGGTCCTCCCAACTGTTTCCAAAATCGAAGAAACAAGCATGAAGCTTGTCCTAGAGTTTAAGTATGGTCTGCTCCATGTGACCTTCTGTATGAGGGTGAAAGGTGGTGCTCAAGCCTATCTGAGTTCCAAATACCTCCTATAATCCCTTCCATAAGAGATATGTAAAACGTGCATCACGATCTGAGACGATCATCGATGGAACCACATGTAGTCACGCAATCTCATTTTTGTAGAGATGTCCCAATATCTCTACGGATGGATACTCTCGGATGGGTAGGAATTGGAATGACTTGGTGAGTTGGTCAATGATCACCCAGATGGAATCATGGACACTAGAAGTATGTGTTAGCCCCATACCGAAGTCCATGGTTATACCATCTAAATTTCATTGGGGTACCTCAAATGGCTGAGCTAAGCCTGTGGGTACGTAATGCTCGCCTTCATATTCTAACAAATGAAGCATCTAGGTACAAACACTTCCGTTGATTTCTTTACCCATGGCCACGGTAATGATGTCATGGGTCTTGATACATCTTCGCCTCTACAATATGTATCGCTAATGGGGATTTGTGTAACTCCCTCAACACCTCCTCTTGATGAATTACTGATATAGTAGTGTGTCCCTTGAAGAAGAAGACATGCTCCCCACATTTATAAAATTCACAGGAGCCTATCCTGTGTATATCTAAGCAGGTTGGGCCTTGCAGTCAACGTCCCCACGATATGCCTCTTGAACATACAGATGATGTGGGGGAGTGATAGTCATAGAGTAGAGGTAAGCTACTATATCAATATACCTGAATGATATCTACAATGCGACTAGATGCTCTTCCACTTTACTCAACACTTGTAGACTAGACCTCTTACCGAGTTAGTCAGCTACTACATTAAACATCCCAAGAGTATAGACTATCACAGAGTCATAGTCCTAGATGAACTCTATCCATCATCGTTGTCTTAGGTTCAGGTCCTCCTGTGAGAAGATAAACCTGAGACTCTTGTGATGTGTGTAAACAATAAAACATTCACCCACCATGTAGTGTTTCCACATATTAAGTGAAAATACCACTGCTGCTAACTTCTATTAATGGGTAGCATAGTTCTACTCATGCTGTCTCTACTGACGTGAGCCACAGTCGATCACTTCTTACTCCTGCATCGGGAATAAATAGGGTCTGGTCCCTGATGTGTCGTAGTAGACTACATACCCAACACCTTCTTTTGGTAGACTCAAGATGTGTTCACTCGTCTGTCTCTGCCTCAGCTCCTGAAAACTCTGATTGCACTTCTATGTCCATAAAAAATGATGTCCATTCTACTTCAAGGCTGGAAAGGGTTCGGCTACCCTTGAGAAGTCATATAAAAATCCCCATTAGTATCCATTCAATCCCAGACAGCTCCGCACCACGGTCACACTCTTGGGTGGCTTCCAAGAAAGCATTGCCTTTATCTTCGCCGTATCCACTACGATTCCAGCTGCTGAGATATCATGTTAGATGAAGTGGACATTATGTATCTAGGGATAGAACTTCGAGATCTTTCCATAAAGCTGGTTCACTCAGATTGTATCTAGGAATATCTATTGTTGCGTGGAGTGCTCCTCCTCCTACACTCAGTATATCAATATGTATTCAATTAAGACCACCAAAAACCCATCGATGCATGGTTGGATGGTCTTATTCATGTTCATCATGAACCATACTAGAGCATTGGTCACACCGAATGGCATCACCAAGAAATTGTAATGGATATACTGACATCTAAATGTTGTCTTTGCTATGTCCTAGCCTAGTATATTGAGATGATGATTTCCAGATCTGAGGTCACTCTTCGAAAACCATCGATCTCCCTTCAGCTAGTCGAAGAGATAATCAATCATTGAGAGCAGATAATTTTTCTTCAATGTCACATGTTTTAGGGGCCAATAGTCCACCCAATACTTCATGTTCCCATTTACCTTCTTGGTGAACAAGATCGTGGATTCCCATGGAGACACACTGGGCCTTACGAAACCCATTGTCTCCAAGTTACCCAACTGTACCCTCATTTCATGAAGCTCCACGGGATCCATGCAATATGTTGGTGTGGATATCCGTGTCATCCCGGGATACAGGTCAATGTGAAAGTCTACCTCCCTGAGATATGGTTGTCCCATAACATAATCAATAATGATATCTGCATACCAATCCACCACTATAGGATAACTTATACTCCTCACATCAACTTATTTGTGGGTGTGGCTAGAAAACACATGTTTGATCGGCTACACCCTCCTCCGACTATGTCCATCATGTGCTAGAATGGATCCCTTCTTGTAGAGACCCGAAGCTTATCGTACATGGACGTTACATTACTTTTGCGAAATACTTAGTACATAACAAAAACACACACACAAGGATCGTAATAGTTTAGTGTCTTTGGAAACTCGGAATAAAATCTTCTAATCGTGGGGACAGATCTTCAACATCTCCCATAAGGATCTTCCTTTTTTTATACCTAAAACCTTTCTTTATATCCTGGGGAAAAGAAAACATAAAAGGGTGAGCTCAAATGCTCAGTAAGGGTAAACAAAAGAAATATCAATCACATCATATACATAAGAACATAGCTTTTGGAAATCTTATCCTGCAAAAGAGCTCATAATGGGATAAATCATAGAAGTGAAAATGAGATCCCCATAATCATAACATAAAACTTGAAACTTTGTGGCATGCACACATAATCATGGAAAATCATTTCTTGTTAGTCATGACTCATTGCCAAGACTATCTTAGTGGACAAAGTCCCTTTCTGAACCGAGTTCACTCCTCGTTTCAGTCCTGTATCACTGAACCGAAATAACCTTCCGTTCCAGCCCTGTCTATCTCATGAGATATAAAGTCTTTACCCAATGCATTGGAGGGAGATATAGGTCCCACCCATCTTATAATGAATCCTTTCTTATGTGTGCCACATAATCATAAAACATACATCATCGCATAACACATGTAACAAAAATGGGATTCTTGAAACATCATGACATCATAAATCAATTCATATAAGATAAAGGAATTAATAAACATAATTCCATCACAACATAGTCAAATCAATGTAAAAATATGGATAGAAATAGAACTCTTTATTATCTTAGATGGAAAATAATTTTGATAAAACACTTGAATTGAATTCTTGAGGAAAATATCCTTTCTTCTTCAAAATCAATTTCTTTTCACAAAACATCATGCAATTTTAAAAGAAATAGATTTTATTGAAAATAGTCATGAAATCTTTTAGAGGAAGCTTCATGAAAATAAGGCTTTATAAAACAGTAGAAATCCGTTCGTGCCGTATAAGTTAAAAAAACATTCTTCGTACTTTTGTCGGAAAAGTCAAAAAGTACCTCGTACGAAAAACGACAAAAGATTCCTTTCATACGTATTACTAAAAACTCACCGAAGGGTAAAAATGGATTTAAACTATTGTAAGTGGATGGAAAAAAATATTAAATATTGATGGAACATGGATGTGGATGATAAAATACACCCCAGTAAATACCAACGTATAAACAATCTCGGATAAAAATGAGATTGTGATATTTCCCTTACCTTAGGTCCGACTTGCTTTGTAAGTGTCCGAACCTCCTGTATAATGATTTAAATCATGTTATTGACTTATTACAGAATCATATTCATTGTTATGATATCATATATGGTTCACTTATGACATTATATTACCCGTTCTTTTGTAAATTCCATGTTAAAGAAGCGTTTTGGGTAAAATCGTTTCATTTATCGTAGGTGTTTTGACTTGTTGTTCTTGACATCATTATTACTTATATCATGATTTACTTACTTCCAGAATATAAAATATGATTTATATATCATATATATTCAGTATATATATATATATATAATAGGTAGATAAATAAAATGAAAAACACCGTTCATGGAGACGGTAGTCCGTACGTACGCATGAACGCTGTTTTCCTTTCCTTATTGTCTTGAAATGGAAGTAAGTAGATGACATACATATGTATATATATAAATAAATCCAGTAGCTATATAATGTCACATATTTAATTATTATTTCTTATATATACATTATAATCATTCTTAAATGGTTAACATGGAGAATGAATCTCATCGCGTCGTGGAGACGGTATTCCGTACGTACGCACGAGCGATGATATCATTTCTATAAATATTGAATTGAATTGGAGTGGATTATACAATATATCAGAATCAATATTATGTTGTAATAACTATGTATAGTTATTCTTTACACCATTATACCCATCCATGTAAGGTGGTGGTGGAAAATAGATTACACCACGGCGTGGAGACGGTATTCCGTACGTACGCACGCGCGGTGATTTCTTTTTCCGTAGGATGGATAGATGGTGAAATAGGGTTGTTTCATACTTATAATAACATATCAGTATATTAGTGATACTGATGTTATTACTTCATAATGAAACAACCTAAGAAGAAGAAGTGGAAGAAGAAATAAAGATGAAAGAATTGGTAACGGTAATTACCTCTTCTTTGAAGTGCCTCTTTGAGACCTCCTCTTAGGGCACTACAATTGATCTTTGAGGAAGACCAGAACCTCTAGGATGTTTCTAGGGAAGAGGAGAGGAGAAATTGGCAGGGGTTGGCCGAGCTTGAGTGCTCAAATTGGTGTGAGGAGGAAGGGGAGGAGGTGTCCTTTTATAAGGGAGGAGAGGGGCACCTTAGGAATACCTCAAAATATTATTTTATATTAAAGTTAAAATCGGTTTATAATGGTTCCAAAGGGTCTTATTTAGAAGCTAAAGTGGGGATGGGTCGAAATCCTATCAACCAATAGGATTTAGACAAGTTTAGGGTATTATTTTAACCTTATCAATTAGATTTAACTCTAAGTTAAATAATTTAACTTTTACCGTGTCTTTTTGTTTTCTTTCACTATAAGGTTAATAAACTTACTATAACATGCCAAAAGAACCCAAAATTGTATATTATTAATACATATATCCTTATCTAAGTCATTTGGCCGAACCTTAGATTTTTAGGAATAAAATAACAATTAATAATATAATATTTTATTTAAAAACTGTTTTGTGTCAATTTTGACACTATTTGATATATGATTTTTGTGAAAGTCCTAACAGAATTATATGTTCGAACCAAGTTGATTAAATAAACACTAATATATCATATTAACCTAGAAAATTAGTGTAATTCATAAAAAGTCTTAAATTACATTTATTTTGGTATTTATATTATCAATTATGTCAATATTTCATTAATAAGATAATTACTACATCATCTTTGTGTCATAAATAAATTATATTTTTTGATGTCTAAAAATAACAAATAAAATACCATCATGTAGGAAATCTTTTTATCTTTCTAATGAATATTTATAATCGAATTTATCTTATGTATAACCCCATATTAAAAATGATTTACTTATTAAACTTTGATTTTAACTATTTTAACCCTTCTTTAAATAAATTAATAATAAATGTCCTAATCTAATCCAAGTGGGCCTAAATGGTCATATTTTATTCCTAAGATTGTTTTTGGTCGAATTACACTTGTCCAATAGAATTAGGACATGTGTTAGGGTAATATTAATATCATATTTACCCTTAGTTACCCTATTTACTATTAACCGTGGAAAAAAAAGTAAAAAGTTACTATTCACCAAAAAATTATTTTCATCTCATTGAACCACATTTTAGTCCTTGATATTAACCGTGTCTCTCGGATTTTCGAAATTCCATTCATAGAAGCGGTAAAATTATGTTTTATGCAAAATTCAGTTTTTAACCTACCACTTAGTAGTTTCACTATTCATCAAAAATTGATGTTTTTCAGAAAAATGCCAAAATTTTATCCCAAGCTATATTTCATATTCCGAATTCAAAAATGAAGTCTATTTTACCAAATTCATAACATAAAAGTTGCATTAATTAATTTTATAATTAAATCCCGCTGTTAAAACAAATAGCGTGTTTTTAAGAAACAATATCTATCAAAAGATTGACACTTGTTTATGTCTAGTTTAAATGTGAAATTACATCCAATGACCAACATTGTATTAAATTGTAAAAATATATTCTAAATATACTTTAAAACCACTCAAATTAATGATTTATCACTATTAATTATTTCGATTAAAAAAGTTGTTTTTAATTATAATTTAGTAATTTTCACTATTTATCAGAATATGAAAGTTATCCGAAAAGTACCAAAATTTCACCTTAGGCTAAATTCGATACTCCGAATCCAAAAATGAAGTCCATTTTGAGAGTTAAAATTTCTAAAATTTAAAAAGTGGTTATTACTATTCATAACGGCTAGTTTTAATAATATTTTAATAGCATATCATTGTTTCGTGAAACTCAGGATTACGTACCACACACGCTATCGAGGAAGGTTGCGATTGCGTGTAATACAATGCAAGTCAAGGATGCGTGTTGTGCAAGCTCCTTTTGGTTTAGCGTATAACACAAGACATTAGTAAAATAAGAAAGAATATTTTTCATAAAATCTCGGGCTGTTACATTCTACCCCCCTTAAAATGAATTTCGCCCTCGAAATTCGTCGGGGTTATAAATGGTTTACTATTCGAAAGTTTCTTTAATAGAAACCCATATCGTTAAAGGGAATACCAAAACTTGGCTTTAAAAACTAAAGTATGAAATGTAACGATTACGCAAATGAACTAATCACTGGGTTTCCACATAGGTGAAAATATGGATATGGAAGAGAAATCTAACCATCATGTTCTGATGGAGAGTGGTAGAGAACATGGCTATGGAAAAGCCAGTAATCACAAATCCATAGATTTGTGATGATATAAGGTACC
This sequence comes from Viscum album, assembly GCA_963277665.1. Taxonomy (NCBI): domain Eukaryota; kingdom Viridiplantae; phylum Streptophyta; class Magnoliopsida; order Santalales; family Viscaceae; genus Viscum; species Viscum album. The sequence continues at coordinate 501,719,540 of OY728159.1, forward strand.
ATCTGATTCATCAGGTATAAGATCACTAGGACAACATTTTTGGTTTTCAAGATCATTTCCCTAAAGTTGAAAATTTGCTTAGAATAAATACTTACTTTATTTTGGTACAATCTCACTTTTTTTCGTGCCTTGAACAATTTCTACTTCATCTCTTAAATAAATGAAGTTGAATTTGTTGTTCGTGAAGTGTTAGCAGATCATTTGATAGAATGACAGGTCATTCCATCTGTCTCAAACAAAAGGTAAGCAAAAGTTATTAAATATACATAAGTAATTCTATAGTGAGATTAATCATATATAGTTCCTAAAATGGACTTATACTTCATATATCATACTGCTTAATATAATAAAACTAGTTTCTACTAAACAGGGACTTCCTGTAGGTCAGTGGAAGGTGATAAAGGCCAGTCGCACTTCGGTTGTGGGTTCGATTCCTACAGCCTTGTCCAAAGCGATGGGCTGTCGCCCGTCCTGCAGGTTGTCCTTTTTATAAAACTATATTACTATAACATCCCATCAATAATATCGAAAATACTTCTATCCTTAAACTAACTTATGTCCAACATAATCCATTCCAATCTTTAGGCTTATCCATAATACTGCAGTCCATTCTAATAACATAGTGGAAACGATTACCAGAGATTTAATACCATCGTTGATCCCCATATATCATAAGATATGTTATGTTGGTCACATTCCAAACATTCAAAGGCCTTAATCTTGTACTCTCTTGAATACCCATTGAACCTTATTGAAAACACGAATTCTATTAAAAGTTAACTCTTTCCACATACCAAAATCCTCAAAATTCTATATACTAACACCATGATATCACTTAGTCCTTATATCAATCACGAGCTCATGAATACTATTAAACATTTCATTTTCTCGTCTTCATTATGCGCATATCATCTTATTTCCAAAAAAAATATCTCAATCACTTTGAATACCACATCAATAAATATTGCAATACTCAATGATACAACATTATTTTGGAATCCCATTACATAAACACTTAATCATTCCACCACATCGTTGTCATATTCAACATTGCCAATAGTGATCGCATGTGATTTCCCTTTGTCCTTTGCCTTCAGTGGTTGCTCATGTTGATCATCACTAACCCTTGGATTAGGGCAATTATTAGCATAATGCCCCATTTCCTTGCACTTGAAGCATTGAAGTGTTGGTGGTGTGTTCTCTGCAGTGTTTACTTTATTCACATCATTAGAAACCCTTTTTCCATTACTTCGACACTCAGCTGCTCGATGACCTTCTTTTCCACACTTAAAACATTTTCTAGTCCCTTTAAGACAATCTCCACCATGCTTCTTTCCACACTTTGTGCATAAGGAAACATTCATCTTATTTTCACCATTATTCTGAGATTTCTCCTTGAACTCCATCTTTCGTTTCTTGTCAAAACCATGAGATGGATATGTAACACCAACTTCCATTTCTACCTTGATAGCACATCGCACAATTTCTTCATAGCTACTGAAGTCTCTTATAGCTAATGCCCTTCGAAGACTTGGTTTTAATCCACTGAAAAATCGATCAACTTTACTTTAAGGTTGGATGGTAATTCCAGAAGCATACCTTGCAAGTCTTGTAAAATTTGCTTCATAGGTACCAACAGATTCATCGTCCCTTTGCTTCAGTTCAAGAAACTCTTTCTCCATATTTGTTCGAAGAATACGAGGGAAGTACTTACTGAAAAACAAGTTCTTGAACTCGTCCCATTCCATGGACTCAATTTCATCTCTTGGCCTCGTATTCTTGATAAGATTCCACCATTGATCAGCTTCACCTTCCAAACAATATACTGCTAAGATGACTTTATCATGTTCAGAACATTGAAGAACTGAAAATATCTTTTCAGTAGTACTGATCCATTGTTCAGCCACAAGTGGATCAGAAGACCCACTGAAAGAAGGTGGACGTTGCCTCATGAAGGACTCAATAGAATATTGTTCCCTTCTCTTCTCATTTGGAAGTCCAGAATGATTCATAGCTTGTGTAAGTATAGCAATAAGATTTTGCACTCCATCTCCCATAACATTTGTTTGTTCAGGAGGGCAATCATTGCATTGTCCATTGCATTGATCAACACGGTTCCTTCGGGTTCCAGCCATCTTCTAAAACCCAAAAAGAATAGTGTGAGAGGAAAAAACCATGCTAGGGAAAACAACATAATAAAGGGGGAGTACCTTCAATATCTAACATCTTAGGTTTAATTCTATGACCGTTAGCGTAATTCTAGTACTATAACCTATACGTATACTTAACCTTAGGGACATCCCTAGACATACCTTAGAAATATCTTTAGGGATCTCACTAAAGTTCTCGCATCCTAGTTTCCAAAGGTTGACTAAACCTTTCCTCTGATACCAATTGTAGAGACCTGAAGCTTATCGTACATGGACGTTACATTACTTTTGCGGAATACTTAGTACATAACAAAAACACACACACAAGGATCGTAATAGTTTAGTGTCTTTGGAAACTCGGAATAAAATCTTCTAATCGTGGGGACAGATCTTCAACATCTCCCATAAAGATCTTCCTTTTTTTATACCTAAAACCTTTCTTTATATCCTGGGGAAAAAAAACATAAAAGGGTGAGCTCAAATGCTCAGTAAGGGTAAACAAAAGAAATATCAATCACATCATATACATAAGAACATAGCTTTTGGAAATCTTATCCTGCAAAAGAGCTCATAATGGGATAAATCATAGAAGTGAAAATGAGATCCCCATAATCATAACATAAAACTTGAAACTTTGTGGCATGCACAAATAATCATGGAAAATCATTTCTTGTTAGTCATGACTCATTGCCAAGACTATCTTAGTGGACAAAGTCCCTTTCTGAACCGAGTTCACTCATCGTTTCAGTCCTGTATCACTGAACCGAAATAACCTTCCGTTCCAGCCCTGTCTATCTCATGAGATATAAAGTCTTTACCCAATGCATTGGAGGGAGATATAGGTCCCACCCATCTTATAATGAATCCTTTCTTATGTGTGCCACATAATCATAAAACATACATCATCGCATAACACATGTAACAAAAATGGGATTCTTGAAACATCATGACATCATAAATCAATTCATATAAGATAAAGGAATTCATAAACATAATTCCATCACAACATAGTCAAATCTATGTAAAAATATGGATAGAAACAGAACTCTTTATTATCTTAGATGGAAAATAATTTTGATAAAACACTTGAATTGAATTCATGAGGAAAATATCCTTTCTTCTTCAAAATCAATTTCATTTCACAAAACATCATGCAATTTTAAAAGAAAGAGATTTTATTGAAAATAGTCATGAAATCTTTTAGAGGAAGATTCATGAAAATAAGGCTTTATAAAACAGTAGAAATCCGTTCGTGCCGTATAAGTTAAAAAAAACATTCTTCGTACTTTTGTCGGAAAAGTCAAAAAGTACCTCGTACGAAAAACGACAAAAGATTCCTTTCATACGTATTACTAAAAACTCACCGAAGGGTAAAAATGGATTTAAACTATTGTAAGTGGATGGAAAAAAATATTAAATATTGATGGAACATGGATGTGGATGATAAAATACACCCCAGTAAATACCAACGTATAAACAATCTCGGATAAAAATGAGATTGTGATATTTCCCTTACCTTAGGTCTGACTTGCTTTGTAAGTGTCCGAACCTCCTGTATAATGATTTAAATCATGTTATTGACTTATTACAGAATCATATTCATTGTTATGATATCATATATGGTTCACTTATGACATTATATTACCCGTTCTTTTGTAAATTCCATGTTAAAGAAGCGTTTTGGGTAAAATCGTTTCATTTATCGTAGGTGTTTTGACTTGTTGTTCTTGACATCATTATTACTTATATCATGATTTACTTACTTCCAGAATATAAAATATGATTTATATATCATATATATTCAGTATATATATATATATAATTGGTAGATAAATAAAATGAAAAACACCTTTCATGGAGACGGTAGTCCGTACGTACGCATGAACGCTGTTTTCCTTTCCTTATTGTCTTGAAATTGAAGTAAGTAGATGACATACATATGTATATATATACATAAATCCAGTAGCTATATAATGTCATATATTTCATTATTATTTCTTATATATACATTATAATCATTCTTAAATGGTTAACATGGAGAATGAATCTCATCGCGTCGTGGAGACGGTATTCCGTACGTACGCACGAGCGATAATATCATTTCTATAAATATTGAATTGAATTGGAGTGGATTATACAATATATCAGAATCAATATGATGTTGTAATAACTATGTATAGTTATTCTTTACACCATTATACCCATCCATGTAAGGTGGTGGTGGAAAATAGATTACACCACGGCGTGGAGACGATATTCCGTACGTACGCACGCGCGGTGATTTCTTTTTCCGTAGGATGGATAGATGGTGAAATAGGGTTGTTTCATACTTATAATAACATATCAGTATATTAGTGATACTGATGTTATTACTTCATAATGAAACAACCTAAGAAGAAGAAGTGGAAGAAGAAATAAAGATGAAAGAATTGGTAACGGTAATTACCTCTTCTTTGAAGTGCCTCTTTGAGACCTCCTCTTAGGGCACTACAATTGGTCTTTGAGGAAGACCAGAACCTCTAGGATGTTGCTAGGGAAGAGGAGAGGAGAAATTGGCAGGGTTTGGCTGAGCTTGAGTGCTCAAATTGGTGTGAGGAGGAAGGGGAGGAGGTGTCCTTTTATAAGGGAGGAGAGGGGCACCTTAGGAATACCTCAAAATATTATTTTATATTAAAGTTAAAATCGGTTTATAATGGTTCCAAAGGGTCTTATTTCGAAGCTAAAGTGGGGATGGGTCGAAATCCTATCAACAAATAGGATTTAGACAAGTTTAGTGTATTATTTTAACCTTATCAATTAGATTTAACTCTAAGTTAAATAATTTAACTTTTACCGTGTCTTTTTGTTTTCTTTCACTATATGGTTAATAAACTTACTATAACATTCCAAACGAACCCCAAATTGTATATTATTAATACATATATCCTTATCTAAGTCATTTGGCCGAACCTTAGATTTTTAGGAATAAAATAACAATTAATAATATAATATTTGATTTAAAAACTATTTTGTGTCAATTTTGACACTATTTGATATATGATTTTTGTGAAAGTCATAACAGAATTATATGTTCGAACCAAGTTGATTACATCAACACTAATATATCATAGTAACCTATAAAATTAGTGGAATTCATAAAAAGTCTTAAATTACATTTATTTTGGTATTTATATTATCAATTATGTCAATATTTCATTAATAAGATAATTACTGCATCATCTTTGTGTCATAAATAAATTATATTATTTGATGTCTAAAAATTACAAATAAAATAACATCATGTAGGAAATCTTTTTATCTTTCTAATTAATATTTATAATCGAATTTATCTTATGTATAACCCCATATTAAAAATGATTTACTTATTAAACTTTGATTTTAACTATTTTAACCCTTCTTTAAATAAATTAATAATAAATGTCCTAATCTAATCCAAGTGGGCCTAAATGGTCATATTTTATTCCTAAGTTTGTTTTTTGTCGAATTACACTTGTCCAATAGAATTAGGACATGTGTTAGGGTAATATTAATATCATATTTACCCTTAGTTACCCTATTTACTATTAACCGTGGTAAAAAAAGTAAAAAGTTACTATTCACCAGAAAATTATTTTCATCTCATTGAACCACATTTTAGTCCTTGATATTAACCGTGTCTCTCGGATTTTCAAAATTCCATTCACAGAAGCGGTAAAATTATGTTTTATGCAAAATTCAGTTTTTAACCTACCACTTAGCAGTTTCACTATTCATCAAAAATTGATGTTTTTCAGAAAAATGCCAAAATTTTATCCCAAGCTATATTTCATATTCCGAATTCAAAAATGAAGTCTATTTTACCAAATTTATAACATAAAAGTTGCATTAATTAATTTTATAATTAAATCCCGCTGTTAAAACAAATAGCGTGTTTTTAAGAAACAATATCTATCAAAAGATTGACACTTGTTTATGTCTAGTTTAAATGTGAAATTACATCCAATGACAAACATTGTATTAAATTGTAAAAATATATTCTAAATATAATTTAAAACCACTCAAATTAATGATTTATCACTATTAATTATTTCTATTAAAAAAGTTGTTTTTAATTATAATTTAGTAATTTTCACTATTTATCAGAATATGAAAGTTATCCGAAAAGTACCAAAATTTCACCTTAGGCTAAATTCGATACTCCGAATCCAAAAATGAAGTCCATTTTGAGAGTTAAAATTTCTAAAATTTAAAAAGTGGTTATTACTATTCATAACGGCTAGTTTTAATAATATTTTAATAGCATATCATTGTTTCGTGAAACTCAGGATTATGTACCACACACGCTATCGAGGAAGGTTGTGATTGCGTGTAATGCAATGCAAGTCAAGGATGCGTGTTGTGCAAGCTCCTTTTGGTGTAGCGTATAACACAAGACATTAGTAAAATAAGAAAAGAATATTTTTCATAAAATCTCGGGCTGTTACACTTCTCACCCATGAAGCTAAACCTGATCCTATCCTCGCAGACACACCACACATTGCGCCTAAAACAGTCAACCAGAGAATGGACTGTGGATAGCTAGACCATACCCAAGATAACATCATAAGGCCTCAATGATACAATTAGAAGTACCCGGACGAAGCTCATGCCTCATAGACTGATCTCACACCACCTCCACCAGTGTGTAATCATCGTATATTCTCCTGTAAGAGTCTCTAATCACATAGACCAAGCCAATAGCTCCATCAGAATCTACAAGCTCCAATGGAGTTCTATGGAAATTAAAGAGTGATTATCACATGTGTCAATAAGTACTGTAACTATGGTGTAATGGACACAAATTGTGCCTCTAACCATCTCTCAAGAACATAGTTCATAGGCCTCAGCTACATAAAGATGTTCTCGCCCCTATCCACCTGCTCCCTATGGTCGAGGTGGACCTCTAGGTGGTGGTGGAGGTGGAACCTCAAATCACCACCCACCTCATACTACAAGAAATGCTCATATTCCGTGCCTGCCTCCCTACAAACCTCATCAGTTGAATATTTTCCTCTACCTTAACGGTCCCTCGACCATATGATAATCATCTATACGATGGGTTGGGAAGTCGCGAGCCACAGGGTCGTGTATACATCACAAGAAGCACAATTTTCCTCCCAGCCGAACTTCTATACCTCACGACCTCCGATCTTCCGAACGTGCATCTTAGGGTCGTGCACTAGTGAGTCTGGTCAACATCGACCTCTGTGTCATCTGTCTACTACCTCCTATATATTACTCGCCATCCTGTTTCCCGATGGTTGCTCTCACCATCAATGACAACACTACAATGATGAACTACACCAACAATGCATGCTCGAGCATTCCATCCTACGTCAAGATATTTAACGATATCATTTGCGCTTTGATCTCTCATTGTAGATCCTTCTCAAAGGCTCTGGCCTTGATGAATGGGTCTCATACAATTATGGTGGAATGCCGCAAGAGGATAATGGATCTATCTTAATACTAGGCCTCTGATATGTTTCCCTATTTTTATTGGAGCAGCTCTTGAATATGCAAAGAGCGTAGTGTAGCTGGAATAAACTCTTCCCTGACGAGGCTCTAAATGTCTATACAGGTGAGGGTCACCACATCATGTGTTTGGAGTGTTAGGCTCCACCATCTCCCTACTAAGTCCTGGATAAGTCTTGAAACTAGGATAAATATCTGAAGTACTAGTTTCTCAACCATGCGAAAACAACTAGCCACAACCACCATTCAGTCCTTGGTTTCATGAAGATCAGTCTCACCATGAATCCTCAGAGGCCTCTATCTCTATAACTCATACACTGTGCTCAGTTGGAAGGCACAATCTTCTGGTAGGCCTGGTGGCATTTGATGCCTAATGTTTGGCAGTGTTACTGGTGTACCACCTCGAGGTGCTACTATAGTAAGGGAGCCCCACACCGATTTCTTGTTTCTCAGTGGACCATCATCATGTAATATTTTAAAAATATTGTCAAGATATTTAAGTGGTGGAATCCTAAAAAGAAATAGATGTTTCATGTTCAATAACATATACATAGAGAGCTGACAAAAAAGATATCAAAGTTAAAACATTTCCAAAACACACAGAATCAGTATTTTAATGCTCCGAATCAGAAATTAGAATTCACGGTCCATGTGTATGGTTACATTGGCTATCACACCAACACTGGAGTCCCCAAACTAAATACTACATTCAAAAAACTTAACACTATTGCTCCATTAAAAAGGTTAGATTCCTTGTTATATAGTAGAATTGTCTCCTCTTATACCACTGATAGAGGTAATATTTTTACAATTTTTAATGTGTATATAAATGATTAAAACCTCACCGATTTTTCAATTTTATCTTATTCATAACAATTTTGGATTTAGAGTGTGTTTTGGGATAAAAAGATTAAATATCATAATTCATGATTTTTAACAGATTTTTATCACATGTGTATTTTGGTCATTTCTCATAAAATATATCTCCAAATTTTGTGATTATAATTTTTTTGAACCCTTATTTTATTTCCACCATCATTTTTTTCAGAATCAGGGTTAGATTCATGCATCTTAAGGCCCAAAAAAATCAATAAAGATGACAATTTTTCCGGGCAGACTGTGTGGACCCCGCCTTAGTAGCGGAAACATAAATCGGCCTAAGCACTTCAAATTGATGGGATTCCACTTGGATATAGATGAGGACTCCGATTCTCATTCATTCCATTTAGAATACATTATGGAAGCCATTGAATGACATTATTTTGAAGGAAGCATCCTGGAAGCTTCATCCAGAAAACGTCATCAACAATAGAAAAATCATAACTCGTTATAGGAGCATCAAATAAATCTAACATTTGGAGGGTTTGTAGAAAAAAAATTTATGAAAAACATTTATGAATGGGTCCATCATTGAATCGGCCAATTAATGGGTGGAAAATAAGAAATTTTTGGAAGATGAAATCTGTCAATAAAAGGAGAGGATCTCCTACCTCTAAATCACATTCCATTCATCAACACACCATCCGTCAAGAAGGAATTTGGCATGAGAATAAAAATGGAAGGTGGAGATTGAGATCCTTAAGAATATGACATCCATTAAGGATTTAATAGAAAATAATAAGGCTTATAATGTGATGCAAGGCTAAGAGGCAAGTGGTTATAGACATCAACACTCGACAAACACTCTCTTCTGAGTTTTGATTTTAATGTGTAATCTCTTCTTGAATTTCCCTTGAACCTATATTTTAGAATGAATCTGGTTGTTTTCTTCCTTTAATATATTTTCAACAAAATTTTATTATCGTTGTTCCATCTATAATGTTGAAAATGTTTTTTCTCTATTTAAAATTATTTGTTGAGGTATTTCCATTGAGCATTGAGAATTCAATTAGGTTCAATTACATTGAGGTATTTATGTAATTTAGTCTCTTCTATAGGAGGGACTACAATCATATTTATGTCTTAAATATGATGTAATATCAAATTTTATTACACACATGGGGGTCCTTTGGGGTACATTTATAATTTATATTAAGAAGTATTTTTTATATACAAGGATGAGGCGAGTGTCCGAGAGGGTGATTCTTGTCTGTGAATACTGTTTTTATTCCTGATTTAAAACCCACTTTATCTTTATTTTAACATTATTTCACATTAGTATTTAATTAAAATTTTATTTTCAAATTTTTAATCAAATCCCCATTTTCAATGGTGAAAAAAAAGTTAATGTATTTCAACTGGAACTGCAACCTCCTCGAGAGACAACCATGTGATCACCACTGTGCTACATTAAAAGGGAAAATATTGATTGAGGTTTTTACGACATTAAAGCTCACATCAACTAGTACCATTTCTGGGGAGGTTGCTAGAGATTATTTTATATTATTTATTCTTGCTTGACCAAAACTTCCGACCAACACTTGTTACGTACCTTTGGATCCTGAAATTGATTGAACTTTTCACACTAGGGTTAGAGCTAATAATCCCCAAGTTTCATGTTGTGAATCATCCACCAACACATCTAAGAGGGACTTAGTAGAAACTGAAATACTAATGGATGAAAATAGAACTTTGAATGAGCTGGCTTCGTCCTATGACAGAAATCATGAGAATCCTTTGGTGTACCCTAATGCCCCTGCTAGATTTGAAATCAAGTCCAGTTTAATCCACTAGCTTCCCAAATTCAATGGGTTGCCCGGTGAAGACCCACACAAACACCTCCAATAATTCAGCTACATGTGTGTCAAAATGAAACATCATAGAGTCTATGCCAATAAAATGAAGCTAAGTTCATTTCCTTTTTCTCTAGATGGAGTTACTATGGAATGGTTTTTCTATTCTCACTCAACCTTTATTAGAAATTGGAATGAATTAAAAAAAAATTTCCTTGAAAATTTTCCCTCCGTCTATAACTACCTCCATTCGAAAGGAGAATTGTGGAGTTAGGCAGACACAATGAGAAACACTTCGCGAATACTAAGAAAGGTTCAAACATAATTGTTTTATTTTCCCTCATCATCAAATTAGTGACAATATTCTCATTCAATAAATTTATGCAATTTTGTTTATCACTGATAGAAGTATGATCGGTGATGCTACAGGAGGATATTTAGTTGATAAGACACCATCTGCCGCTAGGATTCTAATTGAAATCATGGCCCAGAATGCCCAACAATTATGAACAAGAGGCCTTCTTAATGTAAAATCTGTACAAGAATTCCCTACTGCTAGTCCCTAAAACAACACAATTTCACTTCAACTATCTGATATTACCACCATGGTAAGGTCAATAATGTTGTCAACACCCCACCAACCCATCCCAAACCTGAATCGGCTTTCCAACTACATGTACACTGTGGGATTTTTTCTACTAATGAACATTTTAGTGTCCAATTCCCACAAATTCAAGAGCTATCGGAGAACTAAAATGCAATTTTCCATGGAAGACCATTTCAATCGAACCAACAAAGAAAACTTCAAAACAACAAAAATTTTAATCAGGGATTGGACAACAACTCAAATGAAATATTTCGTCATCCTGAACAACCAATAGGTTTTTTCCAAGGACAATCAAGTAATTATCAACCAAGATATTTTAATGAGTAAGATAATTATTATTCTGGAAACAACATTCAGCCTACCTTTCCCACTCAAAAATCTTATGGGAACCATAATTAAGCAATGAGGAAACAACAAGCGGAACTGATGAAACAACAAGAGGAAATGAGGGAACTAAAAGAATACTCAAAACAACAAGATAAAAAAATGAATACCTTGATGATTCAAGTGGGTCAACATTCCTCTCATATTAATTTCTTAACAAATCAAATTAGTGGTGGTTTAACCTCACAGCAACAAGTAAATCAGAGGAATAATGGGATGGAAAATGTGAGTGTAATTGAACATAGGAGTGTCACATAATTGAACAACCCTCAGATTGTGAAAAACATGCATATTAGAGACACTATAGATGAAAATCATACCCTTGATAAAAATGCTGAAAAATATGAAGTTGATAGAAACACAAAGTCAAGAGAGGAAATCATCTTTGAAAGAACAAAGAATGATTGGATGAGGATGTCTGCTCCTTATGTTCCTATAAAAGAAACTCATAATACCCTAGAAACATTCAAACCTCTACTTCCTTATCCAATGTGTGAACCACCACAGAAGTTAAGTGCTAAAAAAGAATTGGATAAGGAGGCTTTGGAAACATTCATGAAAGTCCAAGTCAACATTCCATTGCTTGATGCTGTGAAACAAATTCCAAGGTATGCTATGTTTTTGAAATACATGTGTACCAACAGGATAAAGTTCAATGGATTTGAAAAGGAAACATAGGAAGGAATGTTTCATTGACGAGTCATCTTTCTGTTCCTATCAAGTGTAAAGACTTTAGAACATTTACTATTCCTTATACCAATGGGAATTGTGAATTCATAGATGTTATGCTTGATCTTTGGGCGTCCATCAATGTCATACCCCATTCCTTCTACTCATCTCTCTATGTTGGAGACATGAAATCCTCGGGAATTATCATTGAACATGCCAACCGAAGTACCACCAAACATACTGGAGTTATAGAGGATGTTCTCATTCAAGTGAGAGACATGATTATTCTTGTTGAATTCTATGTTTTGGATATAGAAGATGATTGGTTCAGCACCCATGCTCCCCTCATCCTAGGGAGGCCATTTCTAAAAACGGATAAAGCGATCATCAATGTTCACAAGGGAATAATTTCACTGGAATTTAGAGGATAAGTTGTTCATTTCAACATTTTTAATTCAATGAAACTCCCTGTTAAGGATAATTCAAATCCCTATGTAAACATGATTGATTGGTTTTACTCTAGCATGATACCTGATTTTACTGTGATTAAATACCAACTGATGTGTAAAAAGATGGTAATTTGTATGATACTGAATCAAATAAAAATGAGGAGAAATTAGAGACTTTGAAGAGACTTGGGATGTTGAGACTAGATATCTAAGAATTGATGAAGATGAATTTCAAGAAACCAATGAACCTGTTAGTGGTATCCCAAGAGAGGATTCAAATTTTTCATATGAATCTAGTCTTGAGATCATGGATCACCATGATGAACATAGATCTTCACTAAAAAATCTAACTTCTGAGTATTTCCATGTATTCAATGAAACCACCCAACCTGATATAGATTTGATACCCCTTCCGGATAAGCTCATTTATTCCTTATTAGGTCATAATGACCAATTCCCTGTAATCATCTCAAAATATTTGTCAGAAGTCCAAGAAAAGCAATTGGTGGATGTGCTCAAGTCCCACAAGGAAGCCATTGGATGGACTCTATTTGATCTAATAGTAATAAGACCCTCAGTTTGCATGCACATTATTTTACTAGAGGATAACACTATACCGGTAAGATAATTTCAAATAAATTTGAACCAAACACTTCTGGAGGTTGTGAACGAGTCACCACCTTGATGGATACTGGAATTTTTTTTCCCATATCTAATAGTAAATGGGTAATTTCAATCCATGTTTTTCCTAAAAAAGATGGATTTACAATCTCAAGGAATGAATTTGGTGATCTTGTCCCTATAAGGCTTCCAAATAAATGGAGATTGTGCATTGATTACAGGAAACTCAATTTGGTTACAAGGAATGACCACTTCCCATTACTATTCCTTGATCAAGTCCTTGAAAGTCGAGCTGGGAAAACCCACTATTTTTTTCTGGATGGATTCTATGGATATTTTTAAATTCACATATTACCAGAGGATCAAGTGAGAACCACCTTCACATTACCCTTTAGAACTTTTTCATACAGAAGGATGCCCTTCGGTTTATGTAATTCCCTATGAACATTTCAATGGTGTATGATAAGAATCTTCTCTGAATTTTTTAAAACTTGCATGGAGGTTTTTATAGACGATTTTACTATGAATAGATCATATTTTGAATGTTATTTGAAAATATTTGCACATGTCCTTGAAAAATGCATTGAACACAACATTGTTCTAAATTATGAAAATGCCATTTTATGGTTGATAAAGGGGTCGTTCTTGGACATGTTGTGTCCTATGATGTAATTCATGTTGAACAATCTAAAGTTGAGGTTATTTCTGCCTAACCATACCCAGAAACTATGAGAGATGTGAGATCCTTCATTGGCATGCTGGATTTCGTAGGAGATTCATTAAATATTATAGTACGATTGCACTTCCATTGTCCATATTAATACAAAAGATGTCTCATTTTTCTTTGATGAGAATTGCACAGATTCATTTCATGAGCATTAACGAAGACTGATAAACCCTCCCATTGTTCAACCTCCTAAATGGGACTTTCCCATTGAAATCATGACTGATGAATCTGACTTTTCTCTTGGGGTAGTATTGAGTCATCAGAGAGAAAAGAAATTTCATGTGATTAAATATTCCTCCCGGAATCTTGATCAAGCCCAAAAAACCTACACAACCACTGAGAAAGAACTGCTGGATATTTTATTTGCTCTAGAAAAATTTAGATGTTATCTGCTGGGCTCCAAGGTGATTGTTTTCACCGATCATTTTACAATCAGAATCTTGATGAAGAAACATGAAGCAAAACCAAGACTTATGAGAATGATTTTTCTTATAAAAGAGTTTTTTATTTAAATAAAAGTTAATAAAGGATGTGAGAACCTTGTTTCTGATCATTTGAGCAGGATACCATCTATTAAGAATAGAAAACATCATATATGTCCACCAATTAAGGAAAACATTCCAGATAAGGATGGATTTGTTGCTCAAAGTGAAATTCCAAGGTTTGCTAATCTTGTGAACTATTATGCTTCTGATTAACATCCCCACTGGTTTTATAAACATCAAATTGTTAAACTTTTGATAGATTCAAAGAAAAACATTTGGGATGATCCTTATTTATGGCACATTGGTAGTGATCAAATAATACGAAGATGCATTCTGAACTCTGAATTTCAATCCATATTACATTTCTTCCACACATTAAAATGTGGAGGACACATTGGAACAAAAAGAAAAGAAAGAATAGTTCTTGATTATAAATTATATTGGCCCACCTTTTTAGAGATTTTTTCAACTCTTGCAGAACCAGTAAAAATTGTCAATTCCAAGGAAACATTTCTAAGTGGAATGAGATTCCACAAATACCACTATTGTTTTGTGATTTTTTTGATGTATGGGTAATGGATTTTATGTGGCCTTTTCCCAATTCTTTTGGATATTTATACATGTTGATGGAAATTGATTATGTTTCCATGTTGGTAGAGGCTCTCCCCACCCGTACTAATGATGCAATGATTGTGTCCAAATTTTTGAAAGGAAATTTGTTTTCAAGCTTTGGATTTCCAAAGTTTCTAATTACAGATCAAGGTGCCCATTTTTGTAATTGGACATCCGAATCACATATGAAGAAATACAGTGTCATTCATAGGGTCTCTATGCCCTATCATATTCAAAAAAATAGAATGGATGAGTTGTCCAATAGGGAGATCAATCAAATCTTAGAAAAAACAGTGATCCCAAATAGAAAGGATTGGAGTTTAGGAGATGATGATGCTCATTGGGCCCACAGAACTACTTTCAAAACCCCAATTGGAATGTAAAAATTTAGATTATTCTATTAATAATATTTTCAACTACAAGTTGAGTTAGAACACAAATCCTTTTGGTCTATAAAAACATGTAACATGAACATATATTATTCTGGGAAAAAAAATTGTTTGCAGGAGCTAGAGGATATCAGAAATAATGCATACAAAATCTCTACTCTATACAAAGATAGAAGAAATTCCTTTCATGATGGGAGTATTCTCAACAGAAACATCAAGGAGGGAGACATAGATCAGATATTTGATGCGATATTGAACTCTTCCCAGGTAAATTTCTTTCCAAATGGTCTAGCCCATTCATAATTACAATTTTTTTTTTCTGTTGGTGTAAAAATGTTTAAAGATCCAAACAAAGGGACATCATTCACTGTCAATGGGCATAGGTTGAAGCTGTTTAGATAGAATTTTCAATATCATCCTTGGGAGGAGATTCAAATTCATGATGTTGAATATAATTAATGATATATTGTTTCATTCTCATTTATTTTTATTATGTCTTTAATTTACTAAATTTCATGCTCAAATAAATTTTGTTTACAATAAGGAAATTTCATATAATAATTGTGGGGGAGGAAAAATGTTGGGTAGATTTGGTTTTTATGAGCTTTCGTTTGAAGTAATTTTTTTCCCAAATGTTTCTTTCCTTCTTTGGCATGATTTTATTAAAATTTTAGGTGTTTTCATTTTAAAATTTTCCTATTAAAAAATTTATTTGTAATTTCATGAATTTCTTTTGAAACTTATGCCATTGAGTGAACAAATTGATCCTTTGAAACTGAATATAAATGAATACTGAAAATGGAATAGTTTTAAGTTTAAAAATTTGTAAAATTAATGAAAAGATCACTGAAATTTAATTCTCATGGCACATATCATTGAAGTTGTAATTGAAATTCTCATTCTTGTGATGCCTCTAGACCCATTTTTACATATTCATCACATTCACCTCTTTCTCGAGGGAACCAACTCATGTTTGTTTAAATCGGTACTTGATTTATTTCTATCAAAACATAAGGGCTTAGATACTTGTGATTAAAAATATTTAGGAATTTGTATGGATATTGGAGCCCCATTTTCATGATTATCCTTTTTATTTCGTCCTTCCTTAAATATTTTATCATTCTATAGCCCTCAGTACTAATTTATAGCCTATTATATTAGCCTCAATACAAGCCAAATTTCCCTTTCCAACCCGCACTAGAAGTACAAATGCATGATCTGGTTGAACATAACTGTGGGTGGGGGAGAAGACTTGTGATTTTCTAACTCATTTGGGGATGATTTGGGAAGAAATTCAAACATTTAAGACATATTAGTGATTCTGGAATATATTTTCCTCAGAGCTATGCCCATCTAGTGCTTTCAAATGAAATGGAGATATGCCTATCTAGAGCTCGCAATATAAATAAGTTGTTCCCTATCTAGAGATTTTAAAAAAATATCATATTTTCTAATGAAATATTGATGGAAAAGTGATTATCAAAACTGATTATGTTTCATAGTATAATATTCAGGAGACTACACTTGATTAAAAATTTGAATAATGCATTTCTACGTAAAAAAGAGTCAAACCCTCCTTATTCAGCCACAAAATTGTTCACATTTAAATCCTACCAATGCCATAACACAATAAAACCTTGGAATGTCTTCTTGATAATTATATTTTCTTTTCTCACATCGGGTGGAGATGTATAAATTTATCAAGCCTATGGTTATTCTTGCATGAGTTGGATGAGAAAAGCCTTGTCACAAATCTATATTGTGTGCTGAGAGAAAATAAAGTTGAGGTAAGTGTGTTGTGTGCATGTGAAGAAAAAATAAGTGGAAATGGATTTAATTATTTTAATATTGAATATTATATATTGGTATTTAATGAGGCATGATATCATTTTATTTCGTTGTGGTAAATTGGTAAACTCCATTATTATGTGTCTTATTTTTTCTTGATTCTGTGCTCACCGGTCTAGGAGTGCAAGTGCCAACTGTGGGGGAATTGAAAGAGATAATATCTCCACTATTTTTAATGTCTATTTAAATTATTTAAGCCTAAAAATTTTACCAATTGGATCTTATTCATTAAATTTTTAGATTTAGAGTGTGTTTTGGGATAAAAAGATTAAATTGCATAATTCTGGATTTTTAACATATTTTAATCACAGGGGTATTTTTCCCATTTATCATATAAATATTTTCAAATTTTGGGATTATAATTTTTTTGAACCCTTATTTCATTTCCATCATATTTTTATTCAGGACTAGTGTCAGATTCATGTATCTTGAGACCCAAACCAATCAATGAAGCTGACAATTTTTTGGGCAGACTGTGTGGAACCCACCTCAGTTGCGGAAACAGAAATCATAATAAACATCTCAAAATGATGGGATTCTACATTCATATGGACTAGGACCCAAATTAGAGTTCACAAATTCAATTTCATGCCGTTTGGAAGCCAATATGGAAGCCATTGAATGACAAAATTTTGGAGGAAGCAGCCTGTAAGCTTCATCCAGAAATCATCATCAACAATAAAAAAACATATGTCATTATAGGCGCATCCAATAAATCTTAAATTTTGAAGGTGAATGGAGAAACAATTTATGAACTAAATTTATGATGGGGTCCACACAAGAATCTGCAAATTAATGGGTAAAAAACGCGACAAGATTTTGAAGATGAAATCTGTCTATAAAAGGAGAGCAGCCCCTACCTAGAAGTCACATTCCATTCAACAACACACCATATGTCATGAAGGGAGTTATATTGAGAGGGAAAAGGGGAATGTGGATATTGTGATCTTTAAGAATATTCCATCATTTTAGGACCCAATATATAATATGAAGGCTTCTCAAGTAATGTATGCCTAAGCAACAAGTGGTTGCAGACGGCGACACCCGGCAGAGACTATCTTTGGAGTTTTGACTTTAATGTGTAATCACTTTTTGAATTTATCTTAAACCTATATTGTTGAATGAATACGGTTTTTTTTATTTCTAAAATATATATTCAACAAATTTTTCTATCTTTTTTCTAGCTATAAAGTAGAACA
This sequence comes from Viscum album, assembly GCA_963277665.1. Taxonomy (NCBI): domain Eukaryota; kingdom Viridiplantae; phylum Streptophyta; class Magnoliopsida; order Santalales; family Viscaceae; genus Viscum; species Viscum album. The sequence continues at coordinate 501,737,845 of OY728159.1, forward strand.
ATTGATTTCTCTATTTAAAATTCTTTGGTGAGGTCTTGCCATTGAGCATAGTGAATTCAATTAGGTTCAATTACATGGAGGTCTTTATGTAATTGAATCACTTCTATAGGCATGACCACAATCATATTGAAGTCTTAAATATGACTTCTTTTCAAATTTGAGTGTACAGTTGTGGTCTTTGGTGGTATATTATGGAATTTAAATTAAGAGTTATTTTTTATATACAAGGAAGAGGGGAGTGTCCGGGATGGTGAAGCTTGTCTGCAATCATTGTTTTTATCCCTGATTTCAAACCCACATTATCTTTATTATAAATTTAATTCACTTTAGTGTTTAATTAAAATTTTATTTTCAAATTGTTAATCAAATCCCCATTTTCATTTCTGAAAAAAAAACAAATGTGACAGTTTTGCAACTCGAACTGCATCCTCATGGAGAGACAACCCTGTGGTCACCACTGTGCTACACAAAACGAGAATATACTGATTGAGGTTTTTTCATTATAAAATATCACATAAACTACTTTGTCATGACCCGTCCTTGGGATCCCGTGCTATGAATACCCCATTCCCTCCTTCCAAAGGCCATGGGTTTGGCCTAATAGCAGAAAGGCATATCCCATTAACCAGAAGAAATTACCATTAAACATGTACAAACACACAGCTCATGAAAAGAAAAAGATGTGACCGTGAAGTAAAACTGCAGTAGTAAAAGTGTGTACTGAATGTAACCTGGACAGAAAATAATCCCAACTGAAATGATACAACTACAACTATAACATAAAATAGGTCCTACGATCATCCACCGTAGATCCTACCAGAAGGATAGGTACAACTCGTCACCACTACTCTATACAGCTTCCAATCTCCTCTGTGCACCATCAGGTCCTAGCTCCCTGAGTCTCAGTTAAGGCTGCTTGACGACTTCGCGAGACCCAACAAGTGAGGGAAGTTCCCATGAAGGGGTGAGTATAACAATACCCAGTAGGGATCTCGAGACCTCTGATGGTCCCTTAGAACTATACAATGAAAAACCACATAGCATGATCTTATTCCCAAATCAAAAATCCAAATATTCATATCATACCAGGTATAAGTAATGCGTAGAAGTATAGATGATTAGTTGAGAAGCTATATCATCTTATTCTATCGAGAGGCACTACTACTGACTATATGGAGTGTGAACCACACTCGATAGATAAGTACTAACCTTCATAAGACCCACATAAGATGCGACCCACCTGAAGGCGACGGGTACTATCCCCAACTGACCCCCACAGGATCTGACCTATAGAGGATCGGTATGCGCTGACACACACAGGATTACTGAGCGCTGAAACACATAGGATATGACCGTCATAGGGTCATTATGTGTTTTTCCGCACATGATCACTAAGCGCTGACCCACATAGTATCTTTCCCACCCATGTTCAACTGGTGCTAACCCACATAGGATCACTCAGTACTAACCTCTGTATGATATATTAGTTATTGGTATTTTAGAATCATGGGCCTAGTTGGAATCGAAGTAAATCCAAACTGGGCATACTCTAACGTTATGAAAAACTTTCATGGATTATCTCAAAAGGACTATCTCTATCCAAGGATCCCTGTTCCACCGACGGTTCGTCAAATGAACATCCGGTTCGCAGGATATGACCCTTTATGTGTTTCTCGGCCCGAGAGGGGTCCAGCTCTGGTCTTACCACATCGAGTCAACCAAGACAGGGCCCCCTGACCTAGTTCGAGTTGACCTAGCCCAGCCCGACGTGCTGGGCTGTCCGGCCTGCTCACTGGCATGACCATCTTTGGGGTCGTGCGGTCACTGTCTCCTCAACGACTCAAAGGAGCCGTTCAGATTAATTAAGGGAGGTTCCATTTGGCACCGCTGTAACACCCTGCTATTTAATTAGAATTATATTTTTATGTACTATGTTATATGAAACAACAAAGGAATCGTTCACTACACACAACACTAGCTTGGATTGTGTTATACGCAAGAGCAACCTTCCTCGATAGCGTGTGTTGTACGCAATATAATGTTTCACTAAACAATGATATGTTATTAAAATATTATATAAATTAGCCGTTATGAATATTAGTAACAAAATTTTTCATTTTATATAACATTAGAATTAATTTTAACTATGATACAAGAAAAAAATTAATTGTTCGGATAAAAGAATTATTTTTTTTCATAAATGCAGTTTTACGCCTTTTGATGGCGCATCCATTTTAAGGCTAACTTCAGACAAGTTTATAAGTTCAATTTTACAATATAAAATTCATCATTTGAATCATGATATAAAAATTTACAATCGATAATGTTTTGATATTTTTCTGTTAACTTTCATATTTTGATGAATAGTAAAAATACAATAATTTTTAATTGAAAACATCTATTTTCATCAAAATAATTTATATGGGTAAAATATATTATTAAATGGTTATAAAGAATACATAGAATATATTTTTACCATTTTATATAATGTATGTCATTAGCATTAATTTTACATTGTATTGATAGGTAAAAACATTTCAATCTTTGGAAATGTTTTAACTTTTAAAACATGTTTTCTTAACAATGGGATTAATTTTTAATTAATTACTGAAACTTCTATGTTTTGAATTTTGAAAAATTTATTAAATATTTGGATTCAGTGGGCCCAAATTATATTAATAGGTAACTATTTGTTGATTTTATGAATAGTAACCATGGTAATTTTAATTTTCTACATTTAAAGGTAAATCAGGTAATTAAGGGAATGAAAAAGATTGTAAAATTACCCTAAAACTTTCCAAAATTTTATTTTATTAATAATAGTAGACCCATATCACCTAAGGGTATGGATATATTAATTTAATGGACCTTTGACAATGAAAATGATGTAATTATTATTAAAATTAACGAAAGTGACAATACGTCACTCTCTTAAATTGTATAAGTGGAATAATTTTATTTAGTGATAAACTTCATAAAACATAGAAAATTAATAGTCAATAGAAATATTATAAAATTATCTACATCATGTGAATTTATTTAGCATTTTTAGGGATTGAATAACTATCATTAATTTTGAAGCAATAATGATGTTGAATTTATTTTATTGATTGAAATATCAAATAAAAGGTTTTAAAAATATTAAAGTAAATATTATATGAACTATTTAATGTAAAGCACGAATTTTATAGATAAATATGACGTGTTATTAATCAATTAAATCTTTTAGTTCGAACATATCTTCTGTGTGGATTTTATTTAAATTCAAATAAATGAATAGTTTCAAAATTGACAGTATTGTTATTTTATAAAAATAACATATTATAAAAGTGTTTAAAAATCAAAAAAATAATTATAATTTATAAATTAAAATTTATATGGTATAAAATGTCTTAATGTGAAAAATTATTGAAAATTCAAAAAATATATGTAATTATTTATAATGATTAAAAATTTAGAATATTTTTACAACAAATAAAATTAAATAGATTAAATAAGAATAAATTAAGTTGATAATGTTTTAAGTAAATTCCCAACATGTCATGATTTTATTGTTTGATTATATGAAAACCCTATCTCTTGTAATCTTCGAATTTGAGTAATTTTGGATGTTTTTACATTGGGTTTGAATTAATTATAACTTAATATTTTTTTGATTCCCAAAGGTGCCCCTCTCATCCCATATAAAAGGGAACCTCCTCCCTCTCCGTCTCACACAATTTTGATCCTTCAATCTTGGCACAACCCTGCCCATTTACCTTCTCAACTTCCCTAGAGACATACTAGAGGTCCTGGTTTTATTAAAAGACCAATTTTTGTGCCATAAGAGGAGGTTTTAAAGGGGCGTGTCGAAGAAGAGGTAATATTTGTTATCGATTCTTTCAAATTTATTTCTTCTTCAACTTCCTCTTCTTTAGTTTTTAATTTATGAAGTAATAACATAAGTATCAATAATATACTAATATGTTATTATAAATATGAGACAACCCTATTTCACTTTCTATCCATCCTATGGAAAACGAAATAACCACACATGTGTACGTACAGAATACCGTCTCCACGCCATGGTGTAATTTGTTTTCCACCACCACATTACTTGGATGGGTATAATGTTGTAAAGAATTACTATATATTATTCTTGTAAAGTGATATTGATTCTGAAATAGTATACATACACTTCAATAAAATTCCACGATCATGGGAACAATATCATCGCTCGTGCGTACGTACGGCCTACCGTCTCCATTGTGCGATTCGTCTCATTCTACATGATCTTCATTGAATAATTATTATATAAATATATTTAATGAATAAATATAATATATATTACACGAATAACATTATGAAAATGCGTTATCTATAACCTAATAAGAGGAATAAGAATTTACTCGACAAAACATGCATAAGAACATAAAGGTAAAACGAAGGTTATCTAGTGCACCTGTGCTCACACTACCGTGTATTGGAGAAATGATTGTGATCTATAGTGATGCATCCAAGAAGGTAGTGGGGTGTGTTCTCATTCCAAATGATATGGTAATAGATTATGCCTCAAGATAGTTGAAAATACATGAGCAAAATTACCCAAGTCATGATTTGGAGTTAGCAACAGTAATTTCTGCATTAATAATATAGATGCATTATCATTATGCTGAACGATGTTATATTTATACTTATCATAAAAGTTTAAAGTATATTTTCACACAAAAGGAACTGAATATGCAACAAAGAAGATCGTTGGAGTTGATTAAGGGCTACAACTGCTCAATTCATTATCACCCTGGGAAAGAAAACAAGATGGCAGATGCAGTAAGTCAACTAGACCTTTCTATCATATCCATGATGATGATAAAAAAAGATCCAATATTTATGGATTTACAAAGTATGGATCTTGGAATTATAATGGAAGGGGAAAAGTCGAATATTTCTCAAATGAATGTTCAAATATCAATGCATGAATTATTAAAGTGGCACAAAAAGATGATATAGAGTTACAAAAGAAGGTGAGAAATGATCTTGAATTAAAACATGAATGTGATTGGATAATAAGGTTCAGGAATCGTGTTTGTGTTCCTTCCATTCCATAATTAAAGAAGGAACTGCTGGATGAGGCTCAATGTTTTTAATTCTCTATATATCATGGAAGCACAAATATGTATAGGGACCTGAAAGAGTAAAACTGGTGGGATGCCATGAAAATATATGTTTTTGAATATGTCTCTCGATGCATTGTTTGTCAGCAAGTTAAAGATGAGAGACATAAGTCTAAGGGGATGTTACAACCATTACCCATACCTTAATGGAAATGGGAAAACATAACTATGGACTTTTTCATTGGACATCCTAAAACATCCAAGTGAAATAATTCTATCAGGGTCATAGTTGATCATCTTACGAAGTCGGCACACTTCATTTCTATTAGAGAATATTTCTCTCTAGATCAGCATGCCAGGATATATGTAAGGGATGTTGTAATATTGTAGGGAGTACCACATTCCATTATATCTGATCGGAATCCAAGGTTTACCTCGATGTTCTGGCGAAGTCTTCAACATACTCTAGATATAGATTTGAGTTTTAGCACTGCATATCATCCTCAAAAAGACGGACAGTATGAGAGAAAAATTTAAAGTATTGAAGACATGTTAAGATCATGCTCTATGGATTTCAAATTTTGTTGGGATCAACACCTACCTTAGGTGGAATTTTCTTATAATAATAGATTTCACTCTAGTATTCTGATGGCTCCTTATAAAGCCCTCTATGGAATGAAATGCAGAACACCAACTTTCTGGGATGATGTTGGTGAATGAAATCCATTAGGACCTGATCTTGTTGATAAAATGGTATAAAAGGACATTTCTATTCAACAACACATAAGAGAAACTCAGAGTCGACATGAAAAGTTATGCTGGCAACCGAAGAAAAGACCTACATTTTGAAGTGGGTGATAAAGTGTTCTTACGAATATATCCTTGGAAGAGAGTAATGAGATTAGGAAATAAGGGAAAGCTAAGCCCTAGGTATATCAGTCCTTCTGAAATAATGGATCATGTTGGGAAGGTAGCTTATCGATTGGTACTTCCACCGAATCTCTCTCATGTTCATGATGTGTTCCATTTATCTATCTTGAGAAAGTACATACTGGATCCTTCGCATGTACTAAGCTCAGATGTTGTACCAGTGGAGAAATATCATTCTTATAAAAAAAAATCGATAGAGATTCTGGATTGTAGCAAAAATGTTCTACAGAATAGGACCACTCACTTGGTGAATGTTTTATAGAGGAACCACCAATTATAAGAACCTACATGGGAACTTGAGGATATGATGAGGGATAGGTATCCTCTTCTGTTTGTTATGAAGTGACAAATTTCGAAAGAGAAATTCATTTTAAGGGGGGTAGAATGTAACACAGTCATGTTTTATGAGAAGTATATATTTTTTATGTCTTATGTTATATTGAACATCAAAGGAATCTATCACTACACACAAGACTATCTTGGATTGCATTATATGCAAGAGCAACCTTTCTCGATGGCGTGTGTTGTACGCAATATCGAGTTTCACTAAACAACGATATGTTATTAAATTATTATATAAAGTAGCCTTTATGAATATTAATTACAACATTTTGAATTTTACATAACAATAGAATTCATTTTACATATGATACGAGAAAAAAAATTTAATTTTTCGGATAAAATAATTATTTTTTTAAAATGCATTTTTCCAGCTTTTGACAGCGCACCCATTTTAAGGATAATTTTTGACAAGTTTATAATTTCAATTTTACAAAATAAAATTCATCTTTTGAATCAGGATATAAAAATTTACATTGGATAAATTTTTGATACTTTTCTAATAACATTCATATTTTGATGAATAATAAAAATACACAAATTTTAAATTGAATTTTTTTTTCATGAATATAATTTATATGGTTAAAATATATTATTAAATGGTTCTAATGTATAAATAGAATATATTTTTACCATTTAATATAATGTATGTAATTACCAGTAATTTTACATTGAATTCATAGGTAAAAACATTTCAATCTTTGGCCATGTTTTAACTATTAAAACCTGTTTGCTTAACAATGCGATTAATTTTAAATTAATTACTGCAAATTCTGTGTTTTTGAATTTTGAAAAATGGATTCCATATTTGGATTAAATGGGTCCAAATTATTTTAATAGGTTATTTTGTTTTGATATTATGAATAGTAACTAAGGTTATTTTTATTTACTACTGTTAAAGGTAAATCATGTAATTAAGGGTAAAAATAATACTGTAAAATTATCCTAACACATGAAAAATATATATGGAATTAATAAAATACGACTAATATCACCAAAGGGTCGGAATATATTCATATAATGGAGATTTGACCATGAAAATGATGTCATTATTATTATTAAAACTAAAGAAAGTGACAATATGTCCCTCTATTAAATCATATAAGTGTAATAATTTTAATTTAGCGATAAAAATCATAAAAATTCACACATAAATAGTATCCATAAATCTAATAAAGTAATATACATCATGTGAATTTGTTTTAGATTTTTATAGATTAAATAATTATCATTAATTATGACACAATAGTGATGTTGAATTTATTTTATTGATTGAAATATCAAATAAATGGTTTCAAAAATGTTAAAGTAAATATTATATGAACTATTTAATGTACTCCACGAATTTTATAGATAAATATGAAATGTTATGAATCTATCAAATATTTTAGTTCAAACATATCTTCTTTTTGGATATTATTTTAATTCTAATAAATGAATAAAGTCAAAATTGACACTATTGTTATTTTATAAAAATAACATAATATAAAATTGTTAAAAATCAAAAAAAATATTTAAAAATTATAAATTAAAATTTATATGGTCTAAAATTTCATAAAGTATAATATTATTGGAAATTAAAAACATATAAGTAATTATTTATAATGATTCAAAATTTATAATATTTTTACAACAAATAAAATTAAATAGATTAATTAAGGATAAATCAAGATGAAGTGTTTTAAATAAATTCTCAACATGTCTAAATTTTATTGGATGATGAGATTAAAACCCTATCTCATCTAATATTTGAATTTGAGTTATTCTTGGATGTTTTTTGTGGGGTCTGAATTTATTATAAATTAATATTTTTTGATTTCCGAAGGTGCCCCTCTCCTCCCTTATAAAAGGGCACCTCCTCCCTTTCCTCCTCTCACAATTTGGAGCCTTCATGCTAGGCCAACACCTAACCATTTCACTTATCAACTTCCCTAGAAACATACTAGAAGTCCTGGTCTTCATCATAGACCAATTTTAGTGCCCTAATAGGAGGTTTCAAAGAGGCGTGTCGAAGAAGAGGTAATATCTGTTACCGATTCATTCAAATTTTTTTCTTTTTATACATCCTATTATTTAGTTGTTTCATTATGAAGTAATAACATCAGTATAAATCATTTACTGATTTGTTATTATAAATATGAACCAACCCTATTTAACATTCTATCCATCATACGGAATAAAATCACCGCATGTGCGTACGTACAGAATACCGTCTCCACACCGTGGTGTAATCTGTTTTCCACCACCACCATACTTGGATGGATATAATGGTGTAAAGAATAACTATATATGATTATTTTAAAGATATATTGATTCTTAAATAGTATACATACACTTCATTTCAATTCCACGATCATGGGAATGATATCATCGCTCGTGCGTATGTACGGCCTATCGTCTCCACGATGTGATGCGACTCATTCTACATGATCTTCATTGAAAAATGATTATATAAATGAATTGAATGAATAAATATGATAAATATTACACAAATATAATTCTTTAAATGAGGTATCTCTAACCTAAAAATAGAAATATGAATTTATTCGACAAAACATGCATAATAACATAAAGCAATTGACACCCGAATAAAAAGTAGCAATGGAATATTACTAATACGAAGAAATGAATATGACCATATATGATATCATAAAATTGAATATGATTATATAATAAGTCAATGACATTATTTATATCATTATAAAGGAGGTTCATATATGTACAAAGCATATCAGACCTAAGGTAAGGGAAAATCTCTCAATCTCATTTTTATATGAGATTGTTTATACATTAGAATTTACGAGGGCATATTTATAATCTACATCCATGTTTCCACAATATGTAATATTATTTTTTTCTTCCTACAATGTTTTAAATTAAATTTTACCTATTGGTGAATTTTTAGTACAATATATGAACTGAATCTTTTGTTGTTTGCAGTACGAGGTACTTTTTGTCTTTTTCAACCAAATACGAGAAGAATGTTTTTTTAACTTATATGGCACGAATTGATTTTTATGAGTTCATAGAACATTATATCCATGAATATTCCTTTATAGTTTTTCAAGTTTATTTTTAATCAACTTCTTTTAGTTTACAATTGTATGGCATGTTAAGAAAGGAAAAATGGTTTTGAAGTAGAAATGATATTTTCCTCAAGAATGGAGTTCAAGTTTTTTATCAAAATTATTTTCCATCTAAGATAATATACGGTTCTATTTATATCCCTATTTTTAAATTAATTTGGTTATGTCATAATGGAATTATTTTTATGATGTCATTTTATGGATTATTTTATGATGGCATGATTTTTCTGAATCCCCTTTTTATTACATGTGTTATGATATGATTTATGATTTTTTGGCACACATAAGAATGGTTTCATTATGAGATGGGTGGGACCAATATATCCCTCCAATGCATTGGGTAATGATCTATATTTCATGAGATAGAAATGGCTGGAATGACAAGTTAATCTGGTTCGGTGATATAGGACTGAAACGAGGACTGAACTAGTTTCATAAATGCACTTTGTCCACTATGATAGTCATGGCAATGAGTCTTGACTAATATGAAATGATTTTAAACAATTATGTGTGTATGCCAAAATGTTTCATGTTTTATGTTGTAATTATTCGGATTACATTTCACTAATATGAATTATCCCATTTTATGATTTTATGATCTCTTTTGCAGGTTAGGATTTTAAAAATGATAAGTTCTTATTAATATGATATGATTGATATTTATTTTGTTTACCCTTACTGGTCTTTTTAGCTCACCCTTTTGTATGTTTTCTTTTCACCAGGTCTGGAATAGGGTTATTAAGTAGGATATTCCAAAAGGGACTCTAGATATGATGAAATAAATGGGAGACAATGTAGATGATTTATGAACTAGTTGTTTATGTTTCACAGTTTCTAAAGACACTATACCTATACGGTTCATTCATGGTTTTTTATTTGTTTTAAAAAGTATACATCATTTCTGAAGTAATAACAATGTATGTAATTTATGGGTAGTTATAACCGCCTTTTCACCCATGGGACCCACAGGAGGCGGGTCCCCTATAGCTTTCCAAGACATCCATCAAATCGGCATGCAGCGGCACGCTGCCTCCACCTCCGTGATCGGCCACTGCCTGCCACCTGTCCGACTACCATAGTGATGGGGGTTCCATTCTTCCTCCATGGCCAACGGTTTCCGGCTGACACCCTCGTTCTCCAGCTCTAGTCATTGCCACCAATGCACCGTGTCGCGCTGATGTTTCTTCCACTGGCTACTATGTGAGATCTGGTGGTCCGTTTTTCTTTTCAGATGCACCTATGGTCCTCACAAGATGCCGCTGCGATTTCAAGGCCCTCAAATATAACTTGACTCCATTTTTGTTCTTCCTCCACAAGGAACACACCATGGAAAAGTGTAGTGGAGGGTCCGGGTAATGTTTGTTTCTGCCAGCACCCTCTGAGTTCTCATTTTAGACATGATGAAGAATAATAATAATCAAAAGAAAGAATAATACCCAAATTTAAGACCCTACGACAACCACACTCATGATTAGATGTGGGGAAGATCAACCAGTTAGTCAGTTTGTCCAAATTGGTTATATGATTCGTGATCAAGAATAGAGGAAATATCAAATTACATAATCCCCCTACCTTGGGATCCGTTGGAGGGGTCGTAGTTGATGTGGGAGGAGTGTCCACATTGGATGGAGTCGTCGATGTTCGTCAATTCAGAATCATTGTAACCCAAGATTCCATCATCCATCTGGGGATGTTTATATAGAACTCCACAAGATTTTCCTTGCTTGATGTATTTGTGTGAAAACCCCACTCGAAATTTCATTTAAATAAGAGGGGGAATGTTGAGTAACACATTGTGGAAGTAATGAGGTTCATTAAATGAATTAATATACCTATTTTAATACATAATGGTGGAGTTACTCTATTGAAGAGTCAACCCATTAATTGGCATGAAATGTCACTGATCCCACCACCACTACTCATCCATTGGAGAAAAAGAAAATAAAATAACAACTGTATGTTATTTGACTTTTCATTATATACTCCAAGAACTAGATTTTTATATCGACTGGCTACGGTTGAAGTGAATCCACCCTTAAGAAAATAGAGGTTCTTGAGATTCATTGGTGCCCATGGATTTCTAATTTGATCACCGGTTCAAATGATTAAAATTTCCACCCATGCGTTTATTGAACGTACCATAAAAAATGGTCAGAAATTAATTTTGTGCACACAGGGCCGCAGAATCCTATGCCATCAATTTTCTCAGACATGTAATAATACCAAATAAACTATAAACATTTCATGGAATTTTCCGAGTCATTACATATACCATGATTCAATGATAAGATAAAATAAGGCCCAAATATATTAAAAACATTTATAGTTTTACAACTTTATGTTGTATTAATACCCTAATCACAAAGTTCAACACCATGTGAACATGATTGATCCTTAACCATTATAATAAAATTTAACTATTTTTACTATTCATTATGAAAAAAATTAGGATGACCATATAAAATAATATTAACTATGAAGATTCCAAATACTGAATGCATTTATCGAATTCAATTTTTATAAATATATGTTCTTAAATGTAATAATACATCCAAAATTCATCGAAAATCTTTTTGTTGAAAAATACATTTTTATGCATAAAATTGTATTTAAATAAAGAACATTCTTTTTATAACTATATAATTAGTTATAAAATATTTTATTGAATCTATAATATATATTATTTTTTAAAACTTTTGAATAATATGTATTAATTTATATTTTTTTTATAAAAACACATTGTGGTATATAAATAGTTTTTAATCGAAAAAATATACTTAAAAACAAGTCAAACAAATGATTCGTATAGAATTAATTAAATTATTTTTAAATAATGCATACTTATGTTGTTTTCTGGTCAAATTTATAATATATTTCTAATTTTGAATTAATTTATTTCTAAAAATAAATCAAAAAATTAGGAAAATTTGTATTTTCCTCATTCACCGCAAAATAAATATTTTAAAAATATCATTGAAATTCAACCAAGGATAAAACCAAAATGGTTATTTAAAAATTATATTAATCACATAAATAAAATTTATTTTAAAGGAATATATTATTAATAATTTTGGAATCTTAATTTCAAAAAATCACAATTTTTATGAAACATATTTTTGAAGAATAATATCACATGAATAAGAATTGAGTACTTATTTGTTATCAGTTAGTATGAAAATCTGAAATATTTAACCTATTTTTACATATATTTGAACAAATTATTATTATTTTTCCTACTAAAATTTGTAGGTTATGTTATAAAGTATTACTATATCACGGTTCATTTAGAATCATTGATGCATTTAATGAAAGATATCGAGTTACTCAAGTATATTTCAAAGGATATATATATATATAATTATTTGGTGTTACATTCTACACATATTAAAATAATTTTTTTATTATAATTCTACTCCTCTAATATAATTAAATTAGAATATTTTTACTTCATCAAATCCTTATGTTCCCATGTATCTTCTTTAAATTTATTATTATAGCATATAACATTATTCAAATGAGTATACTTCTTTCATAGAACATTATATATGTGATCAACATTTTGTAATAGTTTTTTGAATAATAAGGATCCTGAACTGACTATACAACCACTAACATTATTGTATGTATATATCATATATCTAGTTCATTGAAATAGATACATGGAATACATCATGAACTTTGGTGAGGTATGGATGAAACCCTACGAGATACGTTACATTCTTACTCGAGTAAGAATCTCAAAGGAAGCCTCTGCTGTTTTCACCACAACTCTTCTATCAACTCTTACCTTCCATGGAATGCAGATGAATAACAATAAACATCATTGAAATTTACTTATTTTTATTATGTACTAATGATTTAATTTCTCCAAATTTATCATAAAATGTCATATTTTTTGTGATCTAATCTTTTTCAGGAATTTACCTATTTGAGTTTTCCATTGAAACGCATTCTTTTAATTTTTCCTATCAACATTGAATCTTGGTAGTAAAGTTCCCTTTGAAAATGGAGAAAAAATTATTCAAAAAATGTACTGAAATTTTGGGATTTATGTTTTATTTAAGTAATGAGTCTAGGTATAATGTGAAAAGTTTGATTGTGAGAGAACTCTGGGAGTTTGGAATATATTGGAATCAGTTTAATCTTTTCATATAGAAGTTGGGATGAGAGATGTCTGTTGGACATTTATGTTCCTTGAACATGATACACCGCTTGTAAATCATTACACGGTGTTAAAATAAAAATGGAAAATATGTTATATGGATACATGTCATGAAACTAGTTCACATTGTGAAATGTTCTATATATGTTATTTTATCCCTTTTTTTGGCGTAACACATAATTTGAGAAATACATGACAGAAAGGATTTCATGTCATGATTTTTCAGGATCATATGATTTATATCATGATTCCCAAAACAATATTATTTTTGTGGGAGAATTTTCCACTCTCAGAACCTAATTATACTCCATGTGATTTGGGAGTTATTTATTCTTTTATGGATGTTATGATCAAGCATTAAATCTCATATGAGTTGTTCCACATTGGGTTTTGCGACTATTCTGATTGTATCTATTTATATGGTTCAATCTCTTAATTACTATTGAAATGGGTATATATATTTTCTGATATAGGTTTAATATTGTGATATCTATATCTTTATTTATTCAATGGAATTTTTGATTGAGAGTGGAGATAATTCTTCAAATAATGCTATGGGGTATGAAAAAATTCCACATTGTCAATTTATAAATTTTTATGTGTCTTCAATATTATGTGATGACATTGACCTAATGTTCACATAAAAATATTAAATATTCCTTAATAAAAATCATGTGTTGGATTACTCCTTAGAACCCTTGAGATCTATTTGTGGTGTGACATAGCTTGTGGATACACATAGGGTGAGCCTACCCATGAACACTAATGAAATTTTTAATGGATTAATGTATGATTTAAAATGAAATGAAATATCAAGTGTTTTTTTGTAATAGATTCACATTAGAATATGTATTTATGGATTAAAGAGTATCTGGTAGCTATTTTATATTTTATTTGTGTCAAAACTATAATAAAATTGAGTTAGGATATTATTAAATTAATGAATGGGGTATTAAATGAAATATGGTAATTCATGTAATTAACCATTCTGGAATATGATATTAAGATTTTATTATTCTTTCTGTTCGGACTTCTATTGAGATTTATGTAGAAAAAGTTATATAAAGTGCATTATTGGGTGATGATGAAATTATTATATAAAATTCTTGGTATGGATGTTGAAATGATTAAATAATTGACTTGGACCATACTCTAAAAGGCATATATAAAGGGATTTTCCCAAAATGCGGAATTGATAATATAAATGGATTTTCCTGGTGATGTAGTAATTATTATAGGGATTTACCAGTTATGTTATTTTTTCATGGAAATGGGTATATATTTGCAATGGTTGGGATAAATGGTCATAAATATTCTTATATGGTTCTTATTTATTAAATTATATTAATTAATTAATTTATTAACCAATTTATTATGTTATTGAAAGCACTTATTATAGGATTGGTTTTTTTATAAATGATTGTGGTGACCTAATATGTTTTACATGAACGCCATTTTTCAACCATTTGGTACCTGAAAAAATTAAATGGATATAAGTTAATAAATGTGAATGGAACCTTTTTTATAATTATTGATTTCTAGATGCCATGGAGCATATATATGGGTTGAACATGGGATTGAGGATTGGGTTCAGTGTTATTTGAATTATCATGGTCTTATACATGTATTACATTCCATTGAATATATAGATACACTAGAACCTAATAATACAGTAGTTATTATTTTATTTACTTGGTTCATACTTTACCTTCATGTTTTATGTTTTATTATTTTATTTATTTCTATTTCTATAAAATTTATTTATTTATTTTAATTTTGTAGTACTCAATACCAGGGGTATACTTACCCCACTATATTATCTAAACCCCAAATTTTAGTCAGTGTTATACGGAATAACAGAATTCATCCCTGAATACTAGTAAATAACATGATTTTGGAATGAAAGAGAGTGTCAGATTAGGGTGCATTCAAATTCGGTATTAGAAAAGAGAACTATTTTCATCTTCTATTTCTTTATAATTTGGAAAATTTATATTGGACACTAGGATGTGTTCAAAATTTATAATGAGCTTATTTATATGAGTATTTAACCCATGTAAAAGAAAAAATATGTGTTCTCTGTGACTGGATTGTGGTTCATGATATTTTTTTGTTACAACTGCTATTATTTCACCAGGGGTGAATACCATGTTTTGTGATAATTTTCCTTGAGATTTATACTCATTTTATAGTATGGTGTGATATGTATATGAAATGATAATTATAAAGACATAATGATATATCATGAAATTTATTGTTCATGATATGGATGTATTTATTTCTTCTGATATATTTTCCTATATAAACTGTGAAATGATACTCCTTTTATATTAGATAATTTAAATGAATGAACTGTTGTGTCATTATAATTCACATGTTATTCCATATATAGAGATACCATTAGCTAGTGGTTCTTTATTTTTATCACCTTTTGAGGTTTATCTTATTCAAATTCAGTGTTTTAAGGATTTACATTTTATTATAGAGAAAATACCTCCTCTACATCTTCGAATTGAGTTCCAAGACAATGAATAGCCACACACTCAGAAGAAAGATGACTAAAAACTCATATATATCTTGAATATTAGATTGATTTTCATGTTCAGGAAGACGAAACAAGGTTCATGTGATACATGATAAAAGGATATATTTTACAATATACCTTCAATGTCTGAGTTGCATAGATATTTCTAACTATTTCATCCACAAACATTCATTGGGGAGAGTGATCCCTAGGAAGATGAGTTTTTGATTGGGTTTGTCTATCTGATCATAAAAAACATCATTACACTCTCGATTAGTAGCGATAATCAATCTAGATACATGATTTATGGAAAATCAGTGATTTGTGGGATGCTGTATATATTAGTTGATAGATAATGAGATATCCTATAAGGACATCAAAGTGAAATTTATGAGTCACTTATATCTGAACCATTTAAAGAAAATAAGTATCATGAGATCATGTAGCCGATGTTTGGAAGAATTCCATTGATGGAATATGGTTGATGTTTCATGGAATGGGATATATTTGATCCATCTATTGCTACTTATGTGATAACCATATTGATAAATTTCTAGGTTCTGATACCTTACAATAGTAGAACATAAGTTAACATCTGTTGTTTGAGTATCTTATTAGACATTATGAAATAGTCTCTAATGGTGGTAGGAAGTACGACAGTGTCCATGGAATCCAACCATGCTATTTCATTAGGGAGAAATGAGATATCTTTTTCAGTGTTGTAAATCACCAAAAATATAGTTATCACCAAGGCAATGACGATATGTGTAGTTAGTTAAGTGGGAATCCATCTTAGCACCATGTTCTGTTATAGTTCTATCAATGTGGGATGTTCAGCCACAAGAAACCATATTTACAATAATATTATTTGGGGGCCTACTATTTTAGTAGGCTAGTCCATCTAGAGAGTTTTTCAGGTCCCTGAAACTATATAGTAGTGTAAGGAGATCAATACATATACTAGAGTCTACAAAGGATTAAATTACACCTTAGTTGATTGATAAATAGGTTTACACTTGATTATTAGGAGGAGGAATGTGGAATGGTACCACATTGAAAGTGTGATGGTTCCAGGTAGAATGAATAATCTAGTGGATTTATATTGGAGGCCAAGGAAGATGGGAATGTGATATTCATGCTACGTAGTCTACTCTGGCTAGATTAAATTTATGACCCTCTACAATCATAGTTACAATTATTGTCTCATCTTCCCATGCATTCATTTTGCTCGATACAAGAGAATTAAGTTTTTTATACCTTAACTCTTTGTAAATGGTTAGGGATTCATTTTATAGATATTATATGGTGCATTAACCATTAATACATCATTGGGAGTGATGTTATAAAATTTAAAGTACTTTTATATTTGTTTTTTAAAAAATGGTTGTTACCATTTCATTTAGGAACCATTTGTGATGAAAGTGATAGGTTTACAATTGAATCGATGTATGTATTAGATATTTATATAATAAGTTCATATCAACCATTATTAGTTAAGAGTTGACTTTTTATCTATTGAATGATGTATCCATTTTCACTAGGTTGAGGTGGATTTTTCGGATGGTCAAGAAAGACCAATTCTATGAAGAATGGATTGCCTCATCATGAAAATCGAAGGGTTTTTTCAAGTTGATGTTGGAATGTAGCTTTATTATTTTATTTTTTTGTTAGACCATTTTTTCAATTTCATTCCTGATGAATTTTTTGGATTACCAATCAATCTAGAAATTGGATTCATATTCGTGTTTATTTTCGGTGATTATCTAGTCTCTATTTCACCTTATAAGATGGAACCAATAAATATTTTGGAGTTTCAAATCTATTTGGATGTTCGGAAAACCTATTGTTTAATTACAATTAGTACCTCACCAGTGGATTATCATGCACTTTTCATTAATATGGATGATGTAACTTTTCTCTGGTGTATTAATTATCATATAATATACCAGATGATAATGAAACACTTGTATACCATTCCACGCATGGAAGATATCTTATATCTGTTGAGAATATCCCAATGATTCATAAATATTGATTATAGGTAATTATATCATTTTTCTGAAGACATCCATAAGACGTAACTCAGAATAATTTTAGAAACATTTATGTCTTATGAATGTTTATAGTGATTCCGTTCGGTTTGATTAACACACAGGTGATATTCATGGCCTTGATGAATCAATTTTTTCATCCTTTTATTGATCAATTTTTTCAATGAAATATTATAACAATTTAGATCCATAGACAATCCTAACATACATCGTGACATCTTCTTTAATAATTTGAGAGAGCATCAAATTTAATCCAAGATAGCTAAATATAGTTTTTTGTTTGAAAAATCTCACATCATGGGTCATGGAATCTAGGAATTTGGAGTATAAATGGACCCAAATAAGGTTGAAGACATGGTATCATGATAAAGAGTCTCGAAAATTCTTTTATATTCAATTACTTATAGATCTAGTAGGTTATTACCAGCATTTTGTCTAGGACTTCTCTCAACGACATGTACCTATGTTCAGTATGACCATGAAATGAGTTATGTATGTTTGGTAAGATGATCGGTATAGATATTTCATGAGTTTAAAAGTAGGATGATTTGAGTTAGGATTATCACATTACCTATACTATGTAAAGAATATACTATGGGATATGGTACATTGGATGTTAGATTTATAGAAATTATCATGTAAGTAGATCGAGTGGTCTCTTATGGCTAAATATTGTTGGGGATTTATGAGAGTAACTGTCATATTTGTGATGTGGTGTATGCTATTATATAATATTAATTAATATAATTGAGTCAATATATTATGGGAAATATGTCTATTGTGTATACTATCCACACGATCCATGGGAATAAATTTTCTCAGTGCGACCTGAAGAATCAATATAGAAGGTTTCTATGTTTAATGTAGTCATTGGACATTGATATATCTTATAAATATATAAAGGGTAATGTAGTTACTGATTCCAAGGTCTGAAATATGAAAATAGAGGTGGTGATAGAGTCTTGGTATGAGTGATGGATTATTTCACTCTTTACAGACATTCATCTAGATGTATAGTATTCATATGGGTGTGTTTCTCTAAATTTTACATCATTAATACTTGTGGATATGGTTTAGATCAAGGATAAGTAGTAATATGATTGGGAGGACTTATTTATAAGAGACACACAATATTGTGGGGAACCATATTTAGGATAGTAACCTCATAGTGGAAACTATAATCTTTTTAATGGTTGAGTATGGCTTCCTATGGGAATGTGTGAGGATATAATGAGATAGTTTCATGAATCATGATGGGAGGTATATCTATGTCTAAAAAAGATGTTTCGTGATTCCCATAAATATTACATGTGTTGAAGAATAAATATGGTGGTAAAATAATTTTTGGAAATATGTTTCACGTTTCAGTAGGTGAAATCTGAGAATCCAGGGTATGTTGGGATGGTGTGGCCTCTTTCCATTCTGGAATTGAAATGGGATGGTGTCATTGTGTATTTTGTGATAGGATTACCTAAGAAGCACTTTAATAATAAAAAAGTAAGTCTGATCTTGTATCTTCCATTGAAGGAAGCCCAATTTTTTCTTATAAAATAAGAATTCATTATTGATGATCTCATTAGTCTTTTCATGTGGGGGATAGTTTTGTTTCATGGTTTTAAGAGGAATATCATTTTTTATAGAGATGATAATTTTAGGTATATGTTGTCATAGTGTGTGTAAAAGGATTTGGATCATAGGTTATACTAAGAATATCCAATAATCCATAAATTAACAGCCATTATTAATGTACTATTTATATTATGGAGGATAGGATTCGAGCCTCTGATTTGGAATTCGGTGGATCATGGGAGAAACATTTATCACCCATATACTTCCCTAATTATAATTTCTTATAGGAATCATTCCAAATGGATCATTTTAAGGACTATTTTGGAAATATGAGGATTCCATCACCTAGTTGGGAGGAACTAGGAGAGTAAGTAATTGTTTGACCTAGAATCATACAAGAGATGTCTGAGTATTTTTAGTTGAATAGGAAGTGGTTGGGGCCACATATGGGAGGAATAAATTGTATGATGACCAATGAAGATGAAATCGAGAGTCTGAGGTCGATCATCATGTTTTTCATGAAGAGTTCCATGTATTTTGGAATACCCTATAAGGATGTAGTGAATGATATCACCTAGTCTTGTTGGTCATTTTTTGATAGAAGAAATTTTTGGTCAAGTGTAAAACCGATTAACCCTTCCACACTGCTATAGTTCCATGAACCCAATGTTTCACATGTCAAAAATTCAGAGATATAACCTCTTCCATTCTTATGTAATAGATTTTTATGACAGTGATATTGTACTACATAAATCCATTTAAGAAATTATGATATGGATTATAGTCCATAGATATAAGGATCTTCTATGAAATACGGTACCTCTAGTTCGAGTGTAGTGGTAGGTAGGTAGTGTTAAAGATGAGTCCTAAGAGATGGACTTTGACATGAAAGAACAGTTGATAGATTTATTCATTGATACTCTATAATGATTCTAGATGTATCTCGGGGATGATTTATTTTACGTTGGGGATGTTTTAAGATCTTATATTTTTTATGTACATCCTTTATTGATATATTTATTTGTTTCCTTCATCTTTGAACCTTGGTGATCAAGTTAGTATATAGGATGGAGAATATTTTCTGGGTAAAATGACCCAAATATTTATGATGAGTGTTTTTGGAATAATTTATTTATTATACAATGTGTTAATGTGATTTTCATGTTCTCTCGGTGGGTGTGGAAAGATTTTTAGGTGGTATAGTAATTTCCTATTAAATTATGACCAAGAGTTTTCTGTAGGGAATCTACATAGTGTGAACATATTTCATGAGGTGTAAATGTTTCCAAGAAGATGAAGCGAACAGGTTCAAGACTTAAACAATTACATATTATGAAACTACATCATGATTTATAATTATCTATGAGGGTTATCTTAACATGTGTAAACATGTTTTTCAATGAAACTTCTAAATTTAGAAACACAATATGTGAAATGATCTCACATTGTGAATTTCACTAGCTCGTCTACTTTAATGTATGACACGTGAATATTTTTTTAAATTTATGGTTAATATCCATATATCGTACACTAGGGGTAACTCCATGTTATTTTGGAGGGAATTAATATACCTCAATAATGGTGATCAATAAATCAATCTTTGGTGATTTGATTCAACTTCGTTTTTCCCTCTATTCTATATTTTCTCCATTATCGTGGTGTTATATCATGACTGATGTTGAACTGGGTTTGGATGTTCTATATTCTATGTTTCTTCTTGTAATCTCTATCATCTTCTCTCCACAATGGGGTTCATATGTTGTATAGATACTAAATTTCTGGATAAAGGAAGGCGGTGTAAAACAATTCTCTGTAGTCAGTTTCTAATTGTTTCAGAATGTGGAATATTAAGTGATGAAATAGAAAAAATATGAACATTAAAAATAGAATAATAAGTAATTATAATCATGTGTTGTATTACTCCATATATACCTTTGGATCTAGTGGTCTTGCCTCCACAAATTGGGATTCACATACGGTGATCCTACCTTTGAAAAATAATGAACTTTCTAATCGATTAACATATATTTTAGCATGAAATTAAATCTGTAGTGATTTATTAATATAAATTCAACAAGGAAAATGGTTTAGTTGATTATAGAATGACTTGTTACTACTTGATATAAAATAGTTCTGGAAAATGGCATGGTAGTGACTTATGATATAATTTAATGAATGAATGTGTAATTTAAAAGAAAATGGTTATCAATTGAATTAACCATTGTGTCTGGTGATATTATGACGCTGTATATATCAATTATGAATTATTTTTTGATTGATGCTAAAATTCATATATAAATGAATATTTATAGTAATGTGGAAATGATTATATAAAGGGATTTGACCAGATTCTGGAATGCTTATATGAATGGCTTGGATTATATTTGGATAATCTTATATAAAAGGATTTTCCAAAATGTTGAAGTACTTATATAAGGGGCTCTACCTAATTATGTTTTAATGATTATTGGGCTTGATCTGGTTATTTAATTATTCCAAGGGCTTGTGTTTATGGTTGGCGGTGTTGTTATACATACAAAAATATATTCTAGTATGTTGCTGATGTTTATTGATTGATGTATCAAATTAATTGATTAAATAATTTTTTGTATCCATTTATAGAATGAAATTATTATAAAAATGGTGTTTTATATGGTGTAATTGACCTACTGAGTTTTAGTCACACCCTATGCAGGCTATCATTTGGTTCACAATGATATTACATTGATTCTAGTGTGGAAAATGGAAAATTAACATGTTAATGATTACTGATTTCTAGATGGATTAGACTTGAAAGATGGAATCAACATAGGGTTCGAGACTGGGTTCAATTTGTATTTGTTTTAGAATTTTATTTTCAATGTATAAATTTTATATTTACATATAGATACATTCCTGATAGAAAATATATTTTTTTAATATTTGATTTACATTTTACTCCACTTACCATCTAGTTATATGTTGCACTGTTTTCGATATTTCCAACACTATGATATTTATCTTTTACTTATTTCTGTATTTCTCTCAATTCAATAGGATATTTCTCCCCAATTAATAATCTAAAATCTCACTACTAGTCGGAATACATATAAATACTAGGATGTGCACTTGAGATCCAACAACCAAAATGATCTGGAAACATTAGAGAGTTCTGGATTATGGGATGTTGTAGGGTTCAATAATTCTATCCACACAGGGCTTCATAATAATGTATATGACTGATTGACTGAAATATATTATTGTTTAGAAACATGAATACATGAAATAACAATTCCCAACAACATTAAATATATAGAGAACATTATATTATCATGTATTATAGGATTTGAATATTTATCTCAAACCGGCCATATCACTAATGTTGATTGGCAGAAAAAAAGAATAACTAAGAATCTAGATCTTATTGAAGACTATATCAAAATATTATGGGAAAACTTGTATATTTGATCAGATTAAACATAATGTAGTAATCTATGAAACCATACCTCATAGTAAATATATATCCTGAAAATTTTATCAAGGGTGAAATATTCTCTAATAGAAATGAATTGTGAAGACTATAGGGGTGGTCGACTACAACAAAAATATCATTATAAACATTACACATTTTGGGGAGTCCAAAAACAAAATTCATCTTGGCATTTTACTTTTCTATTTGGATATGGGTAATGGTTTTAACATTACCAAATACATTTATTATATATCCTTTAATTGTTTGAATAACAAAACCATGATAAATAATCTACTATATCATACATCATATTTTCAAAAAAAACTCCTTCAGATCATTATATCTATTCATACGTGTGGGATGATTAAATAATGACGAGGTAGGATCATCTTACAATAACTCTTTCATCATGTATAGTATTAATTAGACACAAACTCGGTTCTTGAACATTATCATTCTATCACCATCAAGGTTGAACTTAGGATCATTTATTATGATATTTTGCAACTATACATCCTTCTTCTATTCTTATTTAATTTCAGAAATATATATTGTTGAACATGCACATTTTAAGGATAATATGTCTCCAATTACATCATGATTTCAAGTTGTGTCCTTTTAAAATCATTAATTATTAGATCATCAATGATCCCCATAATCAATAATCTTACATGATACATTCAATTCAAAGCATCACTAACCTCATTACATTTACCAAGGTGGTAATGAATTTATTAGTAATAATCATTAATCAACTCAAACCATATTCATTGAAACAGATTTAAATATTATTGTTGAATATATAAATTTAAATATTATGATCAATATATTTGTCAGAACATTGTCATTAAAGATAATGCCTCTATATATTTAATGAAAAATTAAACAAAACTAAATCTAAGTCAATAGTGGGTAGCTTTTCATAAACCATCATTTGACGGGAGAAAGAATATATCACCATATAATTATACATACAGACACATCTCAACCCCTTATTCACATTATTACTATTAATAAAAGTCCTTTTATATTAGATGTTAGTGTAATCAGAGGTGTAATAACAAATATCTTATATAATTCCCTTAAATTTACTTCGTATTCAACAATTTAAAGGAAGTTGAATCCTTTCAAAGTTTATATGGTTTGGGGATTAGATAAATGTGGAAATTTATTATAAATAATTGATAATTTATAGGTGAAGGAAGAAAATCATAGATCTCAGTCACTCTGGTTAGTCCGGTCCAATCATTAATAACCCCGCCTTTAATAGATCCACTAATATACAATTTTGTTATATTAAATTATAGAAACTAAAAGTTTATATCAACGAACAAAATATATAGTAATTGTTTCCTTGAACTTCAATTTTATTAGAGTCTTTTGTAAAATCCTTATGCGATCTTCATGTTCATCCGTACATATGGAATATATTTCAATATCTCCTATAAATTCAACCCAAAATTTATCTTGGTAATTTATAATTTATATTTTCATTAAATTCATGTGCATAATATCAAAATTAGTAATAAAAAATTGGATCACTATAAATTCATTGTGTTCCTTCCTTTAATGGAAGGTTATCCATTGTATGTCATCACTTTTGAACCTCAATTGTAACCAGATCAAATATTAATCATGGTAAAATATTTTCATCCTTCATATAGATTGAAAAATTCATCAATATGGAAAAATGGTACATATTATCGATCTTGAACATATTTTGTTCTAAATAATAATTGAACAATAGATTTATCTATCATTCATATAAACAAATTGAATTGTTGAAGTCAATGGGTTTTCACCTGGAATGATGAATTTATGTCCACTATTCTCCTAGTGCTACTTATTCAATTCCAACAACTCAATTAGAGCCCATATATAGAATGTTTTTAAAATATGTTCATCACCTGGTATGAGTTATATTGAAAATTAAATACCCATAAAATTTATGTATTTTCAATAGGATGTTCATAGTTATTATCACACCAATAGAATATCATAAGTTGTTTCAGAACATCAAATATCACATCCTTTCCACGACAATTAATATTGTCTATATATAATGAGATTCAATATGAAACCAATATCTCATTTATTCAAATAGAATTCGAATAATATTATTTATAAGAATAATATTACTAAAAAATAAATACTAGAAGAATCATAGACATGAGATATGTCCATCATAAAATTAATATTATTTAATACAAATTCAAAATCTTATCATTGAAGATGTAATGTGACACCCTTATAAGATACCTCAAATATTAAATAGTGGGAAGATATAGAATCAAATAATACAGTAGTAATTTTAAATTTTATGGTTATTCTACTATTTACCACTTTATTATTATACCCCTTATTAGAAATAATTATCAATGAGATTTCCCTTTTTCATTGGGTTGAAGTAGTTGCAAACATCGATTGTTATCGTCAACCGTACGATCAAATGGCTAATTAGCATAATTCCAAACTCCATTAATTAGAAACATTAGATTGTGGATGGTGAATTTTTTATATATTTGTCTCCATTTATATCATTATATAACTGATCAAAAAACATTACCATTTTATTTCTTGATGACCATCCCTTCTAATGATAGATCATTTACGAGACCCAATAGGATAATTTCATTATTGTTTATATCCACATATCCAACATAAAGGGGGACTCATCTTATCCCTTCCTTGGTTTTTATTATTAGTATTTATATTTAATTAGATTCTTAAATTCTTATCAAAACCATGATATTTATTGGTGACTCTATTATATATATTGCATCTTTGATATAACATCAAAAATATAAATTTTTAGTTACCAATGTCTCTTATGTATAAATCCCTTTTGATATTTCATTTTAAACTACAAATAAAATTATTAATGATTATTTTTTGTTCAATGATAACACATGAGGCATATTCCACATGTTATGTAATCTTTTCCCCACATGAACTATTGGAATCATCATTGTTTTTATTTATCTCATCTAATTCCTTGTCCATTTTCATACAAAGGATATTGTAAAATAACTTTTTGGTTAATAACATCTGAAACCCATCACACTCTTTGGAGTAAATTTATTACCACATTCATGTATTATTGAACATATAATACTATTTAGATTATTTGAAATAATAATAATAAATATCTATAATAAAATTTCCATTATCTAATAATAGGTGTATGGAAAATAACTTTACCAAATTATTGATCTTTTTCATAGAAATTAGTGGGTCAATGGACGTACTAAAATAAGGTCAATGATTCCTCATGAAGGACTCAATAGAAAATTTTCCATATTTTTTAAATAATAAGATATTTATTATATGTTGTTTGTGAAAAATTTATAAGCATAAGAAGGTAATTATTCTTATAGAACCAATAAAAATCATTTTCTTAAGAAGAAAATCATTACACTGTTAATTACATTATGTGATAACCCGGTTCATTTAAGTTCCGACAAATAATTAAAACCAATCCATAGCATGAGAAACATAATACTAGTGGAAAAACATCTCATCATGAAAATAATTAATAGTATATCGAAATAATTACACTATCTTTTCAATATATGACACCATTTTCTTAAACATGGTCATCCATTTTCATTATTTATTCATGTACTAAATAATGGCTAATAAAACAATTTTTTATGAACCATTAAATATCCCACATGAGTGTCTATCTAGGTGTATTGTCTTAGGTCCACTCATATTGCACTCATGATGAACATGAAAATACCCAATCGATCTTCTTTAATGTTATAACCAAAATATGCATCTTTTCTATAACCATATACACATTCTAGAATCAATACATGTATTTATTTTAATAGAAAACCAAAATCCTTTATTTATTATTATATTTGATTTTTTCTTATACATTGGAATATTCTAATGGTTCTTTCTAATGTAAGGTAATAATTATATGAAAAAATAAATAAACTATCCTATGATACCAACTTTGGAGTCCCAAATATAACAAATGTAAAAATTATTTTATAATTGATGAATATTCATTACATTACATAATAATATGATGCAAAGGATAAAAAAGGATAAGTGTTTTAGGATAATATATACATAATCAACTTATTTAATGAATCATATTCAATATCTTCGATAATGTCATCTCACGTAGTACACCTCATAGTAATATTATACATAAAAACATTTCACCGAATATCGGGAATGGAAACATGAGAAAGGGTGTGATCAGATGGTCAATAAGAGTAAAAAGGAAGATAACGGTCTATAATCATTTTAAATCATAACATGGGAATAAATTAATGATAACATGGGATTAATATATGAAAATTCTACCCAAGAACTCATATATAAAAATCAGTATTCATATTATAATTCCTTTTATTACATAATAATTGTATTATAAAGAATCAATGAACATGAGAAATGAGAGAATAACATTTTCATATGATCTTGTCAAAATGTAGTGTCATATAGTGTTTCATGATCATTATAATATATATGTAATGTAAAAAATACCCAATAAGATATTCATCACATGATAATATTGGGTTATCCACCTGTGTACCTGATTCAAGTTTGGGATAACATTTTGATTACTATTTTTTGGCCTGAGATAACCTCTGAAAAACAAGATAAATCAACATTTCATCATCAAATTGATAAACCATTTAAAGAAATAATAAATTTGGTAATAGTGGATCATATACCTATTGAAACATAATAAACATAAAATAATGATATTATATTTGGAAATGAATTTAAAATATCACTCGAGTATTTCATGAAGAAAATATCAGTTTCATTATTAAATTACTTATGTAAAATAAAAATATTTACAAAATATTAATGAAAATATTTTCATTGAAAAGAATGAGGGAAACAATAACAAGAATCTTCAATTTTAATTAATTTCAAAATGATGAGATTTTTTTACACTGAATATATTAAAACAAATATTCTATTCCCATATTCATTAAAACATTTAATGTACGTCATTCATAAAATGAAAAGAATATTCCTATGGAATTGTTTTATATAAATTAATACATGTGTAAAAGTTAATTTAGAAAATCATTGGATAATGATTAAAACATTATAGAAGATACATTAAATAAAATATGGATGTGGAAGGAAAATATTCATGAATAGTGATAGAAAAAAGTCGGTATTTACTAAAAACATTCATTCAATGACCTGAGTACTTTAGAGATGAAAGTGAAATGAAAATATGTAATAGATAGAAATAAAAAAGTATAATAAAATTAATAATTTTATTATTGTATAGACTATACAATTTCAACATTGGAAATTTGTTCATAAACAATCATGGTAAAAATTAGATTGGAATGTAAAATAATTACATCATTGGTAACATATGAATCATAATTCTTACTAAATAAATAATTTCAAATGATACTTTCAATACCATTAAGAGAAGGATATTAATGAAAAAAATATAAAATGGTCAGTAGATATAACTCATAAATATAAATATGTTCATAATATAAATTGGTTTCAATGAAACGATATTAAGATGATGACCCATTACTCATGTATGATTGTCTTCATAAGTGCTCTAAAATCCAGTATATTAAACATAAATTTAATATAAATCTATAGAAGAAAAATATTAACACCTATAATAGAATATACGTGGTAATTATAAAATTTCAAATCCCACATATGAATAATTCTATATTAAAATCCACAATTCAATGTGAAACCTATTTAATTTATCACATATCTTTCAGTTTAGATGTTACGATCCTTAATCTAAGATCTTGATTCAATAATATATAAAACATTGATAATATCATAATTATAAAATTTAATTATTATACAAAATTTGAAAACTATTCATATAAAATTTTGTCAAAAAATTAATTACATGACATTTCACATATGGTAGTTCGTATGTACACATGAGTAATGTTTTCCACTTTTTCATGGATAAAATGAAATAAATGTAAATTATAATTCACCTATACTAAATTATTATTATATTAGTAAATTTCTATATTTATATATTAAATCCTTAATAACCTCCATTAATGAAATATATTGATGGAAAATGTGTCCTATCACTACAAAGAGTTTTTAGTCCAGACGTGCACATGAGTGATAGAATTATTTTACATTTTATTGAGTAGAGGTGGGAAATTTTTATACCATCAGAATAATAACATATATGTTTATTAATTATACCATATTATTAGTTTTTATGGATATAATATGTTTATAGGATAAAATGAATAGATATAATTAAAATGGGTCATTTAATATTTACACCTATTTCTCAAGATACCTCATTTGGATTCAAACATAAGACTTAAAATAGTGTTATAAAAAGAATGAAATAACAACTATGTCAAAGGAAAATAATCAATTATGTTCATTAAATATAAATTTTATGAGAAATAATAATCATTTTTTAATATGATATTAAAAGTTGTCCTTTGTTATATGTGTGGGGAGGCACTTACCTAGAAATACATAAAATCATTCAATAATTTAAGGTCACATTAATCGGAATGTTTAAGAAATGGAAACTTATTCCAATATAAGATAAAATAATGTTCATATATATTTAATAAATAATAATTTTAAATGTTTATGTGGAATTAATACCTTTGTCTATTAATTTATCTCCCTTAGTGAACATATTTTAACTTTAATGATGATAATTATTATACTATTTTTACAATTCATTATGATAAAAAACAATGTTGAAAAATAGTATTTATATTAACTAAGATGATTAAAAATATTTAATCCAATTTACCTAATTTCATTCCTATAATTTTTGGAATTTGATTTTACATAATCAGACAAAATAGAATGAAATTGTTTTTATTAAAATTCCATTTTAAGCATAAAACAGAATTTACTACTATTTTATTCATTGTAAAAAATATTAATAAATTTTGAAATATTATTTGAATATGTAATATATAAATTTAATATAATATATTAATAAATATATATTAATATATGATTTTAAATTAGTCACACATTTGGCACATAAATGTATTTTTTTAGGGAAATGTGTCATAGTCCAACAAATGTTCTTCTAAAAAACAGGTATTTATTTATTCCAATATAATAAGTTAAATAATTTATAATTAAATGGAATTTATTTTTATTTTATGATAAAATTCATAGCATAATAGAACTTTTAAATTACTTTATTTAATGAAAGTAAATAACAGTTTCATAAAAATAACTATTTTCACTATTAAATGAAAAATAAACTATTTTAAGAAAAATAAAAAAGACTCACCAAATATTATATTGAAATTATTATTCAAAAATGGTATTCATTTGTAATATAAAACATCCATAAATAGTGTAAATTAATTATAATTTCTATCCACAAAATGAAATAACCATCATTTTTTAAGAATACATATTTTTGAAAAAAATAACATTATATAAAATTGATTGTATATTTATTTTTGAATAATAAATAATTTTTTTTATTGAAAAAATTTACACATAATTTTAATAATTTCGTTATTAGTATTCATTCAAATAAATTTAATTGTTATGTTATATATTATTACTGTATCATAATTTATTTGATCATGGGATTGTCTGTAAAGAAAATGATCAAATAAATCATGTTTATTTCAAAAGATGTAAATAAAATATTTTTGGATCTTACATTATAAACCCTTTAAAAATATTATCACCCAAAATTAAATCACTGTGATACAAAATAATTAGTATATATTTACATCATCACATCCTCGGGTTCCCATGTAGCTTTTAATAAATACATATTACCAAAATAAAACATTATCTAACTAAGTATTTTTATTCTTTAAAGAACTATATTTATGATCCCAGGTGATTACTATTTGTTCTTCATTACAAAGATCAATATCTTGTGTTACAACCTTTTAGTATTTCTAATTTTAATGATCATGTGTGTACTTCCTAAAAATATATACAAGGAACAGATCATAAACTTGAGATATGCTCTTCGGAAGCACCATGTGATTTGATAAAGCCCCTAATAAAACATGAATGTAGAAGATGAAAATATAAATTGGTATAATATTTCTCTTATTTAGGAACATTATATATGTCTTCGATGGATAAATTCATAGAAATACATTATCACTGAATTTGAATTCTAGATATCACAAATGATTGTCTCTGTTACTCTTCTATCAACAATTTGTTTCCCTAATATTTTACTCAATAAAACAAAAAATATATTTCATTTCCATATATTGATAAAGTCTTAATACCGATCATTCTACATGTTCATCCTATTATGCAAGTGTGATTTTGTTATTTCCACTGATATTTAATGAGGATCCAACTAAATTTTGTAGTAAATCAATTTTTATTAGAAACTATAACTATAAGAATGTGTTGACCCCAATCACCTTTTCATATATAGAACATTATATCAACATATCATATAGAGTTTTAATAGTTCTCTCAAAATAAACATTTATACGATGTTGATAGAAAATACTAAAACATAACATTGTGTTATGATCTTGTAGAACACATCACTAATGTATCGTGATAAATATTTGATAATGATCATATTTAATAAAATATGGATCTATAAGAAACATTAACACATTCGTATTATATATATTATAATGGGGGTAATATAAAAAATATTCCATGATAAAAATAATGTTTTTTCTATTCATAATGCAATCAAATACAACCCAAACAATATTTTGGACTTTAAAAGTTTTATATAGTTTGAAAGAAAAATCCATGGAGATGTTCTCTATTTCACTTTATTTATACATAATGGAAATTAAATTCAACTAGAATTATTTATTCATATCAAATTGATGACATACAAAGCACCTAGATACATAATCTATAATGACATTCTTCATGTTGTCGAACTAGAATTACATTTTCTTATCCATTTATATATATTCATTACTTTATGATGAATAAAGAATTTCAAGTTATTAATTTATTCTAATATAAAATTATATGATTATGGTATTTATGGGACACTTACACAGTCTCTGAATATTATCATTCCATCAAAATCAATGTTTAAATCATGAACTTGTCTCACTTTCTCTTGCATCTCTTCATCCTCCTTTTATGCACCGTTAATTGTCACATGTATATTTGTTAACATTCACTTGATAAAGAGTATATTTTTTCCATAATTTAATTATTTCATCATCCATATTTTAATATAAATAAATATTAGATCATTTAATATCCTTATCATTTACAAGATATCATGATTCTTTCAAATGAAGCACAAGTCAACATGTTCTCTTCCCTGGGGTTGTAATCTATCTGTCAATCGTGATCATTAATCAAAAAATATATATATATTCTTTGTTATAAATTAATCATGTTGGTTTTAAATATATACATTAATAAATAATGATAAGAATATATGTCACCCCATTATCCGTAAAGATAACACATTCATTTCATTAATGAAAAAAAATTCCATAGGTAACTCCACACCAAGATTTGGTTAATTTTTCTTACGAATAATCTTTTATCATGATGTATAATCTTTCACCATTTAATTATTCATAATAAAATATACCATACCATTATTTTATGCATGAATATAAATTAATGAAACATTTACTAACACAAGGGAGTGGTAGAAAAGGTAAAACAATAAGAAATATATTTAGTTACATGAATTTTTATTCACATTCATCATTCCAAAGGAAAGTAAGTCTTTTATGGATTAACATGGTGATTTAATAACATATAAATGGGAAGTTATTCCAAAAGTATTATTAATATACAAAAAATCCATGTTAAAAATTGACCCCATTTAATATGGTTGGTCTCATCCAATGTTCGATTAGTTTTTTCATTGATTGTTCTACCGATATCCCTGGTATTGAGATTAAATTTCCTAAATATGAAAAATTTTATAATCCAAATTCACACATGGTAATTTTTTATTTATAAATTATATTCACATATAATCTTCAGTACAATAATAAAGTTACCTTCATTGTCAGATTTATTATTGTAATATATTTTAATAATGTCTATAAAGTCTAGAAAAAACATATCAACATAATATCAAAAGAATTTATTTTCTTAATCATTGAATATAAATGGAGAATTATTTGAAAAAATGTAAATCACTATAAATTCATAGTTTCCATACATCGAATTTAAGGCCATCATGGTAATGTCGTTAAATTTCACCCCAAACAGATAGTAATGAAATCAACGATAAATCTTGGAAAAATATCGAGGTCTATTTAATTAATTCAAATAACATTAATATTGTGGAAAATGTAATTATTATTAATCATGATCATATTATGTTTCCAATAATAAATTCAATGACACATTAATCCATCATTTTTATTAAAAAATTATATGTGTACCCTATAGGGATACTGTAGTCCAAATGAATCCATTTTAAACTATCTTTTGGTGTTTATTATCAAATTCCACGAACACAATTAGGGTCATTCTATATGGAGTATTTCTAAAACATGTAGTTACATGTATGAGTTAAATTGAAAACTCCAGTTTACAATTTAGAGGAAAACTAGGAAATTATTCTTGAATGTCATAAAAAACAAATTTAAAATATGAATGAATTCAATTATTAGTTTCTCAACAACCATAAAAGATAGATACCCCTTTGAATAATAATTATTATCAATACAATGTTAGTAATTTCCATTAGAAATTTATATTTATCATTACACAGAAAAATGTTTAAAGGTTGGTTTTGAAAATCAAATATCACTTCCAATTATTTAAAATTCATATGGGGTATACATAAATATATCCATTCCATTCCCAAAATGACATTAAATTCAACTAGAGGTAAAATAAGAAATTTTTAAGGATGTAAATTTATATAATCCAAAACTAGAGAATAACCATGTACTTTTAATGTGATCACCATAATATTATGAGATTTTAATTCTGATTTAATAACTAAAAATTGAGTAGGTAATGTGATAGCATTATAACATTAATTATGTTTTAAATATTTGGTATAATTAAAATCAGATAATATGTTACTAGTTATATAGAGGTTGGTATGTGTACTTTTCACTAATTAATTATCATAACACCCATTAGAAATAGTGACCATACTAGATTACCATTTTCCTCTAGGATTAAGAGGTTAATATTGTTGATTATCATAATTAACCCTAAAATTCCTTAAATATTTATCATAATATCTATCATACATTCATTTGAAATATTAGAGTACTCGTGGTGAATTTTTCAGAGCATTCTCTGTATTCTCATCACTAACAATATTCTACCAATTACTGTGGAATTTATTTTCTGATCACCTTCCTTCCAACACGTAAATCCGTTAACAGTCCTGTTAAGATAAATTATAAATATTTTCATTCCACACTTATGTAATAATGTATGAATCAAATTATTCCCCACATATTTATTCATACTAGTATATCAATTGAATTTAATTATTTTTTATTTTCAAAACCATGAATTTTATAGGACAACAAAATATCGATTTTTACATTGATAGCACATTGAACAATATTTTCATGGCTACCTAGTCTCTTATTTGAAACTGAATTCAGAATATGTTTTTTAAAAAAATTAATAATAAATCCATATTTATTTCCAATTTAATGAAATTACCATAGAAAATTATTGAATGTCTTGTAAAATTTTCTTTAAATATATTAATGGATTCATCACCCATACCAATTATCATAAGGAATTCATTATCAATTTTAATATGAATAATATAAGTAAAGGACCTATTAAATTATAACATCATAAACACATAAAACTACATGGATTAAATTTCATCACATTTCCTTCTATTCATGATTAGATTCCCGATTTATCCCATTTCCCTTACGAAAGTTAAATAATGAAATAAAATTTTCACGATATGAGAACAATTAATTATTAAATAAATTTATTTCTATACTAATCCAATTACCTATTATTAGTGGATCAATGTACCCACATATATGATTAGAATTTTTCCTCATGATATAATCCACAATAAATTATTCATTTATTTACTAATATGAATTCTCAATGTGATTTCTAGAATGAGAATGTTGTGTAACCATGCAAAAAATACATTTCATTCCAAATCCTGTAGTCTTTAGTTTCTCATAAGTACAATCAATTCATTTCCCCTCACAATTACTATTATAGGAACCCAAAATTTTAATACACAAAATGTACATCATATTAAATGAATATTCAAAACATTTTATAATAATACACACCTGAGAAACATAGATGTTTAATTTTCATTGAATCATGGATTTGTAACAAACTAAAAAATATATATACGTCATTTTTTATAATGTTTTTCCAAAATAAAACCCTTATTATTACTATAATAATTATTACCATTATTCAAAACCAGGGGAACAAACACATAAGAATGGTTGTGATCAGATGCATTGTAAGAGTAAAAAAACAGATATCAATCAATGTTCAATATTGTGCATTAAATAAGAATAAGGGAATGATATTATAATCATGACATACTATAATCATACCTAGTTAGTATAATATATTTAATCATGAAAGAAGGCATAAAATCTTTCAAAAAAAATTACATAATATATAAGACATAAGAGTGTGGAACAATCATTTATCAACCATGAGACTTGGGGACATATCATAATCATTATAAATATATTTATGGAATTCACATAATTATAGAAAATCATATTCTTATTCAAGGATTACCACCATGGTTATCATATTTGATATAGATGAATTCATATTCTATAATTTACTTAGTAATGGTTAAATCACATGAATATATTATTGGAAAAATTCCTTTAATGAACTAGGTTAACTCCCCTTTATAGTTCTAATTATCTCATGTGATATCCATTTTTTCGAAATAAAATATTGGCAAATATAATCATAGTGCCACCCATAAAATAATTAAACCCATATATATATATATATATATATATATATATATTTGTGTGTGTGTGTGTGTTCCACAACACCATAAAACATTCACCATATCCTCAAATCAAAACCCATTGAAAAGATTGAGGTTTCATAAAATTTTTTCATTATAATCATAATCTATCTAGAGGAATATTAAAACTACTTGAATTGGATAAAATCCCTTATAAATCAATATAAAATTCAAAGTAAGTTATCATAGAAACAAATAAAAATAATAGATCATTATAATATTTATTTAGTAAAATATCCTTTTAATTTGAAATCAGTTATTTAAAACTAAAAATTTATTAATTTTTATTGAATAAAATTTTTTTCATTGATAAATATAAAATATAATGCAGCATTTAAATAAATATGTATACATGGTGTAGGGGAAATATATACATGTATTTTAGGTTAAAAATAATTCCTTTCACATTTCAAGTAAAAATAATAAAATTAAAATGTTTAGATAATGACAAAAAGTTTCAATTTAAATATTTCTAAAAAAGTAAAATATAGTAGAAAATTAATTTGAATATATTTTTATAATTTTAAAAAATTATGGAAAAAATTATAATGAAATCATGAAAATTAAAGAAAAGGTTCATTACCAATGAAAAAAAAGAGGTTTGGTTTTCCATAAAAACATTATTTTGGTATCCTGATTACATAAAGAGAAGAAAATCCTTGGAGAATATAAAATCACCATAAAAAACATTTTAGATGAAAATAAATATTTCATCAGAGTTATAGTTATTATTAATTCGTCATCATTAAATTTTATAGTAAAAAATCATGTTAAAAATAGATTGTAATATAATATCTTTTCCAAAAGTTATTCTTTTTCCGTATTCCTTTTAACATAATTTTATTTGAGGGATCTCTTAGTCTTACTCTTTAAACCTATTTGGATTGGTAGTAAGAGAAAATTATTATCACCTAGATTAAAGGGAGGATGAAATTATAAATTTCAAGTAGGCATTGTCTTACTTGTAAGGATAATATGGTAAAAAAGGGAATATAAGAGGTGTAATTTTATAAATGAGGGGAGGGACACATAGGAAATTTCTTAAAACATTTCAATGAATTATGATAAATTTAATTGGGATGTCAATACAAATAGAGAAGTATATTAATTTTCAATTATTTAAGGATAAAAAATGTTCCAAAAATAATAATTTTGGAGATTGGGATGGCAATCATTCCCTTCTCTCTTAGTTTTATCTTAAGACAAACCTATCATACCCAATACTATAAAACCCCAATTTTAGTATTTTTACTATTACATATGACCATAATTTTATTTGATACAATTAAATTGTAATAATTATAATAATTTAAAATATGGAATCTATTTTAAAATTTTTATATTCTAAAAATTGTTGAATTTAATATTAATTAGGTGAATAAATTACAACAAAACCCAAATATCAAGAATACAGTAAATAAGTATAAAATAATATTTCATATATTTATTTCCTATTAAACCCAATGGAATGAATTTAAAAATATTATATTTAATATATGATTAATAAATTTCATTTAAAAATTAATATATTTTGTTTAAATTAAATTATTAAAATAAAAACACATTGCTAGTATAAAAAATGTTTTCTAAGAAATGTGATTTTAAATCACCAAATTATCTTACACAATAGAAAATTATAATGATGAGTGATATTTAATTAATAATATTATTTATAAATAAAGGATATAAGGGTTAATTTATGATCAAATTCAAAAAAAATGTGACATTTACTCGAAAATAAATGAATTTTTTACAAAACCGTTATTTTAACTATTAATTGAAAAATTATTTTTTAAAGAATCCAAAAAAATAACTTTATTATAATATTTAATTGATTATTTTAAAAAATATATTGATTTTATATATTAAAATTCATAAAATTTTAAAATTTTATTGTAATTTTTGAAAGAATTTTTGAATCTCATATCCTTTTTTCATAAAGAAATTCGTAGGCAAAAAATTTCACAAACAAAAAATTCCATATATCATTGATGATAATCAGATTACCTCTTTAGTCGATACTAATATTCCATCACATGCTACTGGGTGTGCCTATGATTCTCATAAATTTCCTAAGTTGTCTCATTTCTCCATTTATTTCCCTCTCTAACTCCATCCTTGTATATTGAATTTATACTCTTATTTTCGAATAAGGATTTATAAGAAGCCTTCATAATTTTTTAAGGAAATAAATTATAATAAGAAATCCTGAAAAAATATGGAATTTATCCAAATGACCTTTTAAATCATGAAAATATGATAAATAACCTACAGGGTCTGAATGGTCCTCTCAGCTTAACAATAGGTCAAATTATGCCTTGTTGTACTAAAACAAAACTATACATCTAGATCATTCAAATGATTTCTCTGGAACATTGAAGAAAATATTAGATCATGATATGATATAAAACAATATGTTTCCCGTTGTTATGTCACCACTTCATTAATGTATATATTCGAATGTTAATAATGATATAAATCTTATCCTATAGTAATAAAGAGAAATAAATTCAAAATTTTATCAAAAGAAACCAAAATATCATTATAGCCTATATTTGTTTTGGGGATTCCAACAATTATACACATAGTGATATTTTCCCATTTCGATGTTGTTAAGTGTAATAGTTGAAAAATAACCATAGAATTATTTCACTAATTCTAAAATAATTAACATAATAATCACAAAGATTTATACATCACATTGTCTCCCTTTATATTGTCCCTCCATAAAAAATCATTCAGTTCTCAATACATCTTCAATAATTTAGTTTTAATTGAAAATTATGATAAATGACATCCTTTATATAGTTCTTTGTTAATCTACGATTTTTGTGGAATATATTCCCAGTTCCTAATCCTTTTAAAATATTCAAAATCAATTTTGAATATATAATACCTTTTCAACATCTACTATATATTCACATCCTTTGTTTCCCCTCTTTTAAATTTATATAGAATGATGGATGAACACATATATAATAATAATTGATTTGATCCTATTTTCGAAAAATTTCATGGTCTATCCATTGAAAAAAATAAATATTGGATCATTTGGGTGTCCCATAATATATAATATAGCATGATTCTTTTAAATCAAAGCATCATCCACATTGTTTACCTTCCCATAATGGAATTTTATTTAGAAGTAACAATTTTTAATCAACTTTAATTATCATCTTTGGATAATATTAAATTATTTTTGTGTCATTATATGTGTTAATATTTTATGATCAGTATAAATTAAATACATTTCATTATAATGATATTTTCTTATAGATTTGTACGGAAAAAAATAAAACCACTAACTCCCAATCATGAGTAAGTTAATTTTTACCATGAACCATAAATTTATAAGAGTCGTTTAATTGCACTATTTAATTTTACATAAGAACATTCTCCAACTGCATTTTTCAAATATTTATATATATAAAACCCTCTGTTGCAATAGGTTAGTTTGAGAAAAAGTTCACTAACAACCATTCTCTTTTTTTCCTTGAAATTTTAGTCACATTAATATGTAAAGAGTATCATAACACCCTTATGATTTAACATGGTCATTGTATTAGATATAAAATACTCTTCATACAAAAAAATATAGTCTTAAGAGTATTATAACTTGATGGTTCCCTCCAATGATGGAAAAGGTCATGGTCATGTCGGCACCTCCACTAGTCGACCCGCCTTAGCTACTGAGGGAATGTGAAGTTTTACATCCACACTTCCTCCCTTCGCATTTCCCCCTTTTCTCCACTTTCATGAGTCTTTAATCCATCCCAATTTTCCCCCAAAATGAAATAATACATATGTTGAAATCTTATGTTAATGGTGTTCTCATATTACCTATTTCACCTTGGATTTCAAGGAAGATTCGGCTTCACTTCATCTCACTTTGGTATCCCAATTTTGAATGATTTGTCCCTCTATTGATGTGTTCGACTGATATATGTTATATCCTTGGATATTTTTGGATACATTGATTGTTGGACTTTTATTTCTGAGAAACAAACAAATCCAATTCTTAAATGATGAATACCTAGTTTATTCATAAGACATTTCCCTCTATTATATAGAGGGATTTGGGTATTCTCTCTTCTGGTGGAAATTTGATTTTCATCTGATGTGTGACCCTCCAAACCAAGAACTCTAGATTTCCTTATTTTTATATTCATTTTCATAATAAATCCCATCGATCCTCAATATGATATACAATATTTTAGGATGGTACCTTAGTATGGATTCCCTTATGAAGGACATTTTTTATCCAGTTGCTCTTAGGATCTATGTTGTGGATGATATATTTGATGGATAATGAGAATCCATCACCATTGAGCATTTTGGAGAGATCCATTAGAATCATATGTTACGTCATGATTCATTGATACATTACTATTCTGGTAAATTTCAATTATGTAATAAAGATTTTAGCTCATGTCGAAGATTATATGGTTTCTCTTGGACTACTCCTCCAGATCATATGGCGGTTGGTATGGTCACAGGAT
This sequence comes from Viscum album, assembly GCA_963277665.1. Lineage (NCBI taxonomy): Eukaryota > Viridiplantae > Streptophyta > Magnoliopsida > Santalales > Viscaceae > Viscum > Viscum album. Next base: position 501,778,489 of record OY728159.1, read on the forward strand.
ATGTGTCCACACATGATAATCAATTGAATATAGGAGAGGACATTGTAGGGATATGATGAAAATAAGATACTATAAAATCCGAAATACTGATGGATCAGGGGATACCTGATCCATTCTCATCTATAAATTGTGGGGTCAGAAGATCTATTGAAATTATAACTGTGGAAGACATGTTTACTTGATTAAAACATGATCTATGTGTACTTAATCCATTTTAGGATCCATGTGCTAATGAGGATAATATCTTTGGAAATTCTCATTGTATCAGTATTGAACATAATGTCGTAGATAGTGCTATGCAATTTGGGAATGAAAATTTCATTAATCACTCATGGGGCCCCTGAAAAGATTGACAGTGTGGTTTAAAATAGTGTCCAAGAAAAGGTATCTAGAAACAAATTCCCGGGGGAGTCTTTTTTGGCTACTACATATTCAAAACTAGAAAATGGGAAGTTGTATGAGGTCAGTGTTTTGGGTACCTTGGTCTAAAAAACACTCATTAAAAAATTCTCATCCCATTTAAATGTTGTTATTTTGAAAAATAATACTTTTTTTAAGATAAAATTGGAATGGTGAAATCTTTGAAAGGGAGGGCACCATTGTAGAAGGCATGGTGGTAGATCTAGGAAGCCGTTTTGAAATTTTGGAGGTTCATGAACCATCATTGACTCAAGTAGAAGATGATTGAGGTGACACAATTTATAGTTAATTTTTATTGGATAGTTTAAACCAAATTCAATAGAAATATATTCCTAGTACTGTATGGATGAAAGGGAATAAAATAAATCAATAATTCTGAAAGTACATTGTCGAAAAATAGAAAACCCAAATGCAAACATTGATTATTCAAAATTTCCTGGACTGATGGATAATAAGTCGTCTAAGATGTGTGGAAAGAGGGAATAAAAATCCTTATCGAATGTGGAATGTGGAGAACTAAGTTGGAAAAAAGTAATGGTGGAAGAATATTAAGGGGAGTGTATGAAGACCATCCTATATTCTATGGAAAACATTCATGAAGAAATATTTGGGTCAATTCCTCAAATGTGGAAATCGATTAAAAATATGAAAAAAGATGTTAGGTTATGCCAATAAGGAGAAATAGACATGTTTAGACAAACAAGACCAAATCATGGCCTGAGGCTTCATCCATTGCAAAATCAACTCGGGGTAATTCATAAAGAAAATAGAATGAATGGCTACCCATCTTGGAGATCTTATCAATGAGGATCTAGATTCTTAGGTTAGTACTATACAATGGGAAGTATATAAATTGTCTAATTCAAATTCTCATAGTCTCTTGATTAATCTATTTTTGTGATATTTCAGCATATTGTTGTATCTAATATTGTGAGTTATGGTTTCCTGCATATACCTACAGTGAATTAATAATAAAATTTTTTATTTGGAGTGTATTAAATAGTTGTGGGGAATCCTCATAAAGATTCCATAATATCATTCAAAGATAATAAAACTATTGATTTCATTCATAGTGGTTGGTCTGGGCCAATGTTCTTTACAAATATTTTTTGATGTATCCACGGATATACCATCGCATGAGATTATATTTCCAAAAAATGAAAAAACTATTGATAAATTTGACACATGTTAAATTTTTTAGAAAAATTATCCTTCCTTATTGTCATATGTATAATATTCATGTTGTATTCATAATTATCCTTTCTCTTAAAATATATAATAATACTATTATGACCAAGATGATTACGAAGGTAACTTTTTTCCAGTGTTATCTTTTGTTTTCAGGAAAGTTGTTTGGAGAATGGAAATCACATCAATTTGAATGTATCTAAAAATAAGACCTAGAAATTATTTAGAAAAATATGACTCACATTTTATAAGATAGTCCATCGTATAATCAATATTTTATTTTTAAAAAATGGTTTTTATTGGGCTCATGTTGGGTTTTGAATCAATAAATATCTTAAAGAGGTATTGATTATAATTGTATTCATAATGGATCTTATTTAGATGGGATGATTATTTGATAATATATAATAATAATAAATCAAAATTATGTTGTAAAACATATGATGCAATCTTGATGAAAGAATTAAGAGTGGGAGATACATGACCAAATATTTTCAAATTTATCAGACTTGGAATTAAACAAAAAGAAGTGTTCCCAATCATACCCAATTTAATCGTATATGGGATGGAAGAAAGAAATAAGGATCATGATGATCATAATAAAAATATATATGATTATGGGAATTCATAATATAGATTTTTGTACAAAAAAGGATCATACTAATAATGAAAATATATAAGATGATAATTACTAAGATGATCCAATCCAGTACAATTGTATTCAGAAAATATCATACATGGGGTGAAAAAAAAATAATGAAGGTACATTGAATAGAATGTTACGATACTATCTAATTTAAGTGTGATGATTCTAAATCTATTCTCAAAGTAATTTAATTTCACTTGGTAAGTCATGGTATAAGGACATGTTTTTGATTTATAGATGTTTTTAAATATGACACGGGGCCAAAGAATATCAAAATGAAAAAAAACTTACCAGCCATGTATTCAACCATTCAAAAGGGGTTGAATTACTTTTTATACATTCCAAATGTAATGCCAAGTTGGTCAATAGAAAAACAGAAGATGTAAATGATTTTTGAGAGTAGATATGAATGTATTTTTTAAATGTTCTATCAAGGGGGATAATAACATTGAATAGAATGGTTGTATTCCTTTGACATGGATCATAATATCCATAAATCGAATAAGTATCAATTTTGTTATATGTTTATATTAAAATGCTATAGTTCTTTATTTTTAAGAAATAAAATTGATATAAAAAATATATGATGATTGAATTCAATTCGAGAACGATCGAGAAGGGTTTATGAAGTTATATGTGAACTCGATATTTTAAGGGAAATTGTAATTTGGATGAATTTGTTTGAGTGGAATTTTTTTGAGATTCCTACCAAAACCACTTCTGTGTCTCCTATAAAAGGATAAATATACATCAATATTTTTTGATGCCTGATGTATTGTTCACCATAGAAGAGAGATAAGCTCTAAAGTTCTTGTGAGAGAAATAAAATTACATATTATGACATTGTTGGTGAAGGTGAAATGAAATAAGTGAAATGAGAAGAGACAATATATAAACACATTATTAAGCGGATCATTGTCTTTAGTGATTATAAAGTTTTAATGATTATCATATTCGACTTTTCTATAATATTTGACTGACCATCTTATTATAATGTTTAATTGGATCATGATTTACATATTGAGATTTTAGCATTGAGGAAGAAGGAATTTGAATTTACTAAATCATATTCTCCTAGAGAAATATCAATTATATTGGGAAATCAACATGGAAGAATCATACTGAGTCTTTTCATAGATTGAACTAAATTGGTGCAGATTTATCACTACAATATTATATCGAAGTCATAGTTTTCATAATAAGGATAATTTTATTGGGAAGAATAATATAGATAATATTTTTATCAAGATTATCTTAATTAGGGGAATCCGAGTGGGGAAAACCTAATAAGGAAATTTGATTGTGTTTAAAAAAAAATTCAGGATGGTCTTACCATCATCTGGGAATTGAATTTTATAACTAAAATAAACTGACACATTTTTGAAATTGAAAATAATAATATATAACATATAATGTTACCAAAATATTTCTTTAACCATTGTTGGTCTAATAGGGTTAATAGACACTATTGGAATTATTTACATAATTTTATAAGTGTTATAGGGTACATCCTAAACACTGTAATTAAATGATTTTTTCTAGTGGATTTTGTTTTAATTGATCATTTACATTACATTCCAAGGATGTATATATTTATATTTACTTGTTATCCTTGAAAATACATGTGTTCCTAAAAATATGTTTTTTTAGTTTTCAGTAGCAAAGGAATCTTTAACAGGTTAATGAGGTTGTTTCAATTACAATGACAAAAAATCATAATAGTATCACTAATTCACACCCTACCCCTCTAAGTAATAAAATTATATTTACTATACAATTTCACACAGTATCGACATGTATTATCCCTTCTATTTTTCTTAGATGATGGAGAATTTTAATTGTGTTAATAATAAAGATATTCCGATTTTCAATGGAATGAATTATCATATCTGAAATGATTTACTCTTGTATTATCTAATGTTTATTAGGGGTGATGTTATTGAATCTGTAGCATATTGTCTTCCTTCTATTGATTATAAGTCTCCTTTTACATATTTTGAAAAGAAGAATAATGAGATTTATGGAAGGGAAAATAATTTTATTTAATCGTCACTTTCTAAAAATTAATTCCTAATGGTGAATGGTGTTTCTACATCCAATGTTATATGGTATAAATTGAAAATCATATATGATGGAAATAAAAAGTGATGAAGGAACAAACATCAAAACTATAGATTTGTGTATGATGACTTGATGGTGGGTGAGTACGAATATGTTGGGGACTTATTTAATATGATAAATGTAATTATAATTACTTTCATATATCTGGGTGAAAAGATAGATGATTTTATATTTTTCAAAAATATTTGTAGAATCCTCACTATCATGTTTTATTCAATAGTTTCTTCATTTAATGACAGTGACCCTGAGACATTATCTCATGATGATTTTCATTGAACACCCAATACAAATGAAATAAGAAGGGATAAATCTATTGAAAAAATGTTTATTGAAAAATGTATTTCATGGATCTTAAGAAAGATAATTCATATAATATTCTTATTGAAGTTGAATTTGTTGATTCTAACTCCGAAAATAGAATATTTAAAAAAAATTATTATATACTATCCTTGTTTTATAAAAACGTATGAAAATTTATAGTGATATATAATGGGAAAATTCAATTAAAATGATTTGATTGGGGAGGCATTGGTTACAATGTGAGAAATTGTCCGCATTGAAAGATAAAAGATAATAGTGATGAGGAAGAATGAAATCTGTGAAGATCATGAAATAAAGAGGGAGAAAAAATTGTATTCCCTCGGGAATGAAATAATATTTATGAAATCCAAAAGAAGAAGATTCATATCTAATTATAAGTTATAATAATGAAGTGATTTTTAATCCGAAAAATCTATATAATTTGGAATTTAAAATAATATCATTGAAAATATTGAGTGATGAATACTTCATAAGAAATAGGTCCCAATTATAATAAACTCAAATAGAATTTCTTTTGAAAGAATATCTGAAATAATGTCTGAGAAAGATTAGAAGACATTAAAAGAATAACTATAGGTTATAAGACGAATGATCTTCAACATTAAAAAGTATTTTTTCATAAGATGATGTGATGTTGGAAAATGGTTTTGAATATATGATGAAATATATGACAAATAAATAATTCATAATGATTATTTGGAAGTGAATATAATGAAAAAAATTATGTATAAATTATCCAAAAAAACAATTCATAAGATAAACCTGGATATACAGGTTTCAAAATGTTAATTTGCGATGTTGGTAAAATTTCTTGTTAGGATAATCATAAGAAGGATAAAAATATATACCTTCATAGGTTTTGAATAAATATGGTATTTTTGGGAAATAAGAATGTTGGTAAAGCCTTGTAAATGTTTGAAACCTACAATGATTTAAATTTAGTTTTCTTAAAGAACCTTGAGTACAAAAATGTTTTGAATCTATCTGGATCACAATGATATTCAAATACATATGGTTTCAACAAATATAAAAATATAAGGAAGACTTGTATTTACAATAGAAAGAATGATGACTTGAAATAGAAATAAAAACTCCTCAAAACTGTAATCATTATGGAAGTTTCAAATGAAAAAACTAATTCAATGGATATTGCTGGTATTTTTGGGATTCATAGATATGGAAAATATGTGTTGGATTAACCAAAAACATTACCATTATTGTTTAGGTTATTAATTACAATGTTTGAGGTGTATCAAATCTCAATAGAGAATGAATTTTTAGAAGGTCATTATAAGGAAACCAAAATATCATGGATAAACGATTGAAAATATGTCTCAATAATTGAAAATTAATTATAAAAGATGTTAAGAACTATGAAAATTTAAAAAATGATGTATTTTATTTTTATAGGAAAAACAATAGATGATTAACAATTCTCAAATGATTGAGGTGAAGAATGAAAATAATAAATTGAAAGCTCATATTGGTGAAAATGCATTCAATGCAATAAAATCAGAACAACCTTGGATTTTTGATAGTGGGTGTTCTTCTCATATGATAAGCGAATTTAAATTGTTGAAGAATGTGAATGATTTGAAATAATGAAAAATGATATTTTGAATTGATGAGTCCTTGAAAATAAAAGGTATTGGTCATCCATCATTGGGAATAAAAAGGTAAAATCCTAGAAATATTTGTATATTGATGGGAAAAAACAAAATTCTCTTACTGTTTCCCAATTTCATGATGAGAGTAACAAATTTACCATCAGAAAATATTTGTTTTCTGTGAAATGAGACAATGATTTAAAAATTGTTAATAGAGGCCATCATACAAAATGAATCTTGTTTCAAGTTGGTGAAATATAAAACTATTATTATAGGAGTATAGTGGAATAGAATCAATTATGGCATAAAGGTTAGAGAAAAACTCTTGAAAGAAACATGAGAAATATTTCTGAAATATATAGTGTTAGAGACATTGATGATTTACCATGAATACGATCATGGTATTGAACTGATTTTCAGAAAGAAATGATTATAAATAGAGTGCAAAATATTATTGAGATTTGTTCAAGACAAAACCTAGAGCTGAATAATTCCAATATATGTGGGCCAATGAGAAAACAATTAAAATATATATATAAGAATTGAATCACTTTCATTAATTATTTTAATCTTACTAAATGTGTTATGTATAAGAAACATAAATTAGAGACATTGAAATTGTTTTAAATTTTAAGAAGGAATGATAATAAAGAATATGAGTATTCAATGAAGAAGTTGAGGACATATAATGTTGGTGAATACAAAACTGATTAATTCGATTGATATATTTTGAAGCATAGAATTAATCATGAAACTAGTTCCTCATACAGTCTAGGACAAATTGGGGTTTCTCAATGATGGACTAAATTTTTTTTGGAAATGGGAAAGAACTGTTTTACATAAACATGGAATTTCTCACTACATTTAGAGGAAAACTGTGAGTATTACTGTCTATATCTAGAACCATTGTATTTATAACCCTCAGTAGAATATGACTTCATATAGATTGTTTTATTGAAAAACTCAATTTTTTAATCCCTTAATGTATTTTTGAGTCTATTAATTATAATAAAGAAAGGTATAATCTATGAAATATATGAGAAGAAATGTGAAGATACATAATTCATATGTCTTCTTTTAAAATAGTAGGATATAAATATTTGAAAAATGGAATTGAAAGAATATTTCATTCAATTGATTTGAATGTAACTAAAAAATTAGAGAATGAAAAACATTCGCAGGAATACAAGGATGTTATGAAAGTTGATTAAATTATATTTTAATAAGATATTAGAAAATTCTTTGCAACTCAAGAATAAAAAAATGAATCATCAATGTCCAGTGACGAGGAATAAAGTGGAAGATCATAATATAATTTGTGATCCAAATAAAAAGTATCAAAAAAGATGAAAAATAAATACTATTTCACATATTTCATTATATTCAAAAGTGGATTCGAATGATTTGAAATACTATATTTGAGCACCCAAAATGGATTAAGGCCCTGAATAAAGTGTTGGATCAAATTGATAATAACTATATATGGGAAATTATACCCAAACCAGAAAATAAATACATTATTGGAACAATGTGGGTCGTCTAGAAGAATTTGAATGAACAAGGTGACGTGATATTAATAAAATCAAGATTGGTATTCTAAGGGTATTCACAGATTAAAGGTATTGATTTTCATGAAACCTTTTCCCCAATGGATATATTAGAAACAATTAGAACATTTCTTATTCTTTCTGCCGAATGAGGTTATAAGACCTTTCAAATGTTTATTAAATCCACATTATTAAATGGTGAACTTGATGGGGATGTTTACATTGGAAAACCTTGTGGATTGTTTTTTGTGAATGACAGAAGTTATCTATGTGGATTCAAGAAGGTTTGTATGTTCCAAAACAACTTCCAAGGAAATTTTACTCCATGAAGGATAAATTTTTGTGGATGTTTAATTTCATGAATGAAATTGTGGATATAAACATATATATCAAATATTGTCAGGAATATTTTCACACTGAGATTATTTACATTGATGACATTATCATAATTGGTAATGATGAGTTATTATTTCAATGGTTTGGTGAGGAAATAAAAAGTGTATTTGAAATGTCAATACTATAGTAAATTAAGTAATTTATTTGGATACAAATACATGAATGGACAGATTACATTATTCAATTTCTATAGAAAACTATAAAAAGGAAATTATTAAAAGGGTTTCCATGGAAAACTCAAAACCTCTTTCGAAGACAATATTACTGAGAACAATGTTTTATAAATATGGTGAATGAAAAGAAGTTGATGAGAATAAATTTTGAAAGCTAATTAGATGTTTACATTATTTGCATACTTCATGTCCTGCCATTGTTTATGTTATTAACTTCTATGAAAGATTTCAGAGTGATCTGAAATAATCACATTTATTTGATGGAAAAATAATTATTTGATACATCAAAGGAAAAAAATAATTTTAAATCAATAATTGAATCTCATATATTATTAAATTTTTTGGGTATTCGGATAGTGCAAGGGCAGGAAATGATGATGATAGAATGTATATATCTTGTGGTTTATTTTTTAGGGGAAATAATTGTTTTAGATTTTATTTATTTTTATATAATTTAGTAACTCTCAGTAAAGATAAAAATTATTAATTTTTTTCCACTCGGGACACTACAAACATATGAGGATGAAAACTAAATTAAAATATTTAATTATTGAAGTAATGTTACCTCTTCTCTTGGGTTTTGATATTCATAGAACTATTAGTCCCACCAAGAATCTTGTTCAATATTCTAATTCAAAAAATAATGATATCAAATATCACTTTATCATCGATCATGTGGAGAATAATTAATTGATACTAATGTATGTTCCAACATCAGAACAAGTTGGAGATATATTCAGAAAATATATAATGAAGGAATTACTTTTTAAATTGAGTTTAAACATGGGTTTCCAACCACTTTCTATTTAAGGTTGAGGTAGGGGTTTCTTACCTCACTCACATATTGCCTATTTATTATGTTATCATGGGGAAAATTTTTTCGTTAATTAATCCTAAAATATTTATTACAAAACATTGGATCTGTCGGTAAGATTTCAATTCAATATTTTATTATGAGTGAACAATTCTAAATGTTTTTTGGAGTGGTTGCAAGAAATAAATTGTATTATTTTACAGACATGAAGATGATCTGTAGAAGTGAAGCTAATGAAGCTGATGATGAATGTTTTCCTAATCACAAATTTCATACAGCATGGTGTTGTTGTAAAGAATTCATATTCTGAAAATTTTATATCTCTCATATGATTATAATTGTTTAAAATGTTGAATTTGTTGAGTATAAATTTTTATGTGATTTATAAATCCCGGATGACAAAAAAATCCAAGGGGGTATATTTTTTGAATCAAGATTTTGAGGAAGGTGATTATTTTCATGTGTTTTCTTTTGTTATCATGAAAACTATTTGAATAATGTAAATCACCCCACATTTTATTTAGTGGAAATTCAGATTCACAAATTATGTTAAAAGAAATCATATTTAAATTGTAACATCCCAGGTAATTAAAGAATAACGAATTTTCATGTTTATTAATATTTATGAATTATATATTAATTTTAATTAAAAGAGGTTTCTACGTTCGATAGCGTACTCGATATGCAACGATGATTTTCTTTGAAAACTTTCGTTGCACACAAGTAATAAAATAATATTGTTTTAAATGTTAGTTAACAAGTAGCCATTGTAATGGCGAGAATGGATAGAAATAACTAAAATATGATTATATATGTTTTTAAATGTTTTTACATTTACCCAATAAAGGATAAAGGCTTAAAATACGGAAAGAATTCAATTTTAGGCATTTATACCCTAATTTTCACTAAGGGTTCACTATCACCTTTTGACGGTGAACCGTCATTAAATATAGTTTTGATAAATCTTATAAATTATATTAGACCAAAAATAACTCTTCTTTAGAATCGGGACATCAAAATTTACGTTGTGTAAATTTATGGTATCTTTCCGATAAAGTTCATTTTTTTAATGAATAGTGTAAAATGTTGTATTCTAATTCAAAACCTCTTTTTAATATAATTTATTTATATGATTAGATTATCTTTTCAATTGGTTTTAAAGTGAAATTAGAAAATATTTTTACCATTAAATCCAATAGTGGTCGTTGGAATTAATTTCACGTTGAAATCGGACTTAAACTTGTGTCAATCTTTTGATACTTATTGTTTCATAAAAACACGCTATTTGCTCTGACAGCGGGAATTAATTATTAAATTAATTAATGTGACTTATATGTTTTTAATTTTTTAAAATAGACTTCATTTTTTAATTTGTAATATCAAATATAGCTTAGGGTGAATTTTTGGTAATTTTCTGAAAAACATCAATTTTTGATGAATAGTGAAACCACTAAGTGGTACTTATAAAAACTGATTTTCCATTTAAATGAAATTTTGCCATCATTGTGTTTTGATTTTCAAAAATACGACATACATGGTTGTCATTAAGAAGTAAAATGTGGTTCAATGAGATTAAAATAATTTTTTGGTGAATAGTAACTTATTAAGTTTTTAATCGCGATTGGTGGTAATTAGTGTAGTTTAAGGTAAAAATAATGTTTTAATAATATTAGAAGAGTTTGACACATGTCCTACCCTCATTGGTTGTGTCATGGCCGACCAAGACAAGCCATGGGTCAACTTGGGGACCCCATGTAGTTACTTTGGTTGGGAAATTACATAAATAACTTTTTATTTAATGTTAAAGTAAAAATGACACACACATGAGATGTTTTACTAAAACAATTTTTAAATGGATTTATACAAGTCATATTTTTTATTATAAATAGTCATTGGAAAGATAAAAATATTTCCTACATCATAGTAATTTTTTTATAATTTTTAGACATTAAATAAATTATATTATTTATGACATCATGATGATGCAGCGATGACCTCATTATTTGACGATTTAAATAAAATGGAAAGATAATGTAAAATCTAAGACCTACACATGGCAAAAACGTATTGGATTAGTGGATTTCGAACCCTTATCACCTTATACTAGAATTATTTCAATGTTGTACCTTTTTAATCCGAAACTCGTTTTAAAATAAAGTAACTTCTCTTTACTTTCCAAGAGTGCCCCTCCTCTCCTCTTATAAAAGGCCCACACCTCTACCTCTTTCCCACACTCCCAAAGCATTTTGCTCGGCTAACCCCTGCCCATTTTGTCTCTCCACTTCTCTCTCTTACTCCTTGGAGCCTCACTTTGTGCATAAGACTTCCCTAGGAAGCCTTTGAGCTCAAACCAAAGGGAGTTACCTGATTTTAAGGTAATGTCTTCACTTGAGTCCGTCTGTTTTATTTTGCTTCTCCAACACCCTAAACCATTTTTATTCATTTATTTTCTAACAAATACAGTATCTCTAATATACTAGGTTGTTTTTATAAGAAGTATTAGAGCTACACTTACAAACAACTACATCTAATGGTTATCGAACATACTGTTTCCGTGGTTGGTGAATTTATGCCTCCCGAAACGATGATTGTTCAACATTCTTTTAACACCTACAAAGGTGGCCATTAAGATGTCACTATATTTATATATGATATATAATATGTTTATGTTTTCCTTAATCTTCTGTATTTTTCATTTTGGTCATACCTTTATGGTTTCCATTATGGGTAAACACAATATCTTCATTTAAGGAAGTGCGGACTCTCGCCCCCTCAAAGTGATGTGATTCGTTAATGCCATATGTGGGACGTGTAAAGGATGGATTTAAAGTTATTATATAATATGTTATACTGGAATTATAATATACCTCTATATCATTATTATTTCTTTCCATTAAAGTATGATATAGAAATGAAAGTAGCGTTCATGCGTATGTACGGCTTACCGTCTCCATGAACGGTACATTTCATTTCTTATCCCCAAATGTAATGTACTATTAAAAGTACGTGTATATAGTATATATATATATAATGAATGATATATCTAAATGATGAATATAATTATGGAATTAAAATATACATACCTCTCATTTATTTTTAATTCCATTAATATGACAAAGAAATGAAAGTAGCGTTCATGCGTATGTACGACTTACTGTCTCCATGAACGGTGCATTTCATTTCTTACCTCTAAATGATTATGTAAAATTATAAATACATGTATATGCTGGATATATATGATATATATGATATCCAAATCAGGAATTTCATTCTGGATATAAGGAACCTTTGACCACACGAACAACAAGTAATTGTAAGAAGTCCACTTTCGACTTAAGAACCAAATATTGACAAAACAAACATTATTAACTTAAATGGTTACATAATATTTATAACATAGAAATAAGTGATATAAAAGGAATAATGAACTTTAAAAAGGTTCTTAATCAAGTAGAAATTATCTCAAGTTTATTATTCATGATGTTAAAGAACTATCGAGTCAAGTCGGACCCGAGGTAAGGGACTTCATCTTAATCTCCTTTCATTGAGGCATACTTTGTTTTATACAAAACTTTCTTTTATACGGTGTATAAACCCCTTTGGCTTTTACTTTTATAGAAAAGAAATATTTTTCTACAAATCGTTTTACTAAACGACAAAAAGGAATGTTTTTTTACGTACGCAGTGACAACAACCTTTTCCGCCGCCGCGAGTATTATTTGGTCATTGGCTTCCTCAACAAGCCGTAAGGTTTTTAGAATAAAATAAATACCATATACTCTTTTAAGTATTTTGGTATTGAAAATGGTTTTGATAAAGGATTCTATTATTTCAATATATTTGTGATATATTGTGATTGAAATGTGGAAATGTTATCATTCCTTTATGTTGGTTTTATGTTTTATGATTTTATATTGGTACATGGACATTTTAACATGTGGTTACGTTATAAACCATATGACGGGTGGTGCCGTGAATACCAGGACGGGTGGTTATGCTATAACCTCCAATGCATTGGGTATGGAAGTCGGCCGTATGGCTATTCCATTAAGTATGTATGGAAATTGGCCGTATGGCTATTCCATTAAGTGATATGTATGGAAGTCGACTGTATGGTTATTCCACTTAAGTATGTTTATGTCCCAAGTTACCTTTATATATGTTATGTGTTCTTTATATGGGTATTATGGTAATCCTTTGGTTAAAAAAAGGTAAGTAATTATACATTATTTAGTGAAGAGTTTTTACTACTTCATGAAGGTGAAGGTATTACTTTGATAGAGTATACATGGTTTACTTGATGTTTGAAAAACTAACAGTTTTCATTCTTTGTGTATCCCTTACTGAGCTTTTTATGATCACACCATGTTTATTTTAAATGTTTTTCACAGGACTTAATGTGGAATAAGGTCAAGGATGGGATCAAGGGAATGTCATGCTATATAAAACATGGAACTAGACACGTTTCTTTTTAAGAGTTTTTTTATTATGGAAACATAGTAGAAGTGACTAATTTGTAATCTTTTGAGATGTAATAGTTATGTTCTAATTCTCTAAAACTATAAACCTGAAAAGATCCTCAATGTGAATTATTCATTTAATTCAATATTAAGTAAGGTTTAAGGCTGAGGCCTTATAGTTGGCATCAGAGGTTGGTTTAGACAACTTTAGGAGTTAGAAAAGTGTAAAATTATAATATGATTGAAATGATATAGCATTTACGGATTACCATGTTGCTTCACCTATGATATTTATGTGTTTAGAATGGTTTTCTGCAGAGGAAACAAAGCAGCTATGTTGGGACGACTTCAGGAGGAAGACAACCTTCCAAATCAGCAACCTGAGATAGTCGGAATCGGAACTGAACAGTTTGTTGCAGTGATGGCACAGTTGACTCAGGATATAAATGGTGGTGGTATCCATGCACGAGATCAGCCAGATCAACCGCAGAGGAACATGTTAGTGGTGGAACATTTCATGAGGCAACATCCCCCATCATTCAGAGGATCATCTGACCCTGTGCAAGCTGAAGGGTGGATTAAAGCACTGGAGAAGATTTTTGATGTCATGGGGTGTTCAGAACATCAAAAGGTTAGTCTTGCTGTTTACCGTTTTGAAGGTGAAGATGATCAGTAGTGGTCGATGGTGAAAAATATCAGGGATAGTAATGATATTGAGGATCTTCACTGGGACGAATTTAAAGGTATGTTTCTTGAGAAATATTTTCCTAATGTGGTTTGTCATAGGATGGAAAAACAGTTCCTAGAATTGAGGTAGGAGGATGATTCAGTGGCTGCTTATGAACCAAAGTTCACACGATTGGCAAGGTATGCTCCAAACTTCATATGAGATCTTGATAGTATTATAAACCATTTTTACTCAGGGTTAAAGCCAAAGTATCAATGGGATTTAGCTTCTCGTGAGTTCAAAAGTTATGAAAAACATGTACGATGTGCGGAAAAGGTGGAAATGGAGTTTGCCGATGATCAGGTGTTCTATGACAAACAACAGAATAAGAGGTCTAGTTGGCAGGAAAAGGGGAAGAATTCATCAAAGAAGCAAGGAGGTAAGAAAACCAAATATCCATCCTGTGAGAAGTGTGGTAAAATGCATCCTGTATAATGTTTATCCAAGTCTGGTAAGTGCATTCGGTGTGGTAAGTCTGGTCATATTGCTCGTAACTGCAAGGAATATGATCAAGCAGGCAATGAAAATCCAACGGTAAGATGTTTTAAGTGTAACGAAATGGTTCATTATGCAAACGAGTGTCCAACGAAGAACTCAACTGGGGGAATGCAGCCAGACTACAAGCAGAAAGGGGTGGTGTAATCCTTTTCAACAACTTCATCAGATGTTGGGCCATCGAATGAAGTGGTATCAGGTACACTGTTTGTTTGTTCATATTATGCCAATGTGTTGTTTGATTAATGGTATACACACTCTTTCATTTATGAGAAGTTTTCTAGTAAATTGGAAATTCCATATCATGATATGAATCCTGAACTTATGGTAAAAACACCCGGAGGGAACGTTGAGACAAAAAGGAAATATAAGAACCTTCCTATCCTTGTGTGTAGAAAGAATCTACCAGAAAACCATATTGTTTTGCCTCTAGTAGAGTTTGATGTTATTTTGGGCATGGATTGGATTTCTGGTTATCATGCTAAGATTGACTGCATAGATAAAATGGTTTCTTTTCAGAAAGATTTTCAGTTTGTGTAAAAGAATGAACCCCTGATTTTGATTACATATCAGGAAGTTGAGAAAATAGTAAAAGATGGAAATGAATGTTACCTTGCACATATTTTTGAAAATAAAGGAACTGTTCAAGTTAATGATGTGCCAGTGGTAAATGAGTATCTTGATGTTTTTCCTAATGAGTTTCCCGGTATTATTCATGATCGGGAAGTTGAATTTACTGTTGACTTAGTTCCTGATTCTAAGAAAATTTCAAAATCCCCTTATCGAATGGCTCATGTTTAACTTTTAGAGTTAAAGAAACAATTGCAGGAGTTATTAGATAAAGGTTTCATTCGACCTAGCATAATACCATGGGGTGCTCTTGTCTTGTTTGTTAAAAAGAAAGATGGATCAATGAGACTTTGCATTGATTATAGAGCCTTAAATAATATTACTGTTAAGAACAAGTATCCTTTGCCTCATATCGATGATTTGTTTGATCAGCTCCAGGAAGCTCAATATTTTTCGAAGATTGACTTGAGGTCGGGGTAACATCAGATGAAAGTAAAAGAAGCATACGTTCCGAAGACTATGTTCCATACTAGATATGGCCATTATGAATTTGTAGTTATGCCTTTTGGGTTATCCAATGCACCTGATGTATTCATGGACCTTATGAATAGAATTTCCCATGAGTTATTGGATAAGTTTGTGGTCGTTTTCATCGATGATATTTTGGTGTTTTCTAAAAGTAAAGAGGAGCATGAAAGTCATTTAAGGGTTATCTTGAAAACCATAAAAGAAAAGAAACTATATGGAAAATTCAGAAAGAGTGAGTTTTGGTTACAACAAATTTCTTTCCTGGGTCACATTGTTTCAAAAGATGGCATAACTGTTGATCCTACTAAAACAAAAGTTGTTGAAGAATGGCCAAGACCCACAAATGTAACCGAGATCCGTAGTTTTCGTGGTTTGGCAGGTTATTACCGAAGGTTTGTTGAATTTTTTTCACGGTTATCTAGTCCAATGACTAAGCTAACTCGTAAGGGTGTTAAGTTTATCTGGACAAAAGAATGTGATGATTGTTTTTAGGATTTGAAGAGAAGATTGTTGAATGCTCCAGTTATGGCACTTCCTTCCAGGAATGGTGAGTCTGTTATATACAGTGATTCTTCGTTGAAGGGACTTGGCTGTTTCCTTATGCAGAATGATCAGGTAATTGCTTATGCTTCACGACAGTTGAAAACTCATGAGGTAAATTACCCTACACATGATTATGAATTAGCTGCTGTTTTCATTGCTTTAAAAATTTGGAGGCATCATTTGTATGGAGTAAAGTGTGAAATATATACTGATCACAAAAGTTTAATGTATATATTCACTCAGACATAATTGAACATGAGAAAAAGGATATGGCTAGAATTAATCATGGATTGTGATTTTACAATTCATTTCCATCCGGGAAAAGCAAATAAAGTGGCTGATGCTTTGAGTCGAAAAAGTAATGCTTCATTAGCAATGTTGCATTTGGAACGTGATCCTTTGGTTAAGGATTTGATGAACTTTGGCATAGAAGTTGTTGGTGTAGGAAGTCCTTCTGTTTTGATTCAGGTATTAGTGAGATCTTCTCTATTAGACAGAATCAGGCAAGCACAGAAGCGAGACAGTGAGTTGCAGAAAAAGGTAGAGCTGGTTCAGAAAGGTAAGTTGCCTGAATTCAACATTGATAGTGATTGTGTTTTGAGATTTGGTAAGAGATTGTGTGTTCCTTGTGATTCATCAAGTAAAGGTTTTGTGTAAAAACCATTTGATTGAAGAGGCAACGTGGGAATCTGAAAATGCTATGAGAGATAAATACCCCCACTTATTTTGATAAGTGAATAAAATTGTGAGGACGCAATTCCCAAAAGGGGGGAAGGATGTAACATCTCAGGTAATTAAAGAATAAATAAATTTCATGTTTATTAATATTTATGAATTAAATATTAATTTTAATTAAAAGGGGTTTCTACGTTCGATAGCGTGCTCGATACGCAAAGATGAGTTTCTTTGAAAACTTACGTTGCACACAAGTAATAAAATAATATTATTTTAAATGTTAGTTAGCAAGTAGTCGTTGTACTTGCAGAAATGGATAGAAATAACTAAAATATGATTATATATGTTTTTATATGTTTTTACATTCACCCAATAAAGGATAACGGCTTAAAATACGGAAAGAATTAAATTTTAGGCATTTATACCCTAATTTTCACTAAGGGTTCACTTATCACCTTTTGACTTCGAACTGTCATTAAATATAGTTTTGATCAATCTTATAAATTATATTGGACCAAAAATAACTCTTCTTTAGAATCGGGACATCAAAATTTAATTTGTGTAAATTTATGGTATCTTTCCGATAAAGTTCATTTTTTTAATGAATAGTGTAAAATGTTGTATTTTAATTCAAAACCACTTTTTAATCTAATTTATTTATATTATTATATTATCTTTTGAGTTGGTTTTAAAATGAAATTAGAAAATATTTTTACCATTAAATCCAATAGTGGTCTTTTGAATTAATTTCACCTTGAAATCAGACTTAAACTAGTGTCAATCTTTTGATACTTATTGTTTCATAAAAACACGCAATTTGGTCTGACAGCGGGAATTAATTATTAAATTAATTAATGTGACTTATATGTTTTGAATTTTGTAAAATAGACTTCATTTTTGAATTCGGAATATCAAATTTAGCTTAGGGTGAATTTTTGGTAATTTTCTCAAAAACTTGAATTTTTGATGAATAGTGAAACCACTAAGTGGTACTTATAAAAACTGATTTTCCTTTTAAATGAAATTTTGCCATCATTGTGTTTTTATTTTCAAAAATCTGACATACATGGTTGTCATTAAGAAGTAAAATGTGGTTCAATGAGATTAAAATAATTTCTTGGTGAATAGTAACTTATTATGTTTTTAATCGCGATTAGTGGTAATTAGTGTAGTTTAAGTTAAAAATAATGTTTTAATAAAATGAGAAGAGTTTTGCATATGTCCTACCCTCATTATTTGTGTCATGGCCGACCATGAAAATCCATGGGTCAACTTGGGGACCCCATGGAGCCACTTTGGTTGGGAAATGACATAAATAACTTTTTATTTCATGTTAAAGTAAAAATGACACACACATGAAAAGTTTTACTAAAACAATTTTTACATGGGGTTATACAAGTCAAATTTTTTATTATAAATAGTCATTGGAAATATAAAACGATTTCCTACATCATAGTAATTTTTTTAAAATTTTTAGACATTAAATATATTAAATTATTTATGACATCATGATGATGCAGCGATGACCTCATTATTTGACGATTTAAATAAAATTGAATGATAATGTAAAATATAAGATCTAAACATAGACAAAACCTATTGTATGAGTGTATTTCTAACCCTTATCACCTTATACTCTAATTATATTAATGTGGGACCTTTCAAATCCGAAACTCTTTTTCAAATAAAGTAACTTATCTTTACATTCCAAGAGTGCCCCTCCTCTCCTCTTATAAAAGGCCCCCACCTCTACCTCTTTTCACACAATCCCAAAGCATTTGCCTCGGCCAAACCCTGCCCATTTTGTCTCTCCACTTCCCTCTATTACTCCTTGAATCCTCACTTTGGGCATAAGACTTCTCTAGGAAGCCTTTGAGCTCAAACCAAATGGAGTTACACGATTTTAAGGTAAAGTCTTCACTTGAGTCCGTTTGTTTTATTTTTCTTCTCCAACCCCCTAAACCCTTTTTATTCATTTCTTTTGAAACAAATACAGTATCTTCAATATACTAGGATGTTTTTATAAGATGTATTCGAGCTACACTTACACACACCTACATCTAATGGTTAACGAACATACAGTTTCCGTGGATGGTGAATTTATGCCTCCCGAAACGATGATTGTTCAACATTCTTTTAACACCGTAAAAGATGTCCATTAAGATGTCACTATATTTATATATGATATATAATATGTTTATGTTTTCCTTAAGCTTCTGTATTTTTCATTTTGTTCATACCTTTATGGTTTCCATTATGGGTAAACACGATATCTTCATTTAAGGAAGTGCGGACTACTGCCCCCTCAAAGTGATGTGATTCGTTAATTCCATATGTGGGACGTGTAAAAGATGGATTTAAAGTTATTATATATGATTTAATACTGGAATTATAATATTCCTCTATATCATTATTATTTCTTTCCATTAAAGTATGAGATAGAAATTAAATTAGCGTTCATGCGTACGTACGGCTTACCGTCTCCATGAACGGTACATTTCATTTCTTATCCCCAAATGTAATGTACTATTAAAAGTACGTGTATATAGTGGATATATATAATGAATGTTATATACAAATTATGAATATAATTATGGAATTAAAATATACATACCTCTCATTTATTTTTAATTCCATTAATATGACAAAGAAATGAAAGTAGCGTTCATGCGTACGTACGGCTTACTGTCTCCATGAACGGTGCATTTCATTTCTTACCTCTAAATGATTATGTAATATTATAAAAACATGTATATGCTGGATATATATGATATATATGATATCCAAATCAGGAATTTCATTCTGGATATAAAGATCCTTTGACCACACGAACAACATGTAATTGTAAGAAGTCCACTTTCGACTTAAGAACCAAATATTGACAAAACAAACATTATTAACTTAAATGGTTACATAATGTTTATAACATGGAAATAAGTGATATAAAAGGAATAATGAACATTAAAACTATTCTTAATCAAGTAGAAATTAACTCATGTTTATTATTCAGGATGTTAAAGAACGATCGAGTCAAGTCGGACCCGAGGTAAGGGACTTCGTCTCAATCTCCTTTCATTGAGGCATACTTCGTTTTATACACAACGTTCTTTTATACGGTGTATAAAACCCTTTGACTTTTACTTTTATACAAAAGAAATCTTTTTCTACAAAGTGTCTTACTAAACGACAAAAAGGAATGTTTTTTTACGTACGCGGTGACAACGACCTTTTCCGCCGCCGCGAGTATTATTTGGTCTTTGGCTTCCTCAACAAGCCGTAGTGTTTTTAGAATAAAATAAATACCATATACTCTTTTAGGTATTTTGGTATTGAAAATGGTTTTGATAAAGGATTCTATTATGTCAATATATTTATGATATATTGTGATTGAAATGTGGAAATGTTATCATTCCATTATGTTAGTTTTATGTTTTATGATTTTATATTGGTACTTGGACATTTTAACGGGTGGTTACGTTATAAACCATATGACGGGTGGTGCCGTGAATACCAGGATGGGTGGTTACATTATAACCTCCAATGCATTGGGTATGGAAGTCGGCTGTATGGCTATTCCATTAAGTATGTATGGAAATTGGTCGTATGGCTATTCCATTAAGTGATATGTGTGGAAGTCGACCGTATGGTTATTCCACGTAAGTATGTTTATGTCCCATGTTACCTTTATATATGTTATGTGTTCTTTATATGGGTTTTATGGTAATCATTTGGTTAAAAAAAGGTAATTAATGATACTTTATTCAGTGAAGTGTTTTTACTACATCATGAAGGTGAAGGTATTACTTTGATAGAGTATACATGGTTTACTTGATGTTTGAAAAACTAACAGTTTTCATTCTTTGTTTATCCCTTACTGAGATTTTTATGCTCACCACAAGTTTTTTTTAAATGTTTTTCACAGGACTTAATGTGGAATAAGGTCAAGGATGGGATCAAGGGAATGTCATGCTATATAAAAATGGAACTAGACATGTTTCTTTTTAAGAATTTTTTATTATTATTGAAACATAGTAGAAGTGACTACTTTGTAATCTTTTGAGATGAAATATTTATGTTCTAATTCTCTAAAACTCTAAACCTGAAAAGATCCTCAACGCGAATTATTCATTTAATTCAATATTAAGTAATGTTTAAGGTCGGGGCCTTATAGTTGGTATCAGAGGTCGGTGTAGACAACTTTAGGAGTTAGAAAAGTGTTAAATTATAATATGATTGAAATGATATAGCATTTACGGATTACCATGTTGCTTTGCCTAAGATATTTCTGTGTTCAGAAAGGTTTTCCGTAGAGGAAACAAAGCAGCCATGTTGGGACGACATCAGGAGGAAGACAACCTTCCAAATCAGCAACATGATATGGTCAGAATCGGAACTGAACAGTTTGTTGCAGTGATGGAACAATTGACTCATGCTATAAATGGTGGTGGTATCCATGCACGAGATCAGCCAGATCAACCGCAGAGGAACATGTCAGTGGTGGAAAATTTCATTAGGCAACATCCCCCATCATTCAGAGGATCATCTGACCCTGTGCAAGCTGAAGGGTGGATTAAAGCACTAGAGAAGATTTTTGATGTCATGGGGTGTTCAGAACATCAAAAGGTTAGTCTTGCTGTTTACCGTTTTGAAGGTGAAGCTGATCAGTGGTGGTCGATGGTGAAAAATATCAGGGATAGTGATGAGATTGAGGATCTTCACTGGGACGAATTCAAAGGTATGTTTCTTGAGAAATATTTTCCTAAGGTGGTTCGTCTTAGGATGGAAAAACAGTTCCAATAATTGAGGCAGGAGGATGATTCAGTGGCTTCTTAGGAAGAAAATTTCACTCGATTGGCAAGGTATGCTCCAAACTTCATACGAGATCTTGATAGTAAAATAAACCGTTTTTACTCACGGTTAAAGACAAAGTATCGATGTAATTTAGCTTCTCGTGAGTTCAAAAGTTATGAAAAACTTGTTCGATGTGCGGAGAAGGTGGAAATAGAGTTTGTCGATGATCAGGTGTTCTATGACAAACAACAGAATAAGAGGTCTAGTTGGCAGGAAAAGGGGACGAATTCATCAAAGAATCAAGGAGGTAAGAAAACCAAATATCCAACCTGTGATAAGTGTGGTAAAATGCATCCCGGAGAATGTTTATCCAAGTCTGGTAAGTGCTTTCGGTGTGGTAAGTCTGGTCATATTGCTCGTAACTGTAAGGAAGATGATCAAGCAGGCAATGAAAAGCCAACGGTAAGATGTTTTAAGTGTAATGAAATGGGTCATTATGCAAACGAGTGTCCAACGAAGAACTCAACTGGGGGAATGCAGCCAGACTACAAGCAGAAAGGGGTTGTGAAATCCTTTGCAATAACTTCAGAAGATGTTGGGCCATCGAATGAAGTGGTATCAGGTACACTATTTGTTTGTTCAGATTATGCCAATGTGTTGTTTGATGTAGGGTCTACACACTCTTTCATTTCTGAGAAGTTTTCTAGTAAATTGGAAATTCCATATCAAGATATGAATCATGAACTTATGGTAAAAACACCCGGAGGGAACGTTGAGACAAAAAGGAATTATAAGAACCTTATTATCCTTGTGTGTGGAAAGAATCTACTAGCAAACCTTATTGTTTTGCCTCTAGTAGAGTTTGATGTTATTTTGGGCATGTATTGGCTTTCTGTTTATCATTCTAAGATTGACTGCAGAGCTAAAATGGTTTCTTTTCAGAAATATTTTCTGTTTGTGTACAAGAATGAACCCTTGATTTTAATTCAATATCAGGAAGTTGAGAAACTAGTAAAAGATGGAAATGAATGTTACCTTGCACATATTGTTGAAAATAAAGGAACTCTTCATATTAATGATGTGCCAGTGGTAAATGAGTATCTTGATGTTTTTTATAATGAGTTGCCTGGTATTATTCATGATCGGGAAGTTGAATTTACTGTTGACTTAGTTCCCGATTCTAAGCCAATTTCAAAACCCTTTTATCGAATGGCTCAAGTTGAACTTTTAGAGATAAAGAAACAATTGCAGGAGTTATTAGATAAAGGTTTCATTCGACCTAGAACATCACCATGGGGTGCTCCTGTCTTGTTTGTTATAAATAAAGATGGATAAATGAGACTTTGCATTGATTATAGAGCCTTGAATAATATTACTGTTAAGAACAAGTATCCTTTTCCTCATATCAATGATTTGTTTGATCAGCTCCAGGGAGCTCAGTATTTTTCCATGATTGACATGAGGTCGGGGTACCATCAGTTGAAAGTAAAAGAAGCAGACGTTCTGAAGACTGCGTTCCGTACTAGATATGGCCATTATGAATTTTTAGTTATGACTTTTGGGTTATCTAATGCACCTGCTATATTCATGGACCTTATGAATAGAATTTTCCATGAGTTCATGGATAAGATTGTGGTTGTTTTCATCGATGATATTTTGGTGTTTTCTAAAAGTAAAGAGGATCATGAATGTCATTTAAGGGTTATCTTGCAAACCTTAAAAGAAAAGAAACTATATGGAAAATTCAGCAAGTGTGATTTTTGGTTACAACAAATTTCTTTCCTGGGTCGCATTGTTTCAAAAGATGGCATAACTTTTGATCCTACTAAAACAGAAGTTGTTGAAGAATGGACAAGACCCACAAATGTAACCGAGATCCTTAGTTTTCTTGGTTTGGTAGGTTATTACCGAAGGTTTGTTGAAACTTTTTCATGGTTATCTAGTCTAATGACTAAGCTAACTCGTAAGGGTGTTAAGTTCATCTGGAAAAAAGAATTTGATGATTGTTTTCTGGAGTTGAAGAGAAGATTGGTGAATGCTCCATTTTTGGCACTTCCTTCCAGGAATGGTGAGTTTGTTATATACAGTGATGCTTCGTTGAAGGGACTTGGCTGTGTCCTTTTGCAGAATGATCAGGTAATTGCTTATGCTTAATGACAGTTGAAAACTCATGAGGTAAATTATCCTACACATGATTTGGAATTAGATGATGTTGTCTTTGCTTCAAAAATTTGGAGGCATCATTTGTATGGAGTAAAGTGTGAAATATATACTGATCAAAAAAGATTAAAGTATATATTCACTCAGAAAGAATTGAACATGAGACAAAGGAGATGGCTAGAATTAATCATGGATTATGATTGTACAATTCATTACCATCCGGGAAAAGCAAATAAAGTGGCTGATGCATTGAGTGGAAAATTAATGCTTCATTAGCAATGTTGTGTTTGGAACATGATCCTTTGGTTAAGGATTTGATGAACTTTGGCATAGAAGTTGTTTGTAGTGACCCGTATCTTGACGTACAAGGACATTACATTACTTTTGCGGAATACTTATTACATAACAAAAACACACACACAAGGACTGTAATAGTTTAGTGTCTTTGGAAACTCGGAACGTAATATTCTAATCATGGTGAAAGATCTTCAACATATCCCATAAAGATCTTCCTTTTTTTCATACCTAAAACCTTTCTTTATATCCTGGGGAAAAGAAAACATAAAAGGGTGAGCTCAAATGCTCATTATGGGTAAAAAAAAGAAATATCAATCACATCATATTCATAAGAACATAACATTTTGGAAATCCTAACCCGCAAAAAAGAGCATAATTTCATAACATGGTATAAATCATGGCAGTGAAATGTAATCACAATAATCATAACAAAAAACATGAAACTTTGTGGCATACACACATAATCATAGAGAATCATTTCTTGTTAGTCAAGACTCATTGCCAAGACTATCTTAGTGGACAAAGTCCCTTTCTAAACCGAGTCACCCTCGTTTCGGTCATGTTTCAATGAACCGGTATAACCTACCTTTCCAGCCATGTCTATCTCATGAGATATAAAATCCTTACCCATTGCATTGGAGGGAGATATAGGTCCCACCCATCTCATAATGATACCATTCTTATGTGTTCCACAAAATCATAAATCATACATCATTTCATAACCCATGTAATAAAAATGGGATTCTTAAACATCATGACATCATAAAACAATTCATATAAGATAAAGAAATTCATAAAAATAATTTCATCACAACATATTCAAATCAATGTAAGAATAGGGATAGAAACAGAACTCTATATTATCTTAGATGGAAAATAATTTTGATAAAACACTTGAACTCCATTCTTGAGGAAAATATCCTTTCTACTTCAAAAACAATTTCATTTCATAACATGTCATACAATTTTAAACTAAAAGAAGTTTATTAAAAATAAACTTGAAAACTTTTAAAGGTTGCTTCTTGGAAATAATGTTTTAAAAATACATTCATGCCGTATAAGTTAAAAAAACATTCTTCGTACTTTTGTCGGAAAACTCAAAAAGTACCTCGTACGAAAAACGACAAAAGATTCCTTTCATATTCTTTACTAAAAACTCACCAAACGGTAAAATTGGATTTAAAATATTGTAAGTGGATGGAAACAATATTACATATTTAGGGAACATGGATGTGGATGATAAAATACACCCCAGTAAATACCAAAGTATAAACAATCTCGGATAAAAATGAGATTGTGATATTTCCCTTACCTTATGTCCGATATGCTTTGTACATATCCGAACCTCCTATATAATGATTTAAATAATGTCATTAACTTATTACAGATTCATATTCATTGTTATGATATCATATATGGTTCACTTATGACTTTATATTACCCGTTCTTTTATAAATTCCATGTTAAAGAAGCGTTTTGGGTAAAATCGTTTCATTTATCGTAGGTGTTTGGACTTGTTGTTCTAGACATTATTATTACTTATATCATGATTTACATACTTACAGAAAATAAAACATGATTTATATATCATATATATTCAGTATATATATATATATATAATAGATAGATAATTGAAATTAAACACACCGTTCATGGAGACAGTAGTCCGTACGTACGAATGAACGTTGTTTTCCTTTCCTTATTGTATTGAATGGAAGTAAGTAGATGAAATACATATATAAATAAATCCAGTAGCTTTATAATGTCATATATTTCATTATTATTGCTTATATATACTTTATAATCATTCTAAAATGGTTAACATGGAGAATGAATCTCATCGCGTCGTGGAGACGGTATTCCGTACATACGCACGAGCGATGATATCGTTCTCATGTTCGTGAACTTGTGTTAAAGTGTATGTACACTATTTCAGTATAAATATCACGTTATAATAATCATATATTGTTATTATTTACACCATTATACCCATCCAATTAAGGTGGTGGTGGAAAATAGATTTCACCACGGCGTGGAGACGGTATTCCGTACGTACGCACGCGTGATGATTTCGTTTTTTGTAGGATGGATAGATGGTGAAATAGGATTTTTTCATACTTATAATAACATATCAGTATATGAGTGATACTGATGTTATTACTTCATAATGAAACAACCTAATAAGAAGAAGTGGAAGAAGAAATAAAGGTGAAAGAACCGGTAACAGAAATTACCTCTTCTTTGAAGCGCCTCTTTGAGACCTCCTCTTAGGGCACTAAAATTGGGCTTTGAGCAAGACCAAAACCTCTAGGATGTTTCTAGGGAAGTGGAGAAGATAATTTCGCAGGTTTTGGCCGAGCATGAAGGCTCAAAGTTGTGTGAGGAAAAGAGGGAGGAGGTTCCCTTTTATAAGGGAGGAGAGGGGCACCTTTGGAATAACTAAAAATATTATTTTATTATAAAGTCAAGATCGGTTTTAAATATATCCAAATTGATTTATTTAGAGGCTAAGGTGGGGATGGGTCGAAATCCTCTCATCCAATAGAATTTAGACAAGTTTAGGTTCCTATTTTAACCTTATCATTTAGATTTAACATTAAGTTAAATAAGTTTACTTATACCGTGTCTTCTTGTGTTCTTATACTATATGGTTAATGAACATACTATAAGCCGCCAAACGAACCCCAAGTTGTTTATTATTATTATATATAACCTATTCTAAGTCATTTGGCCGATACAAAGATTTTTAGGAATAAAATAACAATTAATAATATAATATTTGTTTTAAAAACTATTTTATGTCAATTTTGACGCTATTTAGTAATTGATTTTTGTGAAAATCATAACAGAATTATTAGTTCTAACCAAGTTAATTAAATCAATAATAACATGTCATATTAACCTATAAAATTAGTGTAATTCAAAAAAGTCTCATATTATATTTATTTGGGTATTTATAACATCAATCATGTCAATATTTCATTAATAAGATAATTACTGCATCATCGTTGTGTCATAAATAAATTAAATTATTTAATGTCTAAAAATTAAAAATAAAATACGATTATGTAGGAAATCTTTTTAGATTTCTAATGAATATTTATAGTCGAATTTATCTTATGTATAATCCTATATTAAAAATGATTTATTAAATAAACATCGATTTTAACTCTTTTAACTCTTCTTTGAATTAAATAATAATAAATGTCCTATCTAATCCAAGTGGGCCTAAATGGTCATATTTTATTCCTAATCTTGTTTTTGGTCGAATTAAACTTATCCAATAGAAATTGGACATGTGTTAGGGTAATAATAATATTATATTTACCCTTAATTACCCTATTTACTTTTAACCGTGGTAAAAAAAAGCAAAAAGTTACAATTCACCAAAAAATTATTTTCATCTCATTGAACCACATTTTACTTACTGACATCAACCGTGTCTCTAGAATTTTTGAAATTCCACTCACAGAAGCGGTAAAATTAATTTTTATGAACAATTCAGTTTTTTTAACTACCACTTAGTGGTTTCACTATTCAACAAAAATTGAAAGATTTCAGAAAAATATGAAAAATTAGGCCTAAGATATATTTGATATTATAAACACAAAAATGATTTCTATTTTACCAAATTCAAAACATATCAGTTGCATTAAATAATTTAAAAATTAATTCCCGTCGTCAAAACAAAAGGCGTGTTTTTAAGAGATAATAACTATCAAAAGATTGACACTTGTTTATAACTGGTTTAAATGTGAAATTACATCCAATGACCAACATTGTATTAAATTGTAAAAATATAATCTAAATATACTTTAAAACCACTACAATTAATAATTTATCACTATTAATTATTTCGATTGAAAAAGTTATTTTTAATTAAAATTTAGTAATTTTCACTATTCATCAAAATATGAAAGTTACCCAAAAATCACCAAAATTTCACCCTAAGCTAATTTCGATATTCTGAATCCATAAATGAAGTCCATTTTGAAAAATAAAATTTACATAATTTCAAAAAGTTGTTATTACTATTCATAACGGCTAGTTTTAATAATATCTTAATAGCATATCGTTGTTTAGGAAAACTTGGTGTTGCGTACAACACACTCTATCGTGGAAGGTCGCGATTGCGTGTAATTCAAGACAAGTCAGAGATGTGTGTTGTGAAAGCTCCTTTTGGTGTAGCGTATAACACAAGACATTAATGAAATTAAAAAGAATATTTTTCATAAAATCTCGGGGTGTTACATTCTACCCCCCTTAAAATGAATTTCGCCCTCGAAATTCGTCGGGGTTATAAATGGTTTACTACTCGAAAGTTTCTTTAATAGAAACCCATATCGTAAAAAGGAATACCAAAACCAGTCTTTAAAAACAAAAGTATGAAACGTAACGGTTACCCAAATAAACTAATCAATGGGTTTCCACATAGGTGAAAATATGGATATGGAAGAAAAATCTAACCATCATGTTCTGATGGAGAGTGGTAGAGAACATGGCTATGGAAAATCCAACAATCACAAATCCATAAATTTGTGATGATCTAAGGTACCATCTGATTAATCAGATATAAGAGCACTTGGACAACATTTTTGGTTTTCAAGATCATTTCCCTAAAGTTGAAGAATTTGAATTAGAATAAATACTTACTTTATTTTGGTACAATCTCACTGTTGTTCGTGCCTTGAACAATTTCCACTTCATCTCTTTAATAAATGAAGTTGAATTTGTTATTCGTGAAGTGTTAGCAGATCATGTGATAGAATGACAGGTCATTCCATCTGTCTCAAACAAAAGGTTATCAATAGTTAATAAATATACATAAGTCATTCTATAGTGAGATTAATCATATATGGTTCCTAAAATGGACTTATACTTCATATATCATACTACTTAATATAATAAAACTAGTTTCTACTAAACAGGGACTTCCTGTAGGCCAGTGGTAGGCGATAAAGGACAGTCGCACTTCGGTTGTGGGTTCGATTCCCACAGCCTTGTCTGACGCGATGGGCTGTCGCCCGTCCTAAAGGTTGTCCTTTTTCTAAAACTATATTACAATAACATCCCATCAATAATATCGAAAAAAACAATACTAACTTATGTCCGACATAATCCATTCCAATCTTTAGGCTTATCCATAATACTTCAGTCCACTTTAATAATATAGTGAAAACGATTACAAGAGATTTAATACCATCGTTTATCCCCATATATCATAAGATATGTCTTGTTGGTCACATTCCAAACATTCAAAGGCCTTAATAATGTATTCTATTGAATACCCATTGAACCATAGTGAAAACTTGAATGCAGTTAAAAGTTAGCACTTTCCACATACCAAAATCCTCAAAATTCTATATACTCAAACCATGATATCACTTAGTCCTTATATCAATCATGAGCTCATGAATACGGTTAAACATTTCATTTTATCGTTTTCCCTTCATTATGCACATATCATCTTATTTCCAAAAATATCTCAATCCCATTGAATACCACATTAGACCAATATATAAATATTCCAATACTCTATGATACAACATTATTTTTGAATCCCATTACATAAACACATAATCATTCCACCACATCGTTGTCATATTCAACATCCCCAATAGTGATCGCATGTGACTTCACTTTGTCTTTTTCCTTAAGCGTTTGATCATGTAGATCATCACTAACCCTTGGATTAGGGCATTTATTAGCATAATGCCCCATTTCCTTGCACTTGAAGCATTGAAGTGTTGGTGGTGCGTTCTCTTCAGTGTTTGCTTTATTCACATAATTAGAAACCCTTTTTCCATTACTTCGACACTCAGCTGCTCGATGACCTTCTTTTCCACACTTAAAAAATTTTCTAGTCCCTTTAAGACAATCTCCACCATGCTTCTTTCCACACTTTGTGAATAAGGAAACATTCATCTTCTTTTCACTATTATTCTGAGATTTCTCCTTGAACTCCATCTTTCATTTCTTGTCAAAACTATGATATGGATAAGTAACACCAACTTCCATTTCTACCTTGATAGCACAACTCACAATTTCTTCATAGCTACTGAAGCCTCTTATAGCTAATTCCCTTCAAAGACTTGGTTTTAAGCCACTGAAAAATCGATCAACTTTACTTTCAGGTTGGATGATAATGCCAGATGCATACCTTGCAAGTCTTGTAAAATTTGCTTCGTATATACCAACAGATTCATCATCCTTATGCTTCATCTCAAGAAATCCCTTTTCCATCTTTGTTCGAAGAATACGAGGGAAGTACTTACTGAAAAACAAGTTCTTGAACTCGTCTCATTCCATGGACTCAATTTCATCTCTTGGCCTCGTATTCTTGATAAGATTCCACCATTGATCAGCTTCACCTTCCAAACGATATACTGCTAAGATGACATTATCATGTTCAGAACATTTGAGAACTGAAAATATCTTTTCAGTGATACTGATTCATTGTTCAGCAACAAGTGGATCGGAATACCCACTAAAAGAAGGTGGACGTTTCCTCATGAAGGACTCAATAGAATATTTTTCCCTTCTCTGCTCATTTGGATTTCCAGAATGATTCATAGCTTGTGTAAGTATAGCAATAAGATTTTTCACTCCATCTCCCATAACACTTGTTTGTTCAGGAGGACAATCATTGCATTGTCCATTACAGTGATCAACACGGTTCCTTCGGGTTCCAGCCATCGTCTAAAACCCAAAATGAATAGCATGAGAGGAAAAAAATAATGCTAGGGAAAACAACATAGTAAAGGGGGAGTAACCTTAATATCTAACATCTTAGGTTAAATTATAAGATTGTTACCGTAGTTCTAGGACCATTTCCTATACGTATACTTATCCTTAGGGACATCCCTAGACGCACCTTAGAAAGATCTCTAGGGATCTCACTAAAGTTCTCGCATCCTAGTTTCCAAAGGTTGACTAAACCATTCCTCTGATACAAACTGTAGAGACCCGTATCTTGACGTACAAGGACATTTCATTAATTTTGCAGAATACTTATTACATAACAAAAACACACACACAAGGACTGTAATAGTTTAGTGTCTTTGGAAACTCGGAACGTAATCTTCTAATCATGGTGAAAGATCTTCAACATATCCCATAAAGATCTTCCTTTTTTTTCTTACCTAAAACCATTCTTTATATCCTGGGGAAAAGAAAACATAAAAGGGTGAGCTCAAATGCTCAGTAAGGGTAAAAAAAAGAAATATCAATCACATCATATTCATAATAACATAACATTTTGGAAATCCTAACCTACAAAAGAGAGCATAATTTCATAACATGGTATAAATCCTGGTAGTGAAATGTAATCACAATAATCATAACATAAAACATGAAACTTTGTGGAATACACACATAATCATAGAGAATCATTTCTTGTTATTCAAGTCTCATTGTCAAGACTATCTTAGTGGACAAAGTCCCTTTCTAAACCGATTCACCCTCGTTTCAGTCCTGTTTCACTGAACCGGTATAACCTACAGTTCCAGCCATGTCTATCTCATGAGATATAAAATCTTTACCCAATGCATTGGAGGGAGATATAGGTCCCACCCATCTCATAATTATACCATTATTATGTGTTCCACAAAATCATAAATCATACATCATTTCATAACCCATGTAATAAAAATGGGATTCTTAAACATCATGACATCATAAAAAAATTCATATAAGATAAAGAAATTCATAAAAATAATTCCATCACAACATAATCAAATCAATGTAAGAATAGGGATAGAAACAGAACTCTATATTATCTTAGATGGAAAATAATTTTGATAAAACACTTGAACTCCATTCTTGAGGAAAATATCCTTTCTACTTCAAAAACAATTTCTTTTCTTAACATGTTATACAATTTTAAACTAAAATAATTTGATTAAAAATACACTTGAAAACTTTTAAAGGAAGCTTCTTGGAAATAATGTTTTAAAAATACATTCATGCCGTATAAGTTAAAAAAAATTCTTCGTACTTTTGTCGGAAAAGTCAAAAAGTACCTCGTACAAAAAACGACAAAAGATTCCTTTCATATTCTTTAATAAAAACTCACTGAAGGGTAAAATTGGATTTAAACTATTGTAAATGTATGGAAACAATATTACATATTTAGGGAACATGGATGTGGATGATAAAATACACCCCAGTAAATACCAAAGTATAAACAATCTCGGATAAAAATGAGATTGTGATACTACCCTTACCTTATGTCTGATATGCTTTGTACGTATCCGAACCTCCTGTATAATAATTTAAATAATGTCATTAACTTATTACAGAATCATATTAATTGTTATGATATCATATATGGTTCACTTATGACTTAACATTACCTGTTCTTTTATAAATTCCATGTTAAAGAAGCGTTTTGGGTAAAATCGTTTCATTTATCGTAGGTGTTTGGACTTGTTGTTCTTGACATTATTATTACTTATATCATGATTTACTTACTTCCAGAATATAAAAAATGATTTATATATCATATATATTCAGTATATATATATATATAATATAGATAAATGAAATGAAACACACCGTTCATGGAGACGGTAGTCCGTACGTACGCATGAACGTTGTTTTCCTTTCCTTATTGTCTTGAATGGAAGTAAGTAAATGAAATACATATATAAATAAATCTAGTAGATTTATAATGTCATATATATCATTATTATTGCTTATATATACTTTATAATCATTCTTAAATGGTTAACATGGAGAATGAATCTCATCGCATCGTGGAGACGGTATTCCGTACGTACGCACGAGCGATGATATCGTTCTCATGTTCGTGAAATTGTGTTGAAGTGTATGTATACTATTTCAGTACAAATATCACTTTATATTAATCATATATAGTTATTATTTACACCTTTATACCCATTCAAGTAAGGTGGTGGTGGAAAATAGATTTCACCACGGCGTGGAGATAGTATTCCGTACGTACGCACGCACGGTGATTTCGTTTTCCGTAGGATGGATAGATGGTGAAATAGGATTGTTTCATACTTATAATAACATATCAGTATATGAGTGATACTGATTTTATTACTTCATAATGAAACAACCTAATAAGAAGGAGTGGAAGAAGAAATAAAGGTGAAAGAATCGGCAACAGAAAGTACCTCTTCTTTGAAGCGCCTCTTTGAGACCTCCTCTTAGGGCACTAAAATTGGTCTTTGAGGAAGACCAGAACCGGAAGACCAGAACCTCTAGGATGTTTCTAGGGAAGTGGAGAATTTAATTTGGAAGGGTTTGTCCGAGCTTGAAGGCTCAAAGTTGTGTGAGAAAGAGACGGAGGAGGTGCCCTTTTATAAGGGAGGAGAGAGGCACCTTTGGAATAACTAAAAATATTATTTTATTATAAAGTCAAGTTCTGTTTTAAATAGCTCCAAATTGATTTATTTCGAGGCTATGGTGGGGATGGGTCGAAATACTCTCATCCAATAGAATTTAGACAAGTTTAGGTTCCTATTTTAACCTTATCATTTAGATTTAACATTAAGTTAAATAAGTTTACTTTTACCGTGTCTTCTTGTGTTCTTATACTATAAGGTTAATGAACTTACTATAAGCAGAAAAATGAACCCCAAGTTGTTTATTATTATTATATATAACCTTATCTAAGTCATTTGGCCGAACCTTAGAATTTTAGGAATAAAATAACAATTAATAAGATAATATTTGTTTTAAAAACTATTTTATGTCAATTTTGACACTATTTAGTAATTGATTTTTGTGAAAATCATAACAGAATTATTAGTTCTAACCAAGTTAATTAAATTAATACTAACATGTCATATTAACCTATAAAATTATTGTAATTCATAAAAAGTCTCAAATTATATTTATTTGGGTATTTATAACATCAATCATGTCAATATTTCATTAATAAGATAATTACTGCATCATCGTTGAGTCATAAATAAATTAAATTATTTCATGTCTAAAAATTACAAATAAAATACCATTACGTAGGAAATCTTTTTAGCTTTCTAATGAATATTTATAGTCTAATTTATCTTATGTATAACCCTATATTAAAAATGTTTTATTAAATAAATGTTGATTTTAACTCTTTTAACTCTTCTTTAAATTAAATAATAATAAATGTCCTAATCTAATCTAAGTGGGACTAAATGGTCATATGTTATTCCTAAGCTTGTTTTTGGTCAAATTACACTTATCCAATAGAATTTGGACATGTGTTAGGATAATAATAATATCATTTTTACCCTTAATTACCCTATTTTCTTTTAACCGTGGTAAAAAAAAGTAAAAAGTTACTATTCACCAAAAAATTATTTTCATCTCATTGAACCACATTTTACTTACTGACATCAACCGTGTCTCTCGGATTTTTGAAATTCCACTCACAGAAGCGATAAAATTATGTTTTATGAACAATTCAGTTTCTTTAACTACCACTTAGTGGTTTCACTATTCATCAAAAATTGAAAGTTTTCATAATAATACCAAAAATTAGACCTAAGCTATATTTGATTTTATGAACTCAAAAATGATTTCTATTTTACCAAATTCAAAAAATATCAGTTGCATTAATTATTTTAAAAATTAATTTCCTTCGTCAAAACAAAAGGCGTGTTTTTAAGAGATAATAACTATCAAAAGATTGACACTTGTTTATAACTGGTTTAAATGTGAAATTACATCCAATTACCAACATTGTATTAAATTTTAAAAATATAATCTAAATATACTTTAAAACCACTCAAATTAATAATTTATCACTATTAATTATTTCGATTGAAAAAGTTGTTTTTAATTAAAATTTAGTAATTTTCACTATTCATCAAAATATGAAAGTTTTCCGAAAATCACCAAAATTTCACCCTAAGCTAATTTCGATATTCTGAATCCATAAATGAAGTGAATTTTGAAAAATAAAATTTAAAAACTTTCAAAAAGTGGTTATTACTATTCATAACGGCTAGTTTTAATAATATCTTAATAGCATATCGTTGTTTAGTGAAACTTGGTGTTGCGTACAACACATGCAATCGTGGAAGGTCGTGATTGCATGTAAATTAAGCCAGCTCAGAGATGTGTGTTGTGAAAGCTCCTTTTGGTGTAGCGTATTACAGAAGACATTAATGAAATTAAAAAGAATATTATTCATAAAATCTCGTGGTGTTACATTGTTGGTGCAGGAAGTCCTTCTGTTTTGTTTCAAGTATCAGTGAGATCTTCTCTATCAGAGAGAATCAGGCAAGAAGAAAAGCGAGACAGTGATTTGCAGAAAAAGGTAGAGCTGGTTCAGAAAGGTAAGTTGCCTGAATTCAACATTGATAGTGATTGTGTTTTGAGATTTGGGAAGAGATTGTGTGTTCCTTGTGATTTATCATGTAAAGGTTTTGTGGAAAACCCATGTGATTGAAAAGGCATCATGGGAATCTGAAAATGATATGAGGGATAAATACCCCCACTTATTTTGATAAGTGAATAAAATTGCGAGGTTGCAATTCCCAAAAGGGGGGAAGGATGTAACATCCCAGGTAATTAAAGGATAAATAATATTCATGTTTATTAATATTTTTGAATTAAATATTAATTTTAATTAAAAGGGGTTTCTACGATCGATAGGGTACTTGATACACAATGATGAGTTTCCTTGAAAACTTACGTTGCACACAAGTAATAAAATAATATTATTTTAAATGTTAGTTAACAAGTAGCTGTTGTACTAGCAGGAGTGGATATAAATAACTAAAATATGATTATATATGTTCTAAATGTTTTTACATTTACCCAATAAAGGATAAAGGCTTAAAAAACGGAAATAATTCAATTTTAGGCATTTATACCCTAATTTTCACTAAGGGTTCACTTATCATCTTTTGACGGCGAACCGTCAATAAATATAGTTTTGATCAATCTTATAAATTATATTGGACCAAAAATAACTCTTATTTAGAATCGGGACATCAAAATTTACTTTGTGTAAATTTATGGTATCTTTCCGATAAAGTTCATTTTTTTAATGAATAGTGTAAAATGATGTATTTTAATTCAAAACCTCTTTTTAATCTAATTTATTTATATGATTAGATTATATTTATAATTGGTTTTAAAGTGAAATTAGAAAATATTTTTACCATTAAATCCAATAGTGGTCGTTGAAATTAATTTCACTTTGAAATCGGACTTAAACTAGTGTCAATCTTTTGATACTTATTGTTTCATAAATACACGCTATTTGCTCTGACAGCGGGAATTAATTATTAAATTCATTAATGTGACTTATATGTTTTGAATTTTGTAAAATAGACTTCATTTTTGAATTCCGAATATCAAATATATCTTAGGGTGAATTTTTGGTAATTTTCTGAAAAACATCAATTTTTGATGAATAGTGAAACCACTAAGTGGTACTTATAAAAACTGATTTTCCGTTTAAATGAAATTTTTCCATCATTGTGTTTTGATTTTCAAAAATCCGACATACATGGTTTTCATTAAGAAGTAAAATGTTGTTCAATGAGATTAAAATAATTTTTTGGTGAATAGTAATTTATTATGTTTTTAATCGCGATTAGTGGTAATTTGTGTAGTTTAAGGTAAAAATAATGTTTCAATAATATGGGAAGATATTGACACATGTACTACCCTCATTGGTTGTGTCATGGACGACCATGAAAATCCATGGGTCAACTTGGGGACCCCATGGAGCCACTTTGGTTGGGAAATGACATAAATAACTTTTTATTTAATGTCAAAGTAAAAATGACACACACATGAAAAGTTTTACTAAAATAATTTTTACATGGGGCTATACAAGTCAGATTTTTGATTATAAATAGTAATTGGAAAGATAAAAGGATTTCCTACATCATAGTACTTTTTTTATAATTTTTAGACATTATATAAATTCAAATATTTATGACATCATGATGATGCAGCGATGACCTCATTATTTGATGATTTAAATAAAATGGAAAGATAATGTAAAATATAAGACCTACACATGGACAAAACCTATTGGATGAGTGTATTTAGAACCCTTATCACCTTATCATCGAATTATATCAATGTGGGACCTTTTGAATCCGATAATCTTTTTCAAATAAAGTAACTTATCTATACTTTCCAAGAGTGGCCCTCCTCTCCTCTTATAAAAGGCCCCCACCTCTACCACTTTTCCCACACTCCCAAATCATTTGTCTCGGACAACCCCTACCCATTTTGTCTATCCACTTCCCTCTATTACTCCTTGAAGCCTCCATTTGGGCAGAATACTTCCCTAGGAAGCCTTTGTGCTCAAACCAAAGGGAGTTACCCGATTTTAAGATAAAGTCTTCACTTTAGTTCGTTTGTTTTATTTTGCTTCTCCAACCCCCTAAACCCTTTTTATTCATTTCTTTTGTAACAACTACTGTATCTTCAATATACTAGGATGTTGTTATAAGACGTATTCGAGCTACACTTACACACACCTACATCTAATGGTTAACGAACATACTGTTTCCGTGGATGGTGAATTTATGCCTCCCGAAACGATGATTGTTCAACATTCTTTTAACACATTCAAAGGTGGCCATTAAGATGTCACTATATTTATATATGATATATAATATGTTTATGTTTTCCTTAAGCATCTGTATTTTTCATTTTGGTCATACCTTTATGGTTTCCATTATGGGTAAACACGATATCTTCATTTAAGGAAGTGCGGACTACCGCCCCCTCAAAGTGATGTGATTCGTTAATGCCACATGTGGGACATGTAAAGGATGGATTTAAAGTTATTATATATGATTCTATACTGGAATTATAATATACCTCTATATCATTATTATTTATTTCCATTAAAGTATGAGATAGAAATGAATGTAGCATTCACGCGTATGTACGGCTTACCATCTCCATGAACGGTACATTTCATTTCTTATCCCAAAATGTAATGTACTATTAAAAGTACATGTATATAGTGGATATATATAATGAATGATATATATAAATGATGAATATAATTATGTAATTATAATATACATACCTCTCATTTATTTTTAATTCCATTAATATGACAATGAAATGAAAGTAGCGTTCATGCGTACGTACGGCTTACCGTCTCCATGAACGGTGCATTTCATTTCTTACCTCTAAATGATTATGTAATATTATAAATACATGTATATGCTGGATATATATGATATATATGATATCCAAATCAGGAATGTCATTCTGGATATAAAGAACCTTTGACTGCATGAACAACATGTAATTGTAAGAAGTCCACTTTCGACTTAAGAACCAAATATTGACAAAACAAACATTATTAACTTAAATGGTTACATAATGTTTATAACATGGAAATAAGTGATATAAAAGGAATAATTAACATTAAAAAGGTTCTTAATCAAGTAGAAATTAACTCAAGTTTATTAATCAGGATGTTAAAGAACGATCGAGTCAAGTCGGACCCGAGGTAAGGGACTTCATCTCAATCTCCTTTCATTGAGGCATACCTCGTTTTATACACAACATTCTTTTAAATGGTGTATAAACCCCTTTGACAATTACTTTTATACAAAAGGAATATTTTTCTACAAAGCGTTTTACTAAACGACAAAAAGGAATGTTTTTTTACGTACGCGGTGACAACGACCTTTTCCGCCGCCGTGAGTATTATTTGGTCGTTGGCTTCCTCAACAAGCTGTAATGTTTTTAGAATAAAATAAATACCATATACTCTTTTATTTATTTTGGTTTTGAAAATCGTTTTGATAAAGGATTCTATTATGTCAATATATTTATGATATATTGTGATTGAAATGTGGAAATGTTATTATTCCTTTATATTGGTTTTATGTTTTATGATTTTATATTGGTACTTGGACATTTTAACGGGTGGTTACGTTATAAACCATATGACAGGTGGTGCCGTGAATACCAGGATGGGTGGTTACGTTATATCCTCCAATGCATTGGGTATGGAAGTCGGCCGTATGGCTATTCAATTAAGTATGTATGGAAATTGGCCGTATGGCTATTCCATTAAGTGATATGTGTGGAAGTCGACCGTATGGTTATTCCACTTAAGTATGTTTATGTACCAAGTTACCTTTATATATGTTATGTGTTCTTTATATGGGTTTTATGGTAATCCTTTGGTTACAAAAAGGTAAGTAATGATACTTTATTCAGTGAAGAGTTTTTACTACTTCATGAAGGTGAAGTTATTACTTTGATAGAGTATACATGGTTTACTTGATGTTTGAAAAACTAATAGTTTTAATTCTTTGTGTATCCCTTACTGAGCTTTTTATGCTCACCCCATGTTTTTTTTGAAATGTTTTTCACAGGACTTAATGTGGAATAAGGTCAAGGACGGGATCAAGGGAATGTCATTCTATATAAAACATGGAACTAGACATGTTTCTTTTTAAGATTTTTTTTATTATGGAATATTAGTATAAGTGACTACTTTGTATTCTTTTGAGATGTAATAGTTCTGTTCTAATTCTCTAATCCTCTAAACCTAAAAATATCCTCAATGTGAATTATTCATTTAATTCAATATTAAGTAAGGTTTAAGGTCAGGGCCGTATATAAATTATTTTTGAAGTCTATCATATAATGAATACACCACTGTGAAGAAATGGTCTTGATCAGAACCACATAGGTTCTAGAATGGGAAATGATCATAATGAAGTATTGAATGTAATTGGATTTATAATGGATCCTATAAAAATATGACGATAATTTATTGACTTTTATTTATCATAAATCAAAGTTATGTTGAAAAAAATATAATGAATGATTTATGAATGATATTTAGTGTGAGAGTTATGCAGTTAAATAGTTTTATATTAATAGGACCTGGAAATTAGGATATAGAGGTGTTCCCAACCATAACTAGTTTAATAATATCTGCTTGGAAAAGTATAAGAAGGATGCTGAAAATCATACTAAGAAAACATTGTATCTGGGCTAATCATAATCTGGATGATCATAATCATATCGATCACTCTTATAATGATCGTATCAATGATTATCATTATCATGATGATCGTATCTACACAAATTTAAATAAGAGAATATATTAATCAGGATAAAAATAAAATAAGGAATCTAGAATGAATTTAATAATCTGATAAATTCCAATTTATTTTTTATGAAGATTAAGCTATTCTGAGTTGAATTTAATGTCATGAAGCCATGATACAAGCCATGTTTATGAATAAATAATTTTTTTGAATATGAGCTGAGGCAAATGAAAATTGGAATGATATAAAACAATCAATCATGTATTGAACTATTCATAAGGGGTTGAATTAATTTTTTTTATTTTCATGTGGGTCCTGAGAATGGGTGATGATGTGAAAGTGGTTAGTGATTAGATATGAAAGGAGTTTTCTAAATGTGATGTTAATGTAAATATTTACATTAAAAACAATTAATATATTAAATTTATACGGGGAATCATACTCATCTATTATAATTGTATCTATTTATTCATAAATTTACCAGTAGTTGATATAGTGTGTTTTTCTTCCTGAAATTAAATTTATGTGATTAATAGATGATATTTGAAGATAATTTGAGAAGTATTCAGAATCATTGAGGAAGTCATAAATTCACCTGAGATTTTAGGGGAAATTGAGACTTTAGTAATTTTTTTCATGTGGGAAATGTTTTGGGAATCTCTCCAAAACCTCTTAGGGGTCACCTATAAATGGTGAAAAGTACATTGTGAATTTATAATAACTGATGTAATTTTCAAAATAGAAGATGTAAAATATATGAAGTTTAATGGAGAGAAATAAGATTTCACAATGAGCCTTTTTTAAGATGTTTTGACAAAGGAAGTGAATGGAATTGTGGCAATATCATAATTCAGTATTAAACTAATCATTGTATACATGGTTTATTTTATTTAGTTTATAACCAAATTTTCTATGGAAATCGTATTCTTTTAATCATCATATCACTCTAGATAATCGGTTTTCATTTTTGATATTGGGTTTTCCAGATTGAGGGAGAAGGACTTCTAACATGACCTATTTGTATTCCACTAAAGCTATATTTATTTTATTGGGAAATCATAATGAAATAAATCATAAGGAGTTTTTTTGTACTCCAAATTTACGTGGTACTGATTCAACTCAATCATATTCTGTCACAGTAATATTTTGTCGTACATGGTAAAATAATTCTATGATTAATTATATAGAGAATAATAATATTGGGATAATTGTACTCAGAAGAATAAAACAAGAATTATTTAACGGGAAAATCCGAATGAGTTTTCATATAAAATCAAGGAAATTATTACCATATTCTGGGTAAGAAATTGAAAAATTATATAGACCAATACATTTATGAACTAAAAATAAGTATAAGTTACATGTGTTGTCAGAGATAAAATTAGTGTGCCCTCTTTTTTCAATGAGGGTGCACATAAATTAATAGAATTGACTACATAGTTATAATGAGTGAAATGATATATCCAACTTATTGTAATCCATGTATTTTTTTACTAGTGTATTTTTTTTGTATTAGATCATTTATATAACATAATGATGACATTGATATTCTTATTGAATACTGGACCTTGTTAATACTTGTATTCGTGTGGGTTTGTGTTTTTTATTTCAGTAGGGAATGAATTTTTCGATAGGAGGTGAAGGTTGTTCCAATTTCAAGGAAACTTAAAAAGAAATAGTATCACTGATTCACCCCTCCATCTGTCAGTGATACAATTATCCTAACTTGGAGCATTTTAATATCATTAAAAAAGTATATCATAAACTGATCAATGAAATCTATAAGGAGTCTATTTATTAAATCCATTATGATAGTGGGTAATTAGTTAGACTAATCAATAGTAGTATAAATTCATAGTGTTCATTTCTCTATCATATGGGAATATATAGAATGTATATAATTATAACGCTCAACTAATAATATTCAGATCCAACATTAATCATGTATAAATATTTAAATCATCATAATTGATCGAAAATATCATCAATATGGTTCATTGGAAACTTAATCATGATCATAATCTATTTATTTTCTCAATAATCAATATAGAGTTTCACTAATCCATCATTCTTATCAAATAAAGTTTATGTAAAACTCTAGATGATTCTATTGGTTGAATGAATCCCCTATAAAAACTCTCACAATGTTTCTTCTTTTATTCTGGATACTTAATAAAGTCTATTATTTATAGATTCTTTGAAATATGTGTATCATGAATTATTAGAATGGTGGAAAAGTAAAAATAATTTCTCTGATGAAGGCTAGGATACGCTTCTGGAAATACATCAAATAACTATTCTATAATTGAAATATAATATATCCAGTGCTTATTCCTAACTAGATCAGATAAATAAAAACATTAAATTGGAATACAGAACAATGCAATGGATTTAATTTTCATTGGATGTTCATAGTTATCTTCTCATTAACTGAAAATCATATGTTAGATCATAATGTAGAATGTGGATTCCAGAGCCCATTAAAAGATACGAGATTTTATTAAATGATGACAAAATATTCACAAAATCACATTTGTAACACCCCAAACATTCATGGTATGTTTCTTTTTAAATAATTCAATAGCTTGATCTATACGAAACACCAAGTTCGAGCGCACCATGACCTATCACTCTAGCCATTTAAAAAGTGGTTATGAATAGTATTAACCACATTATTAATTAAATATATATATATATATCAAATATAATTTTAACATTCATATTATGTGTTTCTTATAAATAGTACATCATAAAATTAAATTTTCAAATAATAATTATTATTATTAATATAATGGTGTTTATCACCTTTTAATAGAAAACCATTATTAAATACAATATTTGACTCTTTAATATAATCAATTTCATACAATTAAAATATTATTTTGAAGAAGGAGAAAAAAATTTGTTTGGATGAATTTTTGGTTTTTTCTGATAAACATTATATTTTAATAAATATTTAAAATTGATAATTTTAATTGAAATCAAATTTTTTATTCATATTAATTTATAGTGTTAATGTATATATTTGAATTGTTATAAATTAAAATAATATTACATTTTTATCTTTTATTATAATTTAGGTCATTATAAGTTATTTCACACTTAAATTGTACATAAACACATGCAATTCCTTTCATAGTTTTTACTTCTTAAAAACATGCTTTCTCATTTTGATAACAAGAATTAATTTCAAATTTATAAGTGATTTTTTTTTTGTTTTCTATTCATAAAAATGGATTCAATATTTGGAATTGGATGATCCAAACTATTTCAATAGGTACCCTTTATTTTTTAAATTATTTTTATTAACTTCAGTAATTATGTATATTCAACTTGGTTAAAGGGTGAATCAGGAAAATTAGGGTAAACAATGATAATAATATATTATAAAACTATCATCTCATGTGTCATATTCATATTAGATTTTTTATTTTCAACCGTAGACATTCTTCAGTTAATATTGGGACCCCATGGATCCTCATGGGTGTGATAATGACATGTAATAAAAAATAATTTAATGTAAAGTGAAATATATGATAAACATGAATCGTTTACTAAAACAATAATTATTACATTTATATTAGTGATCATTTAAACTATAAATAGTCATTATAAATCATATAATATTTCCTAAATCATGGAATTTTATTTGTAATTTTTATACCATAAATATGTAAATTTAATAATGACACAATAATAATGCATTATTTTCATTAATAATGAAATAATCAATTAAAAGATATTATAAATAATAAAATAAATATAAATATGACGTTTTTATTCCATAAAGGAATTTATAGAATATATTTACATATGATATTTAATATAAAACA
Source organism: Viscum album (assembly GCA_963277665.1). Classification (NCBI taxonomy): domain Eukaryota; kingdom Viridiplantae; phylum Streptophyta; class Magnoliopsida; order Santalales; family Viscaceae; genus Viscum; species Viscum album. Next base: position 501,822,826 of record OY728159.1, read on the forward strand.
TTTATTTGGAAGGAATAAAGTTGGTATGACTTTATCAAAAATCAATTACTAAATAGTGTAAAAAATGACATAAATGAGTTTTTAAAACAAATAATATTTTACTTATTAATATAAACATCCCAAAAATCTATGTATTTTTCAAATGACACATATAATGTTACAAATTCCATTAATTAAAAAATTATGGTTCTTTTAGCATTTTATTGTAAGTAAATTAATATAATATTATAAAAATATAAGAAAATAGGATAAAAGTTTAACTGTTTAACGAAATCTTAATCCGAAATGAAAAGGTACATTTCATGAAATAAAAATTCCTTAAAATAATTGTTTTATAAGATTTAGACCCATCCTAATAATACCCTCGAATTAGATATCTTTGGAGCTATTTTAAATTGAATTTCATTTTATAATAAATTAATATTTAATGATTTTATCTTTAGTGCCCCCACCTCACTTATAAAAGGACGCCTCCCTTTTTTATAAATCACATAACTAGATCCTTTGGATTTGGCCAATCAAAAACTATTTTTTCACAAAACCTCCATTATATAATTCTAGAGGCTACTGATGGGCATAAATCCATCCTATCAAGTCCTTTAATTCAAATTTAAAGGAGACACCAGCAATGATGTAATTGTTTTACCACAACATTTAATGTTCTTTTATTATTCTACATAATATTTCTCTATTATTTCCATAAATAATAATAATTAAAGTACCTTATATATGATGATTTGTAATAATAATTATGGAACAACAATATTACACATTTTACCATCCTACAGAAAACAATAAAACAGTTTGTGCGTACGCACAGATTACCGTCTCCATGTCGACGTGTAAATTGTTTTTCATGTACACATAATTTATATGTGTATAAAAATAAATATAATGTATATTAATAATAAATATAAAATAAAAGTGTTTTTGTAAAATTCATAATCAATTCATGTTTATACCATTTAACCATTAAGAAAAATGACACCGCATCTCATGCATACATATGGCTTACCGTCTCCACGATGCGATGAGTCTCCTCTTCCATGATCACCATCCAAGAATTATTATAAGAATAAATTTTATTAAAAATTATGAAATATATGACATAATAATTTTTTTGATGAAATATATATACATACATAGTCATACATTCCATCCACTTACTTTCAATCAATACAATAATAAAATGGAATCATCCATCATGCGTACGTAAAACCAATCATCTCCTTGAATTGTGTGTTTATTTTTTTATATATCTATTATATATATTTATACACAAAATATATATGATATATTAATAATATATTTCATTCTGGATGAATTTAAATTATTATATAATTAATATGATCAAGAATAACATGTCAAGAAACATACGATAAAAAAAGTGAATATTACCCAAATGTTGCACTAACATTGAATTGTTAATAAACAAGTAATATAAATTCATAAATGAATCATATATTATATAATAAATATTAATATTATTATTATATTAGGTAATAATATGTTTAAAAACATACTATCAGAGTTTAATACAGGTACAAACAGTATCAGACCTATGATAAGGGTTAATTTTACAATCTCTTTATTATCCGAGATTGTTTATGTATATGTATAAAATGTGAATTATTTATCCTCTATGTAAATTTTTAATAAAAAAATTCCCAATTAAATACTTTATGGTTTATAGAAGGGACTATTTAACTAGTTCATCACTTTAAATGATTTAATTTTCTACAAATTTATACTAAATGTCCATATTTTCAAAATGATTTAAGGATTTATTTTCATGGACATCATTGTTTTAAAATGATTCTTACATTGAAATTTTTCAAAGGGGTATGGGAAAATTATATTAAAAAATATCTCTTAAATGAATTCCATTATTAATTTAAATACTTTTAAATGTTTTAATGAAAATGGATATTTCCCTAAAATATTTTTACAGATTATTTTCGTCGAAGTCAACATTCAATATGGGATAAAATTCTTGATTGTGAATGATATATTATAAAACAATAATAAATACTATATTCAATTAGTTTTGATATATTTTACTACATATGTGATATTTGTATCCCATTCATGATTTGTTATTAAAGTAATTTCATTTCATAGGAATTTTTTAATACGAATTTTTATGTTATGTTTCGCCATTTTAATATGATAAATGCATTATACATAGTAAGTGACAAGTGGGGGACACTATTGAACCTCGATTAATCGTTACATATAACGAGACAAACTAGTGTCTTGGAACAAGGACTTGACAAAATATTTGTGACTGGTTTTGGCCTAATGCCTTGATGTTGTGGTTATGATGTCCGACATTATGCATTACCTCGTAATGAGATTAGTTATTTCATGTGATTATTTGACTAGCATAATATCTATGTTCATGTTTAAATGGAATTGATTAATTTTTTTCAATAATATGTTCATTTTTATGTTTACAAGGATGTTATTTTTATTATACATCTTTCATTAAAAGTGTACAGCTTCAGCAGAATTATTTACCCTTACTGAGCATCTGAGCTCACCCCTTTAATATGATTTTTTTACCAGGATGTTGTGAAGTTTATTATGATTATTATGCCAGGTAAAGATAGGGATATAATGTAATTATTAATGGATTATTTATCATCTGTTTTATATTAGAAAGTGTAATATAATGTTCATGTATAAAATCTATTTTCCATTAATGAAAAATTGATCGGTCCTTTGGGACATGATTCTATGTAATCATACTAATGAATTAAATTAATGAACATAATCCGGGCCTCTGGGTTGGGGTGTTAAAATTAGTAACAGAGGATGTTTGGAAAAACCCAATGGAAATAGATTTAGAAAATTGTGATTAGGGATCATAACCCTATGATAGACATTGAGGATATGTATTGAAGAAACCCCTCGAATTTTGGAAACGATCATGGATAGCGTAGGATAAAACGTAATATTTTAGTAATTGAATGTAACTTCCCTAGATTATGTGTTTTTCTTAATGGTGATGTGTTTCTCACCCTATGATTTTTGGTCTTATTTAATTGAGGACACGAGAAGGAATTGTATTAACATTGATTTTGATAAAAAATATGGTGATTTTGAGCAACAAAATTTGATAATGACTTGAGAAAAACATATTGTGATTATTCCAAATTAGATATCACAATATATGATTAATAATATGATCTTTTCGGATATTTCTAAAAAATTTCATAAGTCGAAGATGAACATTTTCAAAGGATAAAATTTTAAGAAGCATAGTGAAAAAAGATTTGGATTTGTAAATGTCAAGAGAAATGGGAGAAGAACCTGGAAGAATATCTGAAATGGAGGGGAATCTATTTTCTATACAAGTAAAAGGGTCATAGGGTGCCAATTATTATGGAGTTCAATGTCTCGTTGGAGGAAGTCATGGGAATTACCCAACTTAATGGATAAACATAAGAATCTACCTCTAAACCATGGAAAGACTTATTCCATGACAACCATTAAATTGAAATGTTTTGTATGATTATGTTTTTGAATCCATGAATAATTATTATGTTAATTAAATAATCCGTATTTAGTTTATATTTTTTTCTAATGATTATGAAGAATATTTAGAATAGTAATAATGGACAGGAAAATCGATTTAAGGCCAAGATTATATTTGGAAAACATATTATTAAGATAATGATAATCCTAAATATGATTATTATATTAACATAATAATGTTTTGGAAAATAAATGTTGGATTTGAATAAGCTAATTAGATTATGGTAGTTTTTGGAGAACTAATATTGGATTTTTCAAAATGGGGGTTATGCTATTATTGATGAATTGTACAACGTTTTGTGACATTAAAATTAATTCGCAATGTTTTGGAACAAGAAAACATTCTTGTTTAAAATAAGGATATATGATAATTTATTTTGTTACCATATCTCAGGATAATAGATGATTAAGGTGTTCACATGTTTGGAATGTGGAAACTATGAACTACACTAAGAGATATGGGTGATAAAGTCTAATCCAATTTGATTCACTACATTCTGATGCTGTAGATTTTATATTTTTGGAAGGATTTTAAGGTTATTAATTCATGGATTGTATAAGTTATACTTTAGCTGAAGATTATTTTATTAATGCATTATCTCACTATTTGTGGACTTAGGCGTATGTGATTACATATGATATATTTTTTGAGATATATAGAATGACCTTTTATTCTATTTACAGCTCACTTGATATTCCAACACATCAGAAATGAAAAATTCAATGTTATTTCCATGAATAAGTTATGATGTAGAAATTGTAAAATGAATTTCCAATGCTAATATTGTATTGAAATCATGTAAAAATTTCTCCTTAATTTCTTTAACTCTATGTAATGTACCTTGAAAACCAAAAATGTTTTCCTACTAATTTCTTATGTGATGAATAAAATCGTCCCATAGATCATCATAGATTTTTGAATTTTAGATTGTTACCTTTATTATTATGATATTCTATATCACTATCCATCATAACATTATGGTTATATTTTTCATTCATCTATATGATTTCATACATAAACCATAGTGTGTGCTTTTTCTGGAAACATTCATACATTTGTTTCTTTATTTTAAATTAGAATCATGATTAATGAATTTTTCGATGTTGAATTTCATCAAATATATTTTTAATTGTCTACTCCTAGTTTTCTATCCCATATTTAAATTTTGAGGATGCAATTTATTGATTTAGGAGATAATGTAACACCCCATGCTTCCATAGTATGCTTTTTTCATTAATTAATTCAATAGCTTGTGCTACATGCAACACAAAGTTTGACTGCACCACAACCTATCAAACTATTCATTTAACAATATTTGATGAATAATATTAACAAAATTTTTCATTATATATATATATTACATATAATTTTAACACTTATATTATGTGTTTCTTATACATAATATAAGGAAAAATTCTTTTTTTCAATATTTTTTTAAATGTAGTTTTTTCCTCATTTAATAGAGATTATATTTTAAATCCGATATTTAAAACATTTATATATTAAATTTGATGAAATGAAATTCTTTTTAGAAGAGGAAAATAAAAAATTAGTTTGGATTATTTTTTGGCACTTTTCTGATAACTTTCATATTTTCATGAACAATGAATAAAAAATATAAACGAGAACAACTATTTTAATCGAAAAAATTTATAGTGTCAAATTATAAATTTGAGTTGTTTTAATTTATAATTATATTATATTTATATAATTTAATATAATTTAGATCAATTTATAAAATTTCATATTTAAACATTACATAAACTCATGTCTGCCTTTTGATAGTTTACATCTTCAAACCTCCCAATCTCATTTAGACAATGAGATATAATTTAAAATTAATTATTGAATCTTATCGGTTTTTAATTTGTGAAAATTCATTACATATTTTGAAAAAAGAATTCAAATTTTTTTAATTATATACCATTTATTTCATTAACATTTTGAATAATAACTTTAGTAATAATTTTTTTACAATGGTTAAAGGGTAAATCAAGTAAATAAATGTAATAATAATAAAAATATAATAAAATAAAACTACACTAACATGTGTCATAATCCTATTAGATGATATATTTAGGACCATGGTAAATCGTGGGTCAATTTTGGGACCCCTTGGATCCACGAGGTTTGATATTGTCATGCTAAAATAAATAATTTAATGTAATTAAAAAATATAACCTAAATGTTTATATTTTACTAAAATAATTTTACATTGAGTTATAAAAGAGAAAATTAAAACTATAAATAGTCATTAAAAATATTATAAAATTTAAAACATCATGATATTTTATTTTTAATCATTCCACATTAAATAAGTAAATTTAATTATGACACAATAATGATGCATCATTTTCCTTATTAATGAAAGAATCAAATAAATGATATTATAAATATTTAAATAAATATCATTTGAATGTTTTTAGGATATACATGAATTTTATCGATTATATTGAAATATATTATTTAATATAATACATTTTTTGGAAGGAATAATGTTTTTATGACTTTATGATAAATAATTTACAAAATAGTGTCAAAATTGACATAATTGGGTTTCAAATACAAATTATATTTTATTAAAAGATATAAAAACCTAAAAAACATAGATTCAGCCAAAAGAGATATATAAAGTTAAAACATTTATTAATGATCCATACTATGTTATTTTTTAATCATATAGTAACTATAATTAAACCAATAGTATAAAAATACATGTAGACACGGTAAGAGTTAAAATGTTTAACTATAGGTTACTCCCAAAAGACAAGGTCAATGTCATGAACTAAACATGTCTAAAAATCAATGACTGAGAGGATATAGACCCATAAATATCATTTCCTATAATTAAATAACATTGGAACTATCAGAGAATGAAAATCATTTTATAATAAATTAATATTTGATGATTTTTTTTAAGTCCCCCTCACATGTCTTATAAAAGAGAACCTAAAATTCTCTTTGACTCACACATCTAAATCCTTTTGGTATGGAAAATCCTTTCCATATATCCTTCTAACCACCCTCACATAACTATATAGGATAATAAATGGAATTAAATCCATCATGTGATGTCCATTTTTGAAAATGAAATGGAGAGACGTGAAAATAGGTAATTGTTGTATTACCTCTATCAATGTTATTATCTTCTTATAATTCATCTTTATATATTGTATCCATAATAAAATAATATCTCTATTATATTCCATATGATGATATGTCATTATAATTATGGGACAACCATATTCCTTTTTATCCATTCTTAGAAAAACTTTATCACCATTCGTAAGTACATACAGTTTACCATATCCAAGCCATAGTGTAAATAAGTTTTCTTTTACAATTTATTTTTATGGATATAATGATGAAATTAATTTATTATATTATTAAATATAACAATATTGTTTTTGTGAAAATATAATTCTAACCAATTCATTACGTTTTAACCATTAAGGAAACGATACCATCACTCGTGTGTACGTATGGTTTACCATCTCTATAATGCGATGAGACTCATCTTCCACATTCACCATCCCCGAATGATTATAATAAAAACTATTATTAATAATATTGAAATATATGACCTAATAATTATATTTTAATGATATATATATACATATATTTCATTCACTTACATCAATTGAATACGATAAGCATACGGAAAAAATAGTGACATATACGTACAACCTAATGTCTCCAAGAACAGTGTGTTCCATTTTATTCATCAATAATATATATATATTTATATACATAATATATATGATATATAAATCATATTTTACATTCTGGATGTATGTAAATTATAATCTATGTAATACGATCGATGATAACATGTCAAAACCCATTCAATAAACAAAGTGATTATTACCTAAAATATTGAAAAAACATGGAATTTTTAATAAACATGTAATATAACGTCGTAAAAGAATCATATATGATATCAGAAATATTATTATGATACTGATATAAGTTAATAATATGTTTAAATAAATTATACCAATGTTGTAGACACATATGGAGAGTGTCAGACCAGAGGTAATTGTTAATTTTTCAATCTCATTATTATCCAATATTGTTTATGTGTAATTATTTATAGGGAAATATTTTTCATCCATGTCCATGTCATCAAAATGAATATTTTATGGTTTTATTGAAGAGACGATTTAACTAGATAATCTTTTTAAATGATTTAGTTTTGTAAATATTTTTAATTAATTTTTATATTTTCAAAATGATTTTATGGATTTATTTATATGGGCCTCATTGTTTTAAAATAATAATTACATTAACAATAATCTTAGTGGTATGGTAAAATTTTATTAAAAAATATCATTAATGTGAAATCCTATATAAACTTAGTGACTTTGAAATGATTTCAAGAAAAAATGGATATTTCTCTCAAAGGGTTTTACTGATTGTTTTTATCTTAGTCGACATCCTTTGTTAGATATTATTATTGATTTAGGATGATATATTATAATAAAATATTCCATATTATATTGAATGAGTTATGATATGTCTCACTATATATGATCAATTTTTATAACATTCATGGTTAATGGTTAACGTAGAATAATTTCGTATGCTAGTTTTAATACAAATTTTTATGTCATGTTTCACCCTTTTCATAAAAGGAATGAATTGGACATTGTAAGTGATGGTTGGGTCCCACTATATCCCATCGATCATCAATAATTCTTATGAGACAAACAAGTTTTTTAGAACAATGGCTCGGAAGAATATTTGTGAATAGTCTTGTCACAAGGCCTTGATGTAGTAGTTATGATATCCATCATTATGCATTCCCTCATAATGACATGTGATAATTATACTAGTAGAATATCCATGTGCATGATTAAATAGTATTGTTTAATTTGTTTATTTTATATTATGATCAATTTTATGATTAAAAGGATCTAGTCTTTATTATACATCTTTCATAAAATTTTATATCCTTCGTGGAATTATTTACCCTTATTAAGCCTCTAATTTCATCCTTTCATATGTATTATTTTCCTAGGATGCCAAGAATTATATTATGATTGATATGTAGGGTTGATCTTGGGGAATAATGTCATTCCTGAAAGATTATTTATGTTGTGTTTTATTAATTAAAGTTTAAAGTAACGCTAATATATATAATCTATTTTCTAAGACTACTCAACTGATCGGTCCATTTGGACATGATACCTTGTAATCATACAAATGTAATAAAATAATGCATCAGATTCGAGCATCAAGGGTCATGGAATTATAGTAGGTATTAGAGGGATCATAGAAACAACCTTGGAAATATATTTATTAAATGTAGAGTATGGATCATAACCCTATGATGGACATTTAGGATAAGTATAGAAGATCACACTAGAATATTGGTAATAGTCAAGGATTAAATATGGTCAAAACAAATATGTTATTGATTGAAATTACCTTCCTCAGATTATGGGGTTTTCTTAATGGACATGTTATTCTCACCGTATGATTTCCGGTCTGAGTTAATGGATGAAACCAAAATGAATTGGATTACCATTATGTTTGATGGAAATTCTGGTGATTTTTTGAAACAAAATTAGATAATGACTTGAAAGAAAAATATTGTGATTGTGATGAATCAGTTATCATGTTATATGATAAAAAATGTGATATTTTATGCCTTTCCTAACACATTACGTAAGAGAAATTCGAATGTTTATAAATGTAAAAATTTGAAGAAGCATAGAGTAAAGAATATCTGACCTTTTAAATGTCAAGAGGGTGGGAAGACGATCCTGGGGGAATCCCTAAAATTGAGGGGGAGATGTTATCTCTGCTAGAAAAATTTTTATAGAGTGACCAATTATTATTGAATTCTATGTATCATCTATATAAATCACAGAAATTACCAAACTAAATGCCCAAACAGATAAATATACTGCTAAACCAAGGAATTGCCGATTAAATTCCAACAATTAAATTAGAAGGATTGATGTATTTATGTTTTGGGATTTAGGAATTATTAATAATCAAATTATATAAGAAGTATTCAATTTATGTTTTTTACTAAGGATTTTGATGAATATGTTGAATAGTTATAATTGAACAAAATTGATTTTAGGTTAAAATTATAATTGGATAACATATGATTAACGAAAGGATAAATCTTAATATGTTCCATATGATATGATAATAATGTCTGGATAATGATATGATCTATTTTAATAAGTAATTTGGATGGTGAGAGTATCTTGATACCTTTTATTAGATTTTTTGACCAAAGCGTTATGCTATCATGGATGAAGTGTACAACTTTTTGGGACTTATGGAATAATCGATTATGTTTTTGGAAAAAGGAAAAATTATGTTTTCAATAAGGATATCTGATAATTTAGGTTTATACCATGACTCAAGAGAATACATAATGATGATGTTCATTGGAATGTGAAAACTATGAAAACCCCTATGAGATATGGGAGATAAATGCTAAGCTGATTTAGTTCATCTATTTCTACAGATGTAGATTTTTTTTGAATTATTTTTAGGTTATTCATTTATAGATAGTAAATGTTATGCATTTGTATAATATTTTTTTACAAATGTATTGTATCACTATAGGTGGACTTATAAAAATGTGGAAACCCGTGATAACTTTTTCTGAGACAGATGAGATGACCTATCATTTTATTTATGGACCACATGATCTTTCAATAATTTAGAAATTATATATTCAACTTAATTTCCTTAAATAAGAGATGAAGTAAAAATTGATGAAGGCATGACCAATTGAGAGATTGATTTGAAATCAATTAATAATTTCTTCTCATGTTATTCAACATTAGAGAAATGATATTGAAAAAAAATTATTGTATTTACATTTGTAATGAAGTTGTTGGTCCCTTAGATCATCGCAAATTTATGGATTTTATATTGTTCCCATTATCCTGATAATATTCTCTATATTTATCCATCACAACATTATTTTTATATTTTTCTTTCATGTCCACGATTTCATAAATGGAACTATAATATGTGTTATTTCTAGTAGTCTTTACATATCCCATTCTTTATTTTAAAATTGATGTCTTTTTAATACAGATCTCAATGTGGAATTTGAACTAAGATATTATAGAATGTCAAAATCCTAGTTTTAAATTGAAATATTTAATTGTGATAATTCACTTTATTTAATGAGGGGATAACGTAACACCCTATGCATCCATGGTACCATTCATTTTACATAATTCAATATCTTGTGCTATACGCAACTCCAAGTTCGAGCACACCAAAACATATAGAACTAGACATTTAGAAATATCTTATGAATAATATTAAAGGAATTTTTATTTATATATAAATATTCCATATAAATTTCATATTCATATATTGTTTTTTTTATACACAATATAAGTACAAATTGATTTTTTCAGATAATAAATTATTTTTTACAAAATGCAATTTTCTCCTATTATTGAAAAAACCTTTTTAAATCATGTATTTGAAACTTTTATATAATACATAATATGAAATAAAATTCTTCTTTAGAATCAAGACATTAAAATTTAGTTTGGATTTATTTTTAGAATATTTCAGATTACATTTTTATTTTGATGAATAGGTAAAAATATAAATTTTTAATTAAGAACAATATTTTTAATCGAAATAATTTATAAAGTTAAATTAACTAGTAGAGTGGTTTTAAATTATAATTTTATTTTATTTTCATAATTCAGTAGAATTTTTGTCATTGGAAACCATTTATAAATTAATGTTTAAATATACACAGGTCAATCTTTTGATTCTTTTTTCCTCTTAAAACCATGCTTTATTGTTTGATGATAAGAATTAATTTTAAATTAATTACTAAACTTATCTGTTTTGAATATTGAAAAATTTAATCCATATTTTTATTTATAAGTTCCAGATTTTGTAATTTTTTACCTTTTATTTTTTTTGCATTATGAATATTAACTTTAGTAATTATTTTTATTTACCATTATTATTGGGTAAATTACGTAAATAAGGGAAAAAATCATATTATAATAATATAAAAATAACATAATGTATATATTAATCCTATTGGATGTTATATGTTCGACCATGGGTATTCCTGGGTCTATTTTGGGAACCGAAGGTGCCCCTTTTGTGTGAAAATGAAATTATTTAATAATTAATTTAATGTAAATAAAAATATAACATAAACATGTATCTATTGCGAAAAATATATACTTTTATTTATATAAGTGATATTTTCAACTATAAATAGTAATTAGAAATACAAGAATATTTTCTACATCATAGAATTTTATTGGAAAATATTTATACATTACATATCAATATATAATTATGACTCAGTGATGATGTAGTATTTTCTATAATAATAAATGAATCAAATAAAATATATTATAAATATTAAAATAAATATAATTTGAATGATTTTATATAATAAAATAATTTCATGGGAGATATTTACATATTTTCTATGATATAAATCTTTTGTGTGTATTAATCATGTTTTTATGACTTTAACAAAAATCAATTACTAAATAGTGTCAAAATTGACATAAATGTGTTTTTAAAACAAACACTATTTTATTAAATGATATAAAATTCATAATAATCTAAGATTGGTCCAATTGAAAAATATAACGTTAAAAATGAAATTAATGATCCAATTTATCTTATCTTGACATTTTATAGTAACGATATTAACCCAATATTATTAAAAAAACAAGAAGATTGGGTAAGAGTTAAACCGTTTAACTAAGGGTTAATCCAAAATGATAATGTTAATTTCATGCATGAAAAATTCAAAAAATCATTAGTGGAGAGGATTTAGACCCATCATCATAATATAATCTAATTAAATCACTTTGGAGGAATTAGAAACAAAAAATAATCATATAATAAATTAATATTTCATTATTTTTCACAATGTGACCCTCACCTCTCTTATTAAAATTCACCTCCCTTCCTCTTTAACTCACACTTCCAATTATTTTTTTCAGTAAAAACAGTACCATTTCCCCTCCCAAAATCCCCTAATTAAGTTTATAAGCCACACATTCATCATAAAGCTATACAATGCAATCTTTTTTTGCAAATCAAAAGGAGACAGCTGAAAAGATGTAATTTTTTTATCACCTCTATCTACATTCTTTTCTTCTTATAAATCATATTTCCCTATTGTTTCCATACTAAAATAATAATTATAATTATTCTAATATTATTATATGTTACTATAATTAATGGATGACCATATTCCTCTGTTTACAAATCCTATGAAAAACAATATCACTATGAGTGTGTACATACAACTTACTATCTCCACGCCTTGGTCTAAATTGATTTTCATTTACACATTTTTTTTAATTAATATAAAGATGAATATAATGGATGTAAATTATTAATACAAAATTATATTTCTTCTTTTAAATTCATATTCTATACAATTCAGTACCATTTAACCATTTTGGAAATGATACCATTTCTCGTACGTACATAGAGCTTACCGTCTCCATGACACAATGAGACACATCTTCCCTGGTCAACATCCATGAATGATTATAATAATAAATATTATTAATATTTATGAAATATAAAACATAATAATTTTACTAGGATGATATATATATAAATATATTCTTTTCAGTTACTTTCATTCAATATGATAAGAAATCATAAACAATATTAATGGGTACATACAACCTTCCATCTCAATTAACATTCTGTTCCATTTTATTTTTCTATCATTTATATATATTTATACAAATAATATATATGAAATATAAATCATATTTTAAATTATGAATGTATTTAAATTATTAACTATGTAATATTATTAAAAATAAAAAGTAAACACAGATATGGTAATTAACGTGATTATTACCTGAAATGTCGCCTTAAAATGGAATTGTTATTAAATAGGTAATATAATGTCATAAAAATTCATAAATAATATCATATATATTATAATTATTATCATATAAGTTATTAATATGATAAAAAAACATTACAAAAGTGTTTTATATACGTTCGGAGAGTAGCAATCCTAAGGCAAGTGTTAATTTTGAAATAAAATTATTATATGAGATTGAATAGGTTTAATTATTAACTAAGACATATATATCATACATGTCCATGTTTCATAAAAGGGTTTTTAAAAGGAATCATTTATGGTTTAATGTAATGGACTATTTAACTAGGACATCATTTTAAAATGATTTATTTTTATAAATCTCTTTGACAAATATCTATATTTTCAAAAATGATTTCATTGATTTATTAATATGGATATAATTTATTTAAAGTGACCAATCCATCCAAAATATTCAATCTGGTATGAGAAACATTGATTAAAATTATCATTAAATGAATTCATTTATTAATTTTGTAACTTATATATGGTTTCAATGAGAAAGTGATATTTCTATCAAAGAGTTTTACTGATTGTTTTAATCTAAATCAACAACCATTATTGATTATTTTTCTTGATTGATGTTGTTATATTATAAAAAAATATTCCATATTTTTTTATTAGTTATGATATCTTTCAATATAGATGTGCTATTTTTATAATAATAATGGTTAATGGTTAATGTATTAAAATTTCATATTCTAGTTTTAATACGAATTATTATGTTATGTTTATACCTTATCATTTGAGGAATTCATTGGTCTTAGTGAGTTAATGGAGTGGACCAATATAACCCCTCGATGCATCAACATGATTAATGAGACAAACCAGTTTCTTGGCATAAGGACTTGACAAATTATTTTTGAATTGTCTTGGCACATGTCCTTGACCTAGTAGTTATGATGTTTGATATTATGCATTCCTTTTTTTGACATTTGTTATTACATGTGATTATTCGACAAGTATAATTTCTATGTGTATATATAAATTAAATTTTTATATTTATTTTTTACATATTATGTTATGATTATGTTTAAGAGGATGATGTTTTCATTATATATCTTGGCTTTATATTTTATTGCTTCTGATGAATTATTTACCCTTACTGAGCATCTGAGCTTGGACCTTGCATATGTTTTAATTTCCAATGATTCTAAGATGATTATTTAGTTTTTTATTTAGGGTTAAACTATTGTAATAATTGAATTCAAAAATTATTATTTATAATGTTTTTATGTAAAAATGTGGAATGTAATGTTCATGTTTGAAATATATTTTCCAAGAATTATAAACATATCGGTCCATATAATATTGATTCCATGTAATCAAACCAATTTAATAAATTAATGCATCGGATCTGGGCTTCTAGGGTGGGGGAATTACATTTGGTATCAGAGGATGTTTAGAAACAATCTTGGAAGTATATTTGAAAAACATAGATTATGTATCATAACCCTAAGACAGACATTAAGGATATGTATTGATGAACGACCTATAATTTTTGTAATGATCATGGATTTACTCATATTAAATCTAATATTTAGTTGATTGAATGTACATTACCTTGATTATGTGGTTTTCATAATGGAGGGGTGTTTCTCATCTTGTTCATTCTAGTCTTAGTTAATGGAGGAAACCAGATGTAATTGGATTTACATTTAGTTTGAGGGAGAATGAAGTGATTTTGAGATACAAAATTAGATAATGACTCGAGTGAATGAGGTTATGATTATTATGAATCGTTTATCATGATATATGATTAACAATGTGATGTTTTGTAACATTACTAACACATTCAGTAAGTGGAAGATGAAAATTTATAAATGGTCAAATTTTACAAATCATAGAGGAAAGAAGATTCTGCTACAACATGTCAAGAGGAAGGGAAGACGAACCTTGATGAATACATAAAAAAGAGGGGATAATGTTATCTATATGGGAAAAAGGGCCATAGAGTGAAATTTATTATGGAGATCAATGTGTCATTTGCAGAATTAGGGGAATTACCCATCCAATGCACAGACATAAGAATCTACCTCAAAACCAAGGAAGGACCTATTCGAGTCTAACCAATGATTGGTGTATTTAGGTATTTGGATCCAAAAATTATGAATATGTTAATTATAGAATGAGTATTCAGTTTATGTGTTTTTCTAAGGATTGTCAAGAATATGTTGAATTGTTTTAATGGACAATAAAATTGATAAAATTGATATAATTATATTTTTAGAACATATGATTAATATATTGATAACCCTTAATAAGTTCTACATGTTACGATAATAATGGTTGGATAAATATATTTTCTTTTTTAAAAATAAGATTGGATGATACTAGTTTCTTGAGAACTAATTTTGGATTTTTTGACCAAAGAGTTATGATATCATAAATGAGGTGTACATCTTTTTTGGAACATAGTTAATAATACACTATGTTTTAGAACAAGGATACATGGATGTTTTCAAAAATGATATATGATAATCCAGGTTGTTTCCATGACTCAAGAGAATACCTGATAAAGGTTCTCACATGTATTGAATGTTACAAAAAATAACTCCCCTATGTGTTATGGGAGATAATTGCTAAGATGATCTGGTTCACCTCTTTCTAATGTTGTAGATTTTATGTTTTTGTATGGATTGTAAGGTTATTCATTTATGGATAGTATGATTTATATGTTAGTTGAATACTGTTTTAGAATTGTATTATCTCACTATTGGTTGACTTTTGCATATGTAATAACTCATGATAACTTTTATTGAGATAGATTTAATGACATATCATTCGATTTATAGATCACATGGTCTTCCATAACTTTAGAAATGAAAAATTTTATTTCATTTCCTTGAATAAGATATGAAGTATAAATTTTTCCATTCGTGACAAATCATGAGATTATATTGAAATCATGTAATAATTTATTTTAATGTTCTTCATCTTTAGGGAATGGATATTGAAAACCCAAATGATTTAAGAATACATTCTTTTGTGATGAATCAAATGGTCCCTCAGATCATAATAGATTTATGGATTTCAGAATGATAAATTTTTAATGAAATACTTTCTATCACTATCCATCCGAACATGATGGAAATATATTTCATTCATTTCCAGGTTTTTCTACATGGAACCATAATATGTGTTATTTCCAGCAACATTCACACATCCTATTATTTATTTGAAAATATAGGTCTCGTTAATCCATTTTTCGATGTGGGATTTCAACAAAGCTATTTTTAAATGTCAAAACCATAGTTATCTATCCCATGTTTAATTATTTAGGATTCAATTTATTACAGTATGAGATAATTTAACACCCAATTATTACATGGTTCCCATATTTTAATAAATTAAATAGCTTGTGCTACATGCAACACTAAGTTCGAGAGCACCATAGCCTATCAAACATACCGTATAAAATATTTTAACAAATATTATTAACCACATTATTAATTTTTTAAATATATCCGAGATAAAATAAACAGTAGTCATATTTTTTCTTATACATAATATAAGAAAAAATTTAATTTTCTTATAAAAGAATTATTTTTTAAAATTTTTTTTTTTTCCCCTTTTAATAGTGAACAATTTTTATACACTATTTGACAGCTTTATATATATTCAATTTAATGAAATTAAATTATTCCGTAGAATAAGGATAAAAAAATTTAGTTTGGATTAGTATTTGGTGCTTTTATGATAACTTTCATATTTCGATGAATAATAAAAAATATTAAAATTTAACTGAAGTAACATTTTCAATGAAAATAATTTATTGTGTTAAATTTAATATTTTGAGTGGTTCTAAGGTATAATAATATTATATTTCTATCATTTAATATAATTTTTATCATTGGATGTAATTCCATATTTAGTGTCTACATAAACACATGTCAATCTTTTATAGTTTTTATTTCATAAAACCCTGCTTCATCATTTTGAAAATGTGAATTAATTTTAAATGAAATAGTGTAAATTATTTGATTTGAATTTGAAAAAATGGATTCTATATTTGAAATCATAATGTACAAATTGTGTAAATATATACCTTATATATTTTGACATTATGAATTTTAACTTCAGTAATTATTTTTATATACAATAGTTAAAGAGAAAATCAGGTTAATAAAGGTAATAAAATAATTATAAATTAATAAAAAACATGTCTAACATGTGACCAAATCTTATAAGATGATATCTTTCTAACAATGGACATTCATAGTTCAATTTTGAGACCCTATAGAGCCACGTTTTTGTGATAATTGCATGTTATAAGAAATAATTAATGTAAAGAGAAATATATCACATAAACATGTATCTTTTACTAACACAATTTTAAATAAAGTTATATAAGTAATATTTTTAAATTAAAATAGTAATTAGAATGATAAAACCCCTTACTAATTCATGTTATTTTATTTTATTTTTTACAAAATTAATTAAATAATATTAATTATGATCAATAATGTCGAATTATTTTCCGTATTAATGAATGAATCAAAAAAATTATATTATAAATATTATAAAAATATAAATTGAAATTTTGAATGAAATTAAATAATTTTATTGATGATATTGACATATTATATTTTATCTAATTCCTTTTCATCAAAGGAATCATATTTTTATGATTTTAACAAAAATAAATTACTAAATATTTTTAAAATTGACATATATGAGTTTTATAAACAAATACTATTTTATTAAATGATATATAAATCCTAAAAATCAATTATTCAGCAAAAAGACATAGACAATGTTATTAATTTAATTAATGATCTACTATATATTCTTTTTTCATTTTATAGGAACTAAATTAAATGATTAGTTTAAAAAACAAGAAGACATAGTAAGAGTTAAACTGTTTAAATCAGGTTTATCTCAAAAGATAAGGTTAATTTTAAAAATTAATGCACTAAAAATAATTATTTGAGAATATTTCGACCCATACGAATTTTATCTTCAAATTAAATCACTTTTTATCTATTATATACATAAAATAATTTTATTATTAATTTATATTTAATTAAATTTTCTAATGTGCCCATCACATCGCTTATAAATGAGAACACCTCTTTCTCTTTAACTGAAACCTCTAAAGTATTTAGCTTCGGCCAAAACATGCCCATTTCTCCTCCCAAACTCCATCACATAATTCTACAGGAAAAAATTTAGGCATAAATCTATCCTATGGAGTTCGTTTTTTTCAAATCAAAAATATAAACCTGAAAAGAGGTAATTGTTTTATCAGCTCTATTAAAGTTATTTTCTTCTTCTACTTCTTGGTTATCTGTTGTTTCCATACTAAAATAATAATTCTAGTTTGTTCCATATGATTATATGTTTTTATAATTAATGTACATCCATATTCCTCTTTTTACACATCCTATGAAAAAAAATATCACCGTTCATACGTAGGTACGTCTTACCGTCTCTATGTCGTGGTGTAAATTGATTTTCATGTACACTTTATTTCAATGGATTAATCGATGAATATAATGTCTAAAATTATAAATATAAAATGATAATTCTTCTGTAAAATTCATATTCTATCCAATTAAATACAATTTAACCATTTATGTAATGATATCATTGCTTATGTGTACGTACAACTTACTGTCTCCACGACGTGATGAGACTCATCAACCCTATTCACCATCCAAGAATTATTATAACAAAATATATTATTAATAAGTATCAAATATATGAAATATTATTTATTATAGGATGATATTTATATATATACATATATTTCATTCACTTACACCTATTCAATAAATTTGGAAAATGGATACAATGTTCATGTCTCTGTATGGACTATCATCTCTATGAATGGTGTGTTCCATTTTATTTATCTAACTATTATATATATTTTTACACATAATATATATGATATATAAAACAAATTTTACATTCTATAAGTTTGTAAATTATTATCTATGTAATATAATGAATAATTACAAGTCAAAACACATACGATATACAAAGCGATTATAACCCAAAATATAGCATTTAATATGAATTTTTAATAAAAAGATAATATAAAGTCATAAAAGAATCATATATGATAAAATAAATATTATTACGATTATTATATAAGAAAATAATTTCTTTAGAAACATTATACAGAAGCTTCAAAAATGTAGGAAGAGTATTCGACCTATGGTTAGGGTAAATTTCCCAGCCACATTATTATATGAGATTCTTTGTATTTAACTATTTACTAGGACATATTTATCATCCATGTCCATCCAAGGGCCATAAAGGCCTTCATTTTTTATGGATTTGATCATCCTCCTTTCAAGGGTTGAGGTGGAACCCTTACATGGCATATTGTTGTAATCATTACATGGCCCATAGGCCATAGAGGAATTTATTGCATGTTGGCTACAAACATTACATACAACTCATACTAACTACTTGGAACTGCTCCTCCCTAACATCTTCATCATAAAATTAGCTCTCCACCTTTGCATTGATGTTCAGCTAGACATTCCCATGTATGCACAGGTGTGTCTCGATGGCAGGTGCCATACCCTCTCATTCATGCAATCTATTTAGCTTATGCAATGGTGAATGCTCCTTGACCATCCTCAATTTAGAGGTTGTTCCATGTAGGTTGTCTTGTTTGTATCTGCACATAAGGTGGCCCGAATCCCTTGAGGCGGCCCGAAGGCCTTACTAACCTGAAGGCATGGGTTTCCCGAAGGCCTTAAAGGACTCAGGGACCAAATCGGTGTCCTGAAGGCCCAAACGGGGGCATATTCCCGACTGCTACAGTACCAAACCGTACCTGCTACAGTACTGCATTGTTCCCGCTACTCTACCTTCTACAGTACTATTACAGTACCCCCAGAAATTTTTCCTATGCCTGGATTTTATCCTGTGTCTCTTGGATGCACTTACGGAGTCCTTACAAACCGACCAAAGGCTCATGTGCATTTATCATTCATGTCCATGTTCTATTAAAATTATCTAAAAAGGAATATTTTTTGTTTTTATGTAAGGGACAATTTATCTTGATAATTATTTTAAATGATTTTTGTTATATAATTACAATTAATGTTCATATTTTCAAAATGACTCTATGGATTTATTTTTTTGGACATAATTGTTTTTAAATGTTAATTCCTTTCAAATGTTTGAATGTTGTATGGGGAACTTTGATTAAAAATTCTATTTTAAATGAATAACAGTAGAAATTATGTTACGTTATAATGATTTCATGAAAAATAGATATTTATCTCAAAGATTTTTACTGATTATATTCATCAAATCAACAAAATTTGGTTGATATTATTCTTGATTGAGGTTGATATATTATAAAATATTCTTTCATATTCTATTGGATGAGTTATGATATGTTTGACTGTGGATGTGATATTTTTATACCAATCATGGTTTAGAGTTAAAGAATTAACATTTTGTATACTGGTTTTAATAGGAATGTTAATATTATGTTTCACCCTTTCCATATGGGGAATTCATTAGAGGTAGTAAGTGATAGGTGGGGCCCACTATAGCCCCTCGGGGCATCGTTATATCTTGTTAGAAAAACTAGTGTATTGGCACAAGGCATTTATATAATATTTATGGATGGACATGGCATAAGAACTTGACGTACTGGTTATGATGTCTGAAAATATGCATTGTCTCGTTATTTGAGTAGTTATTACATAATATTATTCGACTAGTAGAATATCGTTGTGCATGTTTAAATTTCATTTTTTAATTTATTTTTCCCATATTATTCTCACCTTTCTTTTTATAAGGTTTTGTTTATTATTGTACATTTTGCCTTAAATGTTTATAGCCTCAGCTGAATTATGTACCCTTGCTGATCATCTGAGGTCACACCATTCTACTGTTTTTTACCAGAATTAAATTATGTCTATTATGATTGATATTTTGTGTTACGCTAGGGAAATAATGGAATTCTAAAATGATTATTTATGATGTTTTTTATGATGGAGAAAGAAATTCAATGTCCATATATGTAATCTATTTTACAATAATGCTAAACTGATCGGCCCTTCGGGAAATTATTGTTTGTAATCAAACAAATGAATTAATATAATGCATTGACTGTGGGTTTTTGGGTATGTGGAATTAAATCATATAATTAAATTTTATGAAAATTAATAATATTTTCAAGGTGCACATTCCGACACGCTTAAATTGGTAAATATTAATAGACATCAAGTGTTTTCATCATACCATTTGGGTTTTTAACATTTAATTAATCATCTAATCAATGAAAGTGTGAATTAAATGGTTACAATGACCATAATGTATCATTAATTAGCGTGATCAATCATGATTAATCATTCAAATTATGTTTAAATCATGACACCATCCCTTAAAACAATAATTAATTATGTTTAACCTAGTTCATCATGGTTATTGACATATTAAATCCACTATAATAGATCATAAAAAATTTGAATTATTCCAATAATATACATCGAGAGTGTAAAATTATGCTAATGGTAAGGGAACATTAAAATTACAATATAATGATGGTTGAGAGATACATGACCAATACATTTCAAGGTTTTTATAACTAGATGTATCTCGTCCAAAAATATATCAAAAGGTAGTATCCAAATAGATATGTATTTTCTTATGTAAATCACTCCCCTTTATTTACCATAACATATGATATTATCCAACACATATAATTATCATATGGATTATTACTGATGTTTCCTAATCATAGTTTCCAAATGTTATTATACCTTTCTTCTGATGCAAAATATAGTGTCATATACTTTTTAAATATATATATTACATTATTCTACATGAATATTCAATATATTTCACAATAATAAAAATATGAGAAACATATATGATTAGCGTCTTTGAGAACATGTATTCTTTAAAAACTGGTACATAAATGATCTATATCAATTATGATTAATTACTCCACCACAATCACCTTTGTATGAAATATAATGCTTAAAACCATTCATCATAATAGGGGAAGGGATATGTAAGAAATGGGGTTCTCAGGTACTCAACAATGGTAAAAATAAGATATATCAATAAATGATAAAAAGTCATCATAATATAAGAATAAGGGTAATAGAACATGAATAATACTTAAAATAAATATAAGCAATTAGATAATGATCATCAATCACGAAACATGGAACATTTTTTTGTCAAAAAAATGTCATAACAAATAAAGCATAGGAGTACAAAATCATAAATAATCAATTATTGGAAATTAGAACACATCATAAGCATAAGAAATAAGTATTTATATTCAAATATGTATAGAAAATATTTCAATTAGTTAAGGAACACATCCTATAATATCATAGTATTTTAGGTTCAATTCACATTCCATTATTTTCTTAGCCATGGTTCAATCCTAAGACAACCTTTTTCGAAAATAGTCCCTTACTGAACCTGGATCACTCAACACACCATTCCTTATTATGTATGGATATATCTATATTTAGCCAAATTATTTCAAGGATAAATACTTAAAGGCAAACTCATGACACAATTAAAACAAAACATATGTGTTTTATACGTCATAAATTATTCACCATTTCATCAAATCATAAATTGATGAAAAAGAATGATTTTAAGAAAAATATTCAAAATAATCAAAAATCATCCAAAGAAAGAATAATTGTTATAATGTTTGATGATTTTATATTAAAATCATGAAAAAAACTAATTATATTATAGAAAATGGTACTGTTTAAATATCAATATAATATTTATAGAGGAAAATACACATTCTATTTGAAATAACTAATTTATAGTCTAAAAATTTAAAAAATATCAAGGAATAAATTTTATATAAAATGAATAAAATGTAATCAAAAAAAGGAATATATAAATAAAATAATATCCATGATGGAGTAGAAATACATCCTTGATGTTTATATTAAAAAAACCATTCACTTTTTCAAAAAAAAGGATGACGGTACCACTTCTAAAAATAAAAAAACGGTCCTTTAAATCACTAATAAGTATATTCAAAAATAGTAAAAAAATTAATTTAAAAAATATTTAGGTAATTGTAAAAATATTATTGAAATATTTTTAATGAAAATATGGTAAATTAATGATATTTTACACACTAAAGAGAAAAACAAGGTCATTTATTTCTATTTTCTCAAGAGTATATAAAAAGAGGAAAATGAAAGGAAAACATGAAATATCAAAAAACACTCTGATGAAAATAAAATAAATAATAATTGGGAGAAAAAAATAAATTATTTTAACCATCTTAATATTTAATAAAAAACTTCCATGTTAAAATGATATTGTAATAATAAAATCTTACCTCTAGTAAGACAATAATCGTATGTTCTTCATCCTCCATCTCTGTATGAGTCCCTCATTTGATTACTTATTAAGCCTTGAATGTAATGAGCTGATCATTTCAAAATAAAATTCCATTAAATTTAATTAAATTTTATATGGATATATAAAACACAAACACACCTTTTGTTTTATTATATCGAATTGGATTTAAATGACCATTAAGTATCATTACTCTTGAATATATATCCATTAAATGATAATCACATGACTATTATAAATATACGGTTATAAAAAATCTTTTTGAAATAGAAAAAGGAAGTGATGACCTCATCTAGCAGGATCATACCCAATGAAGACCATTTATCAAAGCATCTGAAGTAGATAGAATTTCTAGGATTTTCTATAGACCAATCCCAAACTGAGTTCCAATTAGATGAGAATGAGAGAAACCATTTACAAGAGAATTTAATGTTCATTGAGATCACAACTCAAACCATGTTCACCAAACAAACCCAATAAAACCATACCATCACACACCATAAAATTAGGAAATATATTGGTATAATTAAGGGATATGTAACAATAGAATTTAATTATTATTATTTCCATTTTTTATTTATTATAATGAATATGCATTATCTCAATTATGGTTAATTTTTATAATATTATTAATGTCAAAATGTTATTTTTTGTTAATATTAAAATTTATTTAGATAATATGTTTTGATTAATTAATGTAATTTTCTGAATTAAACAATATTATTATAATTTCTTATTACTAAATTAATTTTTTTAAATTTAAATTTTTCACGACCAGTCTGAGTGGGGAATGCACCGTGGATCCCCCAAACAAGCCTCTAATAGGTTGGGGGATGGAGATTAGCACCGTGTAGGCACATTACTAACATGGAAGGCATTGCCTATGAACCTATACAAAAGCACACATCTCCAAAACCACAAATAGATAAATCTAAAAAACCACTAAGGAACAAAATGAATTGATGAAACTTAACCCAAACAACAGAGTACTATGGAACATAAAGTATTGAATGTAAACTATTCCAGATTTTGATCCCAACAAAAACAAGAGTTTGAAGACAACAAAGTCCAACCTATAAACACAAAGTGGAACTAGAACTACTGCTCAAGCCATAGGAACACCGCAGCCTCTAGGGGACTTAGAAATCTTGGTCCTGTCCCAGTCCACCCTGGACACTATCAAAAGGATGCTTTTCTACACAAGACATGACATGTGCGGGCGAAGCCCATGTAGGGGTGGGTATAACAATACATAGTATGGGACCCCAAAAACCCACAAAAAAACACAAAACAACAGAATAGTGTGCTCTACACTGTATATGCCTACTCAAAATTAAATAGGAGAACATAATCCAGATGTACTCAAAACCCAGACCCATGGTCTAGAGAAAGTTCACCCAACCGCACACCCCCTCTAGGGATTCGATTCAAATATTCCACGAAGTAGTCATTCCAGGATAACTCACTCCACGAGTTTGATAGCCCTAATGTCATTCATCTGAGAAAAACTATTCTTCTGGAAAATCCACGAGAGATAGATACACTCATTACAGGAGAACACACTCTTGAGTGGGAATGATCACGATAAAGAAATGAGGATCTCTGCCAGGGCCATGTAGGATATCGTGACTCATCCAGATTCACCTTCTAGATAGAGGATCAAGGCCTGGTGGAGTTTGTGATGCCAATTCTAGAATCTAACTAGGATTATGAATGGATAGAGGATCTCGCTCTGGGCCTCTTGGAGGGATCCATGACTCTATCATAGAAAATCGCACTGAAGGGCTCATACTCATGTAGAATAAAATGTTTCCTAACCTTCCGAGAAACGAGAAGGAGGGGCACTAACCCAAAGAAAACATGTCCATGATATAGTGGGCAAGAAGACAAATCCATTTTCCAAAAATTAAACGGCATGTAGAAAATTCACATGCCATGTCTTATGACCCCAGGTACATCTTGTGTACGACGTCCTCTGTCGTAAGGCCGGCTGTGTAGAAAAAGTCAGTACATGACGTGTATTATGAATTTCATTCAGTGCCTGAGTTACTGGGGTCAGCTCTGTGTACGATGGCCATGTGCTCGTACATGGACTCAATCCCTTCCTGTCAACCCGTGTAATCAGTACATGCTGGGACCCATGCTATTGGCCTTGCCTGGATGTGTGGTGGAGTACACGGTCTTGTTGTCCATCTTGTGTGAGTTTATCCCCTAGATACATGTTAAGTCCTACGTAATTGCCTCTTCCATGCTGCATAGGTTCTACACGCAATGTTGTGAAGCAGCGTAGTCCATCCCATGGTAGTGTATTTCCCAGAATACACCACAAACTTCAGGGAAGGTCCAACATTCTGTCTGTCTGAGGTCACACACCTTGTGATACATGAATGACGGTCGAAACCCTAGCTGGTGCTTAGCTGGTCCACACTTAGTGTTCTTCAGGATACCCTCTGTGTATTCTTGAAATTTCAAGAATCATAGACTTCCTCAGTCGCGCCTTCTGTGCTACCCCATTCATTGATCCGGCCATCCGATCACCAAGAAATTCATTGGTTTTGGTCATCCCAACACCAAAAAGATGATTCTGTTGTATTTGGGCCTACGATCGGAACTGAAAAGACGTAATGAACAACCAATGTGAAGAATACTCGAGGACTAAAATTTCCCAATACAGTCAAATTCATCGTCCGCTATTATCGACGCACCTCCGCTAGGTCATCGTGACGTCAGATCTTCAATTTGGGATCTTTAAATTTCAAAACTACTGTGCAACGCTCCGTTGTTCCTCTCTCCGTAAAGAACACGAAGAACACATGAGGAAAAGAAATGTGGATGAAATTCCAATAAGAACATCAAGTAACAAACCTCTTCCATAATCCATCACGACGTTGATCCCCTGTCATTAGTAGGATCAATCGTAGCCGAATTCGAAACCAATTATACATGTATTAATTCTCCAAAATCAACCCAATAAAATCCTCCAGCAAGAGCATACGAACTTGCGAATCAACATGCTCGTGGTTGATCTGTGTTTGTCATTTAAATTCAAAGTTGGGGAAAGAAGAATCAAAATATCGACCCCTACCTTGATCTGGTTGAATAATGATCACCTTGTTGTGTTTTTTGGTAGGATTCATTGAATCCGAGAGGCGTTTTCCCCCGTCATCATTGTCCGCTAACATGTCCTCCTCCTCCAAATCTCCATGATGCTTTCTCTCTCACTCCAAAATCGTAGGGTTATGAGGATAACCCTATGATAATTCCATAACCATAAAAATATAGGGGAGTATTTGGTATCTACGCAAAAAGGAATCATTTAAAAATAATAAGAATTAAATAATAATTTGTTTTATTTCTTCTAAAGAGTTTCCTTTTAAAACACCCAAAAACTATCTTTTACAGCTGACCCTCGTCAGTCGACGTTAGGCCCCACCTAAGGTAATGTTAATGCTCTGAACACAACGGTGCAATCATATTTCTAGTTAGGGAACTTGTTTAAATGATAATTTTCTTTTTCAAGAAAACTGCTCATGAATGCTCTTTAAAATTTTAATTTATTTCAATCATTTATTCCGGGCACTCCGAACCATGGAATTTAACACTGTTGAAATTTCTGGTAAAAAAATTATTTTATATAATATTTAAAAATAATAGAAGAAAAATTATGAGACATTACATTCTACCCACCTTGGAGATTTACATCCCCAAAAGGTCAAAACAATGACTACTCCAAAAGATATGGGTATTGGGATTAGATCTGAGTCTCCCGCTCCCACATGCTCTCCTAAAGATTTCTGTGCTTCCACCGAATGCACAACAAGGAAATTGATCGCCCACAAAGGATCCTCTCATGATGATCCGCAATCTCAACTGGGTACATAGAAAATGTCACCCCATCCTCTATTTCTAGATCACCCCAGTCGATGACGTGCGATGGTTCATGCACATACCTCCTCAGCTGTGACACGTAGAAGAAATCATATACACGGTGCAACTGCGATGTTAGAGATATGTGGTATGCCACCTCAGCGACATTTTGTATTATATGAAGAGGTCTTATGAACCTCATATATATCCTGTCGCCTTGTCCATACCCCTGTAACCCTTGTCATGGTGAGACCCTGAGAAAGACGTAGTCCCCATCCTCAAACTCTAGGGGTCTCCATCATCTATCAGTATTAGATTTCTTCTGGCTTTTTGCATTTTCATCTGTTTCCGGATGATCTGCACCTTCTCGGTTGTAGCCTGCACTAACTCTTTACCC
This sequence comes from Viscum album, assembly GCA_963277665.1. Taxonomy (NCBI): domain Eukaryota; kingdom Viridiplantae; phylum Streptophyta; class Magnoliopsida; order Santalales; family Viscaceae; genus Viscum; species Viscum album. The sequence goes on from OY728159.1 coordinate 501,850,846, forward strand.
ATGAGTGCTGACTCTCCAGGGTCGGTCCAGCAAAGCGGTGACTGGCAAGGTCTCCCTTACAAGGCATCAAACAGAGCTATACAAATGGTGGAGTTGTAGTTATTATTATATGAAAACCCCCAAGTTGTTGCTGGTCCTCCCAACTATGACCGTCTTCTAAGATACAGGCCCGAAACATATCCTTCAGAACCTAAATGGTCCTCTCCGTCAGACCATCTGTCTGGGGATGAAACTCTGTGCTCAAGCATAGTTGAGTCCTGAAAACCTCTTGCAATCACTTCCACAACTGGTATGTGAAACTAGCATCTCTATCCAAGACTATTGTTGAAGGGACTCATTGAAACTAAACTATCTACCCCCACATAGTGACATCCAAAACTCTATACGAAACTCTACTCCATGATAGGTAGGAAGTGGGACGACTTGGTGAGTCGTTCTATGATTTCCCAGATAAAATCATGCCCCATGGACGTTCGTGGTAGGCCTTTCATTAAGTCCATCGATATTCCACCCCACATCCACTATGGAATATATAGGGATAAGATAATTCTTCTAGAACCTTATGCATAGTGTTCACCTTCTGGCATGTATGGCATCAAGAAACAAACTCTACTACTTCCTTCTTCATGCCTGACCACCAGAAATATCATCGATGTTTTTGGTACATCTTTTCCACTCCATGATGTACCGCCAAGGGGGATGTATGTTACTCCCTTAGGACCTATTCATTCAATGTCACTAGTACAATAATGTTCCCTCTGAAAATAACTACGTTCTCTACGCCTTGTGAATATCCATCAAGAGCATGTCATGTGGATAACTAAGCACACAAAGCGTCACAGTCGACATCCCCAAGTTGTGCCTACCTAACTCACTGTATTAGTTGATGGGTAAAAACCATCATCTTCAGGTAATATTCATAATCTATATCCACAATGGATAACTGTTACGATGCTAACTACCATGTCGCCTCACTCAAAAGCTATGAGCCCGACCTTCTGCTAAGAGCATCTGCCACCTTATTCACCCTCCCAAGAGAATAGATGATCTCGAAATCATATTCCTGGAGGAACTCTAGACCATGTTTCTATATTAGATTGAGATCCTTCTGTGAAAATATGTACTTCAGGATCTTTTATTCATAGTAGATGATAAACCGCTCACCCATAAGGTTGTGTCGCCACATCTTCTACGTGAAGACCAACGCTTCCAACTCGAGATATTGGGTCACATAGTTTTTCTCATGTGGCCTAAGCTGTAATGAAACATAAGAAATAACTACCTATCTTTTCATTAGGACACATCAATTCCTAGTTTCTAATGCGTCGAAGAAAACTACAAACCCGACACCCACCTTCGGCAATCTCAAAACTATGGTGCTCATCAAACATTGTCTCAACAACTCAAAAGACTACTCTCACTACTATGTCCACAAGAAGGGTTTCCCCTTCATGGTTAAATATATCATCGTTGCTGATATTCGGGAGAAATTAGGGATGAATATTTGGTAATATCCTGCCAACCCAAGGAATCTTTGCACCTCCTCCACGCTCCGAGGTGGGTCCCATGCTAGAACTACATCCACCATTGATGGGTCAATAGCTACACCATCTGCTGAGATGACATGTCCCAAAATGTGGACTTCTAGAATCCATAACATGCACATTGAGAGGTTCCTATAAATCTCATGCTATTAGAGTATGTCTAGAACCATCCGCAGGTGTCTCACATTCTCATCCTCTGCCGCTGAGTACACAAGAATGTCATCAATGAAGACCACTATCAACTTGTCCAAGTACAGTTGGAAGATCTAGTTTACCAGTCCCATGAACAATGTGGGGTTTTTTTTCACGCTGAAAAGAATCACCATGTACTTATAGTGACCATAGTAGCATCTAATAGCAGCCTTCAGTATATCCTTGTCTAGTACACATAACTGGTGATAACCTGATCGAAGGTCAACCTTCAAGAACCACTCTTCCCCTCTCAGCTGATCAAAGAGGTCTTCAATTCTCGAAAGTTGATACTTATTCTTCAGAGTTACCTTATTGAGGCGCTATAAATCCATGAACAACCTCAAACTCATGTTTGCATTATTGAGAAACAAGACTGGGCCGCCCAGGGCGAGATGCTGGGTCCCAGGAAACCCTTAACTCGAAAAGCTCTATGGGAGAGATCTGATAAGATGATGAGGAAATCAGTGCCATCTCGGTGTGCAGGTCAATGAATAAGTCGATTTATTTGTTGTAAGATAGTCCTGAAACATCTTCAGGAAATATTTTCTCATACTATGCCACTACTACTGTGAACTCGGAGCTCATCACTTATACTGCTCCGATATAAAGGCTTGCCAACTCATGAGTGACTAGATTCACCCTCCTATGCATTAGGACACTGTGCACTGTCTGTGACTCCTTTTCTCCAACAAAGGAAAACATTTTCCCATCTCTTTGGAAACAAAACACTCTTCACCTAAAATAGTCCTTTTGTGCATGGAACTAATATAACCAATCCATACTGGGAATGACGTGGTAAGGCCCCGATGCAACCACCAAAAGGTTCCAACAGAAACACTAACCTGTAGGGGTATGATCAAACTGTATACAAAGGTTCATGATCATCTAGTATTCTCCCATAAATGTTTCCAAGCATAAGGAATGAGGCAACGACTCTACCAGAATCTCATGGTTTTGCACAAGACATGTGGTGATGAAGGAATGACTTGGAACTGTGTCTATATGTATAGAAGATAAGGTAGAGAATACACAGATTGTACCTCAGATAAGCCCTGCAGTCTCTGGGTCATATGCCTCAAACTCATGCAGTATTCCCTACACATGTCCCCCTACACCTAGAGCCTGGTGAGGACCTCTTGGGGGTGGTTTTAGAAGTAGATCAAACTGTTTACCAACACCTGCATCTCTATCTGCTCCTCTGCCACATCAGCTACCTAGTGGGTCTATTTTCTCCATTCTCTACCTCTGACTCCGTGTTCCATCAACCGCTTCCCTGTCAGCTACTCGACGGGTCAGACAATCCCTAGCGAGATGTCCCCTTCTGTCACACGAGTAGCACCGCTTCTCCCTATGATGATATATCCAGCCCGAGAGCCTTGTACTATCGGCTCCCTGTCATGGGTCATCCTCTAACATCTCCCATGTCCTGATCCCTTTGTCTCATTTCATCTATAACGTCCCATACTTTACATACATTGTTAATACTTCAAAATTGAAGCACACTTATTACAACATATAACAAAACCACGAAAGGACCGTATAGGTATAGTGTCTTTAGAAACTGGGAAACATAAACAACTGGTTCATAAAGCGTCTATACTGTCTCCCATTCATTTCATCATATCTATAGTCCCTTTTGGCATAACCTACTTAATAACCTTCTTCCTGACCTGGGGAAATAAAACATACAAAAGGGTGTGTTCAAATGCTCAGTAAGGGTAAACAAAAGAAATATCAATCACATCATTTACATAAGAACATAACTTTTGGAAATCTTATCCTGCAAAAGAGATCATAATATCATAACATGGGATAAATCATAGAGGTGAAATGTAATCCCAAAAATCATAACATAAATAATGAAACTTTTTGGCATACACACATAATAATAGAGAATCATATCTTATTATTCAAGACTCATTGTCAAGACTATCTTAGTGGACAAAGTTCATTTCTGAACCGAGTCACCCTCGTTTCAATCCTGTTTCACTGAACCGGTATAACCTACCGTTCCATCCATGTCTATCACATGAGATATGAAATCCTTACCCAATGCATTGGAGGGAGATATAGGTCCCACCCATCTCATAATGATACCATTCTTATGTGTGCCATAAAATCATAAACCATACATCATAGCATAACCCATGTAATAAAAATGGGATTCTTAAACAACATGAAATCATAAAACAATTCATATAAGATAGAGGAATTCATAAAAATATTTCCATCGAATCATAATCAAATCCATGTAATAATAGTAATAGAAACAAAACCCTTTATTATCATAGATGGAAAATAATTTTGATAAAACACTTGAACTCCATTCTTGAGGAAAATATCCTTTCTACTTCAAAAACATTTTCCTTTATTAACATGTCTTACAATTTTAAACTAAATGAAGTTGATTAAAAATAAACTTGAAAACTTTTAAAGGAAGCTTCTGGGAAATAATGTTTTAAAAAACAATTCATGCCGTATAAGTTAAAAAACATTCTTCTCGTACTTTTATCGGAAAAGTCAAAAAAGTACCTCGTACGAAAAACGACAAAAGATTCCTTTCATATCTTTTACTAAAAACTCGCCGAAGGGTAAAATGGGATTTAAACAATTTTAGGTGAATGGAAATAATATTACATATTGAGGAAAAATGGATGTGGATGATAAAATACACCCCAGTAAATGCCAAAATATAAACAATCTCGGATAAAAATGAGATTGTGATATTTCCCTTACCTTAGGTCCGACTTGCTTTGTAAGTGTCTGAACCTCCTGTATAATGATTTAAATAATGTTATTGACTTATTCCAGAATCATAATTATTTTTATGATATCATATATGGTCATATTCTTAGCTTCATAGTAGTAATATTTCATTGCTACTTGCTATTTGTGTGTTTATAACTTTTTGTTCTTATGCGTGTTTTGTCGAATAAATTATTATTATTATATTTAGGTTATAGATACCTAATTTACAGAATGGTATTAGTTTAATATATATCATATTAATTCATTCAATTCATTTATATAATCCTTATAAAATGAAGATCATGTAGAACGAGCCGCATCACATCGTGGAGACGTTATTCCGTACGTACGCACGAGTGATGATATCATTCCTATGATCATGGAATTTTATTGGAGTGTATGTATACTATTTCAGAATCCGAATCACTTTATAATAGTCATATATAGTCATTATATAAACCATTATACCCATCCAAGTAAGGTGGTGGTGGAAAATAGATTACACCACGGTTTGGAGACGGTATTCCGTACGTACGCACGCGCGGTGATTTCTTTTTCCGTAGGATGGATAAGTGGTGAAATAGGGTTGGTTCATACTTATAATAACATATCATTATATGAGTGATACTTATGTAATTACTTAATAATGAAACAACTAAAGAAGAAGAAGTGGAAGAATAAATAAAGATGAAAGAATCGGTAACGGACATTACCTCTTCTTTGAAGTGATTCTTTGAGACCTTCTTTTAGGGAACTAAAATTGGCCTTTTAAGAAGACCAGAACCTCTAGGATGTATCTAGGGAAGTGGAGAGGAGAAAGTGGTAGGGGATGGCCGAGCTTGAAGGATCTATGTGGTGTGAGGAAGAGGGGGAGGAGGTGTCCTTTTATAAGGGAGGAGAGGGGCACCTTTGGAATAACTAAAACTATTATTTTATTATAAAGTCAAGATCTGTTTTAAATAGCTCCAAATTGATATATTTCGAAGCTAAGGTGGGGATGGGTCGAAACCCTCGCATCAAATATAATTTAGACAAGTTTAGGTTCCTATTTTAACCTTATCATTTAGATTTAACATTAAGTTAAATAATTTCACTTTTACCATGTCTTCTTGTGTTCTTGTACTATAAGGTTAATAAACTTACTATAAGCATCCAAAAGAACCCCAAGTTGTTTATTATTAATATATATAACCTTATATAAGTCAGTTGGACGAACCTTATATTTTCAGGAATACAATAACAATTACCAATATAATATTTGTTTTAAAAACTATTTTATGTCAATTTTGTCACTATTTAGTAATTGATTTTTGTGAAACTCATAACAGAATTATTAGTTAGAACCAAGTTAATTAAATCCATACTATAATGTCATATTAACCTTGAAAATTAGTGGGATTCATAAAATTTCTCAAATTACATTTATTTTGGTGTTTATAACATCAATTATGTCAATATTTCATTAATAAGCTAATTACTGCATCATCATTTGTGTCATAAATAAATTAAATTATTTAATGTCTAAAAATTACAAATAAAATAAAATTATGTAGGAAATCTTTTTTATCTTTATAATTAATATTTATAGTCGAATTTATCTTATTTATAACCCCATATTAAAAATTATTTACTTATTAAACTTTGATTTTAACTATTTTAACCCTTCTTTAAATAAATTAATAATAAATGTCCTAATCTAATCCAAGTGGGCCTAAATGGTCATATTTTATTCCTAAGTTTGTTTTTGGTCGAATTAAACTTACCCAATAGAATTAGGACATGTGTTAGGTTAATAATAATATCATCTTTACCCTTAATTACCCTATTTACTTTTAACCGTGGTAGAAAAAAGTAAAAAGTTACTATTCACCAAAAATTATTTTCATCTCATTTAACCACATATTAATCCTTGATATTAACCGTGTCTCTCGGATTTTCGAAATTCCACTCACAGAAGCGGTAAAATTAAGTTTTATGAAAAATTCAGTTTTTTAACTACCACATAGTGGTTTCACTATTCATCAAAAATTGACAGTTTTCAGAAAAATACCAAAATTTTACCCTAGGCTAATTTCGATATTCCGAATCCAAAAATGAAGTCCATTTTGAAAAATAAAATTTATAAAATTTCAAAAATTGGTTATTACTATTCATAACAGCTAGTTTTAATAATAATTTAATAGCATATCGTTGTTTAATGAAACTCGGTATTGCGTACGACGCAAGCTATCGAGGAAGGTCATGATTTCGTGTAAAGCAAGCCAAGCAAGTTTTGTGTAGAAAAAGATTCCTTTGATGATTTATATAACATAAAAGTCTTGGGTGTTACATTCTACCCCCCTTAAAATGAATTTCGCCCTTGAAATTCGTCACTTTTTAACAAACAGATGAGGATACCTCTCCCTCATCATATCCTCAAGTTCCCATGTAGCTTCTTCTAATTGGTGGTTCCTCCATAAAATTTTCACCAATTGAGTGGTCTTGTTTCGTAGGACTTTTTCGCTACCATCCAGAATATCTATCGGTTGTTCTTCAAAAGAAAGATCTTTCTCCAGTGGTACAACTTCTGAGTTGAGTACATGTGAAGGATCAGGTATGTACTTTCTCAAGAGAGATAAATGGAACACATCGTGAAATTGAGAGAGATTCGGTGGAAGCGCCAATAGGTAATCTACCTTCCCTACACGATCCAGTATTTCGAAAGGACCGATATATCTAGGGCTTAACTTCCCCTTCTTTCCAAATCTCATGACTCTCTTCTAGGGAGATATCCGTAAGAACACTTTATCGCCCACTTCAAACTCTAGATCTTTTCTTCGGCTGTCGGCATAAGTTTTCTGTCGACTCTGAGCTGCTCTTATGTGTTGTTGAATAGATCTGACCTTTTCTGCCATTTCATCAACGAGATCAGGTCCTAATAGATTTCTTTCCCCAACTTCATCCCAGCAAGTTGGAGTCATGCATTTCTTTCCATAGAGAGCTTCATAAGGAGCCATCTGAATACTGGAGTGAAAGCTATTATTATAAGAAAATTCCACCAAAGGTAGGTGTTGATCCCCACATCCTTTTAAATCCATAGAGAAATCTCTCAACATATCTTCTAGGGTTTGAATTGATCTCTTAGACTGACCGTCTGTCTGAGGATGATAAGCAGTGCTGAAACTCAACTCTGTATCCAGAGTATGCTGAAGACTTCGCAAGAACTTCAAGGTAAATCTCGGATCCCGATCAGATATAATAGAAAGTGGTACTCCATGCAATCTTACCACTTCCTTTACATATATACTGGCAAGATGATCCAGAGAGAAATCCTCTCTAATATCAATGAAGTGTGCAGACATGGTAAGACGATCAACTTTGACCCAGATAGCATTATTGACTTTGGATGTTTTAGGAAGTCCTGTGACAAAGTCCATAGTTATGGTTTTCCCATTTCCATTCGGGTATGGGTAATGGTTGTAACATCCACTTAGACTTTTGTCTCTCAGCTTTAACTTACTGACAAACCAAGCATCGAGAGACATATTCAGCAACATCTCTTTTCATGCCATCCCACCAGAAGTACTCTTTCAGGTCCCTATACATCTTCGTGCATCCAGGATGAATAGAGAATGAAGAACTATGAGCCTCATCCAACAGCTCCTTCTTTAATTCGGGGATGGGAGGAACACAAACCCGATTCCTGAACTTTATTATCCCATCACAATCAAGGTTGAATTCAGGAACCATTCTCACCTTCTTTTGTAACTCGAGATCTTCTTTATGTGCTTCTTTAATCTTCACATGTATAGATGGTTGAACATTTATTTGAGAAAGATAAGATTTTTCCCCTTTCATTATAATTCCAAGATCCATCCTTTGTAAATCCATAAATATTGGATCTTTTGTGATCCTCATCATGGATAAACTAGCATGGTCTTGTCGACTTAATGCATCGGCCACCTTGTTTTCTTTCCCATGGTGGTAATGGATTGATCATTCGTAATCCTTAATCAGCTCCAACCATCTTCTTTGACGCATATTCAGCTCCTTTTGTGTGAAAATATACTTTAAACTTTTATGATCAGTATAAATATCACACCTTTCACCATAAAGGTAATGCCTCCAAATCTTTAATGAAAAGATTACCGCAGCTAACTCCAAATCATGTGTTGGGTAATTTTGCTCATGGATTTTCAACTGTCGTGAGGCATAAGCTATCACCATATCATTTTTCATAATAACATACCCCAATCCCTTCTTGGATGCATCACTGTAGATCACAAACCTTTATCCACTACAAGGTAGTGTGAGCACAGGTGAACTAGATAACCTTCTTTTAAACTCCTTGAAATTCTCTTCACATTCTTCATTCCAAACAAACTTAACTCCTTTCCGAGTCAACTTGGTGAGTGGATTAGATAATCGTGAAAAACCGTTCACAAAAAGTCGATAATATCCAGCCAAACCAAGAAAACTTCGGATCTCAGTTACTGTTGTTGGTGTCGACCATCTTTCAATAACCTCTGTTTTTGCTGGATCCATAGATATCCCCTATTTTTAGATTATGTGACAAAAAAATGCAACTTTTTGAAGCCAAAATTCAGACTTGGTAAATTTGGCATAAAGCTTATCCTTTCTCAGGGTCTTCAATATAATTCTGAAGTGATCTTCATGTTCTTACTTTCTCTTTGAATAGACAAGAATATCATCTATAACGACTACCACAAATTGATCAAGATAGTCCCTACAGACTCTATTCATCAGATCCATGAAGATAGCAGGGGCATTAGTAAGACCAAATGGCATCACTATAAATTTATAGTGTCCATACCTTGTACGGAAATCCGTCTTTGGTATATCCTCATTTTTTACCCTTAATTGATGATACCATGAACGAAGATCAATCTTGGAAAAGTATTGACCTCCACGTAGTTGGTCAAATAGGTCATCAACGCGCGTGAGAGGATATTTGTTCTTGATAGTTATCTTGTTAAGTTCTCGATAATCAATACAGAGTCTCATTGATCCATCTTTCTTCTTAACAAATAGAATAGGTGCTCCCCAAGGTGACACACTAGGGCATATGAATACCTTATCAAGATTCTCTTGGAGTTGATTCTTCAATTCTTGCAACTCAATTGGGGCCATTCTATAAGGTGTATTTGAAATAGGCAAAGCACCCGGTACGAGTTCTATTGAAAACTCCACTTCACGATTTTGTGGAAGACCCGGTAATTCCTCCTGAAAGGCATCATCAAACTCCCGTACAATGGGCATATTCTTAATCGTGAGTTTCTCACCAACCATTTGAGATAAATAACCTTCATTTAGTGGATTCAAGACCCATAAGATGGAAGAAATTTCCACTGGAAGGTTATGTTCATCCTTTCATTGATAGAAGATCATAGATTGATCTAGAATATGAAATGTGACTTCCCTTGTTTGGCAATTGATATGAGCTCCATGTAGAGAAAGCCAATCCATTCCACGAATCACATCAAATTCCACTATAGGAAGGACCACAAGATTTGAAGGAAGCACTTTCCCATAAACTTCGATCGGAGAAGAATTATAAACTTTTGATGTGACTGTTGTGACATTAGGTGTTGTCACAGCTAACTCAACATCTAATTGTTGAGGTAATACGGTGATACCCTTAGAAAATTCTTCAGAAATAAAAGAGTGGGTGGATCCAGAATGAAATAAAACATTTGCTACTTTATAGTTGATGGTAAGTGTACCTTTCATCACATAGTTATCGTACTCCACATCGCTGATAGAAATTGCATGTGACTTTCCTTTGTCTTTAGCCATAAGAGTTTGTTGACATCGACCATCCTCATCAACCATTGGATTAGGGCATTTATTGGCATAATGCCCCATCTCCTTGCACTTGAAACATTGAAGTGTAGTAGGTTCATTCTGTGTATCCCTTCCTTTGTTTGCATCATTAGACATCTTCTTCCAATCATCGCGGCATTCAAATGTTCGATGACCTTCCCTTCCACATTTGAAACATTTACTTGTCCCCTTAAGACAACTCCCTCCAAGTTTCTTTCCACACTTTGAGCATAATGGAAAGCTCATCTTCTTTTCAGTGTGCTCTTTAGATTTTCCTTTGAATTCCATTTTCCTCTTCTTATCAATCACATATGACTGATGGGTTACTCCAATCTCCATCTCGACTTTGAGAGCACATCGAACGATTTCCTCGTAGCTATTGAAGTCCCTTATGGATAACGCCCTTCGAAGACTTGGTTTTAAGCCACTAAAGAATCGATCGATCTTACTCTTAGGTTGGATAATAATACGAGAAGCGTACCTTGCAAGTCTTGTAAAATTTGCTTCATAGGTACCAACAGATTCATCATCCTTTTGCTTCAGTTCAAGAAACTCTTTCTCTATCTTTGTTAGGAGAATACGAGGGAAGTACTTATTGAAAAATAAGTTCTTGAACTCGTCCCATTCCATGGACTCAATTTCATCCCTTTGCCTCGTATTCTTAATAAGATTCCACCATTGATCAGCATCTCCTTCCAAACGATACACTGCTAGGATGACTTTATCATGTTCAGAACATTGAAGAACTGAAAATATTTTTTTGCAGTACTAATCCATTGTTCAGCAACTAATGGATCAGTAGACCCACTAAAAGAAGGTGGACGCTGCCTCATGACAGATTCAACAGAATGTTGCTCCTTCCATTGCTCGTTTGGAAGTCATGCATGATTCATAGCGTGCGAATGTTGTGTGAGCATGGCTACAAGATTTTGCATTCCAGCTCCCATAACGTTTGGTTGCTCAGCGGGACAATCATTGCATTTCCCGTTGCATTCCGCATTAACACGGTTCCTTCGGGTTCCAACCATTGACTAAAACCAAGAAGAATAGTGTGAGAAACACTAATTATAATCGGAAAACCACATAATCAATAATAAAATATCTCACTTAAGGTCTTATCCTAAGTTATTCATGGCCATTTCTAAAACACTAATATTGTGTTCTATGCTTAGACTTATCCTTAGGATTCTTACTAAGGCTTTCACATCCTAGTTTCCAAAGGTCGACTATACCTTTCCTCTGATACCAACTATAACGACCCATACATTACATACATTGTTAATACATCAAAATTGAAGCATACTTATTACAACATATAACAAAACCATGAAAAGACCATATAGGTATAGTGTCTTTAGAAACTGGGAAACATAAACAACTAGTTCATAAAGCGTCTATACTATCTCCCATTTATTTCATCATATCTATAGTCCCTTTTGGCATATCATACTTAATAACCATGTTCCTGAACTGGGGAAATAAAACATACAAAAGGGTGAGCTCAAATGCTCAGTATGGGTAAACAAAACAAATATCAATCACATCAATTTACATAAGAACATAACTTTTGGAAATCTTATCCTGCAAAAGAGATCATAATATCATAACATGCGATAAATCATAGAGGTGAAATGTAATACCAATAATCATAACATAAAACATGAAACTTTGTGGCATACACGCATAATCATAGAGAATCATATCTTATTAGTCAAGACTCATTTCCAAGACTATCTTAGTGGACAAAGTCCATTTCTGAACCGAGTCACCCTCGTTTCAGTCCTGTTTCACTGAACCGGTATAACCTACCATTCCAGCAATGTCTATCTCATGAGATATGAAATCGTTACCCAATGTATTGGAGGGAGATATAGGTCCCACCCATCTCATAATGATACCATTATTATGTCTGCCACAGAATCATAAACCATACATCATAGCATAACCCATGAAATAAAAATGGGATTCTTAAACAACATGACATCATAAAACAATTCATATAAGATAAAGGAATTCATAAAAATATTTCCATCACAACATAATCAAATCCATGTAATAATAGGAAGAGAAACAGAACCCCTTATTATCATAGATGGAAAATAATTTTGATAACACACTTGAACTCTATTCTTGAGGAAAATATCCTTTATACTTCAAAAACATTTTCCTTTCTTAACATGTCTTACAATTTTACACTAAAAGAAGTTGATTAAAAATAATCTTGAAAACTTGTAAAGTAAGCTTCTTGGAAATATTGTTTTAAAAATCCATTCATGTCGTATATGTTAAAAAAACATTCTTCTTGTACTTTTGTCGGAAAAGTCAGAAAAGTACCTCGTACGAAAAACAACAAAAGATTCCTTTCATATCTTTTAATAAAAACTCACCAAAGGGTAAAATGGGATTTAAAAAATTTTAGGTGAATGGAAATAATATTACATATTGAGGAAACATGGATGTGGATGATAAAATACACCCCAGTAAATGCCAAAGTATAAACAATCTCGGATAAAAATGAGATTGTGATATTTCCCTTACCTTAGGTCTGACTTGCTTTGTAAGTGTCCGAACCTCCTGTATAATGATTTAAATAATGTTATTGACTTATTCCAGAATCATAATTATTTTTATGATATCATATATGGTCATATTCTTAGCTTCTTAGTAGTAATATTTAATTGCTACTTGTTATTTGGGTGTTTATAACTTTTTGTTCTTATGCGTGTTTTGTCGAATAAATTCTTATTCTTCTCTTTAGGTTATAGATACCTCATTTCCAGAATGTTATTAGTGTAATAAATATCATATTAATTCATTCAATTCATTTATATAATCATTATTAAATGATGATCATGTAGAACGAGTCGCATCACATCGTGGAGACGGTATTCCGTACGTACGCACGAGTGATGATATCGTTCCTATGATCGTGTAATTGTATTGGAGTGTATGTATACTATTTCAGAATCATTATCACTTTATAATAGTCATATATATTCATTATATACACCATTATACCCATCCAAGTAAGGTGGTGGTGGACAATAGATTACACCACGGCGTGGAGACGGTATTCCGTACGTACGCACATGCGGTGATTTCTTTTTCCGTAGGATGGATAGATGGTGAAATAGGGTTGTTTCATACTTATAATAACATATCAGTATATGACTGGTACTGATTTTATTACTTCATCATGAAACAACTAAAGAATAAGAAGTGGAAGAAGAAAAAAAGATGAAAGAATCGGTAACAGACATTACCTCTTCTTTAAAGTGGTTCTTTGGGACCTTCTTTTAGGGCACTAAAATTGGTCTTTGAAAAAGACCAGAACCACTAGGATGTCTCTAGGGAAGTGGAGAGGAGAAATTGGCAGGGGTTGGCCGAGATTGAAGGCTCCAAGTGGTGTGAGGAAGAGGGGGAGGAGGTGTCCTTTTATAAGGGAGGAGAGGGGCACCTTTGGAATAACTAAAACTATTATTTTATTATAAAGTCAAGTTCGGTTTTAAATAGTTCCAAATTGATATATTTCGAAGATAAGGTGGTAGTGGGTCGAAATAATTTCATCCAATAGTATTTAGACATGTTTAGGTTCCTATTTTAACCTTATCATTTAGATTTAACATTAAGTTAAATAATTTTACTTTTACCATGTCTTCTTGTGTTCTTATACTATAAGGTTAATAAACATACGATAAGCAGCCAAACGAACCCCAAGTTGTTTATTATTAATATATATAACCTTATCTAAGTCATTTGGCCGAACCTTATATTTTTAGGAATAAAATAACAATTACCAATATAATATTTGTTTTAAAAACTATTTTATGTCAATTTTGACACTATTTATTAATTGATTTTTTTGAAACTTATAACAGAATTTTTAGTTCGAACCAAGTTAATTAAATCAATACTAACATGTCATATTAACCTAGAAAATTAGTGGGATTCATAAAAAGTCTCATAATACATTTATTTTGGTGTTTATAACATCAATTATGTCAATATTTCATTAATAAGAAAATTACTGCATCATCATTTGTGTCATAAATAAATTAAGTTATTTAAAGTCTAAAATTACAAATAAAATACCATTCTGTAGGAAATCTTTTAAATTTCTAATAAATATTTATAGTCGAATATATCTTATGTATAACCCCATATTAAAAATTATTTACTTATTAAACATTATTTTTAACTATTTTAACCCTTCTATAAATAAATTAATAATAAATGTCCTAATCTAATCCAAGTGGCCCTAAATGGTCATATTTTATTCCTAAGTTTGTTTTTGGTCGAATTACACTTATCCAATAGAATTAGGACATGTTTTATGATAATTATAGTATCATCTTTACCCTTAATTACCCTATTTACTTTTAACCGTGGTAAAAAAAAGTAAAAAGTTACTATTCACCAAAAAATATTTTCATCTCATTGAACCACATTTTAGTCCTTGATATTAACCGTGTCTCTCAGATTTTCGAAATTCCACTCACAGAAGCGGTAAAATTATGTTTTATGAAAAATTCAGTTTTTTAACTACTACTTAGTGGTTTCACTATTCATCAAAAATTGAAAGTTTTCAGAAAAATACAAAAATTTCACCCTAGGATAATTTCGATATTCCGAATCCAAAAATGAAGTCCATTTTGAAAAATAAAATTTATAAAATTTCAAAAATTGGTTATTACTATTCACAACTGCTAGTTTTAATAATATTTTAATAGCATATCGTTGTTTAATGAAACTCGGTATTGCGTACGACGCAAGCTATCGAGGAAGGCCGTGATTTCGTTTAAAGCAAGCCAAGAAAGTGTTGTGTAAAAATAGATTCCTTTGATGATTTATATAACATAAAAGTCTCGGGTGTTACATCATCTCCCCAATACCGAGGAATCCAAACATGTCTTCCAACTGCGGATTTTCGTGATCTGTCTGTGCTCCGCCAAGAAGCACTTGGCCACAAAGCATACTCGAGCACTCCAACATTAATCAAAATGCATAAAGGCATGGAAATAGCTCGAATATCCAAATGTAGACCTCGCTCGATGGTCCATGCTCTGATTTACTGATCCCTGACCATATCTATTGAGTACCTCGTGAGGTTGGTGGAACTCGATGAATAATAAGATACTGTCAAACTGCCCAGCTGGAGCTGAGGAAGCTCCAGGATGCGCACTGCTCTCAGCGTAACTGGAGAGAACTCCTCACTAAAGAGTCGATCAATATATATCCATGAAGGAGTCATCTCATTGTGAGTCTTTGCAGTTAGAGTCCACCATTATCCTGACGAACCCTGAAGAAGGCTCGCTCCAAAGATCACCATCCAGTTTGCTGGTGTCCAAACTAGACAAGAAAACTCTGTTCACCACCTTAAGGTAGTCCATTACCACCCAAGGGTTGGGAATGCAGTGGAACCATAGGGTACTCTATCTCTGAAACTCATGGAGCATGCTCAGCCTATGCTTTTCATTGGTCAGTACTATAGGTGCCATGGGCTGCTCCACTGGTGTTTGTATAGCAGGTGCATCACTTGGTGACAACACATGAGGAACTGGTCCCAGTATTTATGCCTCGTCACTAAGGAGGTCACACTTATGATCGTTCTATAGAATCCTATTAGGTGTGCGTCGTGGAGGAATCCTGTAAGGAAACAATATTTACATTGTCAATGAGTATATCCTGATAGCTGTCACAAGGACATGGAAAACACAACCCATTCCTATATGATGCATTTACCATTAATTTATTTACCCAAAACTAGTGTTTTCAGGTTATGAGTTGAAAGTAGTTTATCAGAGTCTTGGTGTATGGATACGTTGATAGCCCACCCCAACACTGGAGTCTCTGGCCCAAAAGTCGACCTCAAAACACTGAACACTATTTCCCCAAACCAATCTCATAGACTCATGGTTTTAGGATATGACTGAACTCCTCTGCTACCACTCTGTCATGACCCGTCCATGTGGGGCCCAAATTGTGACTCTCGAATCCTACCTCTACTATGGAGATGGTGACTAGCACCGAGTAGGCATATTTAAAACATTGGAGGCATTGTCTATGTACCTGTACACAGACACACTTCTCTAATCCCGCAAATGCTGAGATGTAAAAAACCACTGTTGAACATAATGAATGCATACAACTAAACCCAACCAACAAAGCGTGAGAGAATGTAATGTAATAATATTAAACTGGGACAGAATACAAGCCCACCAGAAAGAAGAGTCTAAAAATTTAAAAATACAACCTATAAACACAACGAAATACTGGGACTGCTTCTCGTAGTAACATGAACATCTCGGCCTGTAGAGAACTCATAAAGTTCGGTCCTGTCCTTGTTTACCATGTACTATGTCAAAAGAATTCTCCTCTGCATAAGACACGACACATGTTGGAAAATCCGATGCAAGGGTGAGTATAAAAATACTCAGTAGAGGACCCCGAAAAACAAAATTCCAAACTCAATAGAATGGTACAGTCATCTCAACACATTATGTTACTACTAAACATATAATAGGAGAAAAAATCCATATAAACTCAAAACCCAGACATGTGGTCTTGAGACAGGTCACACAAACGCACACCCCTTCTAGGGATTCAGTTCGAAGATTCCACATAACACTCATTCTTTGAGAACTCACTCCATGAGTTTGATAACCCTGAATAAGTCATTTTGAAAAACTCATTTCTTCGTGAAATTACATGAGATATAGATACATTCATAATGAGAGAACACACTATTGAGATGGAAAGATCATGATACATAGATGAGGGTCGCAAGTAGCGCCATGTCAGATACCGCGACTCATCAGGATTCACCAGATAGGTAGAAGATCGATGACTGGTGGAGTTGGTCATGTCGATGCCTGACACTCCCTGGGGTCAATAATGGATAGATGATCTCACTATGGTCCTCTTAGAGGGATGCCTGACTCTATCATAAAATGTCCCACTAAAAGGATCATACACTTACAGAAGGAAACAATTCGTGAAATTCAGGGCAATGAGAAAAAGGGGAAATAACCCAAAGGATGCATGTCCATGATACGGTGGTCAATAGGAACAATCCCCTTTCCAAAAAGTACACAGTGTGTAGAAAAGTCGCACGATGTGTCTTGTGACACCGGATACTGCCTGTGTATGACGACCCATGTCATATGGCTGGTCATGTTGAAAAATTCATTACACAGTGTGTGGTATGGATTACACGTCGTGTGATGCATGTATGATGCTCTAAACCCTAGTCATCATTGAGCCGGTCCACACGTTGTGTTCTTCGGGATACACGCCATGTATCTGGAAATTTCTAGAATCATAGAATTCCGTCATCGCACCTTCTGTGCTGCCCAGTTCATCGATCCGGCTATCTGATAGCCATGAAACTCAATATTTTTCATCGCCTTGACACCAAAAATCTTATTACATTTTGGGCCTCTGATATGCCCCGAAAACATGTTATGATCCACTCGCGTGAAGAAGGCTCGAAGAACGTTCTTTTCCAATCCTTTTTGATTTGTGGTCCTCAATTTTCATCACTCCTCCTCTTGGTCTTGATGACATCAAATCATCAATTTGGAATTGTTTCATCCCAAATCAAATGTGGAATGATCTGTTGTTCGACGGACAACGAAGAACACAAAGAACACACAAGGAGAATAAATGGGGAAAAAATTCCAATAAGCGAATCGAGGAATGAACATATACCTTTATTCGTTACAACATTGGCCAATTACAGATAGTAGGATCAAATAGAGTAGATATAATCAAAAATTCAACATGGATTAATCCCCTAAATTCAATCCAATAAAACCCTCCCACAAGATCATACGAATCTGCCAATCAACATGTTCATATTTGATCTGTGATCTCCATTTAAATTAAAAAATTGGGAAAAAAGAATCAAAATAACAACCAATACCATGATCTGGTTGAAGAACCATTACTGCATCACGTTCGTTAGTGGGATTTGTCGAATCCGAGAGGTGTTTTCTCGCATCGTCGTCATCGTCCGCCAACCAGTCATCCTCCTCCAAAGCTCCAAGAGGGTCTATCACTCTCTCTCTCAATTCGTAGGGTTATGAGGATAACCCTATTCACATTCCATAAGCATAAACTTATATGGGAGGATTAGGTCACTGCAAAAAAAAAAGAAAACATTTTCAAATAATAAGAATAAATTATTATTTTATTTTATTTCTTCTAATGTGATTACTTTTAAAACCCCCAGAAAATAACTTTTGCAGCTGAACCATGCAGGTCGATGTTAGGAGCTGCCTAATTTAACGTCACTACTTTAAACTCAATTATTCCCTCAGATTTCTAATTTGGGAACATGTTTAAAAGATAAGAAAATTTTTCAGTAAAACCTCTCACGCACGTTGTTTAAAATTTTACTTTATTTCAATCATTTATTATGGGAAATCTAGACCTCAGAATCGCATTCCATCAAAAGGTATGGTCTCAAAATAATTTCATATAGTATTTTAAAATAATACCTAGATAAATATGAGACATTAATAAATTATCGAATAATTTTTATATAGTCAACTGTAATTTTTATTAAGGTTTGAAATCATTTTTTTTATCAAAACCAATAGATTTTTAGTAAATATCAATTATTATTGTAAAATTTAAAATTCACATATTTAGAAAATTATTTTGATAAATGTAATATAATATTTGGAATCAAGATGTCAAAATTATCAAATTATGATTGATCGTAATTTTCCTATATAGTCGACATTTTGGGAAAAAAATAAATATCGTATAAATATATAATTTGATTTATGGATTCATAATGACCCATTTGTGATGTAATAAAAAATGTATAGAGTTTTATCGGCCCAATAATTGATTTATTTTAGAATAAAATAATTTTAAATTTATTTGATTTATAATAAAAATCCATAGTGAATCCTCAATGACATATAAAATATTTTTTGATTTGAAAATCATTTCCTTGAATGTGTGACTTAATTCAACATAAGAAAAAGAAAAAAATTTGTATCTTTGGCTCTTATGCATTTGAAATAATTTATACCTCTCCAAATTTTTAGAATCCATGGAAAAAACATCGGATGGTTTCTTTTTTGGAATATCTTATTGTGTAGGGTCCAAAACCAAAATAATAATGAATTCCCCCACCATTCCAATATGAACCCACCCAAGAATCCATTCCTCTACACTCAAGCTCCTTGAAGATCATCCTAAATATGATCTCCAAGATTTAAAGCCTTTCAAAGTCACCATAACCTCCCATGAAGCCTCTCTCAAGCCTTTGGGATCACCCAACCAAGTAAGAGATCTTCCACCATTCTCTTTTATCAAGCATTATTTTCACATTAGGTCATTTAATTTTCATTTATTCCTATTTTGGGATATTTTTATAAATATCAACATTACATTCCATTTGATAATATAAATGATGAGATCCGATTTAGCTCTCATTTATCCCTATTATAAACCCTTATGTACACCTGTTACCATGCAAAATTTCTGTATGGGATACTCACATTACCTCCCTTCTCATTTTTGTTGATGTTTCATTATATTGTTATAGACTATTATTTATCAACTAAAAATTATTGGTTATGTTTTCTATCCTCCCTCGTACCTCCCTTATTATGTTTTTATGATGTTATAACTCTTTATCTCTCATTAATCCCTCCCACGCACACCTATTACCATGCCAAAATTTCATATGTTTAATACCATATATCCTATTTCTTCAAGATTCATAATTATGGTACATATTATATTGAAAAATTCAATATGTTGGGAAATGGATTAATATGACCCCCTTAAATTCAATTTCATGTATATATTTTTAGAGTACCCTTCTATCTCATTAACAATTTTTTAAAATTTTTATTTCAGGCCCTTGTGTAGATAAAATTACACCAGAATTTCCATTGCCAAAATCATTGTGTAGTGAATTCCGTGACCATTTATCTATCAAGTGTATTCATCTTCATTCACACCAAATTATTTATCATATAATCTCATTTATGAAATCCACATTCCATTGTTATTGAATAAATAATGATGTTGAATGAATCCATGTTATATTACCTATGTGGCACATATAAACATGTGATTAAAATGTTCATAAATGGTTCCCCCTGATAGCGATCCATCAAATTTTTTATTATTTTGTATCATGATTCATTATATTGGTATAGGTGAATGTTGATTAATTTTAGGACATTTTAAACCATATTGGGACATGGGTTTACTCGATTTATTTATGTTTATGATGTCGAGTTTTATATTGTTTCCACATTTCTATGTTATGATATTCTTGATTTATCATTCAATTATGTTCATGATTCTATTATTCATCATTGATAACCCTATATCCTAATATGTTTTTAATTCCTCTCATTATTCCATGTTTACTCCTTTACAGGAATTTATAAATCACATTTTTATTATGTATTTCCTCTGTTTATTCAATGAAATGCTAAGTTAAAAGAAAAGATGTTGACATGTAAAATATGTATTCAATAAAGATGTTGTATTTTATGACTTTCATTTTTATGTATTGTTAATAATCCCCAACGACAATAGACATGTCATTATTCTATGTTGTATTAAGTGAATGATTATGTTGTAAATCATGTTTAAATGTGTAATAAAGAGCAGTGTTGTTTTAATTGGTATCAAATGATAGGTTTAGTTATTGTCTGGATTAGAATTATAAATCTATATTCAAATCCATTGGGATAAGACTATGTATAATAAAATAATTCCTATTTTTTGGTGAGTATATATTATGTTTTCTATCAAGAAAATACATCCTAGTATGGATACAAACAATTAGAAGTTGATCTGGCATAGATGTATCTTGGGTTAAAACCTGAAAACATTTCTTTAAGCTAGACTCGAACATGAACTAATGCAATGAAAATGGGATTTTCTGCACTCATGGTACGACACTCCCCAGGTATATGCTTTGATAAATTCAAAATCATATTATCAACCATTATTAAAGAAGAAAAAATCCAATATGAATATACATTAAGAGATAGATCATGGATAACATAGATTAAATCCTAGATATTTATATATTATGGAGATAAATTGAATTTATTTGAAATCCATTTAATGTCATTGGATTCCACTCTTTGTGTTAAACTAGCTCTGAATCTCATACCTAATTTACCTTTTTATTCATGCCAATAGACAGTTCTATGAATAATCATGATTACAGCCTATGTGATTTGTAATGTGATGAATATCCCTACAAGGTTACCAATCAAATTGGAGATCAATTAGGAAATATCGTAATTATTCCAAACTAGCTATCAAAAATCGCAATTAATAATTATTACCTTTTTGAATTTCCAATAATATAAATGAAGAGAAATATGGAATCTCATGAGAGTTTGTCTGATAAAGGTGATAATGGAATGATGACCCAATTATTTTCGTGCAACAAGTATGGAAAGTGGCACCAATGGAAATGTCACAAGGGTACTATGAGATGTTTTATATGTGGACAGGAAGGAAAAAAATGTATCCTATTTCTACAAAAGACTGGATAATGTGATTGATGGAAACAAATTTTTATCTGTTTAATCGTACATAAATCTATGTCATAAATGAAGAGAAGACATGCAATATCCTAGATAGTGCTCTATTGTATGGGTAGTGAAACATGATAAGCACCATCAATCTCAAAGATCAATGGAGCATGAAAATTTCTATTCTAATATGGATAATAATGAATGGATTACATTTAACCACTAGTTCAATGTATTTTATACAACAATGCATTTCAATTCATGACCTATTATAATATATTTTATTTTTTCTAAGAACATTGATTCCCCACTAGAAATGGCATTAAATCATTATGAAAAAATATTATAAGTGTTGTATCACATGTTTATTTTTTTGGGGAATTTTATTTTTAAAAATGTTATAAGTATCCATTTGATTTTATTTGAATAATAATTAAAAACAAAATGCATATGTCTCATTGCAGTTGAAAATTTATGAGAAACATTATCCCATGCAAGATCTTAAGTTGGTATCCGTGATCCTTACATTAAGAATATCATTGAATTATCTCTTTGGGGAGATTTTAAAAATATATACATATGAAAAATGACTTGAATATATATTCACCTTGAAATATATGAACATTACCCAACAAAGATGTTTATAGATAATTATAGATTACAAATTCTCAATCTATTACCACACTACAATAGAGAACAATTTGGAAGATTATCTATATAGAAATGTCCTAGGAATTATTTCATTGATAGGAATTTAAAAGGATCCAATCATATTATATTAGATGATGATAGACAATGGAATAATAAATATGGTAAAATCATTAATCCTTTCACAAATGATTTCTCAACCGTCTCTTTTGGAATAGTTAATGGATTCACAAAAATATGATGTGCGAATTATAATGAATGTGGAAACTATAAAAATTATAAATCCCAGAAGTTCAATGTAAATGAAGAATAAATTGTCATATTTGGGTCGTGAATATGTGTTTCGTTGAATCTAGAGTCAATAAAAGATCTTTGGGATGATGCACATATTTTAAATTTATTCATTCTCCTAGGAAACATAATGTTGTATCTAGATCTCTAGGAGAAATACTGGTGGGATAACATGAAGAAAGAGATCGCTAAAAATACATCAATGTGCTTGGTATGTAAGAAAGTGAATTACTGGAGGCATTACTATAAGGAGATGATGAAACCATTACCCATACCTACATGGAAATGGTAAAACATCACCATGGGCTCTGTCAATAGAAATCCAAAGACCTATAATGAAGACAATTTTATATGGGGTTTTCTAGGCCATCGTACAAAGACTACATAATTCATTGTAGTTTGAGAGGTTTTAGCATTGGATCAACTAGAATGTATATATATCATAGAAGTGGAAAGGATGCATGATGTACCAAAATTGATTATATCTTACAAAGATCACATGTTCACCACTATGTTTTGGAAGAATCTAACATGATCTAAATAATACGCTAAACTTTAGTACGACTTACCATCCCCAGAATGATGGCCAATGTGATATGACTAACTAATCACTTGAGTAAATGTTGATTGAATTCTCAAGAAACATAAAAGGGGGATGATATCAACAACTTCATCTGGTTGAGTTATATTTCAAAAATATTTTTCACTCAAGAATCCATTTGGATCCTTATGAAACTGTTTATGGGAAGAGGTATAGAACACCAAAATGTTAGGATAATTTTGTGGTGAAAAATCTTATAAGTCCCGAAATGGACTATGAAATGGTTGAGAAGGTTAAGGAAATCATGTAGCATATCGAGGCTACTCAGAGTCGAAACAAAATCTATGATGACAACCATGGATGAAAGATAGTGTTTGATGTTGGAGTCATTTTTTTCCTATTAATATCTCAATGGAAGTGGGTGTTTTGATTTTCGAATAAGGTAAAGTTTATTCCAAGGTACATCAAACCTTGGGTGATCCTTGATCATATCAAATTAGTGACCAGTCGACTAGAATTCCCAACAAACCTATCTCGAGTACATCATATATTCCATACATCACTCTTGTGGAAGGAAGTACCTGACTCATCACATCTACTCAATCCCGAGGTGGCACCATTGGGGAATGGGCTCTCACAAGAGGAGAATCCAGTGAACATCTTAGATCATAATAAAAATGTTCTGTGATATAAGATAATTTTGCTCGTCAAACTGTTTTAGAGAAGCGAAGACATTGAAGAAGCGACATGGGAACTAGAGGAGGAGATGAATCATAATTACCCTAATCTATTTATATTTGTAAAGAGGTCGTTTCAAGGGATAAATTTCATAAGGGGGAAGGTTGTAGAGACCCAATAATTAATGATTAAAATTAGATTCATTTTATTATATTTCATATAAATATAAGAAACACATTCACTTAATTTGTTTTATTTTTTTCAATTGGATTTAAAATAAAATTATGCTTCCTTACAATTCCTAATATACCCCCAAAATAGTGATCATGTGACTAGTAAATATATAGTTTTTTATTAAATCTTTTTGACATGTACAATAGAAGTGATGGCCTCAACCAGTAGGATCATGCCATATGAATCCTATTTATCATAACATTCGAGGGTGGTATCATTTTAAGGAATTCCCCTAGAACAATCCTAATCCGAGATCCATCAACTTAAGCATGAAAAAAAACCTTTTATGGGAGATGTTTAAGATCATCGAGATGACGACACAAACAATGTTCACTAAATTGCCCCATATAATCCCCACCATCAGACACCTTACTCATAGGGTATATGATGGTTTAATAAATAGATATGTAAAAGGACTAAAACATTTTGATAATGTGCGTTATTTATTTTATTGAATAATTAAAATACATTTATTCTATTATTGTCACTTTGTAAATGATTTAAAAATCACAAATATTATTTTTGGTTAATATTAAAAATAAATTAAGTAATATAATATGAATAATTTATTGATTTCTTGGAACTAAAAATTATTTTTATAAAATGTTATGATTAAATTGAATTATTTATATGTAAATGATTGTATTATTTTTTTAAACTCATTTTTTATTTTTAATAATATTAGAAAACTATTTTCATCAAAACCGATCAATTTTCAATAATGTTAATTTTATTTTAAAATTAAAAATTCACATATTTATAAACTTATAAATATAAAATGAATATGATTTTTGGAATCAATTAATTGAAATTATCCAATGGTGAATTTCTCTTAAATTTCTGAGATAGTCTAATTTTAGGGTAAAAATTAAATACTGAATAAATATATGATGTAGTTTATGACATCATAATGACTCAATAGTGATGTAATAAAAAAATTATGAATATATTAGGCCAAATATGTTTTTACTTTTATATAATAATATTATATGATTACACGATTTAATTTATAATGCCTTAGTAATCCTACGAGACATATAAAAATATTTTATGATTTTAAAATCATTTCATGAAAGTGTGACTGAACTCCACATAAAAAAGAAAATATTATAATATATTTGACCATATCATTTTAAAGTAATTTATAACACTCCCCTTTTGTTGAATAAGTGGTAAAAATCCATCATTTGGATTGTTGGTTTTTAATATTTTAGTTTGTAGGGTCAAAAACAAAATATTAAAGAATTCCCCCATCATTTCTATATACACCCACACTTGCTCTCATTACACTTCATTAATGGTTTTTAACCTAGTATTCAATATTATATGTACTCCCTAGAGGCCTCCCATGGTTCCCCCATATTCCTTAGAAGCCTTTTCCATGGATTTTGGAAAAGACATCAAAGTAAGTGATCTTCCACCCTCCTCATTTATCAAGCTTTCATATCATATTATGTAATTTGATTTATTTTCATACTATGTTGGGATTATTTATTAAATATCATATATACATCCCATTTTATTTATAAATAATTATATCCCCTCTCACTATCATTTATCGCTCTTATATTCCATTATATACATCTGTTACCATGCAGAATTACCGTAAGGGATCCTCACTTTCCTACTATTCTCACTTTTTAGAAGATTCCTTAAATTTTTATACCATTTTATTTTTCAATTAAACATATGCGGGTATTTTTTTAAACCTCCCACATATTTAAATTATTTTTTTAATGATGTGGTACCTATTTATCTCTCATTAACCACTCCCATGTACAGCTTTTACCATGTAATATTTTTTAAGAGTTATTCTATTTATCATATTTTTCATGTTTTATTACTATTTTACACCTCCAATTTCCATAATCCATGTGTTGGGACCTATAAGTATATGAATCAGATACTGTGAATTATATATATATGGACAGAAACCCATTTCTCTCTCATCAACCATTTTTATCAATTTTGAGGTCATATCTTAATGCTGTTGAAATTTCACCCCAATTTCCCAAGCCAAAATCAACAGGTAGTGAATTACATTCCTAATTCAGTGTCAATGATATTCAACATTATATAACCGTAATTATTTATTATATATATTCATGTATGTATTACATATTCATTTATTTTGGAATAAATGATGATGTTGAATGAATCCATGTTCTTTGAACTATGTAGCACACATAAGCATTAGATTAAAATGTTCATGAAGGGTGCGCCATGATAGAGATCTAATGAATTGGGTAATGTATAATATAATTATTCCACATGTTCGATCATGTTTTTTTATGGATGATTTTAGGAATTTTTTCTACCATGTTGGGATAGGGGTTTACCTAATTCTTTTGTGTTTATTCTTCAGTTTTTTCCAGTTATTTTTAAATTTCCATGTTATGATAATAATATAACATCACAATGTTTTGATCATGTTTATCTTGTAGACCTTTTATATTTCTATTTCGTAACATGTATTATATTCTTCATGTCATTCCTTGTTTAATCCTTTATTATGCTTTATATCTCACTATTTTCTTATGTTTGTCCTTATGTTATGCCATGAAATGATATGTACTGAAGAATGTTGTAGTTATCAAAAAGAAGTTTTCATGAATATAAGTTGTATTTTAGGTCTTAAGGTATAATGTAATGTTACTATTTCCCAAGGAAACTAGATTTCTCGATGTTCTGTGTTGTATTAAGTTTATGTTTATCTAATTAAGAATGCTTAAATGTGTAATAAAGACCAGGGTCATTATGTTGAAGGGCTGGACTTAAGAAAAGAAAATAATATCTAATATGAAGGGATTTAATTTAGAAATGTCATTAATATTAATTTAATGTTAAATATGGCTAAACTATTTTGTATAATGGTGGAAAAGATGTTCCATTTTTTATGTGTGGAGAGGGACCCCCATATAATTTCTTAGAATATTTTAATGATTTATGTTCACTTTCATGGGAAAGTGGACCTATATTGATATGTATTTTAATTTAATAAAATATAATGTTTCAATATCCTAAATAAATAATTTTTATACATGTCGGTGTCAATATTACCCATATGACTTCGTGTAAACCGCTTTATACATGGATTAATGTTAACTGGGAAATAACATATTACTATTTTTATTATTCAATATAAAAAAAATTCTGTTAACCCTGATAAATTATACTAATTATTATTATTAATAATATATTATTAATTTTACCATATTTTTTATCTTGTAGTGGACGAATTTAATTTTAATTATGCTCTCAAACTTCCACAGATACCCATTTTTCATAGTTGAAATTTTATGAAAATCATAAATCATGTCATTTAATTCCCTTGTAAAATACATAAAATGAAAGATTAAAAATTATATTAAATTAGCAAAAATTATATTTTATTAAAAAAATTAATAAATAGCTATTAAATTAATTTATTAATATAAAATATATTTCATGCCTAAATTGTTTTTGGAGAAAAATGTTTTCTGAGTATAAAAATAATCATTTTCAAAAAATTAGTAAAATTAAGATTAATATAATATTATTTATAATATTTATAATTAGTGTATAATTTTATAAATTTATTATGTAATTCAAAACATAATAGAACATACAATTTTAAATAAATGATTTATTTTTAAAATATTTTTTTTTGAATTTTTCCTTACAAAATGTTATTTTTATAAAAATCCTAAATATTAAACCTAATGTAATCATGAGTTAATGTTTTTAAAAATGAAATCCATTTATAGAAATAAAATATGAAGAAATAAGGAAATAAGAAATAATTTTCATGTGATAAAAAGTTCTTGAAACAAATTTTGAAAAAAAAAATATTGTGGAAGTGCAAAGTTACATTAAAGAAAAATGAATTCTTATTTACTAATAATTTATCAATATATGTTCAATAATAAAAACCATTATATATTTTTGATAAATTGGTTATAACCATTCATACATTCAAATTTAATTTCATGTCTATAATGGTTTACTATGTCACTATTTATATAGACTTGGTGTTTCATGTAAGGAATGCTTTCAAATAATTCATTTTTATATTAATGGAAATACATAAAAATAATGTTGTGATAAAAGTGTGATAAATAATCCTTATTGATCCATGAGTTGACTGAAACAAAAAAAGAGAAAAAATAATCATAGTGTAAAATTGTATAATCATGAAAGTAATTTTAAGTATGTCTAAATCATAACACACCATTTCCAATCAATACTACCTAAAGTTTAACCAAATTCTTATATGGTAATTATTTATTAAATTAATTCAAAATGGATAGTAAATTAAATTTTAATTAACCCGTGAATATCCATCGAGAGTGTCTCTTCAGGTTTTAAATGTTATTTACCTTCATCGTGGACTGATTATGGATGTGTCAATAAAAATTCTATCACATTCAAGGTTATATACCTAATGTGCATCTATTCCACAACTGAATCCAAATGATAGTATTCATAATGGGATGTATATTCATGGAAATCCAAACAATTTCATTGACCATAATAATTGATTCCTTCATATTCAGTAGCTTATCCAAAATACATTCAATATAGTTTTTTCTTCCTAATATCAAAAAATATTTAATCTATTATATGATATGTAATGAAGACTATAAATCATAAAATAAAAAAATATTATGTCATTTTATGTGAATATTTATACATTATAGAATGATAACAACCCAAGTACCATGATGGTTTACTATATTTAAAAAATAGATACATAATCTTTTTATTTCCTGAAATATATTTGAAATCTCCTAGAAATAATTCAAATATGGTAAACCTAATTTTTATATCGAAATTAAAAATTTTCATCATAACCTACTAAAATAAAATGTATGAATGGGTAATTTCAGATGCCCATGAATTGTAAATAAGGGTGATATCAATCAACAATCATTTTCAATAATTACTTGAGAATAATGTTACGTTAAAAGAATATTATCAATTGAAATTAAAACCCAAAAATTTATATATCATAATCACGTGTCATAAAATAAATCATTGAAATTCATAAGACATGAATCATAAAGGAATAAAAAAACATACATAATGAGATAATGATAATTTAATAATATAAAAAATCATTAGAATAAAGCCTGGGAAAAAAATAATCATTAAAATCTTGTGTCATTGAATCCCACCAAGACATTAATCATATAATAGGCTTCGAATAACCATCCTTGTGCCCGATCTGGGATTTTGATATCCACAAGTGGACCCTATTTTGGGAATTGGATATTCTCACACGTACCCTATTTAGAGATTATAAACCTTTAATATTTACAAAACAAGTTATAAGGATATAACAGACTGACTGATCATATAATAATACTATATAAATATTTACTCCCCAGGATCATGAAAACATTTATCATTTCATCATAACATAACCCATTGAAAATAGAACATGTTAACTCAATATTTCAAAATCAAAATGATAATCCATCAATAAAAAGACAAAATTTGATAACACGTTATCATATTAATAGTAAATAATAATAATAATCAAATAATGATTCTATAAATGAAAATAAATTTATTATATCAGTGGAATATTTATTAAGGGAAATAATCATTCATTTGAAAATAAATTATTTAAAATCTGAAAAATATTAATAAAAATTTACTGACTCGGGTATTGTCCATGTCATACTTTGGAATATTCCTATGAAAATTCTAGAGCTAGGCGCAAAGACTACGTACGATTCTGAGGCCCGATGTGCCTGGAATTAATTTTATAAAAATAGTAAATATTTTTTATATTATGCACATGAAGGTGGTGTGTTATCTGCTAAAAGGAAGCTCAGAATGGGAATCAGAGGGTACGTTTGCGTTCGGAGCGTGTCGTTTACCCTGGGCGGGGTGTAAACTTTGCGGGCGCGGGCTTTCTATGAGAAAAGTGACCAGGAGAATTTTTTAAAATAAAATGAAATTATTATTTATGATCGTCGGCTCAATTAACTCTTGAACATAGTCTCAGATTGCAAATTTTAGTCTATAATTGAGTTCATAAGGGCACATTTTTCCTAGGGGAGTCCTAATTTACTCTGCGCTGGGAGGTCTGGTCGTGGGTGTTAATATAAATGAAGTTTTTTAAAATAAAATAATAAAACAAATACCTCATCCCTCGCCTCCCTCCTCCCACACATGGACGACGCAACCCCTCACCTCCCTCGTCCGTTCCTCACCGAATCGAGACTTAGACGTCCGTTTTCAGCACCAATCATCAGCAGATCGATCTTCAGTTCGTCTCGGGTTTCGTTCTGCATCCGAAGCGTCGATGTTACGCCAATAGGTAAGTGTTTTGATATTTGAAATACAGTATCCCAATTTCGTTGGTTTTTCTCTGTTATCGGCATGCAGATGTGTAGATCTGGTCCTGGGGGCAAGCAGATGACTTTGAATAAGTGTTTGAACCCCCTGGGTGCCATCAGGGGCCCTCGGAAGGTCCGCTAGTGGCGGCAGGCCATGGGTTTCGTTCGGACTACCACACCCTATGGTGGTTCGGTCACCAATTAGCGGCAACCCCGTGGGGGTTGGCCGTGTGGGCCCGCTACGCCGTGCCACGGCGGCAGCTGTCGCGTCGGTCGGTCCAGCCCTCTTTTTGGTACACAGGGGTTTTCAAACCCCTGTTTCTTGAAATATAGTCTTTGGATTCATGTGTCATCTAAAGTGATGTGACCGTGGAAATATGTCGAATTAATTGAGGTGGGTTCGGGGGTTTCACAATTTTGGGATCGTGGCCTGGAAGCATGAAGCATCAAATAAAATAGTAATATTTTATTATTATTTGACTTCAGGTCGTCGTATCTTCTACACAGAGTGTCCCCTTGATGTGTTGTCAGTGTTGTTGGGGCCCTATTGGTACAAAAGACTTTTCTTGTTTGTTTTTGGCTGATGGGACCGAGTTGGGGGGTGTCGGTCCCATGAGGCCGGTATTGGGCGTTTACGTAGAAACACAACATTCTCACCAGGAGTCCGATTTTGGCGGATGAATAGTCGATCCTGTGTGTTTTTTCAAGAGTATCTCAATGGTGCGGTCCTTTCGATATGTTTTGTGATAGGGGCATGGGCCCCAGCAGAGTTGGCTTCGGTGAATAGTACAGTTTTTCACTGGGGGTCCATTTGGGACGAACAACTAGGAGATCATGTGTGTTTTTTCGAGGGGATCATAGTGGTATTATCCGTTTGATGATTTTAGAGATCGTTGTGTGGGCCCTGCAAGGGCTAGCTACATTGAATAGTGCCTTTTCACCGATTGTTCATTTCGGGTGAGTAAATAGCCTACCCTGTGTGTTTTTCCGCATGGATGGTAATGGTGGCCTCGGTATCGGCCTTGGAGGTGCACGGTGTGGCATTGTGGTGCGTCGCTCAGTTTAGCAACATTTGGACTAGTAGTGATTGAGGGAACTCCATTGGTTCTTTCCTACGAGGGTTCGTGTAGCATCACAACCTTAGTATTGGGTTTTGATCCTCTATATGTGATTTTTAATCGGTTATAGTTATGGAATCCATCCTGTGGGCCTAGAGTGGGATCCTCTAACATCATTTTCCTAGATCAGGTTCTTGGTATCGTTGTGAACGCTTATCCACGGGCGGCGATCCCCTATCTAGGAGGTTAACTCTGTAGGGTTTGTGGCATCATCAGGACTTTGATCACCTACATAGTGGGTCATTATTAGTAAGGTTATGGCTTCTTCATGTATATGACCCCCTACTCAGCATGAGAATTATATTAGGGTTGCGGTATCGTTGGTTATATGATCCGCTACTTTGCGTGTGGTTTCTGTAGGGTGGTGGCATCATCAGTTTGATCCCCAACAGTGTGAGATGTACCAATTTGGATTACATTATCATCGTGATAATCGTGACACAGGTGACCTTTCAATATCTAAGTGACATGTTTATATCGAATGCCAGATCGGGTTATGGTATCCCACAACAAATCCTGGGATGGATCCCCTATTAGTGAGATCTATGAATGCTATATCGGGTGGTTGCATCCCCCAGCGGATGCTGTGAGTGATCCCCTATCTGTGAGATCTTCACATAATGGTGTGGGTTTCGGTATCCCCTATAGGACCATAGGATTGATCCCCTATCCGAGGAGTTTGGTGTTTTTTTGTTCCATCAAGGTTTGATCTGTGACAGTATCTGACGAACATGATCTCTCGGGTGAGCATCTGAGTTGTTTGTGTGGGCCCCAAAGGAGTGTATCTCTCGGACAAGTGACATCTAGGATTTTAGTTAACGTGGAGTGTGCTCTACATGTTGTGAACCATTTCCATTGATGGGGACAGTACCTCATGTGGCTTGATGTGTGAGCTGAGTATATCTGGAGGTTCAATGTGTATGTATGGGAATTCACCTGGATTGAGCCGACTAGTTGTGTTTAGCTGTGGATGGTCATGAGATGGAGTTTCTCACTATTATGGATTCCCTTTGGCTAGGATGAGTTGAATGTTGCCTTTCAGTTTCTCTCTTTTGTTTTAGGTTTTTGGGGTGCCTACTGAGTATTTTTATACTCACCCCTGCAAGGTCTATGCCCGCACATGTTTGTGACTTGTGTAGACCACATACCTTTCGACAGAGTCTGAAAAGGACTTGGAGTAGGAGGAGCTGAGTGAGAGTGTTTGATTTGGGGGTTTACTGGAGCTGTGCTGAGGAGATTATCTGTTGTTTTTTCCCTCATTATGAGGAGGTTGGATGCCTTTGTAGTTTTCTTTTGGTGGTTCCTTTTTTTTCCTTTTTGTACTGTTGTTGCACTCTAGTTTGGGATAGTTGTATGCCTGCATTTTCTATTCAAATTTATATATCTCTACACAGTTGCATGGAGGTGTATGTGGGTGCCGGTGCACATGTACCTTAGTCTAATTCCTCCCATGTGTTTGATATCCTACTCTGCGGTAGTCTCCAGCCCCTCGCATATTGGAGGCCGGCTTGGGGAGTCACAACACAAGACCCGTTGGGTCGGGTTGTGACAATTATAAGAAAACAATTATCTTCTAAAATAAAAATGTAATCATATTAAGTAATATTTAAATAAAATATAATCAATGTTGGTGGGAAAATTCTTTCATGTAGTGTACATTAAAACAAATAGCCATTTACCGTTTTTGTTAAAAAAAATAAAAAGTATCTCATTCGAAAAATGAAATAATGATTCCATTAAAATTTATCTAAATATGATAAAACATGGGTAAAAATAAATTTTTAAAATAATTAGGTAATGTTAAATATATTCATGAAAATATTTGGAACAAATATGGATATGGATGAAAAATATTCCCAACCGAAGTGAGAAATAATGTGAGTTTTCAATAAAAACATTTGTGCATTAGGATATTAAAAAGAGGAAAATGAATGGAAAGCATGAAATATATATAAATTACCAAATTATAAGAAAATATATAATAATATTTAGAGATATATAATGTAAATTCAACATTGAAAATTTATGTATTATCATTCCCGGTAAATATGATATACTGACATTAAACCCATAGCAATTTGGAAACATTTGAGACACAAGTCCCATGTTATAAATAAAATCAAATGATAATGTAATTACCATGAATATATGGATATTAATGATAGAAAATATTATAGTGTCATTAGATGGACCTCATAAGCATAAATATGTCTATAACATCAAATAGGTCTCAATGAGAAAATATTGAGATTAAGTTCCATTTCTTTAAGTATTAATTACATTGTTAGAGTAATAACATATTGTAAAATAATCATTAATATATTATACTATTATACTAATTTATTATTTATAACTATGATACCATATATTGTAGAATTAAATTATTTCAAAACACATATATTATTAATTATATATTAGAATCCTTATTTTATGGTGATAATTGTTTAGGT
Source organism: Viscum album (assembly GCA_963277665.1). NCBI lineage: Eukaryota > Viridiplantae > Streptophyta > Magnoliopsida > Santalales > Viscaceae > Viscum > Viscum album. The sequence goes on from OY728159.1 coordinate 501,884,973, forward strand.
TTTCACGTATATTTTGGGTTGATTATTATTGAATATCACTATGATCATTGTTACATCATCTCCAGAACCTTAATAATTTCATTAATATTATATTTATTAATTTCAAAAAAATAATAACCCTTCACCTAAAATATTAATTGAAAATGATTTAGATCTCTTCTAATATATGTTTGTCCATATGTTTACCCATGTGGTGTTCTCCACTTTTCGATGGATGAAATGAAATATAGGTAAATAGTTATTCAACATTATAAAATAATTATTATATGAAAAATATAAAATATATGAATTAAATCTATAATTATAACCATCAATGAAATATGGTGACGGAAACCGAATCTCATCGCTACGTAAAGCAGTAGAACACTCATATACAAAATTGATAATTTCATGTCCTATTTGTTAGAGAAGAGTTATGTAATGATTCGAACATAACTATAATAGCATTAATTATATTTTTTATTCTATATTAAAAATTGATTAATTATTTAATAAAAATTAAGGATATTAATGTGGAAATATAATAGAACGACCTATGTTATTATATATACCTCGTCATTGGGAGACATCGTTTGGAATACACCTAAATCCATGATAAATTGTTTTTGTGAGAAATATATATATATATATATATATGATATGAAATAATATAGTAAGGTTCTTGATAATGTATTTGATCATAATTAAGGAAAAAATTCTATTAATACGGGTTGAAAATTTGTTCCCTATTATAAGTGAGGTGTGGGACACATATGGAATTATTTAAAGTATTTAAATATTATAAGGTAATAATCATCATAATGTTGATAAAATAGATTCTTAATTGATGATAAAATAATAAAATTGTTATCATTCTTTATAAAATAAAAATTTTACATTTTTAGTGGGTATTACTACACTTTTCTTGTAGTTCAACCCCCTAGTGATGTCTTTTGAACCATAACAATGGTGAAAAAAGTTTTATGGTTTTACTAGTAATTATGGAAAATAACTAACTTCACCATTATTAATTATATTAATTATGGTAGTTTTAAAAAAAATAAATTTAAACAATTTCTATTTCTAGAAATGTTATAATTTAATTATAAATAAGACTAAAAATGTAATGAAAACAAATTTTTTGATAATTTCATTTTGAAGCATTGAACTAAAATTAATTCAATGCCTTGGATTGTAAAAAGTATAACATTAGAGTTAAAAATTTTAATTGAAAATATAGCTTGAAAAATTTATTAAAAAATTAATAATTTATATTATTAAGATAAGAAAACATTGTGTACATATAAATAGTTTTTAGAAAAATGTCTATTTAAGTACAAAAACAGTCTTATACCAAAATCAAGTACACCTATATTAGGATATAAATAAAAAAATATTTATATTTAATAGATAATCACGTTATTTTAAGATATAATTAAAACTGCAATGATACTTTTAAATATATTGTTTTAATGAAATAAAATTCCAATTTCAAAAGATTCAGTATACTCAATATTTATTAAAAAATAATTTTTTTATAAAAATAAAAAATATTCCCCCAATAATTATATTGAAGTGATGAATTCAAATATAATTTTATTTAGAAAATATAATTTTTTTTAATGATGTTAGAAATTAAATATAATTTCATCATGTAAAATTATATTAAAACAATTTTTGAATAAATAAATATTATTAAAGGATAAATTGACAGTACAAAAAAATTGTTTTTTTGTTTTTATGCATTATTAATTATGTATTATTAATTTAAAAACACAAAAATATTTATGATAATATTGTTATTAATATTCATAATATAAAATTTAATGTCTAGTTTATAATGTATTGCTAAATGAAGTTTAATTTATACCCGGTGTTCTATGTAAATTAATATCTGAAATATCACATCTTTATTTCATAGGAAATATGTATAAAATAATTTTGTGTTAAAAACATACAAATGAAGCAACCCATATGGTCGATTCCAACGGGTCTCCATTGGAGTATATATCATTACCCAATGTGTTGAAGGACTATATTAGACCAACCCATCATCATAAACAATGATCATGAACAATATGATTAATTGAACAGAAAAAATCATAACATTACATTATAAAACGAATAATTATTATAATTTTATCCCATAAGAAAAAACACATTTAGTTAACTCAAAAAATTGAGAAAAAAATTCTTTTAGTCTAAAATCGTTAAAAAAACCTCTTTGAAAATTAGAAGAATGATATTATTTGAGAAAATATAGAAACAATTAGTGGAATATTAATAATGAATAAATGAAACGATGGTGGGAAAATATATTAATTATATATATGATAGAAACATTCATTTTACCCATTTTATGATGAAAGGAAAAAACGATTTGTATTGAAAACATTGAAGAGAGTCATTTCCAGTTCATTATGAAGAAACTAAAAAGTATATGAAAACATACATTAAAAAAATATAAAATATAAAATATAAAAAATTTATTCATTTTTTGGTACATGGATATTGATTTAAAATATTTTAAATCATTTATAACAATATTTTTTAGAAAAATACCTTATCATTATAGTAGGAATTGAATTAAAAGAAAATTTAAGGAGATACATTGAAACGGAATGTAAATAATTTAAAATTAGGAAATTAATGAAACCCAATTTCTATATAATACTTTATAAACTATATAAATGAAAATATGTGGTGAAAATTACAAAAGTCTAAATAAAATTGTAATTGATGAGAAATACCTTACCTCGATTCCCAAATCATTTCATATATTCTCCCAAATATGAATAATAAAAATGGATTTTTAATTTAATTTCATACACAAATTCATGTTCATTATATTATAATTGTCCCATTTATTTAATTTATTATCATGTTCTATTTTGGGACTATATTAGATAATTTCACATTGGACGGTTTGAGGTCGTTTTATTTAGAACCTCACAAAAATAAGTTCTTTGACCGTAGTAAATGTTATATTGGTTAAATAATCTATATTATCATTGAAATGTAAAAATTATCATAATTTTACATTGAATATAATTTTTAAAACATTCTTTTATGGTAATCAACAAAAATAAATCACAACTATTTGTAGAAGAAGTTTTTCACACGTACACATGAAAAATGTTTTGATTTTTACAATGTTTTAAAATGAAATAAATTTGATAAATTTTAAAATTTTAATAAAAATAATATTATATATATCATATTAAATCATTAAATCCATCCATATTACCATCCATATATGGCTAAAATGACATAATTATCAATTCACATCATGGAGGTGGAAGTCTACATGCCCACACAAGCTCTGCTGTCATTTTAAAAAGGATGAAAGTAAAAGAAGGTATATAGTTTATTATATTTTAAAAATCATAATTATATGATAAATATTATATATATTAATTTTATTCATCCTTATATTCATCTATATGTGGTGGGGATTAAAATTGGAACACATCACTTTGTGGTGGCAGTAGTCAACACTAATGCATGAACAATTTTTTCATTTCGCATTGGATGGAAATGTGATAGAGAATAGTGTTTCCAATTACAAAATATAAATCTAATATATAAAATACATTTATCTAATTATTTAATGTTTTTCATAAAATGTTTTTGTTGTTTTTAATAAGAAATAAACTTGGATGAATTTAGTTAAGATGTGTACTAGTTCATTAGATAACGTCATTTAAGTTAAACAGAACACCTTTTTAAAAGTAGTTTGTAGAAATAGTAAGGTCATGATAATGTGTCATGATATTTTCAATTAGGTATTTAGGGAATATTTTTAATTGAAAATTTACATTATTTTAGTTCTGTAATGGTTTATTTATGTTCCATCATATATGAAAAAAATAAATGGCATTTCAATAAGATTCAATATTTACTGGTCATAAATGTAATTTCAAAACCTTCATTTGAAACATACATGAACCATGTATGATAAGATACATAATAACACATCTAGTATAGTAAATATATGTGAATTATCTTATTTTACTGTGTAGGATATTTTAAATATAAGTGGGTTGTTAGAAAAAACTGTGTTGGGAAGATGTAGTAGCAGAGAAATTCTAGATTTTTTTACAAGAAGTGAATAGTGTAAAAATGTATGATTCTTGGTTATTGTTGGCATTAAAATAGTTTTCAAAAATATGATGACATTAGGTTGTAATATAGAAGTGTTATGTAATTCTATAATATGACCACTTGGTAATGAGTAAGATGAAATTTTAATATAAGGAATCTTGGAGAAAAACATGCCAAGAAACCGCCATTAATCTTGAAATTTTGTTTAGGGGTCAACTAAAATGAGAATAATGGAATGGAAGAAACTATGGACTTCTTTTTGGAGGAGTTTTTGTTCTCCTGGGAAAATTATCCAAGGAAAGGAGGACTATGGAAATTAGGATCACACTATGGATATGGGTGTGGTTGTATGGGATATTCCCTATAAAATACAGGGTAAGCTAATATAAGAATATTTCAGGTTGTGGTAATGAATGAGGATCGTTAAATATTTTTTTGAAGATGACCAATACATCCATGAAATGTAGATTATTCCATATTAGTAGACATATTTCATTCCAAATTTCTAGTGATGTTCACCACATCATTTCTTTGAGAGTTTCAGGTTATTTTTTCACCTATGTGAAATAATCAGATTAATTGGACGTGGTATTTCCCATGGTGATAATTATTTACAATAAAATAAAAATGGAGGTTCATATGCTTAGAGAAAAAGGAAAAACTACCAATACATCATGGAGATGGTCATTTTGAAGGGTGATTTTTTATAAATTCTACATGTGATTCCCTTGTTTCCTGAAGGATTATTTTTTATTGTTGTATTATAAGGATACACACAAAATATAAAGGATTGGATTATGATGATTCCTCAACTAATCATCAATGATTAATAACATATTTTTCTCATTTTTTAACCATGGTCTAATCCAGAAATAATGATACATGACAACATTAATAAGTTAAATTGATTTATAATTAATTTTCACTATAATGATGCTAATAATCAACCACAATGTATTTATTATGGGAAACATTTATAGATAAAAGAGATAAAATATAGGAGGTGTTATGCATGATTTGAATGTCCTATAATGATGCAAAAATTAATCAAATTAATGGGGAAATGACCTTTACATTTCCATAATGTTATTGGATGGAGGCAATGAGAGAGAAATATATCCCCAGAAGGTATTATATAATCATATACCTGAGCTTATAGGAAGTACATGTGATGGGATATAAATAATATTAGGAAGGTTTTGGAATTTGTAGATGACTATTCCATTGAAAATAATGAGTTACTATGAAATACTAAAGTAACGGCGTTCCAATTATATTCTGGAAGTATATGGTGAATCATTGAGTATGTATTCATTATTTTTAAAGGAGATTCATAGTAGGTCTAGAAAAATACAAACATCTACACTTGAGAATGAATTCAATGAAAATGAAGTTTATAAATTCACGTAAAGTCCATAAAATATATTCTTTTGATCCTTTATAGAATAATGATACAAATAATGGATGTTTGAGGGACTGATCAATGGGAATTAAAGAGATGTCCTTGAAGATGTAAGGTTATTGGCCCCATGCATTAGTGACCAATCCAAAACCCTATTGAATAGATAGGATAAACTAGTGAATTGGTGAAACAATAGATTATCAATAACATGAAAAATGTGGTATATTTCTTAGCGTGAACCAAATTTAAAAAACAATGCCTTATTTACTATATGAATGAAAACCCATTGTCATAATGAAGTACATTAAGAAATATCCCCTAAATTACGTATATGTGATTTTGTAATCTTATCCATTTAAATAAGAATATAAAATGATAGCATCATCATATAAAGAGGTAAATATAATTTATTTAAGTGATATGTAATGTAAAAGTGACTAAATTATATAAAACAGACATTCCAAGATTCACCACCCTCTAAGGGTATATCACACTCTATGATACATGATAGACTAAAAATTCTTTTTGTAGTAAGAGGTCCATTTTTATTTGTTTTAATCCTAAATTTGACTGTGTTTCTTGTTGAATTTCATGTTTAAGCCAACTCTTATAACATTGGATTCCATGGAAAATGGATTTACATCAAATATGATGCAAACATGATTTGAAATTCAATATTGTGGAATTATATATGGAATATTTTTGATCCCATTGAATGATACATTCAACTGAAAAAATTAATTTTTAAATGGATCATAAAATGAATTCATTTTTTCATTCAATAACACATAATGAATGGTTATTGATGCATTTTTACAATTTAAGGAGGATATTCCTGATGATGATATTATTTCAAGGATAAAATAGTGGAATATTTTCACTTGCCAATGTAATTAGAATGACAATTCAATGGAGAAAAATCAACACATATATAGGATATCATACGTAATGAAATTCAGACCAAAGTGTTGAAAATTGAATAGGTCAAATTTAGAGGACTATACAAAATGCCTATATAAAAACCAACTGACCTCAGAGATAACAATTATTATCAAGAATAGATATTTTTTATATCCACAAAGGTCTAAATAATAAAATTTTATTCAATATAAAATTTCATTAGGTTTAGGTATATTCTAACATAAATGATATTATGGTATAATTGGATGCACACATGGGTTAAGTAGTTGAATAGAATAAACTGATGAAATATGAACAATTAAGCCTTAAAAATAATATTGTTCAAATTATTTATAAAATATGTGACTAATGTGATACTATTAAAAAACTATAAAATGAATTACAATATGATATTTCTATTAGGAAGGCATGAAATGTTGGTTATAATGATCCACATGTATCTTGGATCAAAGAAGATCTAGTAGTAAGATAAATAATTATACTCAACCATTAAATATTTAGATACTAGTTGTAAATATAAACCTATTATTTATTTACATTTATTGTTTCATAAAACATATAGAGATGATAATCAACTAAAGATAAACCATTTCATCTTAGAGGAGAAACATGAAATGATTATCATACCACAATGACCATACATCAGGGGAAACTAGTTTATATTAGAAAGGAGATACTATAATGAATTATACTATGTGAAATATGGATATTCCTACAAAAGGGTAACATTTATATGTACTAAAAATATATTTATTACAATTTCTAAATTTTATAATTAAAACTGAACATTCCCTACAAAAATGAAAATAAATATGTGATATTATTTGTGGTGTATAAAAACATTTCTTGTTTTTATAGGAATAATAATATATTACATGTTCTAATTAAAATGAAAAAATTGAAAGATTAATTGTTTATGTAGATTAAATGATGTATTGGTATTATATCTAAAACACATATTATACTAACCAGGGCTTATTTATTAATTTTATAAAATAATCATATTTGATTAAAGTAATAAATCCACATATATGCAAATACATATCAATCCCCTTAGGAAATGATTTTTAGAGGATGAATAAAGTATAATCATAGGATTAATGTGAAGTGAATAAGTTTTCACAATTTTCTTTAGAAATAAAAACATTTTATAAATATAAGAAATATATTTTGATGATTAAAAAAATTATCAATTAATAATAATGAAAAAGCATCTTATATGGAAGGATATTTTTCAAAGAATGGTTTTCATTAATAAATTTAAAGAAGTTTTTATGAAATTATAAAGAAAATATAGATTTAGAAAAATTAAAATAAAACTAATGTGGGAAGGATAATCAGAAATGATAAGGATGTATATGGAATAGAAGGTTGTTTCTTAGGTTGTATACTTGAGGATAATCCCAAAAGAATTGATAAGAGGTACGATTGAATGAAATCTTGTTTATATATGAAGAAAAACAAAAAATAGGATGAGAAGGAATAAATTGGGATCCATAGTGAGTAACATTCATCTTCTACTTGATAAATACTAAGTTACCCCACTCTGTATATTATTTATTATTTATAACTACTTTTTAAGAGGTGAATATTTATTAGGGACATATCATTTCTGTAGTGTTTATTTTTGAGAATCAAATGTTTTAAAATTAAATTAGGATATGAATATTGAAATTAAATACATTATCTTCATATTAATATATTATTTTATAATAGTTGGTATCAACTATGATGATATAAGTGATTCCAAATTTCATTGGTAATGATGATTTACTCCTTTAATTGGTGCCCTGAAAATTTATATTTATTAATTGGTGTGAAGATCTAATGTCATAGGTTGTATTTTGATTTAATATAAACAGATAATTTTTTTTTTCATGTCTTGGAAGATTCTTTAAAATAAATTTAGTATAACTAACTTATGTTTGTATCAATGAACATTTCATATTTTGAATGTATTCATCATGTGGTGTGATCTTCACTACCATGTTATTTATTATTTTTATTCGCACTATTTGTTATGTAATCATTGCAAATAATAGGTTGGTTTTGATAAGTAAAAAAATTAAAATATACAATGAGGCTTCATTTGAAGACTTGAGTGACATAGAAAACCTTGGTGTATTCTACAAATATAACTTTATTATTTACATTGGAACCTTTCTCAGTTGTCTTTTAGGATTTATTGAAATGTAATTTTTCGAAGGAAAGTACCATCAATGAATATATTTATATTGGGAACAGAAGTTGATAATCAATATTCCAATGTTTTGATATCCAACCAGAAATTCATCTCAATATTTTTGGAGGATATGTCTAATTAAACTGTTGTTAAATACAAAATATAAAGTCATGTAAAAAGGTGAGATGAGATAATTTGAGAATAAATCCTTATCGACATTAGGGGTGTTAAATCCATTGATGAAGACCTCATGGAAGTTGATGATAAAGGGGGATCATAGTTTTATTAGAGTTTCTTCACACTCATTAATGGGGAGAATGATTTAATGATTAATGAATATTATCTTATTAAAACATAGTGTTTGTGATGAAAACGTATATCCATATTATGATGGGTGATTATATAAGTGCACTATAAATTTAGATGTTGACACCAAGTAGAAATTCCATATGGAATTTGAATTTCCATTTACTGGTCAAGAATATTTTTTAATTAAGACATGGTATGTGATTTTGAAAGTTAAAATTCCTCAATGTTTGTTTATTAAATATGGAATCATGACCGACAGATAGCTCATGTTTTATTGTGATCCTCAGGAGCATATTATTAATTATTAAGACTTATGGATATTTCTAGTCATAGTTTATGGTTTTTGTGCATGTTTTTTTGGATAATCGGTGTCATACATTAATTCTCATCATGTTTTAAGTTAATTTTGAAATGAGAAATATTAAGATACATGGTTAGAGAATATATTATAGTAAATTATGTGTGGTAGTGGAGAATACATGTGAGGTGGTTTTGATCCTGAGTAATGGAAGATGAATTGTTCATTGTTTTAAAAAAGTGTACCTTACTACAATTGAATGGCACTGTAGATCACATGACTAGAACATTGTTTTTCTAGCCATGCAGCCAGACCTTGCATGAAATTCATATATTCCTAGTGAAGAAAAACCCAATTAAAAAATCAGGCATACAAATCATGAAGCTTCCTAGAATTTCTTTAAATGATATGATTGTCTAAAATAACACTTTGGTTTTTTAACTACTCTACACTTTTCCTCAACCATTATGCACATGCAGTTCAAGGGTGCTCTGAACCTCTTCATCCATCATCAAACCACCTATTTGGGGAATTATGATGAAAATTATTTTGATTTTTAGGTGAGTTAGTTCCTATAATTTCTTTTATTCCTCATATTCTACCATCTGTCTAATTTTTTGGTACTATGATTTTGGATTTGAGGACAATTAAATATGATAATAAAAGAATTAACTACTTCACAAGGAGCATCTTGTTTACATACGTAGGGGAAATCCTGAGATGAATTTCACAAATTTTTTCTCTGAATTTCATTAATAAATTCCTATATAGTATGTTTTCTTATGTATTATCTATTGGTTTGATATAATGAAATGTTTTAATGGTATAGACTATTTGGGATTTATTTGGGGATAGTGTCGGGAGTCCGTTGTGGATATCCAATGGAAATTTCATAGACTTTCAATAAGAGATGCATGTATTGTGCTATTTTAGCTTTATGACATGTTTTTTTTATATTTTAATAAATTATATTGTTTATAATTAATTAATTTGAGTTTTATGTATTGTGGATAGATACATGATGTGTTAGAGGATGTTATTTGGACCCCAAGGTGTTTCAAATAGACTTCGATGTGGCTTTACAAGGCCTATGTACTTTTGAAAGGTTTTGGGAATTATTGATAGATGAGTTTAGTTGTTTAATAGCATTACCTATTGACTTTGTAATTTATTCAAATGTGAATATACCATTTTTCTTACAGCTCATGCCGGGTGTGTTTGCAACCTTGGTTAAAGTGAATGGTCATGGGCTTTCAATTAATACATTAGACCATCCACAAACCCTGTTAGATCCATTTATGTTTATAATATCAAACATATGGCCTCACATAGGGGTTTTCTCTTATTAATGATTTTATAGTGGGGTTATAAAGTGTGATGTATGTGGGTTAAAAGTATAATCTATATAAGGTTGTCGGTTTTCTAGATTTAATAGTTAAGGGATATATGGTAGGATTTGGGAATAAATTCCATAAAAGATTTGAAATGAATGATATTTGAATTATCTTATGTGATGATTAGTTTTAATTAAAATCTAACGAGGAATTGAAAATTATTCAAACCATGTGCAATGGGGTTTGAATTGGTTTTGGGTTTCAAAAGGTTTAAGAATTGAATAATGTGATTTTTGTTAAAAAATGAGGTGTTAAACTCCATGTAATATTGAAAAGGGGATTTCGGTAGGATTTCAAATGATGATTATAAATTAATGGGAATTTTCATATTTTGTTGAAATCCCAATATGGATCTATTTAACATTTTTGATGTAAAGGAATGCATGGACCTTATATTAGATGTTAAATAGGAATAACCATGTTTTATGTGTGGTTTTGAAAAAAATAGTGTCTTTATGAGATTCAATAATATTAAAAAGAAGATTTCCATGATGTTTACTAACTAAAATGGATCGATAGTCCATCCAATGTTTTGTTTGAAATATAATTGAGACCTCAGTAAATGGTTAAGGATCTGAAAGGATAGTTTAATTCCACATTGGGTGTCTTAAATGGTTAATATGTTAAAACATAGTATACATGGATTGATGATATAGTTTATGTTTCAAAATTATTCTTGGGAAACTAATATTATTATTGTTGGTTCTAAATTTATGTGATAATTCTACACATATATGTATTATAGATCCTGAAATTATTCTCAATAGGCTTGGTTCTAGATGTTGGAAATGGAGCTCTACATTCATGGAATAATAAGTTGGAAAAAATTCCTCACAAGACAGTTCTAGTTGTTTGACATATAATTCCACATCTAATGATTATTTTTTGTGAATGATTCTCAAAATTAGTAGTACATGATGTATGAAATGGTCTTACACATCCCTGAATTAGAGACTGGGACACGATTCTATACTACTAGGGATTGAAATTCTAATCACGGTTCAACAAATATAGGGTTTAGAATAAAAGAAAATATGATCTATATGTATGTGTATAGATGTCTGAAACAACACTCCACATTCTATGTTTAGATATCTGAATTGATGATATATAATTTCATGAGTTTTTTGAAAAATAAAACAATATTACCATTATTTAAAAAATTAATAATCCTACATTTTTTTGGATTGGATTAGTTTATTTTGCTGATGCAACATTGGTAGTCTCAGGTGTCACCTTATAAACCATGAACCAACACGTTACTAGATTACCCACCATTATTTGCGATCTATCATTTCTTAATTTTTATTTATGATATCACTATTTATCTCTATATAAAATTTATATGATTGATAATTTAATTAAACACTATTGGTGGTTGCCTACTAATTTTAATCAAATCCATCTATTTCCACCAAATCATATGGGTACCCGAAATGGTCTCACAAATTTATTGGAAGAATTATTTTGTGTTGAGGCTATGTTGAGTTTTTCATGACTGGGTAGGATAGGTAAAATATTATAAAGATACTAGATGGAGTTCAACAAAAATATTATATAGATCCTTTGTTCATGTGTTATAGTTTATTCAGTGTTTTTGTGTAACCGGCCTCATTTGTGGTTAGTTGTATATATTATATTACTACTGGAGGCATTACTAAAATTATTTTTATATATTAGAATGATGTATTATTTTTTTCATTCATGTACTCTATTGAGGACGATTCATGGTTATTTATATTATTATTTTATAATCTATTAAGGGGTTATAGTATTATAACAGTGCTACTTTAGAAAACTTCTACTAGTCAACACCCATTAACATATTTGGAGGCATACTTTTTGTTAATGTATGGAACCATCTCGAGGTAGTATTTTTGTGGATTCTATATTAAGATTTATTAAACTGGTATTAGATGGTTTTAATTTAATTTTTTTTTAAATTATGGGATTTTTTATGTCACGACCCGTCCTCGGGGCCCGTGCCATGACTACCCCAAGCCCGCCTTCCATAGGCCAGGGGCTGGCGACTAGCACCAAAGGTGTAAATCCCGATAACTGGGAAGGCATTGCCTTTATAAAAGAAAAAAAGCACCACATAGTACAAGTGGAAGCAAAACACTAAGTACAAAAGAAATGATGAAAACTAAATGGGCCAGAATACAAACCCAAAAGAAAGTACAACAACAACTGAACATGGTACAACAACAAAAAGACAAACAGCTGGAAGAAGGAAGCAGTTCCTGGGTCGTCCTCCTCGGATCCTACCTTAAGGGTCGGTACAGATAGCGCAGCTCCTGGTCGTCCACCACAGATCCTACTTGAATGGTAGGTACAGATAGCCTCCTCCACGCTATCGTCTGTCAACCTCCTCTGTGTGTCGTCTCGTCGTGTAGTCCACCTCCAGGTACTGACTCGTCGTGTAGTCCACCATCGGGTACCGACTCGTCGTGTAGTCCACGGGTACCGACTCGTCCTCGAATGCTCGGCCTGCGTCCGCACTGCCCGTCGTCTGCAACCAAAAAAACGAGGTGCGGGCATAGCCCGTGCAGGGGTGAGTATAACGATACTCAGTAGGGACCCCGAGACCCTCACGGTATCACTAAACCAACAAGGATAACCACAAGAAGATCTCAACAGATAACCACTACACAGGTATATGCCCATACATATTCCAAAGTTATCAAGTGACCCATCTAAATCATGAGTTAACACAAAGGTCAAAAGATTAATCTCAAACCAGTATTTTCATTATCGAAACCGTAACTGCTGAAGAGCTCCGTCTCTGAAGTATACAGTGGTCCTATCACGACTCCGAGGTAGTGCTCGCTGACCTAAGACTACTGAGGTACTCCTCCTGTCGAGTACCATGGGCCTGCCACCTCGAACAGTAGTGCTTCCCACTGGGGTCTACCACCCAAACACAGTAGTGCTCCCCCCTCATAGCCTACAGAGGTACTCCACCTGTCGAGTACCGCGGGTCTTCCACCTCACACAGCAGTGCTCCTCCGCTGTGGGTCTCCCACCTCACAAAGTAGTGCTCCCCACTAGGCTACGTAAGTCACTCCGAATCAAATCAGACAAGCAGTCTTCAGGTCTTTCCTAGCTACAGGGTCTCCGTACTCCGTACGCTCGTCTCTAGGAGGGTCCGCTCCATGAGTTACTGGTCGATACTCAAAGTATAACAAAGTCCCAAGAAGAAGTATCTCAAAGGACCGCCTCGTCATAGGGGTCTCAACGCAACAGGCGGCGCGTCAATCGGATGCCCGGTTTGTGAATTATTAGCCTTTTCGTCCTAGGGGCCCTGTTGGTTTCAGGTGCGATCCAATCCGGCCGTAACTCAACTATACCCCAAACAATCATAGGGTATACTCATAGGGACCCTTTCTCAACAAGATCACCAACGCCGCTGACAGTTCGTCAAACGGACGTTCTGTCGGAAAGGTATCAGCATTTCCGTTCAGGGGCCCGGTAGGATTTCAGGTGCGATCCAACCCGGCCACTATCCAACTGCATCCAAAACTCGGGCGGAGGATGCCAAAATTTCTGTATCGTCAACAGCAACGCAACGTAACAGACGGTGTGTCAATCGGACGCCCGGTCTGGAAGTTATTAGCTTTTTCGTACCGGGGGCCTGGTTGGTTTTACGTAAAAACCTACCCGACCATACTCCAACTGCGTCCAAACCTCAAGCGGGGTGAGCCAAAAGATCCGTCTCACTTAGAGGAATCATCAAAATCGATGGCACGTCAATCAGACGTCCGAAACTCAAGATATAAGCGTTCCCGCTCCGAGGGCCCGGTTGGATTCATATCCGAACCAACACGGCCGTACCCAAAGTAATCTGAAACCTTGAGTGCAATATACTGAAACGACCGTCCCGATCCAAGGATCGTGTTTCCGCTGACGGCTAGTCGTTTGGAGGCTCGTAACTCATGTTACGGGCATTTGACCGAAAATGGTCTGAAAACGGGGGTCTGGGCCTGGCCCGACCCCCCCTGGGTCGGCCCGAACCGGGTCGACCGGACCCGGGTTCGACCCGGCTGGGCCCCGCCCGGCTCGGCCCGGTCCGGCACGGTCCGGTTCGGTCCGGCCCGACCGGCCGGTCGCGGCTCGGCTAGCGCGGCCGAGCCGTATCGCGGGCGGGGTGCGCGGATCCCCCGCCCCTCGCCACTAATTGAGGTCGGCGGTTCGTCGGCCGCCTCTCCTCCAGCGGCGCGCCGCCGCCGCCGGTCGCCGCCACCGCCGCCGCCTTCCGCGGGCCACCGGAGTTGCTCTGGTGGTCCGTTTTCCTTCCCTTCTGCGCCATTGTTCCTCCCGGGTTCCGTTCTTCACTGCGGGATCACCAAATCGCCCTTGCGTCACGATTTTCTGTCGCCCTCCAAATCCGCACAACCACGAAGAACGGCGGAGGGTTGTCGGGCCGTGTTCGTTTGGCCCGCAACCTCTGCGTTAGAATAATAACAACGAGAGAAATTTTTAAACACATGAAACAACAATTTTAATAAATTAAAATTGTTCATAGGAATCTGGTTCTTTAATTTTAATGAAACGTTACCGAGAATATAAAAGAATTATTCACAACAACCCATATCTCGTCAAGTCTTCGCAGGCGCGTTTATCGCGGAAAGAGGGGATCGTCGTGTCGTCACGTCATCGCGGAAGGGTGTTGCATCGATGAACTCCGAGGTTGAAGAACAAAAAGATTTAATTAAAAATAATTAAATCCGTGCGTTGATAAAAACAACAAAAGAGTTCTAAAAGGAACCTGAAATCTCTTACCTCCAACATATGATTGAAGATTTCGTTGCGAAGGAAGGAATGTCGCAGAAGAGGAAACATCGGCGTCGTGGCACACGACGTCGCATCATTGATTTCTGCGGTTTCGGCATTCTTCATCGGAGGCCGGTGTTCTTCGCGTTCTTCACGTTCTTCGCGAAGAAGGGGGAAGGCACAAGAACTTCTGTCAAAACCTCTCAAGTTGTAATCCTCTCAAAAGTCATGTTGGTCTTATTTTATTACTATGCCAACAAACGAAAAAAAAGGTAAGTAACGACCCATCAATTCGTAGAATTAATTCAATGAAATAAACTGCCCAATTAATTCAACGAAAAAAACCGCCCAATTAATTGGTTCGTTAAGAATTTAAGAAAACGCGTCAGATGACTTTCATAATAACGGGTTTTCGCGGGTGCGTTACTTAGAGGAAAAGAAACGGTGGGGCTCGTGCGGGTCCTACCTCACAAATATCCTACCAAGAGGGTAGAATATTTTTGGATAGCACCCTATCCGCAACAACTCAGCTTAAGCTGCTTTAAGTGGCTTCAAGTGGCTTCCAAGTGGCTTAAGTGAAATAAAATAATGTTTTTCGTACAATTTATTTTATTTAATAAATTTAAGCCCAAACATTTTAAAAACCACACCCAAACAAACGCAACTCTGGAAGAGGCGTTTCTAAGCAATCACCGGCGCTGCGATTCCATCGGTTCCCTCAGAATTCGATTCCGAGCACCGGTTCAAAAGTTAGAAAAACTCGCTCGTCTGTTCACTGAACGTACCTAAGCCAAACTTCAGAAAATGATTCTGGGCACACTGGGCCTCAGAATCAGGTGCTGTCAGAAACTGCGTTCTTGTAAAATTCCAAAGAAAATTAAGAAAAAATTTCCTTGGAATTTACGGGTCTTTACATTACTCCCACCATAGGGATTTACGTCCCCGTAAAGCTTCACCACAGACTTAGGGATACAAAGGTGGTACTGAGCACACATCTGAGCCTTCCGCTCCCATGTGCTCACCTGGATGTTCTCGTGCTGCCAAAGAAAGTGCACAAGAGGAATCCACCGTCATCCTAGGATCTGCTCCTGTCAATCCTTGATCCTCACTAGAACCTCCGTGGAAGTAACCCCATCACCATTGTCCTGCTCCTCATGGTTGATGATATGCGAAGGGTCGAGCATGTATCTCCTCAGTTGAGATACCTGGAAAACATCGTGCACCTAGTGCAATTGAGGTGGATGGGTCAAGTAGTAAACCACCTCGCCTACCCAGCTGAGGACCTAGAAAGGTCCGTTGAACCTCAGAGATAACATGCCTCCCTATCCACATCTTCGTAAACCTCGTCGAGGTGAGACCCGTAAGAAGACGTGGTCGTCATCCTCGAACTCCAGAGGTCTCCATTTTCTGCTTGAACTGAAACTCAAACGACTGCTGCTACGAGGGTAAGGTTGACTGACTCAAGAGTGATCGGTCGCACCCTCCTGTGCAAGAGTTACCCTGCACTGCTTGGGGTTACCTTTTTCGCCGACCAAGGAAAACCCATCCCGACGCTGTAGTTAATCTACAAACTTTTTTACTAATACCGTCAATTTGTGTATGAACTGTGATTGCCCAGTCCATACTCAAACCAACGTCGTAAGGCCTCGACGCTGTTATCAAGAGATTCCAACCGAAACTCTCGCCTCGAGGATCTAACCACACCTTCGGCGTAAGTGTGATTTTTGAGTCTCCTCCCAAGGTATCTCTAGACATGAGGGTCAAGTCCACGGCTTATCAGAAACTCTAGGTCTAGAAAAAGATTTGTGAAAGAATGGAATGATTCATACCGACATCTGTTACAACAGCAGCTAGTAGTGGACACAGAATGTCCCTTGAATCTTTTCTAGAGCCATTGGGTCACACTCCTTGACCGCAAGCAGCCACACTCTTCCACCGCCCTCCAGCTCCATGAGCCTGGCGGGGATAAATAATCCGGGTGGATGTAGCATGTTAAGATGTACACCACCTCATACTGCTCTCCTAGCTCTGCCTCCACGTCTGCTGCTTCGCAGACTCATCTATCCTTAAAGCATCCACTTCTTGAAACATTTAACACGCCTGAGTCTCTATGACTGGCATCAGTTTCCTATTTCGTACTACACTGTGCAGTCGTCATCCTCTCTTGAATGACCTGGACCTTCTTTAGTCTCCTAAGAGATGTTATGATTTCTTCATTGCCGATAAGAGAAATCCGGTCTCATCCCCTGGATGAACCACATTCGTTGCCTAATACAGTCAATCCTGACATGAATACAACTACAATTGAACATGGTACAATAACAAAAAGACAAACAACTGGAAGAAGAAAGCAGTTCCTGGGTCGTCCTCCTCGGATCCTACCTGATGGGTAGGTACAGATTGTAACGACCCAATCTTTTTGAGTAGTATATTAACATACTCTTAATGATTTATTAAGATGTTAATGGTTAATGCAGAATGAGGAGTTGATGGCTTCATCCAGTAGACTCAACCCTTACGAAGCCCACTTATCAGAGCTTGGGAAGGAGGTAGCATCTGTGGGCTTCGCTTTGGACCAAGCCCAAGCCGAGCTCCAGCGTGTCAAGCTTGAACGAAAACGCTTGCAGGAGAAGTTCAAGTTAGTGGAGATTGCTAATAGGGCAATGTTATCTGAGACTCCCTCAGATTCTCTTACCATAGCACACCTTACCCTTAGGTCTTATGCCAGTGTTATAAGGGGCTATGTGATGAGACCCTAGTTTCCTTGTGTAATCCTTTCAGGTGAATAAATTGAGATTTCTTCCTTTAGTCATGTTTGTGAAATTTCAAATGTCTAGATAATTTTAGAATGTATTTTATTGATGAATTTTGAAAAAGGGATATTTTGAAATATATATGTAAACCCTAAATAACTAATGATGTGTAATGATTTTCAAAAAATAGTCTTCTACAAAAGTGTTCAGTAAGGAATTTGGAGTCTAATAAGATCAACTTAATTTTTGATGAATAGTAAATTATGAATAGTGATTTTACGCTTAGGATTAGTAATATGAACAAATGGATTAGTAATTTCACTCAAAGAAAGTTTTAATATAATTTAGACACCTAGATTAAGTAATGTGATTCAATAAAATGGTTAAATAACGGTTTCATAAATTATTATTCAAGTATTCGTTTTTTCGGATGAATAGTGTTTTTTAATTAAAAATTTAATTAAAAATAATTAGAAAATTATTTTTATAAAAAGCACTTTATTTTTGAACTCAGAGCATCGATATTATGCTAAGGTAATTTTTGGGGATTTTTCTGAAAAAAATGAATTTTCGATGAATAGTGTTTTTATTTAAAAATTAAATTAAAAATATTAGGAAAATTATTTTTATAAAATGGATTTCATTTTTGAAATCAGAGCATTGATATTTGGTTAAGGTGAAATTTTGGGATTATTCTGAGAAAGTTGAATTTTCGGTGAATAGTGAAAGTATAGTTTTTAAGTTACAGGTGTTTAATGACATCATTAAATGATGTATTAAGTATATATTCAATATGGTCGAATTATGAATAGTAAGATAAGGTGTGAGGTGTCCCAAGTGGCCAATACCATGGGAAAATACCATGGGCAAGCCCATGGTTTTGCCAAAACCACTAGTGAGGTGTCCCTTGGCCATTAATGCTTTGTCCCCTCACTTTCCCTATAAATACCCACCCTTTCCTCCCTTAGTTTTCACTCCCAACTCTCCCCCAACGAAGTTCTGATCTTCTTACCTTCCAAAGAGTCCTCCCAAGGTTCCCCCAAGCCCTCAAGGTCCAATCCTTTGAGTTTCAAGAGTCACATTTTAAGGTAAGGGATCCGACCCCTCTCTTTCTTTTCATGAAATCTCTTTTATGTCATTCCTATTATGATCCATGTTTTTATGTGAGAGGATGTTCTTTTATATTACTCTTACTTCCCATTAATGTTTATATGATGAGAGATCCCCTCTTACTCTCATCATTTCGTTTTATGAAAGTTTAAGTGACGCCGTTAGGCTGCCGAATTTTTAAGGGATTCTTTCACCCTTCTCATTTTTCAAGTTCTATTTTCATGTCAAGTCTTTCAAGTTCCTTTTTATTATGTTGGGGTATGATCTCTATAAAAATCATACTGATCTCTTATGATAATATGATGAGGGACCCTTTTTGATCTTGTCAAATCATTTTCTTTTGATGTTAAGTGACGCCGCAAGGCTGCCGAATTGTCATAAGAGAAATCTAATCTTTTTCCTTCCATTTTTTTCATTTCAAATGGTATGTCCCTAAAATTTCTTTACCATGTCCATATGTCCTTCTTATTCTTTCACCCTACTGTCTTATGGATCATTTATGAGTGGGTGACCCATGTCCCCTCTCATTTCAATGTTTTCTAAAACGCCGAAACTTAGCCGTTATGCTGCAGAATTTTCCCCTCAAATTGCCTCTCTCTTTTCTCAAAAATTATTTTATGTTATAAAGTGAATACTCAAAGCTCTTATTTCTACAAGGGTATTCACATATATATCAAAATGTTCCATTTTATATTCTGGTATTTACATACATGAGACCCGCTTTCCCTTTCCGTGGGTTTAAAGTGACGTAAAGATCATGTCTTTAAAGCAGTTTTTAAA
Source organism: Viscum album (assembly GCA_963277665.1). Lineage (NCBI taxonomy): Eukaryota > Viridiplantae > Streptophyta > Magnoliopsida > Santalales > Viscaceae > Viscum > Viscum album. The sequence goes on from OY728159.1 coordinate 501,904,978, forward strand.
ACGTTATGATTATGAAATGAAACCCATTTATTTTATGCTATGTGGGTTATTTATGAAATGTTTGATGATGATATATGTGGATCACATGATAATAAAGTCAAATTTAATGGTGCGCCCTGATAGCGCTCCAATGCATTGGGTAATGATGTAACCACTAGAGATTACAATTTTCACGATACCTTGGTGAATAACCTTGGTAATTTTCAAATGACACCTTGGGGATGTACCTTGGTGATATGTTCATGATTTTCTATGTTAAATGATGTAGCCACATATTCAAGTTATGAAAAATGTTATTTTTATTATGAAATGCCTCATGATTTCTTTCTCATGCCTTAAAGTTCTTTTCATGTCCTTATTGAAGTATCTCAAGTTCACATGTAAAATGTTTCTCTTGTTTCCCTTACTGGGCCTTCTGCTCACCCTTTCTTTTGATGTATGTCCCCAGGTTATGAGAAGCAGTAATGAACCTAGAATGAACTTAAGGAGACGCCTTGGAAGTGTTTAAGAAGAATTCTTTATGTTTTTTTCTTGTATTATGTTCCTGGTTTCCAAGACACTAAACCTTAAAGATCCTCAGTTGTGTGTAATGTAATGAAAGTTTATGTTATAAAATGGCGGGATTCTATAGTTGGTATCAAAGGATGGTTTAGTTATTTGTGGAAATTAGGATATAAAAACTTTAGGAAGAACCCTATAGAAAAGTTTAAATATAGGAAAACTTCCTGGTATTTTGGTAAGTATTGAGTAAGTGGTCTATCAAACAAATACATCCCTGTCTGGATACGAGCAGGTAGAGGCGGCTCTGGCACAGATGTACATAGGGGTAAAACCCGAAAACACCGCTTTGAGCTAGACTCGAACGGGAACTGGTGCACGATAACGGGCCGTGCTGCACTCTTGGTTACGACACTCCTGGGGGATATGTTTGGTTAATCACAAGCTTTTTATGAATCATTATGAAGGCATTATAGAGAAGTATAATTGTCTAATCATGAAGTCTTAGTTAAAAGATTCATAAAAGAAATAATTTTCTCACTAAGGTTTTATTCTTTTAGAAAATGGAGGGCAATAGGAGAAACCGTGCTGATGGTGACCGCAATTCACCATGTGCTGACGGCCCTCCGATGGAAGCCGGAATGGAAACATTCATGCGAATGATGAACCAACTGACTCAAGTTATGAGTAATAACTTGAATCAAGCTGAGAGGCCGACCTCACCATGAAGGGAACAACTTTCTGTTGAGTCCTTCATGCGTCAACGACCGCCAACATTCAGTGGATCTACTGACCCATTGGTTGCGGAACAATGGATAAGCTCCATTGAAAAGATCTTTTCTGTACTTCATTGTTCGGAACAAGAAAAAGTCACCCTTGCTGTTTACCGCCTAGAGGGAGAAGCTGATCAGTGGTGGTCACTGATCAAAAACACGAAGCCATGAGGAGAGATGGAAGTTATGGAGTGGGAAGAATTTCGGGGGATTTTCTTTAACAAGTATTTCCCTCGTTCCATGAGAACGAAAATGGAGAAAGAGTTTCTCGAGCTGAAGCAGAAGGAGAACGAATCTGTCGGAAGCTATGAGATGAACTTCACAAGGCTTTCCCGTTATACCTCAAGCTTTGTCATGGACCTTAATGGGAAGGTTGATAGATTCTTTGGCGGACTACGACCACATCTGCGGAAGAATCTAGCCAACAGGGACTACGATAGCTATGAAGAAATAGTTCGAAGTGCTATGAAAGTTGAACTAGAGTTTGGGGAGACACAGTGGTCTCACAAATCTAATGAGAAGAAGAGAACTCTAGAACCGAGCCTGGGAAGAAGTTTTGATCAGGAAAGAGGTGGAAAACATATGCAACATGCCACATGCAATAAATGTGGGAAGAAGCATCCGGGGAACTGCTTGATCGGAAGTGGAAAGTGCTATAGGTGTGGAAAATAAGGCCATATTTCTCGGAATTGTCGTGGTTATGTGAAGCCTCAACTTCCCAACACTAACGACAGTGGAAAGATGGTTCTGGCCCTACCCGAAGTCACATGCTTCATGTGTGGACAGCTTGGGCACTTTGCTAATCAATGTCTAAATCCGAGGGCGGTGGAGGGGAATCACCATCAACCTCAGCAGAGGCCAAGGGAGCAAGGTCGTGCTTTCGCTATCACAACAACTGAAGTTGAAGTTCCGAACGATGTGGTAGCAGGTACTCTTGTTGTCCTCTCAAAACTAGCAAGTGCTTTATTTGATTCTGGTTCTACGCATTCCTTTATTTCTTCCAAGTTTGCAAAGAATATAGAATCAATCCCCGAATTGCTTGAGGTAGAGTTGTCAGTCAAGACTCCAAGTGGGATTATCCATGAATCAACAGTGTTTAGAGACTCTAGTGTTTACTTTGGTGAGCACAATCTTATCGCAAATCTAGTAGTCATCCCCATGATGGAATTCGACGTTATACTAGGGATGGACTGGCTCTGAAAGTATAATGCTAAGATCAAATGCAGAAGTAAGGAAATATCAGTAGTCTTGAATGAACGACCTACAGTTATCTTCCGAGGAGAGATATCCCGAACTGATCCCTATCTAGAAGCACCTCCTATAGCTTTCTTTATGGAGTTAATCGGTGATGATTAAGAAGGGAAAGGGAGCATACAAATTGAAGATGTTCCAATTTTTCAGGAATACATGGATGTATTTCCTGAGGAGTTACCTGGACCTCCCCTAGAAAGAGAGGTAGAGTTCTCCATTGAACTCGTACCTGGGTCTCAACCGATATCAAAGACTCTGTATAGAATGGAAAATGTGGAGCTAGAGGAGCTAAAGAAACAACTCCAAGACTTGTTGGAGAAGGGGTTTATCCGACCGAGTGTGTCTCCTTGGGGAGCACCAGTTCTCTTTGTGAAGAAGAAGGATGGATCAATGCGGCTATGCATTGATTATAGAGAACTGAACGGGATCACAGTGAAGAACAAATACCCTCTTCCAAGAATTGATTATTTATTTGACCAACTTCGTGGGGCTCAATTCTTCTCTAAGATTGACCTTCGATCTGGTTATCATCAACTGAGGGTGAAGAAGGAAGATATTCCAAAGACTGCCTTCCGATCAAGATATGGGCATTATGAGTTTACTGTTATGCCCTTCGGCTTGACTAATGCTCCTGCAATTTTCATGGATTTGATGAATAGAGTCTTTAAGGACTACCTTGATAACTTTGTGGTAGTTTTTATTGATGATATTTTGATATATTCAAAAAGTCATGAGGAGCATGAAAATCATATGAGGGTTATTTTGAAAACTCTACGGAAGGAGAGGCTCTTTGGGAAGTTCAGCAAGTGTGAGTTTTGGTTACAACAAGTGGCTTTCTTAGGGCACATCGTAACCAATGAAGGAATCTCGGTTGACCCTGCAAAGACAATGGTTGTGGAGGAGTGGCCTCAACCCACAACAGTAACTGAGATTCGTAGTTTCCTTGGTTTAGCGGGATATTATAGGAGGTTTGTGAAAAACTTTTCACGGCTTTCTAATCCACTAACCAAGTTGACTCGAAAAGGGGTAAGGTTCATCTGGACAAAGGAATGCGAGGAAAGTTTCCAAGAGCTGAAGAAGAGATTGGTTACTGCACCTGTATTAACACTACCCTCTATCGGAGAAGGATTCGTTATTTTTAGCGATGCATCTCTGAAAGGGCTTGGGTGCGTCCTCATGAAAAATGACAAAGTAATTGCTTATGCATCTCGACAGTTGAAGATTCATGAGCAGAATTATCCTACGCATGATCTAGAGCTGGCGGCAGTTGTTTTTGCTCTAAAGATATGGAGGCACTATCTTTATGGGGAGTAATGTGATATATACACTGACCACCAAAGTATAAAGTATATTTTCACTCAGAAAGAATTGAACATGAGACAAAGGAGATGGTTGGAGCTTATTAAAGACAATGATTGTTCAATTCATTATCACCCTGGAAGAGCAAACAAAGTCACGGATGCGTTAAGCAGGAAAGATCCTGTTGTTCTGGCAACAATGAGGATCCTGGGAGATCCCTTGATTAAAGATCTAGTAAAACTGGACATGGGAAATATAAGGAAAGGGACATCATCAACCCTATCCCAAATGATTTCTCAACCTTCATTACTAGAGAAGATCAAGAAGGCTCAAAAAGAATATCCTTTGCTGCAGGAGAAGTTCGAGGCTGTAAAGAATGGGAAGTTCCCTGATTTCAATATTGATCAAGAAGGTGTATTGATATTTCGTACAAGACTATGTGTTCCATCTATTCCGGAGATAAAGAAAGAACTGATGGATGAAGCTCATAACTATACTTTCTCTATACATCCGGGAAGCACTAAGATGTATAGAGACCTTCATGATCATTATTGGTGGGATAACATGAAGAGGGAGATTGCCGATTACACTACAAGGTGCCTGGTGTGTCAGCATGTAAAGGCAGAACGACAACTTCCTAAGGGGGTATTACAACCGCTACCCATACCAGTATGGAAGTGGGATAATATCACTATGGACTTTGTAACTGGTCTCCCGAAAACATCCAAAGGAAACAATGCGATATGGGTTATTGTGGACCGTCTCACCAAGACAACCCATTTTATCCCTATTCGGGAAGATTTCTCTCTGGATCCGCTTGCCAAGATATACATGAAGGAAGTGGTAAGGCTGCATGGGGTACCACTATCCATTGTATCTGATCGTGACCCAAGATTCACATCAAAATTATGGAGAAGTCTTCAGCATGCTCTGAATACTGAATTGAATTTTAGTACGGCCTATCATCCTCAAACTGATGGCCAATCTGAAAGGACTATTCAGACACTCGAAGACATGTTGAGATTATGCTCAATGGAATTTAAGGGTGGATGGGGTCAACACCTCCCATTAGTGGAGTTCTCCTATAACAACAGCTTCCATGCGAGTATTCATATGGAACCCTATGAAGCTCTGTATGGAAAGCGGTGTAGAACTCCTACTTGTTGGGATGAAACTGGTGAGAGGAAGCTTCTTGGGCCTGATCTCGTGCAAGAGATGACAGAACAGGTTCATGCCATCCAACAACACATAAAAGCTGCTCAAAGTCGGCAGAAGAGCTATGCTGACAATCGACGAAGAGACTTGGAGTTTGGTGTTGGTGATAATGTCTTCCTTCGAATTTCTCCATGGAAGAGAGTCATGCGGTTTGGGAAGAAAGGGAAGCTCAGCCCTAGGTACATTGGCCCCTATGAAATCCTTGATCACATAGGATCAGTGGCCTATCGTCTAGCACTTCCACCAAACCTAGCTCAGGTTCATGATGTCTTCCATATATCTCTCTTGAGGAAGTACATACCCGACCCTTCGCATGTACTGAACCCAGAGGTGGTACAACTTGAACATGATCTCTCTTATGAGGAGCAGCCAGTGGAGATCTTAGACCGTAGAGACAAGGTTCTACGAAACAAGACTACCCACCTTGTGAAAGTGTTGTGGAGGAATCACAAATATGAAGAAGCGACTTGGGAGCCTGAGGAAACGATGAAGCAAAAGTACCCTCACCTTTTCGACTAGGCCTCAAGTGTAAATTTCGGGGACGAAATTTCTTAAGGGGGGAAGAATGTAACGACCCAATCTTTTTGAGTAGTATATTAACTTACTCTTAATGATTTATTAAGATGTTAATGGTTAATGCAGAATGAGGAGTTGATGGCTTCATCCAGTAGACTCAACCCTTACGAAGCCCACTTATCAGAGCTTGGGAAGAAGGTAGCATCTGTGGGCTTCGCTTTGGACCAAGCCCAAGCTGAGCTCCAGTGTGTCAAGCTTGAATGAAAACACTTGCAGGAGAAGTTCAAGTTAGTGGAGATTGCTAATAGGGCAATGTTATCTGAGACTCCCTCAGATTCTCTTACAATAGCACACCTTACACTTAGGTCTTATGCCAGTGTTATAAGGGGCTATGTGATGAGACCCTAGTTTCCTTGTGTAATCCTTTCAGGTGAATAAATTGAGATTTCTTCCTTTAGTGATGTTTGTGAAATTTCAAATGTCTAGATAATTTTAGAATGTATTTTATTGATGAATTTTGAAAAAGGGATATTTTGAAATATATATGTAAACCCTAAATAACTAATGATGTGTAATGACTTTCAAAAAATAGTCTTCTACAAAAGTGTTCAGTAAGGAATTTGGAGTCTAATAAGATCAACTTAATTTTTGATGAATAGTAAATTATGAATAGTGATTTTACGCTTAGGATTAGTAATATGACCAAATGGATTAGTAATTTCACTCAAAGAAAGTTTTAATATAATTTAGCGCCTAGATTAAGTAATGTGATTCAATAAAATGGTTAAATAACGGTTTCATAAATTATTATTCAAGTATTCGTTTTTTTGGATGAATAGTGTTTTTTAATTAAAAATTTAATTAAAAATAATTAGAAAATTATTTTTATAAAAAGGACTTTATTTTTGAACTCAGAGCATCGATATTATGCTAAGGTAATTTTTGGGGATTTTTCTGAAAAAAATGAATTTTCGATGAATAGTGTTTTTATTTAAAAATTAAATTAAAAATATTTAGAAAATTATTTTTATAAAATGGATTTCATTTTTGAAATCAGAGCATTGATATTTGGTTAAGGTGAAATTTTGGGATTATTCTGAGAAAGTTGAATTTTCGGTGAATAGTGAAAGTATAGTTTTTAAGTTACGTGTGTTTAATGACATCATTAAATGATGTATTAAGTATATATTCAATATGGTCGAATTATGAATAGTAAGATAAGGTGTGAGGTGTCCCAAGTGGCCAATAACATGGGAAAATACCATGGGAAAGCCCATGGTTTTGCCAAAACCACTAGTGATGTGTCCCTTGGCCATTAATGCTTTGTCCCCTCACTTTCCCTATAAATACCCACCCTTTCCTCCCTTAGATTTCACTCCCAACTCTCCCCCAACGACGTTCTGGTCTTCTTACCTTCCAAAGAGTCCTCCCAAGGTTCCCCCAAGCCCTCAAGGTCCAATCCTTTGAGTTTCAAGAGTCACATTTTAAGGTAAGGGATCTGACCCCTCTCTTTCTTTTCATGAAATCTCTTTTATGTCATTCCTATTATGCTCCATGTTTTTATGTGAGTGGATGTTCTTTTATATTCCTCTTACTGCCCTTTCATGTTTATATGATGAGAGATCCCCTCTTACTCTCATCATTTCGTTTTATGAAAGTTTAAGTGACGCCGTTAGGCTGCCGAATTTTTAATGGATTCTTTCACCCTTCTCATTTTTCAAGTTCGATTTTCATGTCAAGTCTTTCAAGTTCCTTTTTATTATGTTGGGGTATGATCTCTATATCAATCATACTGATATCTTATGATCATATGATGAGGTACCCTTTTTGATCTTGTCAAATCATTTTCTTTTGAAGTTAAGTGACTTTGTAAGGCTGCCGAATTTTCATAAGAGAAATCTAATCTTTTTGCTTCCATGTTTTTCATTTCAAATGGTATGTCCCTAAAATTTCGTTACCATGTCCATATGTCCTTCTTATTATTTCACCCTACTGTCTTATGGATCATTTATGAGTGGGTGACCCATTTCCCCTCTCATTTCAATGTTTTCTAAAACCCCGAAACTTAGCCGTTATGCTGCAGAATTTTCCCCTCAAAATGCCTCTCTCTTTTCTCAAAAATTATTTTATGTTATAAAATGAATACTCAAAGCTCTTATTTCTACAAGGGTATTCACATATATATCAAAATGTTCCATTTTATATTCTGGGATTTACATACATGAGACCCTCTTTCCCTTTCCGTGGGTTTAAAGTGACGTAAAGATCATGTCTTTAAAGCAGTTTTTAAAACGTTATGATTATGAAATGAAACCCATTTATTTTATACTATGTGGGTTATTTATGAAATGTTTGATGATGATATATGTGGCTCACATGATAATAAAGGCAAATTTAAGGTTTCGCCCTGATAGCGCTCCAATGCATTGGGTAATGATGTAACCACTAGAGATTACAATTTTCACGATACCTTGGTGAATAACCTTGGTAATTTTCAAATGACACCTTGGGGATGGACCTTGGTGATATGTTCATGATTGTCTATGTTAAATGATGTAGCCACATATTCAAGTTATGAAAAATGTTATTTTTATTATGAAATGCCTCATGATTTCTTTCTCATGCCTTAAAGTTCTTTTCATGTCCTTATTGAAGTATCTCAAGTTCACATGTAAAATGTTCCTCTTGTTTCCTTTACTGGGCCTTCTGCTCACCCTTTCTTTTGATGTATGTCCCCAGGTTATGAGATGCAGTAATGAACCTAGAATGAACTTAAGGAGACGCCTTGCAAGTGTTTAAGAAGAATGCTTTATGTTGTTTTCATGTATTATGTTCCTGGTTTCCAAGACAATAAACCTTAAAGATCCTCAGTTGTGTGTAATGTAATGAAAGTTTATGTTATAAAATGGCGAGATGCTATACAGATAGCGCAGCTCCTGGTCGTCCAGCATAGATCCTACCTGAAAGGTTGGTACAGATAGCCTCCTCCACGCTCTCGTCCATCAACCTCCTCTGTGTGTCGTCTCGTCGTGTAGTCCAACTCCGGGTACCGACTCGTCGTGTAGTCCACCTCCGGGTACCGACTCGTCTTGTAGTCCACCTCCAGGTACCGACTCTTCCTCGAACGCTCAGCCTCCGTCCACACTGCCCGTCATCTGCAACCAACACAACGAGGTGGGGGCATAGCCCGTGCAGGGTGGAGTATAACGATACTCAGTAGGGACCCCAAGACCCTCAAGGTCTCACTTAACCAACAAGGATAACCACAAAAAGATCTCAACAGATAACCACTACCCAGGTATATGCCCATACATATACCTAAGTTATCATGTGACCCATCTCAATCATGAGGTAAACACAAAGGTCAAAAGATTCAGCTCAAACCAGGAGTTTCATTATCGAAATCGTAACTGCTGAAGAGCTCCGTCTATGGAGTGTACATTGGTCCTATCATGACTCCGAGGTACTGTTCACTAACCTAAGACTGCTGAGGTACTCCTCCTATCGAGTACCGCGGGCCTGCCACCTCACACAGTAGTGCTTCCCGCCGGGTTCTGCCACCCAAACACAGTAGTGCTCCCCCCTCAGAGCCTATAGAGGTACTCCTCCTTTCGTGTACCGCGGGTCTGCCACCTCACACAGTAGTTCTCCTTCGCGGTGGTTCTGCCACCTCACAAAGTAGTGCTCCCCACTGGGCTATGTAAGTCACTCCGAATCAAATCGGACAAGCAGTCTTCAGGTCTTTTCCGGATACACGGTCTCCGTACTCCGTACGATCGTCTCTGGGAGGGTCCGCTCCACGAGCTACTGGTTGATACTCGATGTATCACAAAGTCCCAGGAAGAAGTATCTCAAAGGACCGCCTCGTCATAGGGGTCTCAATGCAATAGACGGCGCGTCAATCAGACGCCTGGTCTGTGAGTTATTAGCCTCTTCGTCCCTGGGGCCCGGTTGGTTTCAGGTGTGAACCAATCCGGCCATAACTCAACTATACCCCGAACACTAATAGGGTATAATCATAGGGACCGTTTCTCACCGAGATCACCAACGCCGCTGACGGTTCGTCAAACAGACGTTCTGTCAGAAAGGTATCAGCTTTTCCGTTCCAGGGGCGCGATAGGATTTCAGGTGCGATCCAACCTGGCTACTATCCAACTGCATCCAAAACCTAGGCGGAGGATGCCAAAAGTTCCGTATCATCAATAGGAACACAACGTAATAGACGGCGCATCAATCGGACGCCCGGTCTAGAAGTTATTGGCATTTTCTTCCCAGGGGCACGATTGGTTTTTAAGTTTAAACCAACCCGAACGTACTCCAACTGCGTCCAAACCTCGAGCAGAGTAAGCCAAAAGATCCAGCTCACTTAGAGGAATCCATCAAAATCGACGGAACGTCAATCTAACGTCCGGAACTCATGATATAAACGTTCCCGCTCTGAGGGCCCGGTTGGTTTCGTATCCAAACCAACCCAGCCGAACCCAAAGTAATCCGAAACCTTGAGTTCGATATACAGAAATGGCCGTATCGATCCATGGATCCTGTTTCCACTGACGGGGAGTCGTTTGGAGGCATGTAGCTCATGTTACGGGCATTTGACCAAAAGTGGTCCGAAAACGGTGGTCTGGGCCAGGCCCGACCCCTCTGGGTCGACCCGAACCAGGTGGACCCGACTTGGGTCCGACCCGGATGGGCCCGGCCTGGCCCGGCGCGGTCCGGTTCGGTCCGGCCCGACCGGCCGGCCGCGGCTCGGCCGGCGCGACCGAGCCGAATCGCGGGCGGGGTGCGCGGATCCCCCGCCCCTCGCCACTAATTGAGGCCGGCGGTTCGTCGGCCGCCTCTCCTCCAGCGGCGCGCCGCCGCCACCGGTTGTCGCCACCGCCGCCGCCTTCCGCGGGCCACCGGAGTTGCTCCGGTGGTCCGTTTTCCTTCCCGTCTGCACCATTGTTCCTCCCGGATTCCGTTCTTCACGGCGGGATCACCAAATCTCCCTTGCGTCACGATTTTCTGTCTCCCGCCAAATCCGCACAACCACGAAGAACGGTGGAGGGTTGTCGGGCCGTGTTCGTTTGGCCCGCACCCTCTGCGTTAGAATAATAACAACGGAAGAAATTATTAAACACATGAAACAACAATTTTAATAAATTAAAATTTTTCATAGGAATCTGGTTTTTTAATTTTAACGAAACGTTCACGGGAATATAAAAGAATTATTCACAACAACCCCTATCTCATCAAGTCTTCGCACGCTCGTTCTTCACAGAATTATGGGATCGTCGTGTCGTCGCGTCGTCGCGGAAGGGTGTTGCGTCGAAGAACTCCGTGGTTGAAGAACAAAAAGATTTAATTAAAAATAATTAAATCCGTGCGTTGATAAAAACCACAAAAGAGTTCTAAAAAGAAACTGAAATCTCTTACCTCCAACAGATGATTGAATATTTCGTTGCGGAGGAAGGAATGTCGCAGAAGAGGAAACGTCGGCGTCGCGGCACACGGCGTCATGTCATCGATTTCCGCAGTTTCGGCGTTCTTCGTCAGAGGCCGGTGTTCTTCGCGTTCTTCACGTTCTTCGCGATGAAGGGTGAAGGCACAAGAACTTCTGTCAAAAACCTCTCAAGGTTTAATCCTCTGAAAAGTCATGTTGGTCTTAGTTTATTACTACGCCAAAAAATGAAAAAAAGGCAAATAACGAACCATCAATTCGTAGAATTAATTCAATGAAATAAACCACCCAATTAATTCAATGAAGAAAACCGCCCAATTAATTGGTTCGTTAAGAATTTAAGAAAACGCATCAGTTGACTTTCATAATGACGGGTTTTCGCGGGTGCGTTACTTAGTGGAAAAGAAATGGTGGGGCTCGTGCGGGTCCCTCCTCAAAAATATCCTACCAAGAGGGTAGGATATTTTTGGATAGCACCCTATCCGCAACAACTCAGCTTAAACTTCATTAAGTGGCTTCAAGTGGCTTCCAAGAGGCTTAGGTGAAATAAAATAAAGCTTGTCGTACAATTTATTTTATTTAATAAATTTAAGCCCAAACATTTTTAAAACCACACCCAAACAAACGCAACTTCGGAAGAGGCGTTTCTAAGAAATCACCGGCGCTGCGATTCCATCGGTTCCCTCGGAATTCGATTCCGAGCACCGGTTCAAAAGTTAGAAAAACTCGCTCATCCGTTCACTGAACGTAACTAAGCCAAACTTCGGAAAATGATTCCGGGCACACCGGGCCTCAGAATCCGGTGCCGTCACAAACTGTGTTCTTGTAAAATTCCAGAGAAAATTAAGAAAAAATTTCCTTGGAATTTACGGGTCTTTACATTACTCCCACCATAGAGATTTACGTCCCCGTAAAGCTTCACCACAAACTTAGGGATACAAAGGCGGTACTGAGCACACATCTGAGCCTTCCTCTCCCATGTGATCACCTGGAGGTTCCAGGGCTGCCAAAGAAAGTGCACAAGAGAAATCCACTGTCCTCCTAGGATTTTCTCCTGTCAATCCTTGATCCTCACTAGAACCTCCGTGGAAGTAACCCCATCACCATTGTCCTGCTCCTCATGGTCGATGATATGCGAAGGGTCGAGCATGTATCTCCTTAGTTGAGATACCTGGAAAACATCGTGCACCTAGTGCAATTGAGGTGGATGGGTCAAGCAGTAAACCACCTCGCCTACCCAGCTGAGGACCTAGAATGGTCCGTTGAACCTCAGTGATAACATGCCTCCCTATCCACATCTCCGCAAACCTCGTCATGGTGAGACCCGTAAGAAGACGTGGCCGTCATCCTCGAACTCCAGAGGTCTCCATTTTTTTTCTAGAACTGAAACTCAAACGACTGCTGCTACGAGGGTAAGGTTGACTGACTCAAGAGTGATCGGTCGCACACTCCTGTTCAAGAGTTACCCTGCGCTGCCTGAGGTTTCCTTTTTCACCGACCAAGGAAAATCCATCCCGACGCTGTAGTTAAACTACAACCTTTTTTCCAAATACCGTCAATTTGTGTATTAACAGTGATTGCCCAGTCCATACTCAAACCAACGTCGTAAGTCCTCGACGCTACCAGCAAGAAATTCCAACCAAAACTCTCGCCTCGAGGATCTTACCACACCGTCGGCGTAAGTGTGATTTTCGAGTCTCCTCCCAAGGTATCTCCAAACATGAGGGTCAAGTCCACGGCTTACCGGAAACTCTAGGACTAGAACATGATTTGTGAAAGCAAGGAAGGATTCATATCGATGTCCGTTACTACAGTAGCTAGTAGTGGACACAGACTGTCCCTTGAATCATTTCTAGAGCCATTGGGTCACACTCCTTGACTGCAAGCATCCACACTCTTCCACCTCCCTCCAGCTCCCTGAGCCTGGCGGGGATAAATAAGGCGGGTGGATGTAGCATGTTAAGATGTACACCACCTCATAATTCTCTCCTAGATCTGCCTCCACGTCTGCTGCTTCGCAGACTCATCTATCATTAAAGCTTCCACTTCTTGAAACATTTAACACGACCGAGTCTCTATGACTGGCATCAGTTTCCTGTTTCTTACTACACTGTGCAGTCTTCATCCGCTCTTGAATGACCTGGACCTTCTTTAGTCTCCTAATAGATTCTATGATTTATTCATTGCCGATAAGAGAAATCTGGTCTCATCCCATTGATGAACCACATTCGTTGCCTATTACAGTCAACCCTGACATGAATACAACTACAACTGAACATGGCACAATAACAAAAAGACAAACATCTGGAAGAAGAAAGAAGTTCCTGGGTCGTCCTCCTCGGATCCTACCTGAAGGGTAGTTACAGATAGCGCAGCTCCTGGTCGTCCACCACAGATCCAACCTGAAGGGTAGGTACAGATAGCCTCCTCCACGCTCTCATCCATCAACCTCCTCTGTGTGTCGTCTCGTCGTGTAGTCCACCTCCGGGTACCGACTCGTCGTGTAGTCCACCTCCGGGTACCGAATCGTCGTGTAGTCCACCTCCGGGTACCGACTCGTCGTGTAGTCCACCTCCGGGTACCGACTCTTCCTCGAACACTCGGCCTCCGTCCGCACTGCCCGTCATCTGCAACCAACACAACGAGGTGCGGGCATAGCCCGTGCAGGGGGGAGTATAACGATACTCAGTAGGGACCCCAAGACCCTCAAGGTATCACTAAACCAACAAGGATAACCACAATAAGATCTCAATAGATAACCACTACCCAGGTATATGCCCATACATATACCTAAGTTATCAAGTGACCCATCTCAATCATGAGGTAAACACAAAGGTCAAAAGATTCATCTCAAACCAGGAGTTTCATTATCGAAACTGTAACTGCTGAAGAGCTCCGTCTCTGGAGTGTACAGTGGTCCTATCACAACTCTGAGGTACTGCTCACTAACCTAAGACTACTGAGGTACTCCTCCTATCGAGTACCGCGGGCCTGCCACCTCACACATTAGTGCTTCCCGCCGGGGTCTGCCACCCAAACACAGTAGTGCTCCCCCCTCATAGCCTATAGAGGTACTCCTCCTTTCGAGTACCACGGGTCTGCCACCTCACACAGTAGTGCTCCTCTGTGGTGGTTCTGCCACCTCACAAAGTAGTGCTCCCCACTAGGCTACGTAAGTCACTCCGAATCAAATCGGACAAGTAGTCTTCAGGTCTTTGCCGGCTACACGGTCTCCGTACTCCATACGCTCGTCTTCGGGAGGGTCCTCTCCACGAGCTACTGGTCGATACTACAAGTATCACAAAGTCCCATGAAGAAGTATCTCAAAGGACCGCCTTGTCATAGGGGTCTCAATGCAACAGACGGCACGTAAATCAGACTCCTGGTCTGTGAGTTATTAGCCTTTTCGTCCCTGGGGACTGGTTGGTTTCAGGTGCGAACAAATCCGGTCATAACTCAACTATACCCCGAACACTCCTAGGGTTTACACATAGGGACCGTTTCTCAACGAGATCACCAACGCCGCTGACGGTTCATCAAACAGACGTTCTGTCAGAAAGGTATCAGCTTTTCCGTTCCAGGGGCCCGGTAGGATTTCAGGTGCGATCCAACCTGGCCACTATCCAACTGCATCCAAAACCTATGCGGAGGATTCCAAAAGTTCCGTATCATCAACAGGAACGCAACGTAACAGACGGCGCGTAAATCGGACGCCCGGTCTAGAAGTTATTGGCATTTTTTTCCCGGGGGCCCGATTGGTTTTTAAGTTTAAACCAACCCAACCGTACTCCAACTACGTCCAAACCTCGAGCGGAGTAACACAAAAGATCCGGCTCACTTAGAGGAATCCAACAAAATCGACGGCACGCCAATCGAACGTCTGGAACTCATGATATAAGTGTTCCCGCTCTGAGGGCCCGGTTGGTTTCGTATCCGAACCAAACCGGCCGAAAACAAAGTAATCCGAAACCTTGAGTGCGATATACCGAAATGACCGTCTCGATCCAAGGATCCGGTTGCCGCTGACGGAGAGTCGTTTGGAGGCCTTTAGCTCATGTTACGGGCTTTTAAACAAAAGTGGTCTGAAAACGGGGGTCTGGGCCAGGCCCGACCCCCCCGGGTCGACCCGAACCGGGTGGAACCGACCTGGGTCCGACCCCGATGGGCCCGGCCCAGCCCGGCCCAGCCCGGCGCGGTCCGGTTTGGTCCAGCCTGACCGGCCGGTGCGACCGAGCCGAATCGCGGGCGGGGTGCGCGGATCCCCCGCCCCTCGCTACTAATTGAGGTCGGCGGTTCGCCGACCGCCTCTCTTCCGGTGGCGCGCCTCCGCCGTAGGTCGACGGCGCCGCCGCGCCGGTGTGGCGCGCCACCGCCGCATTCCGCGGGCCACCGGAGTTGCTCCGGTGGTCCGTTTTCCTTCCCATCTGTGCCATTGTTCCTCCCGGGTTCCGTTCATCATTGCGGGATCACCAAATCGCCCTTGCGTCACGATTTTCCGTCGCCCGCCAAATCCACACAACCACGAAGAACGGCGAAGGGTTGTCGGGCCGTGTTCGTTTGGCCCGCACCCTCCGTGTTAGAATAATAACAACGGGAGAAATTATTCAACACATGAAACAACCATTTTAATAAATTAAAATTGTTCATAAGAATCCGGTTCTTTAATTTTTAAGAAACGTTCATGGGAATATAAAATAATTATTCAAAACAACCCCTACCTCGTCAAGTCGCCGCACACACATTCTTCGCGGAAAGAGGGGATCGTCGCGTCATCGCAGTTTCCGGCGTTGCATCCTCGCGGAAGGGTGTCGCGTCGACGAACTCCGATGTTCAAGAACAAAAAGATTTAATTAAAAATAATTAAATCCGTGCATTGATAAAAACCACAAAAGAGTTCTAAAAGGAACCCGAAATCTCTTACCTCCAACAGATGATTGAATATTTCATTGCGGAAGAAGGAACGTCGCAGAAGAGGAAACGTCGGCGTCGCGGCACACGGCGTCGCGTCGTCGATTTCTGCGGTTTCGGCGTTCTTTGTCGGAGGCCTGCGTTCTTCGCGTTCTTCGCGTTCTTCGCGAAGAAGGGTGAAGGCACAAGAACTTATCTCAAAAACCTCTCAAGGTGTAATCCTCCCAAAAGTCATGTTGGTATTATTTAATTACTACGCCAACAAAGGAAAAAAAATGTAAGTAACGACCCATCAATTCGTAGAATTAATTCAACGAAATAAACCGCCCAACTAATTCAATGAAGTAAACCGCCCAATTAATTGGTGCGTTAAGAATTTAAGAAAACGCGTCAGTTGACTTTCATAATGACGGGTTTTCGCGGGTGTGTTACTTAGCGGAAAAGAAACAGTGGGGCACGTGCGGGTCCCACCTCACAAATATCCTACCAAGAGGGTAGAATATTTTTGGATAGAACCCTATCCTAACAACTCAGCTTAAGCTTCTTTAAGTGGCTTCAAGTGACTTCCAAGCGGCTTAAGTGAAATAAAATAAAGTTTGTCGTACATTTTATTTTATTTCATAACATTAAGCCCAAAAATTTTAAAAACCACACCAGAGTAAACACAACTCCGAAAGAGGTGTTTCTAAGCCATTACCGGCACTGCGATTCCAAAGGGGCCCTCGAAATTCGATTCCGAGCACCGGTTCAAAAGTTAGAAAACCCCGCTCGTCCATTCACTGAATATACCCGAGCCAATCATCGGAAAATGATTCTGGCACACCGGGCCTCAGAATCAGGTGTTTTCAGAAACTGCGTTCTTGTAAAATTCCAAAGAAAATTAAGAAAAACATTCCTTGGAATTTACGGGTCTTTACATTTTATACTATAGTAATATGAATTTTTAAAGGCATGTGACTGATATTGGGCTAGTATGTCACTAAGACATATTCTCGTAGGATTTCTAGGTTGTAATGGGTTAGGATTGATGAAAATGGTATTCGATATTATAGTTTTTTATGATTTCCAATTCAAAAAATGCAATAGAGGTTTTTTAATGATTCTCGATAGATTTATTGATCATGGCCTATTATAAAGGGGACTATGAATAAGTTTTTAATCAAGGACTCAAGAGGTTTGATACCTCACATGAATAATTATATAAATTAATCATCAATAAGGAATTTTTTTGATAGTGTGTGATTATACTACTGATATATTTTTAGTTGATAAATTATTCAATAAATAGACATGTGTTGTTTTAAAATAAAACAATTTACTATCATTAAACTCTTTTTTGAAGACAAGATTATGGTAAATTTCTTGTGGAATTAATATTGGATCATGGTTAGATTCCAGATGAGGTGTTTTCTGGAACTATACTTAATAATAATAGGTGAAGTGTCCAGGATGACTTAGTATGGTATATGAATATGACCATTGGACCCTTACTGATGATTTATTTTCATAACCATTATGATATATTTGTCTTCTAGGGAGGGGTATGGTATAAAAATTCATAGAGAGGACATATTCCATGGTTTTGGATGGTTGTTTTTTCTTGTGATGTATCTTATATTTTATACCCTGGAGATGTGTGTTTTGATTGTTCTATGTTTTGTGAAATTGGTATGGGTGTGTGTTTTATTCCCCTTGAGTTATGAAAATTTGTGAGTTGGAATTGACCTAGGTGGTTGGACATAATGACCGAAAATGGGATTCGACTGGGGGTCTTGGTGAGAGAGTCTATTAACAGTCTTTACACGAAATTAGTTTAGGTGGTGGATTTTATTGAAAAATAAAGCATGATCTATGAGAGGGTCTGGTCAAGATACATGTGACATTGGGTGTGTGAGTTACATACGGATATTTTTTCATTTTAAATTGGTCTACTGAGGGTGTATCATAATATGGGGGGTTTTGAAGTTTGAATGGATATTATTTTGAGTTGTAGTTAATGTCTATTAGTACATCACCCTTAGGGTTTTTTCTATTGGATATATATTGTTTAGGTTCCGATCAATGGTAAAAATTATTAATATGGGATCTTTATGATGGTTAGGATAAGGATTTAGGGAAAAAGAGGTGCTCAACAATATCTGTCGGGATTTTTTGGTGACATGGGATCTTCACAATGTTAATGACATAATGATTTATAGTTTCCATTATATGTAAATAACTTGGAGTGGTGAACATATGTTAGAATATTAATTTTTTATTTGGATGTATCGATGAGGTTCCATGACTAGTTATCTCTATTTGAAACTTTAGGAATATGATGATTTTGTATATTTACATAGTAGATTTTTTTTTATGAAATGAGCCTCAATAGTGGGGGTGAAATTTTTCATGGATTTGTGATATTTCAAAAGTTTTGGGTATCATATAGGGTGATTTGAAATAGGTCAAATGATAATGTGGGAATGGAAAAATCAATGGATAGGGGTGTGAGATGAGATTCATGAGACATGACTTGTTAGAGACAGAGAATAATTCTGATGTTTTGTTACACAATATAGTGTAATTGGTATGTGTTAATAGAATATCAATGTTATGAGAACACGGTGACGTGTTGTGCTTGTTATCTTGTGGATTCAATTTTATAGGAGCGTAGGCTCAATTTTCATATAGTAGGTATGTTTCCATGAGAAGGATATGAATTGATGTTGGTGTAGTGATACATTGTGTGCAGGGTGATATAAGACAATTACATTTTGTTGATGAGTAAATTTTGTATGAGGTTATGTAAATAATGTTTTAGTTCATTATTTTATTCATCTATGAAATCTTAGAATACTGTTTTCTAGTGAAAATCATGCACAATATCTTCATGTCATACTGAGTACAGAGGGAGTGTATCAGATATAATCAAATCTACCAAAATGTTGATTCTTGTTTTGTGCAAGTAATCAATGGAGTCTTTTATTGTGGATCAAGGTTTGTAAATCCTTATTGTTGGAATTGGACTATCATTATTCTGTGTGAAATGTCCTTGTAGTGTCCTGGATGCCAGTTAATGCCATGGGTGTTTTTTTGGAATATTGATGTGAGTGGTAGTTGATATTTTTTTGTCTGACGTGAGATAAAGATGACCATATGAAATTATTAGGTTAGAGGTGGTAATACCATGGTTCCTGAAAGATATTGTTTCCTTATTGTTGTGTGGATTATGAAATTACTATGGAGTGGAGTGACATGTCATTCATTGTGGTGTGACAATTGAATTGGAAGGGACAAAAGTGTGTAAAATAAGTCGTGGAACGTTCTTAGGGGAACTATGATTTTAGTGTAGAATAATTGAGTTTCAATCATAACATTTAATATGGGTTCTAGTAGAAAATTAGTTTTGGTGGTAGATCTAGTCGTGTATTGGAATTTTGATTGAGGTGTCTTTAAAAAGAAGTTCAAGGATCTTTTGTTAGAGGTTTGTTGGTGGTATAGTAGGGAATGAAGACAGTTTTTTATAAGCGTCAGATTTGAATTTGAAATATCCTATGGAGTTATTTATGCTATATAATTGGTGTTCTTGTATTATCATTAAATTACATTACGTGTGAATAGATTTTGATCATGTGAGTTGGTAATGTGTCAGTAGTTGGACAAAGATGTTATCTGGATGACTTAGATGAGGACAACCTGACATTGGTTAGTATATAAAATTTATGAAGTATGTTTGAATAAAAACATATTGAGACTTATTTGGAATTATGGATTCATATGGTGGGTAAATACATGTCATTAAGAAATGTTAGTTGGTTCATAGTTTAGTCATGGAAAATGGGTATGTACCACTCATGTTGGTTTTCAATGATGAGGAATAGATCCAATGATGGAATGCATTTCATAAGTATTATAGTTCCCAAAAATTTGGGAATTATAAAAATAGCATTGTGGGAGTGAGAGTATGAGTTTATGTTGAGATTTTACAATGGAGGAGGTCACAAGCATCAAAGTTTAATATATAAAAGGTGAATTTATTCCTGGGATGAACCAATTCCTCAGAGAGTAATAAGGAAATGAAATAATCATAATTTCATATTTTATGTGAATGTAAAAGCCTAATGTTGGTTTTATGGTTTTGAAAAATGTTTTCTGCTCGATTTTTGGTCGGTTGAGTACCTTTCATGGGACGTTGTTCACTGGTTGTGTTTCAAAAATTTAAAAACTGACCAAGAACATTGAATATAACTAGGGACCTATATAGGTTAGTTGGTGTGAATAGATGACCCCACAATTTCTCTTGGAAAATATGATTTATAGTGGGTATATATTATGATCTCAAATCCATAAATGATTGAAATTTCAAAAGGTATTTGAATTTTTATTTTCTTCTATGGTAAAATATTGAATCAAGAGTCGAGATGAGATTCCATGAGATGGAATGCCTCAAAGTGATATTTTTAGACATTGAATGATGATCATGATGTCCACTAGGAGATACTCAGAAGACACTGTCTATGTTTGAAGATTTTTTGGGCTTTCAGGCCAATGTTCATTGATTGGTATGCATAATCTAGGAGAAACGATGTTACACTTTTTTGATAAGTTTGGAATATGATTACTACGATTGGATAATGGTTATGTTTTATAGTAAAACATGTTTTCTGGTAAAACATTTTAGAAAATGAGAAACTATTTAGGTCCGGGGATATATAAGGTAACTGAACAAGGACTACACTTGATTTTAATCTACCATGTTAATTTATATAGAAGGGAGGATGATCTGAGAAAATGGTTGTCATATAGTTCGTTCAATGATGATGCCTAACAATGTGAGAATACTTTTATTTCCTAGTGATGTATGCATGATTAATTATCGATTTGTAAAATTTAGTGAAAAAATTTCGTGGCTGTACATAATTATAATGACTTCAATTTTTTATCTCCATAACCATATTTCTTGAGAATTATGCATGTGTAGGCCAGGGGTCCTCCTACCCACTTCCACCTTCTCCAACCTCTTGATTTAGGGTGTGTTCACAAAGATTTTATCGATTTATCAGCCAGTTATTCTCATCTTATGTATTATTTTCTTCTTCTCCATACATATCTATTAATTTTGATATTTTTATTTAGGTTTATATTACTATTCCACCTAAGCATGATGGAATTTTTTATACTAAAAGGGGATTTTGGTCATCTTGTGTACTAGAGATACTGAGTTGACATCCACACATCTATGCATGTTGTTTTTGTTAAGGTATGCTTTAATATTGAATTTTAATAATTTTTTTCTAAATATTTATTTTCATTAATTATTATAATGACGTCTTCTCTTAAGAACATTCATAGGGATGGTTTAGTGAGCCTATTTTGGACCTCCCACGTGAGTTTCAAGAAGTTTTTATGGGCGTTAAATTCCTGGTGATTTTTCTGACATTAATCAAAGTTGTTTTTTAAAAATTTTATTAATTATATAGGTTATATTTAATTAATTATTATTTCATGTAATGATTTAATATCTTTGATGGATTATTGGATCCCATTTCGGAATAGAGTAGTTTCGATGAGGCTTTGACAATATTTGGAACATCTTCCATTATTTGAAAACATAATGTGAATTGTTGTTAAATGATGTATGTGTCCTATTATAATTACCCAAAATATTGATAGTTTTTTTACATGATAATGGTTTATGTTCCAAAAATCCCTTGTGTGGAGCCTCTTCATTATAGATTAATTTTATTGGAATTAAGAATTAAATTTTTACATTAGACCTTCCAAAAAACCTATTAGATCTATTTATTTTTATAATATTGAACGTACAACTCCCCTTAGACTGTGCTTCTTTTTTAAATTGTATAGTAGGTTTTTAAGGGTAAATTACATGGGTACTGAGCTCATCCCATTTACGATTTTTGTTTGGATAAATTTAATTATTACGGGCTACATGGTAGTAATTTGGAATGAATGCGTTAATATATTCTGAAAGGATGAAGTTGGAATGCTCTTATGCATTTTGTTATATTTATGATTGACCTATGATTCCTTTTAAGGTGATTAAGGTGTGTGTTCTATGTTTAAACATGGTTTTTTGTTTCAATGGTTGAATGTGATGTTAAAAGGGGGTTATGTATTAGTATGAGTTGTTTACCTCCAGCATAATTTAAAAGGGGGGTTTATGTTGGATTTTAAATCCAAATTCAATATGTAATTGGGGTTTATCATTTGGTAAATATGTAATAATAGATCTTTTTAATTGATTTTATTGAAATTAATAGTGACAAAATTAATTTTTTTGAATTAATTTTTTTATAAAACAATTTTTTAAATATATTATATTACATTAAACACAATGTCTACCTTGTGTTAATCTTGACAATGTGGTTTAGAAAACCATAATATTTTATGAATATTCTTATTTATATATGATTGTAATGAAATAAATGTTTAAATTAGCGTTAGAAATATAAATAATTAATTTTTAAATATAATATAAAATTATTTCAGAAACATAATAAATATTGATAAATGTTATAAATTTTTGTAAAAGTTTTTATTTGTTAAAAAAAACAATTTTTGAACAAATGTATCTATTTTATTATGAGAAAAAATTATAAATTATATTTTTCAACATAGAGACTTTTTATTAAAAAATTCACCGTAATTTTTCATATATTCATTTCATAATTATCATATAGTAAATTATATAATGTTTTCGAAAAAGATAAAATTTTCATTGAAATATAAACAATACAAGTTTTTATTTTGAATTATATTTTCATTACCAAAATATAAAAACATTTAATTTGTATTCATATTGTATTAAAAGTAAAATTACCTCAATTTTTTAATTATTGAAATTTAGTTCATTGGAATAAATTCATTATATAATTGGGATATTAAAACATTCTATACTTATGAGAATTTTTACATCAAAAAGACAGATTTCTCAACATATTTAGGTGATTAATTTGAAATTAAATTCTTCCAAATATTTCAATTCAATTTATAAAAAGTAATCTCATATTTTAAATAAGAATAATTTAAATTTTATAATAATTTTAAATTAATTTTTTACCACTGTGATTATTAAAAAAAGTAAAAATTAATTACCACAATTAAGGTGAAAATGTGTTTATGTGAGCTGAGGGTAAAATAAAAAGATAATTGGTAAATTGACCTATTAAATTTCATAAAATCTTTTGAATGGAAATATATAAACCTTATTATCATTTATATTCTATAATGGTAACTTTTGGGTACTTGTGTCATGATACAATCTTGGTTCATTTTATTGTTTTTAAAAAATTCCATGTGTATCCTCTCCCCTCTTATAAAAGACTATCTCACTCTTCTCTCTTATTATCACATACAAAATTATTTGGATATCCCAATACCTACCCAAATATCATCCTCATTTACTTTATATCATACTAGAGGTCTTATTTTTCATTGTAATCCATCATAATATGTCTTTAATTATAAATCTAAAGTGGCTCTCAAAAAAAGAGGTATAATTATTAAACATATGTTTTTAATTTTTTTGTCATTCAAATTCATAAAATCAAATATAACTATGATTATATAATAAAAAAGTATATAATATAATGATATGTCATTATTTTAACGAAATAACATGTATCCATCCCCTATTCCGTCAGGTAGGAAATGAAACCATCGATTGCGTGTACGAATGACTATAGCCTCACCAATCGATGTAGTTTGTTCTCTATAACCACCAGTCATGGATATATATAATGGTTTAGTTTAAATATTTTTTGGGGAATAATTATCTCATGGATCCATTGATGAATTTTTGGTGTTGATTGTGTTTTTTAGACCAAGAGGTATTCCATATCCATTTGTGGTGTTCCAGAGATATTATCATCAATCTATGTTGGTAAAGAACAATGAAAAAGGATGGGTTGATATGGAGGTGGTTGAAAATAATAGATATAAGGTGGTGCAATTTTACAGTTTTTTTCAAATGTTTTGGCATCAAAATTGGAAGATGGATAGAGGAGTTTTTGGTAATGAATGATGTGTTAATGATCTGTAATGTGTGCAAAATATAAGGATTTTTCACGCAAGATTAAAGCTTATTTGGAAACATCCATGCAAGGAATTATTTAAGACCCAAATATTAAAAAATGGATATGGAAATAAGTGCGTGAATGATGAGTATTGCACAAAATAATATTGTTCTCTCAATTTAATGTCAATTTGGGATTTACGGTTATAGAGGGGATCTTCCACAAAAAGAGGAATCTTTTGTGTTGGGGTCAACGAATCTTATAAATATGGCGTGACTCCTATCATTTAAAAAAATCTCAACACTTAGTGATAATCCAATCTCTTTATCGTGTAAACAATTTAACAAAAGGTATTTTCTTGAAGGATTTGGATTTATGCGCAAAAAAAATAGGGAGGCACATAAGAATTTATTTTTTAAGATTGAGGTTTCATGAAAGTGGTGTTTCAAAAAAAAAATTGGAATCTTGATTGCAAGAGATGGAAAGGGTTGCATTATTGATTTGACGATTCCATGAAAGACTATTGTAAAGTGGTAATCATCAGTGGATGAAATATGGATAACAAAAATATATATATTCATTAGAGGATGAATTCATTAGTGATAATGAAAGTACCTATATATATATAAACTATTAGTGGATCATATGAATATGTAGAGAGAAATTCAGTCGAGAGAGTAGTGAGCATTGAAATTGTGATTGTTAGTAAACATTGAGGGACAGCGGGTACACTTAAAAAAAGTAAACAGCAGTGTGCTATTAGTGTATTTGGTCCATCATCAAATTGTAGTTGTATTCTCCATGATTGTATCTTATTAAGGGTGAACCATGTAAAAATTTATTTGTACCATGAATGATTTAATTTATATTCATACTTACCGATATGAATGATAATGAATACAGTTTTGTTTAAAAATTATACACAATCAAAAGGGGTAGTAATTTTAATCAATCATACGATCATTCACCCCCACTTTAGGATATCAAGCCCAGTGAACCTAATAATTTGTATCAGAGGGAATATTTCATATCAATGTTTCTCTATCTCAATTGAGGCCACCAATCATAAAGAGATTATTATCTTCAATGGTAGAAAAATTCATTTATAGAAGAAATAGCTTCAAAATTACTTCCAATCATTGTAAATTTTTGTGTTTATAGTAGAAAGTAATGGTATCTAATTCAATATCAGTGGGGGTGCATTATCATGGGCTAAAAGAGGGGAATTGGATGATGATGCTAAGGGAATTAATACTTCACGGGGATCCCTATAAAATGAAAACTATACAAATATGATATCAAATAAACCATCATATGATATGTGTAAAATGTTATTGAATATATATGAAGAAGATACAAATGTTACTTAGGCCAGATACATGTTCTGTGGGTCAAGTATGAAGATCTAATAATGAACACGAATGAGTCTTGTGATTCATTCATTGATCAGGAAAATATTGTTGTAGAAATCAAGAAATGTCTTGGATATTTAATTTAATGACATAAAGATGTTGAAGAGAATTTGAGAAAACATCTGCCTCCGTTCAATCTGATGGATTTTGTTCTTCAAGACAACGATTCAAAAGAGTTGTCACTAGATAACATTAATAGTACCCTGTTAGCATATGAAATAATTAATGATGAAAATTATGATGTGTAAAATGAAAATCTAAAGATGTCTCAATTATGGACATTAAGAATCTCACCATTGGTGATTGTCTGTTTCAAGATGAAACACATGGGGTAATTTCATTCATATCTTCAAATTTATAAAGTGGATAAGGAATGTTCGAGGGGAAACTTATACTAACGTGTTTTCGATGATGAAAGGTCATCCATATTGTGGTAAGGTTATCCGATAAGTTCCAAAAAATGATTCTGATGATTCAAAAATCCAATTAAAAAGTATTTAGTATATGTGAAAGCCAATAAATAGTTCAACATAAGTTTCATTAAGAAAAAGAATCTTTTTTCACATGACTGTGATAGTTTAGATGAGTCTGATGGTGAAGAGGTTGAAGAGATAAACAACAGTAATGATTTGGAAAAAAATAAATGGTGGTAGTTGTCGGTAGTTCTCAGAAAAAGGCTGAAACTAACCATGATTTAGAAGAATAAGAATTTTATGGAAGAGTTGATATTAAATCTCAATTACATTTTTCTTTTGAGGGGATTGATGTTTGGAGAGAGAAAACAATAAAATACAACAATGTGGTACATGATGAAAAACTCTATATGCAAAAGTAGAATGAAGAAATATTAGAGTTGATGAAGGAATTTGAAAATATTCTGTCTTTATTTTCTAGAGGCCTTAGAAAAAAGTAATGTGTACAAACTCACAGTTGAATAATAGAGAATGGTGATTGATGGTTTAAATAACAAAACTAGATAACAAATCAAATTCTTTTAGTAACTTGATGAATAAGATTTCAACCTGTAATGAAAATATTAAGATAAATGAAAAATCTTGACTCCCAATAAGATATGAACAAAACAGATCACTCAAATGACATAAAATTTGGATGTAAAAAAGTTTGTTAGAGTAGAAAATAATTAAAAACCATGTTCAGATGATAATAATGATATGTGGATTGACCAAAAACAAAAGCGGTGAATGTAGAAGTAAGACTACAAACACCCATTCCGATATTGTTGGTTTATTTGGGTGTAAATCAGAATAATAATATTCAATTATCTTAAGGGACAACAAGTAGGGACGAAGTGAAAAGTAGTAATGCACCCTATAATAAGAGTTCATGATATGAAATGATGGGACATTCACAACATTTGTGTTATATAGCCAACAGATACTAGCGGGTACAAGAAAAAAGTGCCACCCATATAGAGATAAATATTATGGAATAACATCAGAGGTACGCTATTTTTGGTGTATAGGATTTTGACACATGGCTATATATTGTACATCAATCATATAGAAAACGGTTCCAAAGAAGAACCCATGTGGTTGCAAGCATCAAATCAGATAATCATCAAGTGATCTAAAAAACATAAATCGATTTTCAACATTGCATGATGAAGCTAGTCCATCACACTCAATATCAGATCATGTTTTTTCAAACTAAACAGAGTGTGATGTCAAATACATGAATCAAAAATAAAAATGATTAGAATGTAGTGGAAGCATATATTTCAAATAAAGCATCAGATCATTTTGGAGTATTGATCTTTGATAGTGGAAGAACATCCCATATAAAAGGAAACAACGACCTTGTTATAGGCATAAAATATAAAAAAATAATGTTTTTTTATGTTTAAGAATTATGATGGTCCGAAAATTGTTGGCTCAATAAAGGATTGTTTTGGGGGAAATAAATGAGATTTGTTGATGTCTTGGTAGAAGAAGGTCTCAGTAAAAAATATTTCGGGCCAGTCAAATTATTGGCTTAGGTATTTATATAAGGATTACTAAGATGCTGTGTATTTTTATGGATGATATGAATATGTGGTTCTATAGGGAAAAAGGAAAAAAATGGAAATATCTACCTTTTGTGTAGATGAAGATACATTATTTTTGTCTAGAGAGGGAGAAAACTAGATATGGAATAAACAACTATGTCATCTATGACCACCTTCCATAAATGGTATTCTAATGTGTGTGGTAGCTAGTGGCATCCCAAATCTATAATGTGATCATACACATATGTAAGATTCTTGTTAACAAAGGAAGATCATCAGAAAGATGTAAAAATAAAAGGAAAATGAAGTCAATCTAAGGGATTTAATTATTATGATCATATGATTGTGGACCTATCTCACTGTGATCCATTAACAAAAATATGTATTCTATGATTTTCATGATGATTATAGTAGAATGGCATGGGTATTTTTAATTTCCTATAATTCCAATTTGTTTAGTAGAATATAACATTTTCAGATGGAATATGAAAGAATTATATGACAGAATATTCTGACGTTTCGAATAGAAATTGGTACAAAATTAAAAAATAGTTTGATGTACGACTCTCTCGAGAAACATGAGATAATGGTTTGTGTTTCTATGGTGATAATCCTTAACAAAATGTATTGGTTGAATGGATTATTATGATTATGAACCACATGGATTGAATGATGCTCAATGAAAATTACCTTTTAATAAATTTTGGGATGGAAGCAGTATTGACGTCAGTTTATAATTATAGTAGGGCATTATTTTTTTCAAATGAAAGAAATACTCTGTACGAGATGTAGTATTGAAATAATCCAATTGGGAAATACTTTTGAATCGTTTGATGTAAGTGCATTATTCTAAATAAATAATAACTCACCATATTTTATTCATGTGTATATGTGGGGGTATTCCACTGACTATTCAAGGAAAAAATATTATAATTTTTTTAATAAGAGGCAGCAAATATTAGTTGAGAGAAATGATGTCACTATAGTAGATACTGAAGAAAATAATCAACAACATAGTTAATAGTTTCATAATGAATGCAATGAGGAGGAAAAAATGATGGGGTACTATAAGTGGTAGATACTAATTCAGAAGAATACACAAATGATGAACAAGAGAAAGTCAACAATATATGTAGAATGAAGACATAGAGTCAAGTTGAAATTTATAGGAAAAATGTCATTGGATATCAAATATCTCATATTCCAAACAAATAATTATTTCATTATATCATTCCTCTTTCTAATATTAGGTAGAGCTGAAATTTTTTTCCGCTGAAACAAGTGATAATAACTGGGCCCAAGCCATGAATGAAGAGATAAATTATTTTGAGAAGAATCAGGTGTGGGATATTTTTTTCAAGGAGTATAGATAATAATTTAATTGAAACTAAACATTTTTTTAAAAAAAATATGAATGCAAATGGTGCAATGATTCGAAAAAATCATTATATTTTCTTAAATGTTACTCATATATTGAGGGTATTGATGTCAATGAAACATTTTCACCTATTACAATGCTGTAGATATTCAGAATATTGATGGAAATTTTAGTGAAACATAAGTTCAAAGAGTTCAGATAGAAGTATAATCTTTATATTTGAATTATATTCTTGAAGAAGATGTGTATATTAAAAAGATATTTCGTTTTCTCCATTAGGAAAATCAGAAAATCATCTTGCAGTTGAATAAAACACTATATGATCTGAAACAAGCACCAACAATAGTATTTGAAAAATCATGATTTTTGCATGATGGATTTGATTACAATCTCTATTTCAATAGAAACTATAGTCAAAGGATTATGGTGTTTTCTTATATTGTTGACATAATATTTTATAGACCAGAAGAACCTCAATGCAGAATTTTTTTTTGAATTCATGAAATATGAGTTCAAAATGTCAATGATTGGTGTGATGGAATTTTTTCTTTTTTTCATAGGTGACACAAAGAAGAAATGACACTTTTTTTCCAAATAAAAATAATCTAAGGAGGATGTTAAAAAATTTGGAATTGAAAATTCCAAATAGTTGAAAACTATGTTTGCTACATAGAAAATAATATTGAATGTTGATAAGGGTATGGTAGTTAATATCTCAAAATATAGGAAAATAATTACAAGCATAATGTTCTTGACAGTGACAGGACGTGATATGGTATTTACCACATGCCAAGAAGTGAGGTATTAAATAAATACTCGGTAATATATAAGGTTATTGTTAAAATAATACTTCAGTATATAAATGAAATAGTGGAATAAGGTCTAATGTATAATGAAAAATCATAGTTAGAGATTTTTTGATATACATATTATGATTGGGATGGTTCATTAGATAACAAGAAATAAATGTCCTAAGGTTCATTCTACCTTTTAGGATTAAATATTTCTTGAATATGAATGAAAAATGATTTCATTTTATTGAGCACTCTAGATGAAGAGTATATTGTAGCCACCCAAGAATGCACATAGTTATTATGGATGAAGTACCAGCTTGAGGATATGGGAGTTTATGTGAAGTATCCGATAAGAATCCATTTAGATAATTGAAGTTTAATCTATATTAGAAATAATAAATTCCATAAATCATGGACAATTCTTGTTGAAATATAATATGATTTTATCAAGGATATGGTGGAACACATTCTTGTGATGTTGAAGTATGTGCATATGGATCTACATGTTGCAGACATTCTGACAAAGGCCATATCCAAAGATGTATTTCAGAGAATAGAATGGATCTAGGAGTCCACTTGACACCTCTCACATGAAAATTTATTGATGTGGGACACCCTCTCCCTATGGTATGTTTTTTTCCGTGATGTACCGATCTGTGTTCTTTACAATGTTGTGTACTACAAAAGAGTCACCTTTGGGTTTGTTGACAATGGTTGAGAAAATGTGGATCTTTATGGTGGATAAATTTTGGCTAAATAAGGGAGAGAATGACTTCAGTCCAGACAAGGGGACAAGTTGATAGGCAGAGCAGTTAGATAGGGGAATCAATCAAGAAAGGTAAAGAATTAGATAGAGGTAGTTACATTATGAAAACCAATGTTTCAATATTGGGGGTGTATTAAATATGAATATGATAGAAGTGATCTATCATGGAATATATATCATGATATTTTAGGTTCAAAATGAAAATATTTTATTGGTTTAAATAATTTGTGTCAGGAATGAATTGTTTCATTGAAAAACATTTCATTATACACTTTATAGTCAGTTCATGCATTGCTCATGTGGTCTTAATGTATTTTTGGAGTAAATCGTTGATCGCTATCTGAATCACAGAACGAGAATGGAGGAATAAAAAGAATGGATCTATAAAGAGTTTTAATTTAATAATAGTGTTATTAACAAACCCTATGGGGGATTCTATTGGTAAAACTTCCCTCAAGGAGGCATGAATTATTTTTTGCGTTGACTGTGTTTGTTGAAAAAATGGTTTTCCATAGTCAGTTGTAGTGTTATAGAGATATAGTAACTCCCAAACACTAGTTACCCAAAGTCATCACATTATTACATAACATTGGAATGATAGAATAAATCATGTATCGAATGTCAGGTCTCTTTGGAAGACTTGTAAGTAATATATACATACATATATTTTACATTATATCATGAGATAAAAATAACAACAACATTTTATCCACATTAAACACACATATATCCCTTTTCCTATCCCTACATGTCAACCATAAAATACTTTTCACATCTAGGGAAAAATAATACATGTAAAGGGGTGAACTCATATGCTCTGTTAGGATAAAAATATAGTGGAACCTTTCATAACATAGAATTAACATTTAAGGGAATGAATAAGGCTAAAAAACAAGCATTTAAAACATAATTTTCAGCATAATTTTTCAAATATAAATCATATAATATCATTTTCATAATCACAAGGATATTATACTAGTCGAATAATCACATATAATATCAATAGCCAATTTCATAATAATGGAATGCATAATTCCAAACATCATAACAAAATAGCCATGGACTCATGCCAATACTACAAATAAGATTTTGTTATGTCCTTATTCCAAGACACTAGTTTTTATCATGATACATTCTGATGCATCGAGGAGCTATAGCGGCATCCACCCATCACTTACTATTTCTAATGCATTCCTCATATGATAAGGATAAAACATAACATTAACATTTGTATTAAAATTAGCATATGAAATGTTAATACTTTATCAATAAACCATTAATGGTATAAAAATAACACATCCACAGTAAAAAATATTCCAAAACATTTTATACAATATGGAAGCCTGTATCATAATATATTAACATCAAATATGGGTGAAATCCATCAAAGAATGATGACATAGAAAAAATCAAAACTATATAGGAGAAATATCCATTTCAATTTTGAAACCATTTAAAAGTATTGTAATTATAGAAGAAAACTTTTATTTTAAAAATATTCTTATAAGTTTGCAAGGGAAGCTTTAAATATGTTATAACGGCAGAAAATAGTCGGACTCCCCATATAAGTTAAAAAACATTCTTACCCTTATTTATCAAAAAGGTAATAAAGTACCTTGTATGTAAAATGACAGAAGTATTCCTTAAAAAACATTTTATAAAAATCCATAAAGTGTGTAAATGAATTTAACCTTTAGTATAGGAAATCAAAAAAATGTTTTCAAATACAATTTTAAGAAACACATATGTGGATGATAAAGAGGTCAGAATAGATACTCACATATAACAACCTAGGATAATGAAGAGATTGTAGAATTAACCTGTATCGTGTAATTTTACTTGGTCGAGGTTATGGTAAACGCCATTATAATACGGAATCATTTTTATTAAATTATACACGAACTAAATATCTAAATATGGTATCATATATGATTTTATAATATTCCATTGTTAATAATATTTTAGTAATATCATTGTTTTTGGTGTTAACTGATTCGTTTTCCTTTATATGAATGGTTATTTAAGCAATGTTTTTTGGATAGGACGAATTTTATTTATATAAATAATTCTATTACATTCTTAAACATTATTTTCTATTCATAAAATAATATTTATTAAGAATTTTTATGATGGGGAATGAATTTCATCGTGTTCGTGGAGACGGTAATCTGTACCTATAGACGATCGACAATACAATTTTATTGATGGTGGAATCGATTGTAATTGTATGGTATATCATATATAAAGAATAATTAACATGTTATATTTATTATTTACATCAATTATACTCATTGTAATACCCACCCAAATAATGGAGTGTTGAATGACAAACTAAACCACGACGTGGAGACGGTAAGGCATACATACACACATATGGAGACTTTTTCATTCATAGGATTGATAGAATAATGAATATGGTTGTACCATATTTATAATAAAATCATATTATGTATAAGTTACTGGAGATATTATTTTGATATAGAAAAAACAAAAATAGCAGATGTGGAAGAAGAAATGAACTTTGATTGAGTTGGTGAAATTATTACCTCTTATTCAAGAGTTCCCTTTTTACCTAATCAAAATGGATCCTGATGATGAAATTCTTGATCAATGGCCTCAAGGTCAAATTCAGGGTTGTTTGGACGATATTTGAGTAGTGTTTGGATGAGAAAAATAGATTTAGAGTTGTGATTTTAAGAGAAGGGGAAGTGCCCTTTTATAAGAGATTTGATGGTCAATTTAGTTAAAACATAATATATTATTTTATTATACAATCATATTCTATTAAAAATGGCTCCAAAATGATATATTTCTAGATTAAGGTGGGGATGGGTCAAAAAAATTTCAACCAATAGGATTTATATGGGTTTAGGTCACCATATTAACCTTATCTTTTAGATTTAACTCTTAGTTAGATAGTTTAACTTTTACCATTTATTCTTGTATTATTAATATAAATGGTTAATAAACATACAATAAAAATCAAATAGATCCCCAAGTGGTTTATTATTAATATATATAAGCTTATCTATGTCATTTGGCTGATCATTATATTAAAATAAATATTATATCGACTAATAATATAGTATTTCTTTTCAAAACTCATTTATGTCAACTTTGAAACAATTTTGTATTTTGTTTTTGTGAAATTCATAACGTCATTATAATGTCAAAAATATTATTTAAAAAACATAAAATGACATTGTAATTTTAAAAATTAGTGGAATTCATCAAAAGTCTCAAATTATTATTATTTGGATATTTATAATATCAATTATTTTAATCTTTTATTAGTAAGGTAATTACTGCTTCATCATTGTGTCATAAATGAATTAATGATGCAATGATAAAAAACTATAAATAAAATAAAAATATGTTGGAAATATATTTAGAGTTCTAATTAATATTTATAGTAAAATTTATTTTTTTTATAACCCTATATTAAAAATTGAATAGTTATTAAACTTTGAATTAAACACTTTTAACTCTTCTTTAAATGAAAAAAACATTAATTCCCTAATCTAATCCAAGTGGACAAAAAGGATAATATTTTACTCCAAAAGTTTTTTATGGTAAAAAACACATATCTA
The DNA here is from genome assembly GCA_963277665.1 of Viscum album. Lineage (NCBI taxonomy): Eukaryota > Viridiplantae > Streptophyta > Magnoliopsida > Santalales > Viscaceae > Viscum > Viscum album. The sequence goes on from OY728159.1 coordinate 501,938,841, forward strand.
ATAGAATTAGGACTTCTGTTAGGGTACTTATAATATCATTTTAACCTTTAATTACCCAATTTACTTTTAACTGTGGTAAACAAAATACAAAAGTTAATATTCACCAAAAAATATTTTCATCGTATTAAACCACATTTTACTTAATGATGTCAACTGTGTCTCTAATAATTTTGAAATTCATTTTACAGAAGCAGTAAAATTATATATTATTAAAATTTTCAAATTTTCCTAGAAGGTATTTAAAAAAAGGTTCGAAGTTGAATAAAATATTATAAATCTAATTTTATTTAAGAAGAGACTCCAATGAATTATGTTGAAATTATATTATTATTATTTATTTATTTTTACTTGATATATGTTTTAAAAAATATATAATTTTTTAAATAAAATTTTTGTTCTAAATAATAACGCAATACTTTTCTCTATTCATAAAAAAATGGAGGTTTTTAGAAAAATAACAAAAATTTACCCTAAGCTAATTATGATATTCCAAACAATAAAATGATGTCCATTTTGAAAAATAAAATTTATCAAGTTTCAAAAATTAGGTATTACTATTCATAACGGGTAGTATGATTTTCTGTGGGGTGCTAAAACTCAATATTGCATACAACGCATGCTATTTCATTACTGAAAAGGAAACGTAGTCTGAATGTTTGAGGTGGTACATTATCCCCTCCTTTAAATAATTTCGTCATTAAAATTTCTGGTATACTAAAGTACAAAAATATTCGGGTGGCAATTCATCATAAGTTCCTCGGGTTCCCACACAGCATCTTCCATTTTATTGTTTATCCTTATATATTTCACCAGACAAGTCATCAAGATTATCAAATCTTATTATCTAGTATCATGAATTATGATAGGATCTTTGAAAGAAGACATGTCAGGTTCCCGTTCTATTTCATCATAGGTGAGTACATGCATTGGTTCAAACATGTATTTTATTAACGGTGATATGTGGAACACATCATAAACTTTGGAGAGACTTGGGGGCATTTCCAAAACGATATGCTAGAACTCCAATTCGTTCTAATATTTCGAAAGGTCTGCTGTACCTGGGACCCAATTTAACCTTCTTACTGAAATGTATAACACCCTTCAATTGAGATACCTTCAAGAAAAATGATCTTCTACTTGAAATTACAAATCATTCTATCAGTTATCAGCACTTCTATATTTCTTCCGTTGAGCTTCATTGATTTTAGTTTGGATAACATTCTCATATTTGCATTGTCTCCTCAACATGTTCTAGGCCTACGAGTTCTCTTTCATGAACATCATCCCAACAAGTTGGTGTGCGACATCTTTTTCCATATAATGCTTCATATGGTGCCATCTTAATACATGAATGGTAGCTATGGATATAGGAAAATTCTTCCAGAGGTAAATCTTGATCCCACATACCTTGAAAATCAAGTGAATAAGATCCCAACATGTCTTATAAGGTTTGAGAAGTCTGTTTTAATTGTCTATCAATTTGAGAGTGGATGGCATTGCTCGAACAATGTTCAGTATCCAAGGCATTTTGAAGACTTTTCTATAATCGTGTTGTAAAATAGGGATTATGATTAGAAACTATCCAAAGGGGTACTCCATTATGTCTTACAACTTCATTAATATATAGTCTAGCTAAACGTTAAAGTGGTAAATCTTCCTTTTTTCCTGAAAATGTACTGACATAGTAAGATTACCAACAATGACCCAAATTTATTCATTCCTTCTAGTAGTCTTTGGTAGTCACATGATAATGTCCATCATAATATCATCCCATTTCCACCCAGTTATGGGAAGAGTTTTCATGTATCCTCTATGATGTTGTCCTCCAGCTTTTACTTGATGAAAAACTGTAGATCGTGACTCATAATCAGCAATCTCCCTTCTCATGTAGTCCCACCAATAATGATCTCTCAAATATCTATACATCTTAGTGATACCAGGGTATATAGAGAAATTGGAGCTATGAAAATCCTCGAACATTTCCATATATAGATCATGTATGTTAGGAACACAAAGTCTCTTCCCAAATCTCAAAATCCCTTCTTTATATGCGATGTCTATAAATCTACCATCATTCAAAGATTTAATTTTCTTTTGAAATTCCTCATCAATAGTCAATGACCTTTTTATACTTTCTATTAATGATGGTTTAGAAACCATTTAAAAATGTATTGATGTTTTTCCATCCATGATTATTCCCAAATCTATATTTACTAGATCCATGAACATAGGATACCTTTCAACTCTCATCTTGTTCAAAACTCCATGTTTCTTTTTTCTCAAGGCATCTTCCACCATATTTTCTTATTCTGAATGGTTGTGAATAGTGAAATAATAATTTTTGAGTAATTAGATCCATCTCCATAGTCTAATGTTGAGATATTTTTGTGAGAAAATATACTTAAAACTCTTGTGATCGGTATATATCTCACATTTTCACCGTATAGAAAATGTATCCATGTTTTTAGAGCAATGATTAAAGCTTCTAACTCAAGATAATTAGTAGGATAGTTTTTCTAATGAAATTTTATATATCGTGATCCATAGGAAATAACTGGATCATTCTGCATAAGAAGACAACCTTGCCTGTTCATTGATGTATCACTCTTAACAACAAATATATCATTAACCGATGGTGGAGTCAATATAGGAGAATGGAAAAATCTTCTCGCAAGTTTTTCAAAACATTCTTCACACTCTATTGTCCAAATTTTTTTAATCCAATTACATGTGATCATGGTTAATGGTCTAGCTAGTCGGGCCAAATTCTTGATGAAGCACTGATAATAACATGCCAAACAAAAAAACAGTGTACCTCAATTATACTTTTCTGTGATGCACATCCATGTATTGCCTTAGTCTTTGAAGGATCAACATAGATTCCATCCTTAAAGACAATATTTCCATGAAAATAAATCACCTTATACCAGAATTCACACTTGCTAAACATCCAATATAATTAATTTCTTTTGAGGGTTTTCAGAATAGTGTGCAAGTGAATTTCATGTTCGTAGTATATTTTTGAGTAATCTACGATATAATAAATAAATACCAATATAATGTCATCAATATATTCCTTGAAATTGTTACTCATCATATTCACGAAAATGGAGGGTGAATTAGTCAGTCCCAAAGGCATTACTATAAACTCGTAATGCCCGCACAAGGTTCAACATGCTCTCTCTAGAATGTCTTCCTTTTTCACACACAACTGACGATATCCAAATCAAAGGTGAATCATTGAAAAATATTAACCTCCGTGACTTTTGTCGAATAAATAATTAATTCATGGTATGGGATACGTTTTTTTTATTGTTATAGAATTGACCTCCCTGTAGGAAAAGCACAACCTCATAAATCAACTTTATTCTTAACAAAATGAAAAGGGTCTACCCATGGAGAAACACTAGGGTGAATAAATCTTTTATTATTTAATTTCCCTAGTGGTATAATTCGTCCCACAAATTTCATAGTGGCAATTTTATACGGGGTCTTCGATATGATCCTTTAACCAAGAATTATATAAATGGAAAACTCAATTTTTCATTCTAGATGATTTTCTAAATAATCCTCTGGAAACACATCAACATGTTCTTTCACAATACGTATGTCCTATATTTGAAAATTTCTTTCCACACCCCTAGTTATTTCATTCAATTATTCCCTAATAATGTAATTTAGTAGAGATACTATGGATGGATATAGATAAGAATCAAGTGGTGATGTTTATGATCAAAAGATAAGGTACTCTTTATCATCATAAACATCTGTAACATCCTTATTCTTAGTATAAATTTTTGGCTTCATGGTCGAATGCCAATTAATTCCGAGTATTATATCAAATTAAATCATGGATATGATGATAAGACTAGAATATAATGAACATTTAAATGCCCTAATGAGAATTGATTCACAAAACATTATTATAATGATGCTTCCATTAGATGTTTCGATTGACAACTCCCTTATTAAATCAAATTGGAAATATTTAACTTTCATAGCATACTAGGAAGATATGAAACAATGTGATGATCTAGAATTAAATAAATCATTGGATAAACTTGAGAAAACCCTAAAATTACTTTCCACCACTTCTTTAAGAGCATCAACCGCGACAATAGTTATTGCATAAGATTAGCCTTTCTCCCTTGGCCTTTTCTAATGTTGGTTTCCCTGGATGTTGGGATATATTTTTTCATAATTCCCCTTATATCTAAAATTATATCATCTAACATTGAAATCCTATTTCATTTAGTTGAAATCAGTAACTTGGTGGCCTTTTTTTCACCACACTTGTATCAAACTCCCATTCCCGTCAGGCCAGTACCGAGGTGTTTCAACCCACGTTTACCAAATGCGAGATATTCAAATTTTCCCCTTATTCCCATTATTTCCATTTCAAAAGTGTTCAACAAATCTACTCTTTTCATTCATTGATTTAAAGTTGTAATTCTTAATGAATTCCATTTCTGTATTGATAGAACATGATGCAATATCTTAGTATAATGAGAAGGACTGTGAGACTAATTATCAACAGAGAAATTGTTTTAGCCCATCAACAAATAAATAAATAATACTCTTTAGGTTTCATATATAATATACTGAATACATTTCTATATTTGTAAATTTGACCTCATAATTTGCGACATTCTCATATTCCTTTTGCCTCAGACTAAGAAACATTCGTTCCATATCCTCTCGATGGTCAGATGGAAATTATTCTTCTATGAAAATCACTTTAAACTCCCTACATTCCATATTTTATACTTCTACATCATCCTTTATGTTTTGAAGTAATGACCACCATTGATCAGCAACTCCCATGAGGTGATAAATAGCCATGACCACGTTTTCCATTTCAGTACTCCCTAAAGTATTAAATATTTTCTCTATGGTACTTATCCACCACTTATCTAAATATGTATTTTTAGCCCCACTGAATGTTGGTGGTTGTTTCCCCATGAAGATGTCTAACAATGATCCTTCGCATTGAGGATTAGGGTACTCCATATATGTATGGTTATTATTCATAACTTGAGTGGGGTTTCCTAGAATTGTGATAAGCTAATCAGCAACAGTTGCATCACCAGATCTACTATAATTATCTTGAGTAATGGAGAAATCCCTACATGGATTACGTGTACTAATACAGTTCCATTTCTTCCGCTATGCACCATTTCTAAATAATGGCATACTGTTGATTATTTTATGATTAAAAATATTTAATTACAATATTGTAAATCACTTAACATAAATTGAATAGTTTATGGATATAACCATTAATAATAAAAGATTACAATGAGAATGTATATTCTCCTAAATCATTCATAATGGGTTTTTATTGAAAATGTGATTTATCTATAGCATATCCCCCAGGAGTGTTGTAACCAAGAGTGCAGTAAGGCTCGTTGTCATGTACCAGGATTCCCCGAGTCATGCCTAAAAATCCATGTATGAATTTTAACTCCTATCTACATCTTTTCTACAGCTGCCTCTACCTGGTCGTATCCAGAAAGAGTTGTATTTCATGTAATATTAATAAAATCTCTACATTACCATAACTATTGGATGTTTTTCATTCCTAATTCTAAATATTTATCTTAGGGTAACGTTCTTTAATCCAATTTTTTTCTTTCTAAATCATGATTCCAGGGGTTGTAATAAACATCCTAAAATACCAACTATTACACCCCAAGCTTAGTTACCTTTAGTCGGTGCATTATTACATAATATTGGCATGATACGAGGAATCATGTCCCGAAGACAGAACAGTTTAGAATCCTTGGATATAATAGATACATACATATGTTATACATTATATCATGAGATAAAAACAACAACAACATTTTGTCCCCAATGAACACACTTATATCCCTTAGAATATCCCTACAGTTCAACAATAAAATCATTCTTCACATCCTATAGAAAACAAAACATTGATAAGGGTGAGCTCAGATGCTCAGTAAGGATAATAATATATAGGTAACATTCATAAATAAGCATAAAAATTTATGGAAATGTATAAGACTAAAAAAAGACTTTCTAACATAATCATTATAGTAGTACAGAAATGATAAATCAAATAAGGCCATTTATTTATTCCAATAGATATTCTACTATTCAAATGATCACATGTAATATCAATAGACATTTTCATAATGATGGAATGGATAATTCCAGACTACATAACTACATAGTCAAGGCCTCGGTACAAGACAACAAATTAGATTTTGACAATGCCTTGTGCCAAGACAGTAGTTTGTATCAAGAGACATACCGATTCATCATGGATCTACATCGAGCTCCATCTGTCACTAACTAAGTTCAATACATTTCTCATATGAAAAGGTAGAAATATAATAGATTCATTAGTTTTAAAACTAGAATACAAAATGCTAATACATTAAACATAACCCATGAATGGTATAAAAATAAATCACCCAAAGTGAAACATATCAAAAAACCTTATATATAATATGAATGATTTCATCATAATAAATCAACTTCAAACAATGGTAAAATCAATCAATGGATATTAACATAGATGAAATCAAAATTGTTTGAGAGAAATGTGACTTTCTATTTTGAAATAATTTTAATGTTTTTTAATTATAAATGAAACCATTTATTTTGAAAATATTATTATAACATTGTAAGGGAAGCATCAATGATTTAATAAGGACGGAAAATAGCTACACCCTCCATATAAGTTAATAAAACATTCATACCTTAATGTGTTAAAAATGTCATAAAGTACCTTGTTTGGAAAACAACAGAAAGATTCCTTTTGAAACAATTTAGAAAGTATCAACCAAGTGTATAAATTACTTTAATCTATAGTCTATAAAATAGAAAGTTTCTTTAAATACAATTTTATGAAACAAGGCTATGGATGATAAAGATGTCCCAGTATATACTCACGTATAAACAACATCGAATAATGAAGAGATTGTAGAATTAACCCTTACCTTGTACATTTCCTTGGTTGAGGGTACATTAACCTCCTATATAATAGTTAAATAATAATTATTAAATTATAAAATTACTACATACAAAAATATGATTTCATATATGATCATCTAAATTATCTATAGTAATAATATGTTAGTAGTATCATTGTTTCGGGTGTTAACTGATACATTTTCCTTTATACGCTTGGTTATATAAGCCAAATTTGTTATGGATAGGATGTATTTGATTCATATCAATAATGAAATTATGTTGTTAAAAATTACTTTTTAATAATAAAATGATATTTATTATTGAATGGCTACGATGGACAATGAATCTCATCGTGTTTGTTGTCACGGTAATCCATATGTACGCACAAGCAACAATTACATTTTATTGATGGTGGAATCTTATGTAATTGGATGGTATTTAATACACACAATATCATTAACATTTTATATTTATTATTTAAATCGATTATACTCATTATTATACCCTTCCATATAAGGGAGTTTGGAAGAACAAACTACACCACGACGTGGAGGCTGTAGGCTGTACGTATGCACGTATCGTTACATTGTCATTCATAGGATAGTGGAAATAATGAATATGGTTGTAACATATTTATAATAACATCAGATTAGGTATAAGGTTATAAAGTTATTATTTATATCTAGAAACAACAACGAAAGAGGAAGTGGAAGAAGAAACGAACATTGAAAGATGTGGTGAAATTATTACCTCTTCTTCTAGTGTATGACATTGAGTTGATCAAAAAATATCCATAGGTTGAAATTATGATAACATTAAGGCCTCTAAGTATAATTTACGGTAGTTTGGAGGATATTTGAGATGGGATGGACAATCCATATGGCTTTGGAAGTGTTATTTTGTGAAAAGTGGAAGTACCCTTTTATAAGAGAGGAGATGGTAACTTTAGGAAAGGCATAATATATTATTTTATTATACAATCATATTTAATTTATAATGGCACAAAAAAGATTTATTTAGAGGATAAATTGGGTTTGGTTCTAAAAACTCTCCACCAATAGGTTTTAGACAGGTTTAGGTCACCATATTAACCATATCATTCAGATTTAACTCTTTGTGTAATAGTTTATCTTTTACCATGTATTATTGAATTATTATAATAAATGGTTAATAAACTAACTATAAAAAGAAAATAGAACCTCAAGTGGATCATTATTAATTTATAAGACCTTATATATGTCCTTTGGTGGAATAATAGATTATTAGGAATATTATATCAATTAATAGAATAGTATTTGTTTGAAAAATTCATTTATGTCAATTTTTACACTATTTGGTATTTCGGTATTTTAAAATTCATAACAACGTTGTAAATTCAAAATAAATTAATTTAACCAACCTTATAAATGTCATATTAACATATAAAATTATTTTAATTCCGGAAAAGTCTCAAATTCCATTTATTTGGATATCTATAATATAAATTATTTACTTTCATTAATAAGGTAATTACAACAGAATTATTGTGTCATAAATAAATTTAATAATTTAATGGCTAAAAATTATAAATAAAATACCAATATGTAGGAAATAGTTTTAGATTTATAATTAATATTTATAGTCAAATTTAACTTATGTATAACCCAATATTAATTATGGTCTATTTATTAATCATTAAATTTAACACTTTTAACTCTTCATTATATAAAATAATAATAAATGTCCTAATCTAATCCAATAGAACCAAAAAGATCATATTTTATTCCTATCGTTGATTTTGGTCAAAAAAACACTTATCCAATAGAATGAGAACATGTGTTATTGTACTTATAATACCATTATTACATTTAATTACCATATTTACATTTAACCGTTGTAAAGAAAAGTCAAAAGATATCCACGAAAAATAATTTTCATCTTATTGAAAAAAAATTACTTACTGATGTCAACCTTTTTTGTTTTATTTTTGAAATTCTATTCATTGATGTGGTAAAATTACTTTTTATGCAAATTTGAAAATATGCATAGAAAGTTGGTAAATGATGGTAAAACGTCCAATAAAACATTATACACATATATTATTATAAAAAATTACTCCAATTAATTATATTGAACAAATATAGGTATTATGTATCTATTTTGGAATAAAATAAATTTATTTAAAGTAAAAAATTATTTACATAAAAAGTTGGTTTTAAACAATAACATAGTGTTTTTCAATATTCATCAAAAATTGAATTTTTTCAGAAAAATACAAAAACTAACTGTAAGATAATTTTAATATTCAAAAACGAAAAATGAATTTCATTTTAAAAATAATATTTAAAAACATTAAAAATGTTGGTATTACTATTCCTAACCGCTAGTTTGATTTGTCGTGGTGTGCTAAAAATCCATGTTGTGTACATTACGAGATATTTCATTACTCAAAGGGAAACATACCAAGGATGCATGGGGTGTTAATGTTATTTTATAAAGTCTATCTTGAAAAAGATCCATGAAAAGGGAATGACGCTTCTAGAGGTGGGTCAAAATGAACATATACAAGCTTGAGCCATATTCTACGGGTCGCCAAATTTTTGGGCCACATAATTGGAAAATAGATAAACATGTTTTTGGTAATGGATGGTACGTGAAATATATGGAATTTGTGGGAAATATTGTTTTTTAGGAAAAAAATTGAAGGTGATTTGGATTCTTTCATTCAAGTAATGTTTTAAGATTATAATGTCAGAAAATTGGAAAGGTGAAAAGTTATTCATAGATAAGGGTTGCACAAAAGAATGTTGTGTGGAAAATACTATGTCAAATTGGGTTTTGAGCGTATAAAGGCGATCATTCAAAAAAAGAGGAATCATTTGCATTGGGGTCAGTGTTAGAAATAAATTATATTTGATCCACCTCTTTCAAAAAAAACTCAACACTTGAGAGAATATGAGATCCTAATCATGTAATAATTTTAAGAAAAGGGAGTTTTACAAAATATTTTGAGTTGAGCGCAATCTAAAGAAGTTATGCGTAATAATATTTTTTTGTGTATGATTGATGTTGCAATAAAGGGGTTTGATGAGGACAAATGTAAACTTTCACGCGAGGCATTAATTTTGGCCGCATGACATTGAATGGGTTGAGTTAAAGATTTAAGGTTTCATAATTATACTGGGTAAAGATGTATTCTTCATCAGATTAAAGGAGTACATCAATAGAGAATCAATATACAATTGATGATTCAATCATTAGTGATAATGAAAGGACCTAAAAATCTATAAACATTTGCTGGATCTTTTGATGATGTGGTGAGAACATCAATTGTGAGATCATTGATCTTTGAAATTGTTATTGATTTTAAACTAATATGGTCAGTGTTTCGAATTCAAAATTTTAAACAACAGTGTGAATTTAGTGGATTTGGTTCATCAGCACATTCATGTTTTATCGTCCTTGGACATATCCCAATGAATTTGATCCATGTAAAAATTGTTGGGGCTTAGGCATTCTTCAATATATGTTCATACCTTGCTATGGAAATGAGATAGAAGATATTTTTTTTTTCAACCAACCAACGTGAAACGGGGTTATGGATTGATTCTTTCATACCATGATTCACCTCCCTCTCAGTGTATCTATCCCAGTGAACCTAACATAATAATATTATATTTATGAAATAATTAATCCTTATTAATAGTTATATCATATATAAATTATTTATGTCTATTCTATGGGAATACAATAACATTAATCATGTCTACAGCGGACCACCATGATGTGATGTGATATGATTCATTCATGATTTTCATGATTGGTAATAATAATAAATTCAATGAAAATTTGTGATATATATGAAATAATAATTTTTATATTAAAGTAATGTATTATTTAATTTTCCTTCATTTCATTTGTTGATAAAATAGAAACAAAGTTCACGCATAGGTACGACCACCCAATCCTATGAATCACATGATTAATTATATATCTAAAATTTTAATGGATTAATATAGTAAATATTGATGAAAATACAAGATATTTATAATATAGATAAAATTATAGGTAATATAAAACCATGATCGAAGAAAAATGTCCAAAAATATAAAACCAAAACGTGCATAGAAAACAAAGAATCTATTACCTGAATAATTATTTTAATAAGAAATTATCAACCAATGGTTAACAGGGAGGCATATTACCTTGCATCATGCATTATTCCTAACTCGGATTGCTTATTTTTTCATTACATTCATAGTCTACTCCTGGATGGTAATATTATCATTAAAGAAGACGCTCTTGGCCTTTACCACTTTCAACCCCTGTAGTCTTCTTCGGCCTGGACTGCTCCTCTGAACATTTCGTATACTTATTTTTCTTTTTGAATAAAAATTTACTTGATAATGATTCTTATGATTATAAACTATTTTGATCCATACCTAAAGAAACTCTATATTTTTTTACACTTATTATTTCATGATAATAAACGTTTTTCCATCGTTTAACTATCTTAATTTACTCAAGTGGTAAAAAAAGATATTTAGAAAGATCATATTTATTTACCCATCCAAATTGAAACAATTATCTACTCTATATCTATATTTTCTGAAAATTTATTTTCAAAAATGTCTTATAAGAATCTTGTTAACACAATAAATATCTTTTTACCCATGTATGACTTTTAAAAAAACTAATGGAATATTAATTTTTTTTCAAATAAGTATTGTATTGTTTTATTAAAAATTAGAAGGGAAAATTTTAAAAAAATAAATAACATCAATTTTATTAGGAATAATCATTGCCACTCAGTTTATTAAATCATAATTTATATGTTTCAATTTTTAGAAAAATTTTCTCTCAATGTTTTTCTAAATTTTATATTTTAAAATATGTTTTTCAGAGAAAAATTATTTTCCCCAAAGAATATTTTTAAATTAATTTTAAATACTATCATATAATATTTGAATATGTTTTTGAAAAAGTAGTATTTTTAAAATGGTTTATGTTTTAAGCATTATTTTTACTGTGGAAAGGCTATTTTCATCATAAAATGATCCAAGTGTTATTTAAAAAAATTAATCTACGATGAAATCCGTTACTTTATCTTATGCCTTATTATGGATAATAATGAATTATGAAATTTTTATAATTTATATATATGGTTATTTTTATTGATGAGATGATTATTTATCTCTCTTATTTTACTAGGGTTATACTATGGTGAATTAATGAAATGTTTATGAAACAGATTTTCATAACACCAGCTATAATGTGATAATATGATGATGAATTTATGTTATTACATCCCACATAATTATGTTTTTTATTTTTATTATGGTGTTAGCTTTTTATGACACGAGATTATATTTCATGATTATTTTATGATGGATTCTCACCCTTATGACCCAGGATTTATGAAATGATAATGTTTATTCCATGACGCATTTTTAAGATCATTAAAAAGATGAGTATAATCTTCATAGGTTAGGTTCATCTTCATGAAAACATAATATTATCTTATGTTTTCCTATGATCTAAGAGTGATATATTCATTTCATAACCTTATTGAGCATCTGATCTAACCATTTTTAATTTTTTATTCCAAAGTTTTAATGAATGATTTTGGTAGGGTTGTTCTTTGAGAATTACTATATGATAATATTGTCATGGGAAATATTAAATATAAATCATGAAATAAGAATATTGTATTTCTAGTATCAAATGATAGAAAACTATTATAGTTCACATGCTCATGTTTATAATGTTTAATGAATATTCATATATATGTATCTGATTTTTATGTCTAAAAATCTGGGATAATTATATTTGGTATAATAGAAAAGGGTTATTCAATATAAAACGTTTAATATAAATAAAAAATTATTTAAAACTTAGGGATAATTATATTTATAGGATAACATCATAATATTTTGGTAAGAATGTATTATGCAATTTTCCGAAAAATGCATCCCTATATTGATAATAAAAGTGGAAATTTTGCTAGAAAGGTTTTACCTGTGTGTAATAAATGCAATGAATTTTCATCCATATTGACATCCATATAACATAGTACACATCAACGAACCTTAATGACCCCCTAGTTTGACAGTTTGGGGACATTATTTTGATTATCATAATTTTACTTTTTAATGATTATAAATGATTTTAATAGACAAGGATAATGGGTGGAATAGATTAAACCTAAGATGACATATATAGAAAAAAATTATTGGCATTTCATATAATCTTGATATTAATTTTAATGATTATATGGGTTTCTACTATGATTATTGTTTCTTAGAATATGATTTATGTTTTTAGTCAGTGGATAGAACCCAATAAAACCATATTAATGATGAATGAGATATAAAGTGAAGTCGGTGTCTAGTTGAGAAACCAAATTGTATGGGATCTAAGAAGAAAAATATTATTTCTATGATCACACATTTTTTAAATACACAAACTATTCTTGAGCTTCCAAATGACCAGTGTAGGGTAAAATGTTCTATTTAAATATACATGAGTCAACATACAATATTCATAGTGGGTTATATGATCCTCTAGTAGCTGATTGATGGATCAAAAACAATAAGAATATATTCTACTCCAAAGTTCTCATAACATGAAAATAAATTCACAGTTATATATTATTTGGAAGGTGAAGTAGGTCAATGGTGAAACATTATAAAGAATATGAGTCAAGTGGAATAAATTGAATAAATTTAATTCTATGATTATAGAATGATATTTTTCAATAATAAATTACCTCATATTATATATACAATGATTGAGAATATATTCCATTTTCATAAGAATAAGAATGATGAATCTATTGGTACTTATGATGATAATTTTATATGACTTATATGGTAAACATCTAATTTAATCATTATTCCATAAAAAATCATATATTCATTGTGGTATTAAAACCGATTGTGTAAAATGAATTTTTTTAATAATATACCTTAGTATATGAAAATGAATAATTTATTTTCTTATAAATATAGAAAGAGAAATCATAAATTCCCACATTTCCCATGTTTTTGATATGAAACGGAAGGTCGAGTCTCATTTAAAGTAATATTAATCCATTAGTAGAAATAGACTACAACCATATGCATGCCAATAATGTGGGAAAAAGAATCAATGGAATTAAAATATATAACTTAAATGGGATGTAAATGTAGAAAGATAGATCATAATTCATGTGACTATTTAAATTATATTAATTGGATGGTTAATGAAATAGAGGTGATGATTACGCCTTGTAATGCCCCACTGATGAAACAATGCATTAAATTCAAGGAGTAAGGGAATTAATTCATCTTTTTATTTCCTAGGTAGGGTATTAGTGACTAGATGGTGGTTTGAATAGTAATTTTCGATTAATTATTAAGTATTCTAATATATCCGAGTTGTAATAGTAGTATTATGAGTTGTAGAATAAATAAAATAATTAACACAAGACTTTTTTATAGAGGTTCAGATCACCATGATCTTATTCCTCTCAATAATCTACTCTACTCCTTGATGATACTTTTGTGCACAATGTACTCAGTTTTTTATGTGAGTGATAAACCAAAGACAAATAAATAAAAATATTATTTTTTCTTAATTGATGGTGTAAACCTTGACATTTTATGGAGTAACTACAAAAAAACATCCATTTTCATGGGTGAAATAATTCGACATTCAATTTAGATAGAATGAATAACCTAATAAAATCTTTTTGTAGGGATAATATTAAACAAGGAATCTAGATGTTTAAGAAATATTTCGAATAATTTTTGCGGAGGAATATATGTAAGGAAATTTAATAACTATATGTGAAAAAGATAAAGGAATATAGTTTATATCATCTTCATTTAACACATTAATTGTAGAAGATGAAGGAAATTAAGATCCTCAGTTACCCTATAAGAATAGCAGAGTGAAAATAATATTCTTGAATAACTATGAGAGTACCAGGTAATGTATTTTCATATCATTTTAGAACAAATCATATACCCTAGTACATGTAATTTATCCATGAATCAATATCATATAACATTGACACAATGATATACCAGATCTTGTCTACATCCAATCTTTGTACAACACACATTAGAGTATAATAATAATAAAAATATGGTTGTTACATTATTTTGAATAAGCCTCACTGTAAAGAAATAAAAATAAAATATTTATTCATTAAATATAAAGTGATTCATTTGAATATATTAAGAGTTATATTTATTAAATATAAACACTTGAATAATAATTCAAATAATTAAATAATTATTCATTTTTATACATGTACAAAAATGAACGAAAAATATGGCATCATATAATAGTTGTCTCAATGAGTAGATGTCACAAATATGATAAAAATATTCATATTAAAAAATCTATTATATTTAAATGTGATATAATAATTATTTTAAAGAGAAATATTTTCTAAAACATTAATTAAAATAATAAAATATAATAGTATGAAATTTCAACAATTATTGAGTAACGACTCAGCACTGAAAATAGAGAGCAGTGATACATTACTCAGAGTTAGAAATGTTCTATAGTGGAAAAAATAGTTTTATATACTATTTCAGTTTTAGTATAAAATAAAAATAATTAAATAAGATAAAATAATTTCCAGGAATCATCACATGAAATGGATTAATTACAAAAATAATTAAAAACTATTGGATGTCTAGTGGTTACTCATGACACACTGTCGGGTACCATAAGTGACTCATGCCTCACTTTTGGTTTCCAATAGTGGATCAAAAACATGAAAAATATTATATTGGATTTGAAGAAGAGTATCACAAAACAAATATCTCCAAAGATATTGTAAAAATAAGATCACCCAAAAAGGATATTCCAGACAAAGAATCATCCATATATATTATATAAAATATCAATGAAAATACTAATAGTAAAATGATTGAATGATTATGTTAAAATTAAGGGCATAAAAATGATTCAATAAACAATCCAAAAGAATAATCAAAAGAAATGTATTTAATCAATATACTATAAAATTAATTCATAAAAAATGACATCAAACATAAATTTAACAAATAAGTCACCATTGATCTTACAACGGGGAGTAAAATTTCATACAAAATAGAAACTTCAATAAGTAAAATTTACTCACTATTGGATGATCTTTTATGAGGTGATAATACTAATTTTTGGTAAATAAATCAATATTGTCAATGGGCTCACTATTTGTTAATAATGATGATGAAAATATATATCACAATTAGTATAAAAACAATTGGGGACAAAAACACTCACAATTGGATTCAAATCCAATGGTGTGAAGATTCACACCATTAAAGTATATATAATGGTGAATTAAATTAAATATGGTCGGTATATTTCAATGATGAAATGAAAATAAATAAATGAATAACAATACAAATTATTAAAAAAGTAAGAAAAGGAGGAATCAAAGAGGAATAAATCTAGACACTATACATTCTAGTGAAGAAGCGATAAAAATGATTGTAAATTAAATAGAATTTAAAATGACGAAGAAACATTGAAGTAAATTCCATTAAAATAATGAAAACCATAAGTTGAGGGAGAAAGGGAGTTGCTATTTGGCCTTTTCAGAAGGAATAAAAATGATTTATGAAAGCTTAAAAGGATCAAATAACTATGATTATGAATTAAATAATGCATGAGATATAAGGGAAGCACGTGTTTCTTGTTGAGAGGTGATTAGACGAATGAGATAAAGGAATAAAAGTTTGGATGAATAAAAAATTATATCATTCCATGAATTTTAACCCACATAAAAACCATGACATGAAGGGTGGATGGTATACAAGCGAAGTGTGATTGATACTCTTCAATACTGTGCACACAACACACATATGGCATGCGGGCCACACGGGTGCTCCTTTCACAACATATGCAAGGAACACTTGTGAGCCTCATACATGGGCCTTACACATTGTGGCATCCACTATGCTCTAACATGATCTGTATGGGTCTAGAATGTCTGACCTCCCACAGGGTTTACCTTTGAGACCCCTTAAATGTATGATTGTGGTTCGTCATAAAGATGCATGCACATAAATGAATATATTTTTTTAAAACAAGTGAAAATTAAAATATCATTAGAAAATGTTTATACAAGTGAATAATAAAAAAAATTAAATTAAATTTTATTAAACTTTATGATGTGTAATTTATCAAACTAAAAATATTTATTGAAACTTTAATACCTAAATACTAATAATATCCATGTTTTTGTAAATTATAA
The DNA here is from genome assembly GCA_963277665.1 of Viscum album. Classification (NCBI taxonomy): domain Eukaryota; kingdom Viridiplantae; phylum Streptophyta; class Magnoliopsida; order Santalales; family Viscaceae; genus Viscum; species Viscum album. The sequence continues at coordinate 501,956,023 of OY728159.1, forward strand.
TATAAAATGTTTTTAATGTTTTCAAATAATACAAAAAAGAAAATTATTACTTATTTAAAAAAAATATCCCCATCTTTGAAATGAACTATATATACTAAAAATAGGTGACTTCTTCACACATGTCACCCAACTAAACATCCCCATCAAACAAAAAATCATCACTCCAAAATTAAGACCCGGATAACACACCCATGCAGAAACCCATATTCCATCAAATATAGGTTTATTATCTATGGTTCTCATCCTGAAATCCAAAAATCCATCTTCCTCACATAAGGTTCTTAGTTTTTCATTTTCCTCCCACATTTATATGAATATTCTACCTAGTATATGGTTCCCATTGTCTACTGATCATCCCTCATAGCCCACTGATCATCCTCGGTTTGGGTTCCCACTTTCAACTTCTCCATCCACAAACAACTTCCTGATATTCCTTTCGGTTAAAATGATCCATCACAGATGGAGATCATTTCCATCCAACTGTTACCAATTTTTGGATATTCCATTTGAAGACTAGTGAAAACCTCTGACTATCGACTCAAAATTATTCACTTCAACAACCAATGATTTCACAAAATACAAATTGATTCCTTGGATAGATGTGTGGCTCATGAATTACGTCTGTAAAATAATTCATAAATATCTACATCCTAGAAGCACAACCATGCATCATCATCTTACCAGAAGCCTATTTTGAATCTTCTCATCTAACCCTATTCTCTAAATCAGATTTTTTTCTCAAAAAAATAAAATAAGGTGGGCATTTTTTTTTATAATGATTATATAATTTTTTCTTGGATTGGAATTTTATTTTCCTATAGGTTATTCAATTGGTGATCGATTTTTCATCAATTTTTAGTTTCAATCATATTCTATTTATTCACTACATGTAGTAGTGTTGTTACAATCATGCTAAAATTATTTCATAATTAAAAAAACCCCATGGACTACTGTTCTATTTCATTAAAAAGGTTATTTTCATCCTAACTCGATAAGAAGGTTTATTTTCTTCTATTTAATTTTATAGATTAATTTTTTCTTAATATAAAAAAAATTATAATAAACCCATTATCATATAGAATTTTATTGTGTACTATATTCTTTGATGACTATATGTTTTATTTAAACCAATATATTCATATTTTTAATATCTCGTCATGAAATACACTTAATTATTCATGTTTTCAAAAATGAAAAAAATTTATAGGAGGATTACATAAGATAATGTTAACATTTATTATAAATATATTCGATTATATGACTTCATAAAATATCCTTTTGTTTTCATTACAATTTTAGGATTCTAGCACTCTTTTTTGAATATGATATTTAAAACGCATTCTTTTCATTGGTACTTCAATTGTTTTGACCATATTTATGGTTATAAGAGGATTATTTATCTCTGCTTTCAAGTAGAAACCTTTTTTACATAACCTTATATCTATGATATTTCCTATTTTCACCAATATTATTCTGGTCATTTCCTCGTCCACATAACGTCTCAGTTGTCGAGATATTGTTTCCATTTTTTGAATTATTTGATTAAAGATCATTAAATATTATTATTCCATCCAACTATTTATTCTATTTATGTAGTATCATCATACCTTTCTTTACAACAAGTCTTATTTTACTAATAAATCCCATATATTTTTTATTTAGTTTTATTTTTCTATCACCAAATAGACTTTCTTTCATCGTATAGATAACGAGAATACTATGGTTAAAATTCTCTTAGTTTTATACGGTTTGATTTTTCTTAATTGAATTATGTTTTATAGTTGATTTTTTGTGCTGACAAGATTACATATTGAACAAACTATCACTATTAATTATATTGTTAATGTTACATTCATTATTATCATTGATGCATACAATGAAACTACATATTATTCGTTAAATTATCTTTTCATAGTTTGGATGCATTTCTTTTCTAGTGTATTTATTATTACTGATTTATTTTCTAATTTTTATTATCTACTCAAATGCTTTGAATAATTGATTACTTATAATAGTAGAAATATTTAGGTGAATGGTTTGTTACATACACAAATATTGTAGTTATTTTTCTTTTATATTATTTTCATTTTCATAACTATTTTTCAAATAATAAATTTATATGTTTGATGTTTGAGGCGATCTTTTTTATCCATTTTATTTTTTAAAAGGAATATATATTTATTTTATTTCAGTTATGAAAAAAGCGATCCCCGTATTAATTTTATTTATAATTTTCATCAATGTTTTTATTATTTATTTACTTATCTAAATTTTTGAAGTAATGTAATGCGGAATATTTATTTTCTTTGATTACTCTTAAAATATTCATAATTATTCATTTTACTGATATAATATGAGACCGTTGGATATGAAACATTTAATTTTTAAATTCCAATTATTCATTTATTTTTTATTATCATTTAATATTTTATCTATTTATTACATTTCATTTTTGTAAAATTAATATTAATAGGTAAATGTTTTCTATCATTACTTCTCATATTGTAGATCCATTTCTTTTAGTGTTCAAAACAATTTTGATATTGTCTAAATTGATGATTAGTTATTTTCTGTCCATTGAAAGGTCAACAATTGATTCTTCTTTTCTAAATTAAATTTATTCTACTAAAATTTAATTTAATATTAAAATTTCATCCATGATAAACAATTTATTATTAATTAATTATTTTCAAATATATGATATCTCATTTTTAAAATATGAAATCAATATCATGAACTATATACATGAGAAGGTAAATATTTAATTAATTTTCAATTATGTAATCATGTATTTATATCATAAGATATTTTCATCTATCCATATTCATTTCATGAAATATATAAATAATATTAAAATTTCCAATTATAAATATGCATTTCTTGGGACACTTCCATATTTTCTATTTTTGAAACATACAGTTAATTAATTATTTTCAATTCATTTACATTTTAAATAATAATTTCTAAATATTTTTTCTAATTACAACTTTTACTTATTCTTATAACTCAATTCTATTTGTTTAAACACGTGTTCTGTTATTTTGACAGTGATGACATGATACAACATGATTTTTTAATGTGGGGAGACTCCATGGATACAACAAGCCATAAAAATAAACAATACCCTCTACAAATGTAATGTTCAAAAGAATATTGAAATTATAATTTCCATTTTCTACTGATACCATAAGGTAATATAGAATTATGATTTCTTACTTTATCATTGATTCTATTAGAGAATTTATTTTGGTATCCACGAAATGATACATTCCAATATACACAAGATTTATTCCAATGGTTCTCTTTCATAGTATTTTATTTTCTCAAAAACATTTCATATATAATACACAATTTCATACTCCATGATCTATATGAAGAAATTTTAAATGCATATATTTATTTTTATAGAGATTCTTCAATTTATATTCCATAAAAATTGTATTTTTTCAGTAAATACATTCTATATTATATTAAATGAACTCTCTTTTATATGAAATTTATTATACTGAATCTCCATTTTATATTAATGATTTATATACATTAAAATTTATACTATACATGAATTATTTGAATACATATTCTATCTATAAAAGATAAAGTTCATTTTTTCATTCCAATTGGATATTATCAAAATTTTAATTTCTAATTCTTTATCTTATATTTTTTATTTATTCGTAGAAAGGCATATTATTTTTAAAAAAACTTATTGAGTGATTTTCATGGATAAAATGTAGTAAAACAT